>CM051689.1:32466609-33089109 GCA_028022725.1 Lycodopsis pacificus | reverse complement strand
GTAATTAGAAGAAGTAGTCGAAGACGTACTATCAGTAGTCATAGTAATAGCTGTAGTATTGGTCGTAGTATTTAATATCACAGTAGTAGTAGTAGTAGTAATAGTAATAGTAATGGCAGTAGAAGATGTAGCAGTAGTAGTAGTACTAGTAGCAGTCGTACTAATAGCTGTAGTAGTATTACTACTTTTAGTAGCATGAATAGCAGTAGTAGTAGTAGCAGTTGTCGTATAAGTAATGGTAGTAGTGGTAGTAATAGCAGTAGTGGTAGTAATAATATTGATGGGAGCAGTAATAGCAGTAGCAGTAGTAGTAATAGCAGCAACAGCAAAAGTTATAGTAAAAGTAGTAGTAGCAGTAGTAGTAATACTATATTAGCAGCAGCAGTAGTAGTTAGAGCATTCATTTTTTGAACAAAAAAGCCTAATTTTGAGCTTGTTTAAATACAGTTAATCCATGGGGCTTTTATTTTGAAAGGGTGGGGCTGGGTGGGGGAGGGAGGGGGAGCGGAGACATAATCATAATGTTTGACACACATAAACAGAGGTTATTAAATTACAGGCTTCATCACAAGCTGTTCAGTTAGAATTCACTCTCTGGGGCTTTTATTTTGAAATGGGGTGTGGGGTGGGGGAGAAGGGGAGAGGAGACAGAATCATAATGTTAGATAAACACAAACCGGTTATTAAATGACAGGCTCATCACAAGCATTTCAGTTAGGATTCATTCTGTGGGGCTTTTATTTTAAAATGGCGTGTGTGTGTGTGTGTGTGTGTGGGGGGGGAAAGACCTAAAGCAGTGGTTCTCAACTGGTCTGGCTGCGGGACCCACCATCACCCCTTAATGACAAGCCGGGACCCACTACCCAAATTTATATATATATATATATATATATATATATATATATATATATATATATATATATATATATATATATATATATATATATATAAATTTGGATATGTCTATATTCAAGAAGTCTAGTAGTAGTAGTAACGTCTCTGTGTAGTAAACAACTGTCAAATCAAATAAAGAAAGTACAATCAATTATATTTTAACAAATATTAATCATTTTTCAAATTGAACTGGATGGATTATAAATAATACATAGAAATACATGAATACATGTTCTTCTCATTTCAAGTAAAATAACGGCTGGATTAAAAAATAAATTACTTAACGAAATTCAATTGAGAAAACTTATTTTCACTGAATTGCCCTGCAGCTTTAAATTCAGTTCATTCAGATGAAGTGAAAAAGCCACAATATTGTATTTTTTTCATCTAAAAAGAGAAATTAGTGTTTGAAGAATTCACCTCTGTGAGTCTGTCCAGTCAGAGTCTAATGACTCTGGTCTCTCTGGACATTTCTCTCTTTTGGAGATCGTCCTATGATTTGACTTTCACAACTCACACCTCAACAGTCCTGCTCTGCTCTCTCTCTCCTCGTCTCTCCCCGTGTGTCACGGTGTTTGTACATCTCACTCAAGTCAGGAAACTTGTCAGAATACTCGTATATATTCACGTGATGTGATTCACAACGCATAGGTCGGTGTTTTTCCTGCACCGCTGAACAAGTCCCGTAAATGCTGGAATAATTCCGCTGCATAAAAAAAAATGCCCTTCAAAATAAAATCACAAGTTAATTTTTTTTTTCTTTTTTTTTTTTGTCAGGCAAAGGCCAGCGACCCACTTTTGGGTCGCGACCCACCAGTTGAGAATCACTGCTCTAAAGAGTCCTAAGACCTGAATGACTGTATGAGAGAGACACACACAGAGAGATAGAGGGAGAGGAGTGTATGTGCGCGTGTGTCTGTGAGTCTGTGTGTTTATAAACATCACTGATTACTGGCTCAATCGTGAACACCTGTGTGCCTGAAGCCATTTCATGGAGATAAAACAGGGAGACACCTCTCAAACAAATCATCAAAACTCCCATAACCGTAGCTCCTATTGCTCCGATATTAATAATTGAGAGGAAGGCTGAGTCGAAGAACAGATCCTGTAAAAATTGTGTCTGTAGTGTAAGAAATGTGGCTTAACTGGCGATCTAGAAATGGGGTACCGTGTTCTGTGGAAGATGTTTTTGAAGCAGAATTTAACATTGGTCTCTATGGAGCAGAAAGTTGGTTTTCCTCTCAATTAACGGCTTCGGTGTCAAATGTGTAAATCTGTGGGATTCCACTGTAATTTTTATACGACAAGGACAATATTAGCTACTTCTACATCCAGAAATGATGCATGAAGAGTGAAGATTGTGGACACAGTGGCAAAACACAAATGTTTTTTTCACAAGAATCTCAAGCTGCTCTTCACTCTAGCGGTGACATCACGCACTCTAAGCTGTGCATTACACACCCATTATAAAGTCAGAAAAGGGCTGAAAAATCATAAAAGTTAAATTGCTGCAGTTCAAAAAGTTAAAAAGATATCAGAAAACTATGTTCCGGCAATAGTTTAGGGTTTTCTCAACATTTGAAAGTTGAAATGGTGTCTGTAGCTGAAAGTATGAGGAAGTTAATGGATTTGAAAGTTGAAGAAGTTTAAGAGGATTTAAAAAGCTTCTCCATAGAAACCCATTCAAAAAAAAGTTGCTAAAAGCTTAATAATTCAAAAAGTTTAAAGGTTAGAAATATGAAGAGATATAGCACCCCTCTGCTGAAAGAGCTGAACATTTTGATAGTTGAACGGTTTCTGTAGCTTAAAATATGAAGGAGAAGAAGCGTTTCAAAAAAAGGGGGACGGAAGAAATAGTGGAATAAAGATTCGAAGAACAATAGTTGGAATGCTTAACAGCATTCCAACAATAAACAAGTAGTAATTATTTGAAGTGTAGCACTGTGTATACAATTCAAGTATAACCCTACTGACTGAACTGGAATTATCTCTTCAAGCTTTGTTGCTCACTTCGTGAACTATTGACCTCTGAAGACACTGTACTTCGATCCGATGCCCATTCTCTGTTTTCTCTCAGTCTTCAGAACAATATGTCCCAGATGAAATTCCTCTCCTTTGGAAAGTTGCCATATTAGATACTTTATAGCCTCAGCGAGAAGTAGGCAAAAAAGAGCCCTTTGGTTGCTAATCTTGCCCAGCACGCCTCGCTGTCGCTTTTGAACAACTTGAGCTTCATTGAAAAGATGACAGGGTAGCGATAAAGAAAATAGTTTATTGTGGGAGGAGTGACAGAGTAAGGGAGGAAAAACAGGAGAGAGGGGAAGAGGAGAGCAGACTGGCCAGGCCTTCATAGAAAACAGAGGAGATGTTGGCAACAGGCAAGACAGGGATAAAAAGTCAGAACAAGAAAGACAATTGTCTGCTACAAAAAAGGTATTTAATCATTTATTTAACGCCTCCCTATTAAAATAATGTGTTTCTCACATTTTCCACGTTTAAACAGAACTTAGCAAGAAGCCTGCTGTATATCCTCGAACAAACACATTTTAAAGTCTTTACTTTTTATGGAACATCCATTGGCGTCACCAGAGCAGCAGAAATGTTCTTCCTCGTATTGTCAGAATTTATGGAAAAAGAGCAACAAAGAGGAATACTTAAAAGTTTTCAGAGCTTTCTCCACAGTCTTCATTCAGTGAATGGAGCGTCATCGTGTGGCTTAAGGGTAACTGTTTGGTCATGTGACAATAAGGAGTCATATATGGGGGAGAGATAAGGAATGTTTTCATGTTTTACTGGATGTGAATGGCCTCCTTGGTCCGTGTCTGACAGTATGAAGACCTTGGGACCATATCATGTTTCAAGGGTCATTTATCGTCATCCTGCAACACAGGGTTGCACACAGAATGCAGTATTAGCTTAGTCTATTCATGCTACACAAGAAAAAAACATGACACAACAAAAACTGTGGCCCATTCCGTAGTGTTTTTCTTTTTTAATTTGCATCAGGAACAGCAGCAAAATAAACACTTGTAAATTCTATCATCTTTAGCATTAAATATTTGGAATCTGGGAAACATTTTCCATCAACTTTGACGATGTTTTTTGCACAAAGCACCATTGATTTGAATACAGAGTCCGTCTCCTCTTGTCCCACGGAGTACTGCTCTCTACATACAATTAAATGTATCCAATCAAATGTGATTTGGGGTAACTCGCTAACCCCCTATAAACTTTTACTTGACCATTAGCTTGAGAGTCCTAGCTAGCAGAAAATCTCTTGTGCGTTCAACTCTTGTGAAATTTTTGTGACGTGCAAATTTCAGCTGTTGACTTCTATCAATATTCACAATAGGTCATTATTCCGACCATTGGCCAAAAGCCCATTTGTCCGACAGCCAGTTATCCCAAAAAAACTAACCATTGTTCCCAAAGCCTCATGCTCCCAGAGGATGGGATGGGAAACAGAAGCACATGGCTGATTATTGTACAATATGACATCATCTCACCTTCCAGATTTTTTTTTTTCAACTAGCAAGGCATGACCGTGGTAGGAAAATAAATATTGCGACTGTGAAGATCTGATGACTCAGCCTCCCCAAGACTACTGTGACTAACAAGTGGAAGGTTTCTGGGTGGATACTGATTGCGGTTTTAATCACCAGCGTCATAATACAAAAACTAGCCTTGCCGGGCCAGTAGACTAGATTAGAGATTGATTTCAGTCCTGCTAGAATCAACCTCAAATACTTTGGTGAAAGATTGTTTGGGATTTGTTCTGGTGCAGTAAAGTCTTGGTAAATAATACATCCATGCATGAACTTGCTTTGACAAGAATATGTTTGAGTCGATTCTACTCTTAGAGAGCATCACAACTTTCCTCCCTAGGAGATTTAAGACTCGCAAAAGCTGTCATATCAATGTCAAAATGCTGCAACGTATCTGCGGCAACACAACCATATACCTAATAAAGCCGTTACACCCACGGTGGTTAGGAGGTAGGGAGATTTACAACGAGGAGAGAAACGTCTGCCTTTTTGCTTCTCGGGCAGCACTAGAAATATGGACGGGTCTTAGAAGAAGCACATGAGAGGAGGAAGGGAAGAAATGATGAGAGAGGAAGTGACAGAAAGAAGGGGGAGGGGGGAGTCACCATTCCCCCTAATGGAGCGAGCTTCTGCAATGCTTTTCCCCCTGATTAAACTAATGACCAATTTGAAGCAGTTTAAGAGTTACTTGGAGGCTCTCCGTCTCTCTCTCTTCTTCTTATTTTCTCCTCCATCTACTCCATCTTGCTCTCCCTTACCCACCCTCCCCCCTTACTCTTACTACTCTTCTTTCTGTCATCTGCTCCATTCCTCCTCTGTTGCTCTCTGTCGAGAGATACGTCTACTACCTCTGTCTGTCCTCCAGCAGCAAGCTGCCCATTCGTCTGTAATAAATATACAAAGTGCATGGAGAATATGGAGCACAGAGAAGAGTATGGAGATAGAGAGAGAAAAGACCACAGAAAAGATCTTATGCAGAGAAGCATACTCAGCAGGGCACAGATTGGAATTTACTAGAGCAAATATTTCAAAGAGGCAGAGCTTGTCCGGATGCGGAAACAATCGAATTGATTGAGCTTGACCTCAAGGGGCGCAACTATAGTTATTTAAGTGTCTAATTAGGCAGCAAGCAATCAAGTTAAAATTAAACTTTTGATGGAAATATATGTAAAAACAAAAAAATATTGTCTTAAGCTAACAAAACTGGAAACAAAATGTATGAATGAAGTATATTCTTTATATATTAATGTGAGAAACAGTATGTTTCATTGGATAAGGCTGAGAAAGGCAGGTGAAGTAACAATACTAACAGTTGTGTTTGTATATTGTCAAAATATAAATTACTTACAAGGTTTTTTCCATTGTAGAACCATCTGCTGCACTGGCTGCACCGACTCAACTGAAGGGTTCACAAGTAGATGGTGAATACATCCAACATGTAAACATCATATTTAAACATCATATTCCCTGTTAGTATGTGCTCATATCTGTTATAAACCATTGATTATGTTTTGTGATCCTTCTCTCCTTGCAGCCGCTACTCCAACTGTAAAGAGACCAGTGCCTGTTCCCCAGGAGCTCATGTGTCTGCTGCCAGAAGGAGCAGGTCGTCCATCAACAGAGGCAACTGTCACAGTCCCTGGTGTGTGTTATTTGACCTGTATTTGCATCTTAAAAATATCCATGTGTGGTGTCCATCAAAATTATTAATTTAAGTCTGTTTCATTGTTGTAAATTAGATACTGCTGCAATGTATTCGGACAAAAAGTAGGCCACACTCCAGTGTCCAGCTTGCTGAGTTTCACGGACTACAGTGCAGATGTCATGTTACATTCTTGCTTCATCTTACAGTCAATAAGTTTAATATTCTATATAGTGTCAGAGGCACCCCTGATTTCTCCTGAGACATATGCAGAGCTGTCAACTGCAGAGAGAGAGTATTAGAATGTTTTCTCATTTGGTTGCGTTTATGTCTAAAAGATCAAATCAAGTCGCACCCAAAAAGTTATTCTTGTCTGACTAGGTGAGCCATCACCCAGGCCGTTAGCTGTCCCCACCCATCCTCCACAGCTCCCTGGCTACGACCATGAAGTCAGCCAGTGGAACTGTTCACAGCAGCAGAGGATCTGGATGAAGACAGAGCTGGAATCCATGAGTCTCTGGACAGGCTCCTTTCCTGTGTGCAACCTCATGGTGTCATTGCGGCATCTCCCTCCCCAGCCAGAATTAATCGACAGCATCTCTGATCTTCCTTCCCCAAAGTACTTTCAGCTCCATCCCTTCTTCATATGGAAGCCAGATAATTTAATGGCTAGACTGAGGATCAATTACACTCTGCAGTGCATTGAAGGTTGTGCCCGGCGGCAAGAGAAGGCACAATACCAGTGGGTAGTCAGGTCAATTATAATCAGTACTTTTTATTATCATTGGTGACACAAACGGCTCATGATCTCAACTTACATTGCTTTTCATATTTCCAGTTTTTCCTCGCTCTTCCTCAACGGCACCGCCCAAGATGCTTCAGTTTCCTCCATGCCCTGCTGCTGATTCTGCTGTCAAACCAGAAGTGAATCCCACTACAACAGGTAAACATCTAACAGACAGACAAAGTAGTGCACCACACCTCAGTTGGTAGTCACTAGATTTTATTCATATTTAATTTTTATGACGAGCGTAATGGATGATTCACTTTTCATTTTTTATGAGATGTGACAATATTTAATGTGTTATTGAATAACCATGCACATAAACATACCAGTCAGCCACTTATCTAAAAGTGGAAAGTGTGTTTTCACCCATAAAAGTGTATGAATTAGGGCTTCTCTCTTCTGTAGGTCAGAATGTCTTATTGTATTCTCTTTTGTTTTTATAGAAACCACATGCCGGCCGACTCTGACCCTGCTGTCCTCACCAACTGGTGCCCGCACTGGACCTGTGAAGACAGGAGGGAGAGTTTTTATATTGGACCACAAGCGATGGCCGGCCCCCATGAAGGCAGCCATCGACAACCTGCTGAACAAACGCCGTGGGCAGGACATGCTCAAGCTTGTGGACCAGGACTATGCTGCTCTTGTCCACAACTCATGTACAGACCCCAACAGCATGCTCCAGCCAACAACAAAACTGCACATCTCACTGTATGTAAAGCACCTGAGCAAGTTGTTCAACACCAGCTCATCTTTGAACATCAGCCCAGAAAAACTGCAAGAGAGGCAGGAACTGTGGCACTCTCTGACAGAGGGCAGTGACACCGCCAGTTGTGACCATGCCCATTGCAGTCATTAACCCACCTCCACCTGTTCACACCCTGACTCAAGCCTCCATTGAGAAGATAGTACAAAACATCATGGAGAAGAAGCAGCAACAACAACAACAACAACAGTCAAACAACAACAACAACAGTCAAAGGAAAAGGAAAAGAAGGCCCAGACAAAAAGGTGTCTCTCTTGTGGCCAGCCAAAGTCCAGGTATGAGAACGATGGTTCTTCTATCCACTTCTTCTACCAGCAGGGCCCTGTCAGATACTTTTACTGCTCCACAAATTGTTTTAAAGCTTATGGTGCAGAAGGTGTCGGTGCTGAATCTCACCCCACAGAGAGAGGAGGCCGGAGCGCGTGTGCAGCTGCTGTTTACAGTAGACACGCTGCGATAATAACTCTACCAAGACTGGTTTACAATTAAAAGGAATTTAATTCCACTGGTGCAAATACGATTATACAGAGAAGTACACTACTTCTGTGGAATATGAAACAATTTAACCCACTTTGCAAAAAACTCTTCCCTAATCCCAGGCGATGAATCCGTCCCAGGATCCTAGGCTACCGGAAGAGAAAAAGTCTTTCTATGCCCGCCCTCATATCCGTTCGAAACACCTCCCCTTCCTTCTACCCCAATTTCTATTGGCTAACTTCCCAGGAGTGTATTCGCCTGTCTGCCTTTCTGTCCCTGAGTTCACTAACACATTCAATGACTGTCAGTTATTGCTTAATCCCTTCTATGATAATCCTTCAGTATAAAGATAAACTTCTGCAACTTTGGCAAAAGCTTCATGTCTTTAGTTCTACTTTTAGCTACTAATCCTAGAACACTTTATGCTTATCTTAATTATGCATTTCCAAAACACTTATGATTATACCTAAATATGAATTCTTGATTATGAATTAAACACTTTTATTATATCTACTAAACACACAGTTCTACGCTCAAATTTCCTTCAAAGGTCTGAAAAACTCAAGAATGCCCTTTGTTGACTTTGCAGAGACAAAGTTCTTTCAGCTGGAACTGGTTGCCACAAAGAAAAGGGTGGAGGATAGAGGACAGCAGAAGAGGACTGAATCCCAGCCCACAGGTCGCAAGTACGGATTCTATAAGATGGAGCTGATGCAGGGCCCAAACAGTCCTCACATTCATACGGGGTTCCCTTGACTAACAGGGAAGTACATTTACTGCCCCGGTAAAGTCTTTTCCCTGAACCAAGACCAGGGCATGGAGAAGGAGATGACCTGGAATGAGTTCCAGGGGTCTCTTTTTTATGAGACAGAAAAAAAGAGATGGGAGGTTGAAAAGGGAAAGTAAGAGAAAAGGGGAGTGTTTGGCGTGTATATACTGTATATCTTTTCTCATTTTAATAATTTGATTATTTTTTACTGGATTTATTATTATATTTGTTGTACATATTTGTGTTGTGTATTTGCACAATGGGCTCTGTGTTCAACAGTCACTGTCCCTGTTGTGTTTAATAAATGATGTTCTGTTCACGAATGTCTACATGTCTCATTAATAAGTGAATCATTATAGTGAACAGTAAATACATAATTGATTGCAATTTCAATGTTCATAATTAGGAAAACTGCAATATAATAGGTAAATAGCCATAAATAAGACAAGTACTTGATAATCTATCTGCCACAGCTGAAACCAGCGATATGAAAGTGGATTTTGAGCACCTTGGACAGCGTTAATAATGCTGCAATTTCATTGGCTGTCAGCATATGCCAACTATACACGGCTTGCCTCCGCGTGGCAGGCGAGAATTCTACCATTGAACCACCAATGCTGATGTAACACCAACAGGAGAAGGCGAGAACTGAAATTCCCGACCACCAGAAACATCTGTTTGATAGCTTTGCGTGGCCGGCATGTCAAGAATACAACCAATGTTTTCAAATCCAGCACTTACCTGAAACCATTAGCGTTTTCGCTGGTACACCCTTGCATGCCAGTGTAAATGATTCCCGTAGAACCCTTACATGCATCGTAACCACAGTAAAACCCTGCTGCATTGGCCAGGAATCGGACCATGATCTCACGCGTGGCAGGCGAGAATTCTACCATTGAACCACCAATGCTGATGTAACACCAACAGGAGAAGGCGAAAACTGAAATTCCCGACCACCAGAAATATTATATTGATAGCTCTGCGTGGCCGGCATGTCAAGAATACAACCAATAGTTTCAAATCCAGCACTTACCTGAAACAATTAGCGTTTTTGCTGGTACACCCTTGCATGCCAGTGTAAATGATTCCCATAGAACCATTTCCTGTATCGTAACCACAGTAAAACCCTGCTGCATTGGCCGGGAATCGGACACGGATCTCCCGCGTGGCAGGCGAGAATTCTACCATTGAACCACCAATGCTGATATAACACCAACAGGAGAAGACGAGAACTGAAATTCGCGACCACCAGAAACATCTGTTTGATAGCTCTGTGTGGCCGGCATGTCAAGAATACAACCAATGTTTTCAAATCCAGCACTTACCTGAAACCATTAGCGTTTTTGCTGGTACACCCTTGCATGCCAGTGTAAATGATTCCCGCAGAACCCTTACATGCATCGTAACCACAGTAAACCCCTGCTGCATTGGCCGGGAATTGGATCTCCCGCGTGGCAGGCGAGAATTCTACCATTGAACCACCAATGCTGATATAACACCAACAGGAGAAGGCGAGAACTGAAGTTCCCGACCACCAGAAACATCTGTTTGATAGCTTTGCGTGGCGGCATGTCAAGAATACAACCAATGTTTTCAAATCCAGCACTTACCTGAAACCATTAGCGTTTTCGCTGGTACACCCTTGCATGCCAGTGTAAATGATTCCCGTAGAACCCTTACATGCATCGTAACCACAGTAAAACCCTGCTGCATTGGCCAGGAATCGGACCCGGATCTCCCGCGTGGCAGGCGAGAATTCTACCATTGAACCACCAATGCTGATGTAACACCAACAGGAGAAGGCGAAAACTGAAATTCCCGACCACCAGAAACATCTGTTTGATAGCTTTGCGTGGCCGGCATGTCAAGAATACAACCAATGTTTTCAAATCCAGCACTTACCTGAAACCATTAGCGTTTTCGCTGGTAAACCCTTGCATGCCAGTGTAAATGATTCCCGTAGAACCATTACCTGTATCGTAACCACAGTAAAACCCTGCTGCATTGGCCGGGAATCGGACCCGGATCTCCCGCGTGGCAGGCGAGAATTCTACCATTGAACCACTAATGCTTATGTAACACCAACAGGAGAAGGCGAGAACTGAAATTCCCGACCACCAGAAACATCTGTTTGATAGCTCTGCGTGGCCGGCATGTCAAGAATACAACCAATGTTTTCAAATCCAGCACTTACCTGAAACCATTACGTTTTCGCTGGTACACCCTTGCATCCCAGTGTAAATGATTCCCGTAGAACCATTACCTGTATCGTAACCACAGTAAAACCCTGCTGCATTGGCCGGGAACCGGACCCGGATCTCCCGCGTGGCAGGCGAGAATTCTACCATTGAACCACCAATGCTGATGTAACGCCAACAGGAGAAGGCGAGAACTGAAATTCCCGACCACCAGAAACATCTGTTTGATAGCTCTGCGTGGCCGGCATGTCAAGAATACAACCAATGTTTTCAAATACAGCACTTACCTGAAACCATTACGTTTTCGCTGGTTCGCCCTTGCATCCCAAAGTAAATGATTCCCGTAGAACCATTACCTGTATCGTATCCGCAGCAAACCCCTGCTGCATTGGCCGGGAATCGGACCCCGATCTCCCGCATGGCAGGCGAGAATTCTACCATTGAACCACCAATGCTGATGTAACACCAACAGGAGAAGGCGAGAACTGAAATTCGCGACCACCAGAAATATTATATTGATAGCTCTGCATGGCCGGCATGTCAAGAATACAACCAATGTTTTCAAATCCAGCACTTACCTGAAACCATTAGCGTTTTCGCTGGTACACCCTTGCATGCCAGTGTAAATGATTCCCGTAGAACCCTTACATGCATCGTAACCACAGTAAAACCCTGCTGCATTGGCCAGGAATCGGACCATGATCTCACGCGTGGCAGGCGAGAATTCTACCATTGAATCACCAATGCTGATGTAACACCAACAGGAGAAGGCGAAAACTGAAATTCGCGACCACCAGAAATATTATATTGATAGCTCTGCATGGCTGGCATGTCAAGAATACAACCAATGGCTTCAAATCCAGCACTTACCTGAAACCATTACGTTTTCGCTGGTACACCCTTGCATCCCAGTGTAAATGATTCCCGTAGAACCATTACCTGTATCGTAACCACAGTAAAACCCTGCTGCATTGGCCGGGAATCGACCCGGATCTCCCGCGTGGCAGGCGAGAATTCTACCATTGAACCACCAATGCTGATGTAACACCAACAGGAGAAGGCAAGAACTGAAATTCCCGACCACCAGAAACATCTGTTTGATAGCTTTGCGTGGCCGGCATGTCAAGAATACAACCAATGTTTTCAAATCCAGCACTTACCTGAAACCATTAGCGTTTTCGCTGGTACACCCTTGCATGCCAGTGTAAATGTTTCCCGCAGAACCCTTACATTCATCGTAACCACAGTAAACCCCTGCTGCATTGGCCGGGAATCGGACCCTGATCTCCCGCATGGCAGGCGAGAATTCTACCATTTAACCACCAATGCTGATGTAACACCAACAGGAGAAGGCGAGAACTGAAATTCGCGACCACCAGAAATATTATATTGATAGCTCTGCATGGCCGGCATGTCAAGAATACAACCAATGGCTTCAAATCCAGCACTTACCTGAAACCATTACGTTTTCGCTGGTACACCCTTGCATCCCAGTGTAAATGATTCCCGTAGAACCATTACCTGTATCGTAACCACAGTAAAACCCTGCTGCATTGGCCGGGAATCGGACCCGGAGGCGAGAATTCTACCATTGAACCACCAATGCTGATGTAACACCAACAGGAGAAGGCGAAAACTGAAATTCCCGACCACCATTAATATTATATTGATAGCTCTGCATGTCCGGCATGTCAAGAATACAACCAATGGCTTCAAATCCAGCACTTACCTGAAACCATTACGTTTTCGCTGGTACACCCTTGCATCCCAGTGTAAATGATTCCCGTAGAACCATTACCTGTATCGTAACCACAGTAAAACCCTGCTGCATTGGCCGGGAATCGGACCCGGATCTCCCGCGTGGCAGGCGAGAATTCTACCATTGAACCACCAATGCTGATGTAACACCAACAGGAGAAGGCGAGAACTGAAATTCCCGACCAACAGAAACATCTGTTTTATAGCTTTGCGTGGCCGGCATGTCAAGAATACAACCAATGTTTTCAAATCCAGCACTTACCTGAAACCATTAGCGTTTTTGCTGGTACACCCTTGCATGCCAGTGTAAATGATTCCCGCAGAACCCTTACATGCATCGTAACCACAGTAAACCGCTGCTGCATTGGCCGGGAATCGGACCCGGATCTCCCGCGTAGCAGGCGAGAATTCTACCATTGAACCACCAATGCTGATGTAATACCAACAGGAGAAGGCTAGAACTGAAATTCGCGACCACCAAAAATAATACATTGATAGCTTTGCGTGGCCGGCATGTCAAGAATAAAACCAATGTTTTCAAATCCAGCACTTACCTGAAACCATTACTTTTTCGCTGGTACACCCTTGCATCCCAATGTAAATGATTCCCGTAGAACCATTACCTGTATCGTAACCGCAGTAAACCCCTGCTGCATTGGCCGGGAATCGGACCCGGATCTCCGCGTGGCAGGCGAGAATTCTGCCATTGAACCACCAATGCTGATGTAACACCAACAGGAGAAGGCGAAAACTGAAATTCCCGACCACCAGAAACATCTGTTTGATAGCTTTGCGTGGCCGGCATGTCAAGAATACAACCAATGTTTTCAAATCCAGCACTTACCAGAAACCATTAGCGTTTTCGCTGGTACACCCTTGCATGCCAGTGTAAATGATTCCCGTAGAACCCTTACATGCATCGTAACCACAGTAAAACCCTGCTGCATTGGCCGGGAATCGGACCTCCCGCGTGGCAGGCGAGAATTCTACCATTGAACCACCAATGCTGATGTAACACCAACAGGAGAAGGCGAGAACTGAAATTCCCGACCACCAGAAACATCTGTTTGATAGCTTTGCGTGGCGGCATGTCAAGAATACAACCAATGTTTTCAAATCCAGCACTTACCTGAAACCATTACGTTTTCGCTGGTACACCCTTGTATCCCAATGTAAATGATTCCCGTAGAACCATTACCTGTATCGTAACCACAGTAAAACCCTGCTGCATTGGCCGGGAATCGGACCCTGACCTCCCGCATGGCAGGCGAGAATTCTACCATTGAACCACCAATGCTGATGTAACAGCAACAGGAGAAGGCGAAAACTGAAATTCCCGACCACCAGAAATATTATACTGATAACTCTGCGTGGCCGGCATGTCAAGAATAGAACCAATGTTTTCAAATCCAGCACTTACCTGAAACCATTAGCGTTTTCGCTGGTACACCCTTGCATGCCAGTGTAAATGATTCCCGTAGAACCATTACCTGTATCGTAACCACAGTAAAACTCTGCTGCATTGGCCGGGAATCGGACACAAATCTCCCGCGTGGCAGGCGAGAATTCTACCATTGAACCACCAATGCTGATGTAACACCAACAGGAGAAGGCGAGAACTGAAATTCCCGACCACCAGAAACATCTCTTTGATAGCTTTGCGTGGCCGGCATGTCAAGAATACAACCAATGTTTTCAAATCCAGCACTTACCTGAAACCATTACGTTTTCGCTGGTACACCCTTGCATGCCAGTGTAAATGATTCCCGTAGAACCATTACCTGTATCGTAACCACAGTAAAACCCTGCTGCATTGGCCGGGAATCGGACCCTGATCTCCCGCGTGGCAGGCGAGAATTCTACCATTGAACCACCAATGCTGATGTAACACCAACAGGAGAAGGCGAGAACTGAAATTCCCAACCACCAGAAACATCTGTTTTACAGCTTTGCGTGGCCGGCATGTCAAGAATACAACCAATGTTTTCAAATCCAGCACTTACCTGAAACCATTAGCGTTTTCGCTGGTACACCCTTGCATGCCAGTGTAAATGATTCCCGCAGAACCCTTACATGCATCGGCCGGGAATCGGACCCGGATGTCCCGCGTGGCAGGCGAGAATTCTACCATTGAACCACCAATGCTGATGTAACACCAACAGGAGAAGGCGAGAACTGAAATTCCCCAACACCAGAAATATTATATTGATAGCTCTGCATAGCCGGCATGTCAAGAATACAACCAATGGCTTCAAATCCAGCACTTACCTGAAACCATTACGTTTTCGCTGGTACACCCTTGCATCCCAGTGTAAATGATTCCCGTAGAACCCTTACATGCATCGTAACCACAGTAAAACCCTGCTGCATTGGCCGGGAATCGGACCTCCTGCGTGGCAGGCGAGAATTCTACCATTGAACCACCAATACTGATGTAACACCAACAGGAGAAGGCGAGAACTGAAATTCCCGACCACCAGAAACATTTGTTTGATAGCTTTGCGTGGCCGGCATGTCAAGAATACAACCAATGGTTTCAAATCCAGCACTTACCTGAAACCATTACGTTTTCGCTGGTACACCCTTGCATCCCGGTGTAAATGATTCCCGTAGAACCCTTACATGCATCGTAACCACAGTAAAACCCTGCTGCATTGGCCGGGAATCGGATCTCCCGCGTGGCAGGCAAGAATTCTACCATTGAACCGCCAATGCTGATGTAACACCAACAGGGGAAGGCGAGAACTGAAATTCCCGACCACCATAAACATCTGTTTGATAGCTTTGCGTGGCCGGCATGTCAAGAATACAACCAATGTTTTCAAATCCAGCACTTACCTGAAACCATGAGCGTTTTCGCTGGTACACCCTTGCATGCCAGTGTAAATGATTCCCGCAGAACCCTTACATGCATCGTAACCCCAGTTAACCCCTGCTGCATTGGCCGGGAATCGGACCCGGATCTCCCGCGTGGCAGGCGAGAATTCTACCATTGAACCACCAATGCTGATGTAACACCAACAGGAGAAGGCGAGAACTGAAATTCCAGACCACCAGAAACATCTGTTTGATAGCTCTGCGTGGCCGGCATGTCAAGAATACAACCGATGTTTTCAAATACAGCACTTACCTGAAACCATTACGTTTTCGCTGGTACACCCTTGCATCCCAATGTAAATGATTCCCGTAGAACCATTACCTGTATCGTAACCGCAGTAAACCCCTGCTGCATTGGCCGGGAATCGGACCCGGATCTCCCGCGTGGCAGGCGAGAATTCTACCATTGAACCACCAATGCTGATGTAACACCAACAGGAGAAGGCGAGAACTGAAATTCCCGACCACCAGAAATATTATATTGATAGCTCTGGGTGGCCGGCATGTCAAGAATACAACCAATGGCTTCAAATCCAGCACTTACCTGAAACCATTACGTTTTCGCTGGTACACCCTTGCATCCCAGTGTAAATGATTCCCGTAGAACCATTGCCTGTATCGTAACCACAGTAAAACCCTGCTGCATTGGCCGGGAATCGGACCCGGATCTCCCGCCCCGAGTGGCAGGCGAGAATTCTACCATTGAACCACCAATGCTGATGTAACACCAACAGGAGAAGGCGAGAACTGAAATTCCCGACCACCAGAAATATTATATTGATAGCTCTGGGTGGCCGGCATGTCAAGAATACAACCAATGGCTTCAAATCCAGC
This sequence comes from Lycodopsis pacificus, assembly GCA_028022725.1. Lineage (NCBI taxonomy): Eukaryota > Metazoa > Chordata > Actinopteri > Perciformes > Zoarcidae > Lycodopsis > Lycodopsis pacificus. Next base: position 33,072,565 of record CM051689.1, on the reverse strand, counting down.
ACTTACCTGAAACCATTACGTTTTCGCTGGTACACCCTTGCATCCCAGTGTAAATGATTCCCGTAGAACCATTACCTGTATCGTAACCACAGTAAAACCCTGCTGCATTGGCCGGGAATCGGACCCGGATCTCCCGCCCCGAGTGGCAGGCGAGAATTCTACCATTGAACCACCAATGCTGATGTAACACCAACAGGAGAAGGCGAGAACTGAAATTCCCGACCACCAGAAACATCTGTTTGATAGCTTTGCGTGGCCGGCATGTCAGGAATACAACCAATGTTTTCAAATCCAGCACTTACCTGAAACCATTAGCGTTTTCGCTGGTACACCCTTGCATGCCAGTGTAAATGATTCCCGCAGAACCCTTACATGCATCGGCCGGGAATCGGACCCGGATGTCCCGCGTGGCAGGCGAGAATTCTACCATTGAACCACCAATGCTGATGTAACACCAACAGGAGAAGGCGAGAACTGAAATTCCCCAACACCAGAAATATTATATTGATAGCTCTGCATAGCCGGCATGTCAAGAATACAACCAATGGCTTCAAATCCAGCACTTACCTGAAACCATTACGTTTTCGCTGGTACACCCTTGCATCCCAGTGTAAATGATTCCCGTAGAACCCTTACATGCATCGTAACCACAGTAAAACCCTGCTGCATTGGCCAGGAATCGGACCTCCTGCGTGGCAGGCGAGAATTCTACCATTGAACCACCAATACTGATGTAACACCAACAGGAGAAGGCGAGAACTGAAATTCCCGACCACCAGAAACATTTGTTTGATAGCTTTGCGTGGCCGGCATGTCAAGAATACAACCAATGGTTTCAAATCCAGCACTTACCTGAAACCATTACGTTTTCGCTGGTACACCCTTGCATCCCGGTGTAAATGATTCCCGTAGAACCCTTACATGCATCGTAACCACAGTAAAACCCTGCTGCATTGGCCGGGAATCGGATCTCCCGCGTGGCAGGCAAGAATTCTACCATTGAACCACCAATGCTGATGTAACACCAACAGGGGAAGGTGAGAACTGAAATTCCCGACCACCATAAACATCTGTTTGATAGCTTTGCGTGGCCGGCATGTCAAGAATACAACCAATGTTTTCAAATCCAGCACTTACCTGAAACCATGAGCGTTTTCGCTGGTACACCCTTGCATGCCAGTGTAAATGATTCCCGCAGAACCCTTACATGCATCGTAACCCCAGTTAACCCCTGCTGCATTGGCCGGGAATCGGACCCGGATCTCCCGCGTGGCAGGCGAGAATTCTACCATTGAACCACCAATGCTGATGTAACACCAACAGGAGAAGGCGAGAACTGAAATTCCCGACCACCAGAAACATCTGTTTGATAGCTCTGCGTGGCCGGCATGTCAAGAATACAACCGATGTTTTCAAATACAGCACTTACCTGAAACCATTACGTTTTCGCTGGTACACCCTTGCATCCCAATGTAAATGATTCCCGTAGAACCATTACCTGTATCGTAACCGCAGTAAACCCCTGCTGCATTGGCCGGGAATCGGACCCGGATCTCCCGCGTGGCAGGCGAGAATTCTACCATTGAACCACCAATGCTGATGTAACACCAACAGGAGAAGGCGAGAACTGAAATTCCCGACCACCAGAAATATTATATTGATAGCTCTGGGTGGCCGGCATGTCAAGAATACAACCAATGGCTTCAAATCCAGCACTTACCTGAAACCATTACGTTTTCGCTGGTACACCCTTGCATCCCAGTGTAAATGATTCCCGTAGAACCATTACCTGTATCGTAACCACAGTAAAACCCTGCTGCATTGGCCGGGAATCGGACCCGGATCTCCCGCCCCGAGTGGCAGGCGAGAATTCTACCATTGAACCACCAATGCTGATGTAACACCAACAGGAGAAGGCGAGAACTGAAATTCCCGACCACCAGAAATATTATATTGATAGCTCTGGGTGGCCGGCATGTCAAGAATACAACCAATGGCTTCAAATCCAGCACTTACCTGAAACCATTACGTTTTCGCTGGTACACCCTTGCATCCCAGTGTAAATGATTCCCGTAGAACCATTACCTGTATCGTAACCACAGTAAAACCCTGCTGCATTGGCCGGGAATCGGACCCGGATCTCCCGCCCCGAGTGGCAGGCGAGAATTCTACCATTGAACCACCAATGCTGATGTAACACCAACAGGAGAAGGCGAGAACTGAAATTCCCGACCACCAGAAACATCTGTTTGATAGCTTTGCGTGGCCGGCATGTCAGGAATACAACCAATGTTTTCAAATCCAGCACTTACCTGAAACCATTAGCGTTTTCGCTGGTACACCCTTGCATGCCAGTGTAAATGATTCCCGCAGAACCCTTACATGCATCGTAACCACAGTAAACCCCTGCTGCATTGGCCGGGAATCGGACCCAGATCTCCCGCATGGCAGGCGAGAATTCTACCATTGAACCACCAATGCTGATGTAACACCAACAGGAGAAGGCGAGAACTGAAATTCCCGACCACCAGAAACATCTGTTTGATAACTTTGCGTGGCCGGCATGTCAAGAATACAACCAATGTTTTCAAATCCAGCACTTACCTGAAACCATTCGCGTTTTCGCTGGTACACCCTTGCATGCCAGTGTAAATGATTCCCGCAGAACCCTTACATGCATCGTAACCACAGTAAACCCCTGCTGCATTGGCCGGGAATCGGACCCTGATCTCACGCATGGCAGGCGAGAATTCTACCATTGAACCACCAATGCTGATGTAACACCAACAGGAGAAGGCGAGAACTGAAATTCGCGACCACCAGAAATATTATATTGATAGCTCTGCATGGCCGGCATGTCAAGAATACAACCAATGTTTTCAAATCCAGCACTTACCTGAAACCATTAGCGTTTTTGCTGGTACACCCTTGCATGCCAGTGTAAATGATTCCCGCTGAACCCTTACATGCATCGTAACCACAGTAAACCGCTGCTGCATTGGCCGGGAATCGGACCCGGATCTCCTGCGTGGCAGGCGAGAATTCTACCATTGAACCACCAATGCTGATGTAATACCAACAGGAGAAGGCTAGAACTGAAATTCGCGACCACCAAAAATATTACATTGATAGCTTTGCGTGGCCGGCATGTCAAGAATAAAACCAATGTTTTCAAATCCAGCACTTACCTGAAACCATTACTTTTTCGCTGGTACACCCTTGCATCCCAATGTAAATGATTCCCGTAGAACCATTACCTGTATCGTAACCGCAGTAAACCCCTGCTGCATTGGCCGGGAATTGGACCCGGATCTCCCGCGTGGCAGGCGAGAATTCTACCATTGAACCACCAATGCTGATGTAACACCAACAGGAGAAGGCGAGAACTGAAATTCCCGACCAACAGAAACATCTGTTTTATAGCTTTGCGTGGCCGGCATGTCAAGAATAAAACCAATGTTTTCAAATCCAGCACTTACCTGAAACCATTACTTTTTTGCTGGTACACCCTTGCATGCCAGTGTAAATGATTCCCGCAGAACCCTTACATGCATCGTAACCACAGTAAACCGCTGCTGCATTGGCCGGGAATCGGACCCGGATCTCCCGCGTGGCAGGCGAGAATTCTACCATTGAACCACCAATGCTGATGTAATACCAACAGGAGAAGGCTAGAACTGAAATTCGCGACCACCAAAAATATTACATTGATAGCTTTGCGTGGCCGGCATGTCAAGAATAAAACCAATGTTTTCAAATCCAGCACTTACCTGAAACCATTACTTTTTCGCTGGTACACCCTTGCATCCCAATGTAAATGATTCCCGTAGAACCATTACCTGTATCGTAACCGCAGTAAACCCCTGCTGCATTGGCCGGGAATCGGACCCGGATCTCCGCGTGGCAGGCGAGAATTCTGCCATTGAACCACCAATGCTGATGTAACACCAACAGGAGAAGGCGAAAACTGAAATTCCCGACCACCAGAAATATTATATTGATAGCTCTGCGTGTCCGGCATGTCAAGAATACAACCAATGGCTTCAAATCCAGCACTTACCTGAAACCATTACTTTTTCGCTGGTACACCCTTGCATCCCAGTGTAAATGATTCCCGTAGAACCATTACCTGTATCGTAACCACAGTAAAACCCTGCTGCATTGGCCGGGAATCGGACCCGGATCTCCCGCGTGGCAGGCGAGAATTCTACCATTGAACCACCAATGCTGATGTAACACCAACAGGAGAAGGCGAGAACTGAAATTCCCGACCAACAGAAACATCTGTTTTATAGCTTTGCGTGGCCGGCATGTCAAGAATACAACCAATGTTTTCAAATCCAGCACTTACCTGAAACCATTAGCGTTTTTGCTGGTACACCCTTGCATGCCAGTGTAAATGATTCCCGCAGAACCCTTACATGCATCGTAACCACAGTAAACCGCTGCTGCATTGGCCGTGAATCGGACCCGGATCTCCCGCGTGGCAGGCGAGAATTCTACCATTGAACCACCAATGCTGATGTAATACCAACAGGAGAAGGCTAGAACTGAAATTCGCGACCACCAAAAATATTACATTGATAGCTTTGCGTGGCCGGCATGTCAAGAATAAAACCAATGTTTTCAAATCCAGCACTTACCTGAAACCATTACTTTTTCGCTGGTACACCCTTGCATCCCAATGTAAATGATTCCCGTAGAACCATTACCTGTATCGTAACCGCAGTAAACCCCTGCTGCATTGGCCGGGAATCGGACCCGGATCTCCGCGTGGCAGGCGAGAATTCTACCATTGAACCACCAATGCTGATGGAACACCAACAGGAGAAGGCGAAAACTGAAATTCCCGACCACCAGAAATATTATATTGATAGCTCTGCGTGGCCGGCATGTCAAGAATACAACCAATGTTTTCAAATCCAGCACTTACCTGAAACCATTAGCGTTTTTGCTGGTACACCCTTGCATGCCAGTGTAAATGATTCCCGCAGAACCCTTACATGCATCGTAACCACAGTAAACCGCTGCTGCATTGGCCGTGAATCGGACCCGGATCTCCCGCGTGGCAGGCGAGAATTCTACCATTGAACCACCAATGCTGATGTAATACCAACAGGAGAAGGCTAGAACTGAAATTCGCGACCACCAAAAATATTACATTGATAGCTTTGCGTGGCCGGCATGTCAAGAATAAAACCAATGTTTTCAAATCCAGCACTTACCTGAAACCATTACTTTTTCGCTGGTACACCCTTGCATCCCAATGTAAATGATTCCCGTAGAACCATTACCTGTATCGTAACCGCAGTAAACCCCTGCTGCATTGGCCGGGAATCGGACCCGGATCTCCGCGTGGCAGGCGAGAATTCTGCCATTGAACCACCAATGCTAATGTAACACCAACAGGAGAAGGCGAAAACTGAAATTCCCGACCACCAGAAATATTATATTGATAGCTCTGCGTGGCCGGCATGTCAAGAATACAACCAATGGTTTCAAATCCAGCACTTACCTGAAACCATTAGCGTTTTCGCTGGTACACCCTTGCATGCCAGTGTAAATGATTCCCGCAGAACCCTTACATGCATCGGCCGGGAATCGGACCCGGATGTCCCGCGTGGCAGGCGAGAATTCTACCATTGAACCACCAATGCTGATGTAACACCAACAGGAGAAGGCGAGAACTGAAATTCCCCAACACCAGAAATATTATATTGATAGCTCTGCATAGCCGGCATGTCAAGAATACAACCAATGGCTTCAAATCCAGCACTTACCTGAAACCATTACGTTTTCGCTGGTACACCCTTGCATCCCAGTGTAAATGATTCCCGTAGAACCCTTACATGCATCGTAACCACAGTAAAACCCTGCTGCATTGGCCGGGAATCGGACCTCCTGCGTGGCAGGCGAGAATTCTACCATTGAACCACCAATACTGATGTAACACCAACAGGAGAAGGCGAGAACTGAAATTCCCGACCACCAGAAACATTTGTTTGATAGCTTTGCGTGGCCGGCATGTCAAGAATACAACCAATGGTTTCAAATCCAGCACTTACCTGAAACCATTACGTTTTCGCTGGTACACCCTTGCATCCCGGTGTAAATGATTCCCGTAGAACCCTTACATGCATCGTAACCACAGTAAAACCCTGCTGCATTGGCCGGGAATCGGATCTCCCGCGTGGCAGGCGAGAATTCTACCATTGAACCACCAATGCTGATGTAATACCAACAGGAGAAGGCTAGAACTGAAATTCGCGACCACCAAAAATATTACATTGATAGCTTTGCGTGGCCGGCATGTCAAGAATAAAACCAATGTTTTCAAATCCAGCACTTACCTGAAACCATTACTTTTTCGCTGGTACACCCTTGCATCCCAATGTAAATGATTCCCGTAGAACCATTACCTGTATCGTAACCGCAGTAAACCCCTGCTGCATTGGCCGGGAATTGGACCCGGATCTCCCGCGTGGCAGGCGAGAATTCTACCATTGAACCACCAATGCTGATGTAACACCAACAGGAGAAGGCGAGAACTGAAATTCCCGACCAACAGAAACATCTGTTTTATAGCTTTGCGTGGCCGGCATGTCAAGAATACAACCAATGTTTTCAAATCCAGCACTTACCTGAAACCATTAGCGTTTTTGCTGGTACACCCTTGCATGCCAGTGTAAATGATTCCCGCAGAACCCTTACATGCATCGTAACCACAGTAAACCGCTGCTGCATTGGCCGGGAATCGGACCCGGATCTCCCGCGTGGCAGGCGAGAATTCTACCATTGAACCACCAATGCTGATGTAATACCAACAGGAGAAGGCTAGAACTGAAATTCGCGACCACCAAAAATATTACATTGATAGCTTTGCGTGGCCGGCATGTCAAGAATAAAACCAATGTTTTCAAATCCAGCACTTACCTGAAACCATTACTTTTTCGCTGGTACACCCTTGCATCCCAATGTAAATGATTCCCGTAGAACCATTACCTGTATCGTAACCGCAGTAAACCCCTGCTGCATTGGCCGGGAATCGGACCCGGATCTCCGCGTGGCAGGCGAGAATTCTGCCATTGAACCACCAATGCTGATGTAACACCAACAGGAGAAGGCGAAAACTGAAATTCCCGACCACCAGAAATATTATATTGATAGCTCTGCGTGTCCGGCATGTCAAGAATACAACCAATGGCTTCAAATCCAGCACTTACCTGAAACCATTACTTTTTCGCTGGTACACCCTTGCATCCCAGTGTAAATGATTCCCGTAGAACCATTACCTGTATCGTAACCACAGTAAAACCCTGCTGCATTGGCCGGGAATCGGACCCGGATCTCCCGCGTGGCAGGCGAGAATTCTACCATTGAACCACCAATGCTGATGTAACACCAACAGGAGAAGGCGAGAACTGAAATTCCCGACCAACAGAAACATCTGTTTTATAGCTTTGCGTGGCCGGCATGTCAAGAATACAACCAATGTTTTCAAATCCAGCACTTACCTGAAACCATTAGCGTTTTTGCTGGTACACCCTTGCATGCCAGTGTAAATGATTCCCGCAGAACCCTTACATGCATCGTAACCACAGTAAACCGCTGCTGCATTGGCCGTGAATCGGACCCGGATCTCCCGCGTGGCAGGCGAGAATTCTACCATTGAACCACCAATGCTGATGTAATACCAACAGGAGAAGGCTAGAACTGAAATTCGCGACCACCAAAAATATTACATTGATAGCTTTGCGTGGCCGGCATGTCAAGAATAAAACCAATGTTTTCAAATCCAGCACTTACCTGAAACCATTACTTTTTCGCTGGTACACCCTTGCATCCCAATGTAAATGATTCCCGTAGAACCATTACCTGTATCGTAACCGCAGTAAACCCCTGCTGCATTGGCCGGGAATCGGACCCGGATCTCCGCGTGGCAGGCGAGAATTCTACCATTGAACCACCAATGCTGATGTAACACCAACAGGAGAAGGCGAAAACTGAAATTCCCGACCACCAGAAATATTATATTGATAGCTCTGCGTGGCCGGCATGTCAAGAATACAACCAATGTTTTCAAATCCAGCACTTACCTGAAACCATTAGCGTTTTTGCTGGTACACCCTTGCATGCCAGTGTAAATGATTCCCGCAGAACCCTTACATGCATCGTAACCACAGTAAACCGGTGCTGCATTGGCCGTGAATCGGACCCGGATCTCCCGCGTGGCAGGCGAGAATTCTACCATTGAACCACCAATGCTGATGTAATACCAACAGGAGAAGGCTAGAACTGAAATTCGCGACCACCAAAAATATTACATTGATAGCTTTGCGTGGCCGGCATGTCAAGAATAAAACCAATGTTTTCAAATCCAGCACTTACCTGAAACCATTACTTTTTCGCTGGTACACCCTTGCATCCCAATGTAAATGATTCCCGTAGAACCATTACCTGTATCGTAACCGCAGTAAACCCCTGCTGCATTGGCCGGGAATCGGACCCGGATCTCCGCGTGGCAGGCGAGAATTCTGCCATTGAACCACCAATGCTAATGTAACACCAACAGGAGAAGGCGAAAACTGAAATTCCCGACCACCAGAAATATTATATTGATAGCTCTGCGTGGCCGGCATGTCAAGAATACAACCAATGGTTTCAAATCCAGCACTTACCTGAAACCATTAGCGTTTTCGCTGGTACACCCTTGCATGCCAGTGTAAATGATTCCCGAAAAAACCCTTACATGCATCGGCCGGGAATCGGACCCGGATGTCCCGCGTGGCAGGCGAGAATTCTACCATTGAACCACCAATGCTGATGTAACACCAACAGGAGAAGGCGAGAACTGAAATTCCCCAACACCAGAAATATTATATTGATAGCTCTGCATAGCCGGCATGTCAAGAATACAACCAATGGCTTCAAATCCAGCACTTACCTGAAACCATTACGTTTTCGCTGGTACACCCTTGCATCCCAGTGTAAATGATTCCCGTAGAACCCTTACATGCATCGTAACCACAGTAAAACCCTGCTGCATTGGCCGGGAATCGGACCTCCTGCGTGGCAGGCGAGAATTCTACCATTGAACCACCAATACTGATGTAACACCAACAGGAGAAGGCGAGAACTGAAATTCCCGACCACCAGAAACATTTGTTTGATAGCTTTGCGTGGCCGGCATGTCAAGAATACAACCAATGGTTTCAAATCCAGCACTTACCTGAAACCATTACGTTTTCGCTGGTACACCCTTGCATCCCGGTGTAAATGATTCCCGTAGAACCCTTACATGCATCGTAACCACAGTAAAACCCTGCTGCATTGGCCGGGAATCGGATCTCCCGCGTGGCAGGCAAGAATTCTACCATTGAACCACCAATGCTGATGTAACACCAACAGGGGAAGGCGAGAACTGAAATTCCCGACCACCATAAACATCTGTTTGATAGCTTTGCGTGGCCGGCATGTCAAGAATACAACCAATGTTTTCAAATCCAGCACTTACCTGAAACCATGAGCGTTTTCGCTGGTACACCCTTGCATGCCAGTGTAAATGATTCCCGCAGAACCCTTACATGCATCGTAACCCCAGTTAACCCCTGCTGCATTGGCCGGGAATCGGACCCGGATCTCCCGCGTGGCAGGCGAGAATTCTACCATTGAACCACCAATGCTGATGTAACACCAACAGGAGAAGGCGAGAACTGAAATTCCCGACCACCAGAAACATCTGTTTGATAGCTCTGCGTGGCCGGCATGTCAAGAATACAACCGATGTTTTCAAATACAGCACTTACCTGAAACCATTACGTTTTCGCTGGTACACCCTTGCATCCCAATGTAAATGATTCCCGTAGAACCATTACCTGTATCGTAACCGCAGTAAACCCCTGCTGCATTGGCCGGGAATCGGACCCGGATCTCCCGCGTGGCAGGCGAGAATTCTACCATTGAACCACCAATGCTGATGTAACACCAACAGGAGAAGGCGAGAACTGAAATTCCCGACCACCAGAAATATTATATTGATAGCTCTGGGTGGCCGGCATGTCAAGAATACAACCAATGGCTTCAAATCCAGCACTTACCTGAAACCATTACGTTTTCGCTGGTACACCCTTGCATCCCAGTGTAAATGATTCCCGTAGAACCATTACCTGTATCGTAACCACAGTAAAACCCTGCTGCATTGGCCGGGAATCGGACCCGGATCTCCCGCCCCGAGTGGCAGGCGAGAATTCTACCATTGAACCACCAATGCTGATGTAACACCAACAGGAGAAGGCGAGAACTGAAATTCCCGACCACCAGAAATATTATATTGATAGCTCTGGGTGGCCGGCATGTCAAGAATACAACCAATGGCTTCAAATCCAGCACTTACCTGAAACCATTACGTTTTCGCTGGTACACCCTTGCATCCCAGTGTAAATGATTCCCGTAGAACCATTACCTGTATCGTAACCACAGTAAAACCCTGCTGCATTGGCCGGGAATCGGACCCGGATCTCCCGCCCCGAGTGGCAGGCGAGAATTCTACCATTGAACCACCAATGCTGATGTAACACCAACAGGAGAAGGCGAGAACTGAAATTCCCGACCACCAGAAACATCTGTTTGATAGCTTTGCGTGGCCGGCATGTCAGGAATACAACCAATGTTTTCAAATCCAGCAGTTACCTGAAACCATTAGCGTTTTCGCTGGTACACCCTTGCATGCCAGTGTAAATGATTCCCGCAGAACCCTTACATGCATCGTAACCACAGTAAACCCCTGCTGCATTGGCCGGGAATCGGACCCAGATCTCCCGCATGGCAGGCGAGAATTCTACCATTGAACCACCAATGCTGATGTAACACCAACAGGAGAAGGCGAGAACTGAAATTCCCGACCACCAGAAACATCTGTTTGATAACTTTGCGTGGCCGGCATGTCAAGAATACAACCAATGTTTTCAAATCCAGCACTTACCTGAAACCATTCGCGTTTTCGCTGGTACACCCTTGCATGCCAGTGTAAATGATTCCCGCAGAACCCTTACATGCATCGTAACCACAGTAAACCCCTGCTGCATTGGCCGGGAATCGGACCCTGATCTCACGCATGGCAGGCGAGAATTCTACCATTGAACCACCAATGCTGATGTAACACCAACAGGAGAAGGCGAGAACTGAAATTCGCGACCACCAGAAATATTATATTGATAGCTCTGCATGGCCGGCATGTCAAGAATACAACCAATGTTTTCAAATCCAGCACTTACCTGAAACCATTAGCGTTTTTGCTGGTACACCCTTGCATGCCAGTGTAAATGATTCCCGCTGAACCCTTACATGCATCGTAACCACAGTAAACCGCTGCTGCATTGGCCGGGAATCGGACCCGGATCTCCCGCGTGGCAGGCGAGAATTCTACCATTGAACCACCAATGCTGATGTAATACCAACAGGAGAAGGCTAGAACTGAAATTCGCGACCACCAAAAATATTACATTGATAGCTTTGCGTGGCCGGCATGTCAAGAATAAAACCAATGTTTTCAAATCCAGCACTTACCTGAAACCATTACTTTTTCGCTGGTACACCCTTGCATCCCAATGTAAATGATTCCCGTAGAACCATTACCTGTATCGTAACCGCAGTAAACCCCTGCTGCATTGGCCGGGAATTGGACCCGGATCTCCCGCGTGGCAGGCGAGAATTCTACCATTGAACCACCAATGCTGATGTAACACCAACAGGAGAAGGCGAGAACTGAAATTCCCGACCAACAGAAACATCTGTTTTATAGCTTTGCGTGGCCGGCATGTCAAGAATACAACCAATGTTTTCAAATCCAGCACTTACCTGAAACCATTAGCGTTTTTGCTGGTACACCCTTGCATGCCAGTGTAAATGATTCCCGCAGAACCCTTACATGCATCGTAACCACAGTAAACCGCTGCTGCATTGGCCGGGAATCGGACCCGGATCTCCCGCGTGGCAGGCGAGAATTCTACCATTGAACCACCAATGCTGATGTAATACCAACAGGAGAAGGCTAGAACTGAAATTCGCGACCACCAAAAATATTACATTGATAGCTTTGCGTGGCCGGCATGTCAAGAATAAAACCAATGTTTTCAAATCCAGCACTTACCTGAAACCATTACTTTTTCGCTGGTACACCCTTGCATCCCAATGTAAATGATTCCCGTAGAACCATTACCTGTATCGTAACCGCAGTAAACCCCTGCTGCATTGGCCGGGAATCGGACCCGGATCTCCGCGTGGCAGGCGAGAATTCTGCCATTGAACCACCAATGCTGATGTAACACCAACAGGAGAAGGCGAAAACTGAAATTCCCGACCACCAGAAATATTATATTGATAGCTCTGCGTGTCCGGCATGTCAAGAATACAACCAATGGCTTCAAATCCAGCACTTACCTGAAACCATTACGTTTTCGCTGGTACACCCTTGCATCCCAGTGTAAATGATTCCCGTAGAACCATTACCTGTATCGTAACCACAGTAAAACCCTGCTGCATTGGCCGGGAATCGGACCCGGATCTCCCGCGTGGCAGGCGAGAATTCTACCATTGAACCACCAATGCTGATGTAACACCAACAGGAGAAGGCGAGAACTGAAATTCCCGACCAACAGAAACATCTGTTTTATAGCTTTGCGTGGCCGGCATGTCAAGAATACAACCAATGTTTTCAAATCCAGCACTTACCTGAAACCATTAGCGTTTTTGCTGGTACACCCTTGCATGCCAGTGTAAATGATTCCCGCAGAACCCTTACATGCATCGTAACCACAGTAAACCGCTGCTGCATTGGCCGTGAATCGGACCCGGATCTCCCGCGTGGCAGGCGAGAATTCTACCATTGAACCACCAATGCTGATGTAATACCAACAGGAGAAGGCTAGAACTGAAATTCGCGACCACCAAAAATATTACATTGATAGCTTTGCGTGGCCGGCATGTCAAGAATAAAACCAATGTTTTCAAATCCAGCACTTACCTGAAACCATTACTTTTTCGCTGGTACACCCTTGCATCCCAATGTAAATGATTCCCGTAGAACCATTACCTGTATCGTAACCGCAGTAAACCCCTGCTGCATTGGCCGGGAATCGGACCCGGATCTCCGCGTGGCAGGCGAGAATTCTACCATTGAACCACCAATGCTGATGTAACACCAACAGGAGAAGGCGAAAACTGAAATTCCCGACCACCAGAAATATTATATTGATAGCTCTGCGTGGCCGGCATGTCAAGAATACAACCAATGTTTTCAAATCCAGCACTTACCTGAAACCATTAGCGTTTTTGCTGGTACACCCTTGCATGCCAGTGTAAACGATTCCCGCAGAACCCTTACATGCATCGTAACCACAGTAAACCGCTGCTGCATTGGCCGTGAATCGGACCCGGATCTCCCGCGTGGCAGGCGAGAATTCTACCATTGAACCACCAATGCTGATGTAATACCAACAGGAGAAGGCTAGAACTGAAATTCGCGACCACCAAAAATATTACATTGATAGCTTTGCGTGGCCGGCATGTCAAGAATAAAACCAATGTTTTCAAATCCAGCACTTACCTGAAACCATTACTTTTTCGCTGGTACACCCTTGCATCCCAATGTAAATGATTCCCGTAGAACCATTACCTGTATCGTAACCGCAGTAAACCCCTGCTGCATTGGCCGGGAATCGGACCCGGATCTCCGCGTGGCAGGCGAGAATTCTGCCATTGAACCACCAATGCTAATGTAACACCAACAGGAGAAGGCGAAAACTGAAATTCCCGACCACCAGAAATATTATATTGATAGCTCTGCGTGGCCGGCATGTCAAGAATACAACCAATGGTTTCAAATCCAGCACTTACCTGAAACCATTAGCGTTTTCGCTGGTACACCCTTGCATGCCAGTGTAAATGATTCCCGTAGAACCCTTACATGCATCGTAACCACAGTAAAACCCTGCTGCATTGGCCGGGAATCGGACCCGGATCTCCCGCGTGGCAGGCGAGAATTCTACCATTGAACCACCAATGCTGATGTAACACCAACAGGAGAAGGCGAAAACTGAAATTCCCGACCACCAGAAACATCTGTTTGATAGCTTTGCGTGGCCGGCATGTCAAGAATACAACCAATGTTTTCAAATCCAGCACTTACCAGAAACCATTCGCGTTTTCGCTGGTACACCCTTGCATGCCAGTGTAAATGATTCCCGTAGAACCCTTACATGCATCGTAACCACAGTAAAACCCTGCTGCATTGGCCGGGAATCGGACCTCCCGCGTGGCAGGCGAGAATTCTACCATTTAACCACCAATGCTGATGTAACACCCACAGGAGAAGGCGAGAACTGAAATTCCCGACCACCAGAAACATCTGTTTGATAGCTTTGCGTGGCCGGCATGTCAAGAATACAACCAATGTTTTCAAATCCAGCACTTACCTGAAACCATTAGCATTTTCGCTGGTACACCCTTGCATGCCAGTGTAAATGATTCCCGCAGAACCCTTACATGCATCGGCCGGGAATCGGACCCAGATGTCCCGCGTGGCAGGCGAGAATTCTACCATTGAACCACCAATGCTGATGTAACACCAACAGGAGAAGGCGAGAACTGAAATTCCCCAACACCAGAAATATTATATTGATAGCTCTGCATAGCCGGCATGTCAAGAATACAACCAATGGCTTCAAATCCAGCACTTACCTGAAACCATTACGTTTTCGCTGGTACACCCTTGCATCCCAGTGTAAATGATTCCCGTAGAACCCTTACATGCATCGTAACCACAGTAAAACCCTGCTGCATTGGCCGGGAATCGGACCCGGATCTCCCGCGTGGCAGGCGAGAATTCTACCATTGAACCACCAATGCTGATGTAACACCAACAGGAGAAGGCGAAAACTGAAATTCCCGACCACCAGAAACATTTGTTTGATAGCTTTGCGTGGCCGGCATGTCAAGAATACAACCAATGGTTTCAAATCCAGCACTTACCTGAAACCATTACGTTTTCGCTGGCACACCCTTGCATCCCGGTGTAAATGATTCCTGTAGAACAATTACCTGTATCGTAACCACAGTAAAACCGTGCTGCATTGGCCGGGAATCGGACCCGGATCTCCCGCGTGGCAGGCGAGAATTCTACCATTGAACCACCAATGCTGATGTAACACCAACAGGAGAAGGCGAAAACTGAAATTCCCGACCACCATTAATATTATATTGATAGCTCTGCGTGGCCGGCATGTCAAGAATACAACCGATGTTTTCAAATCCAGCACTTACCTGAAACCATGAGCGTTTTCACTGGTACACCCTTGCATGCCAGTGTAAATGATACCCGTAGAACCCTTACATGCATCGTAACCGCAGTAAACCCCTGCTGCATTGGCCGGGAATCAGACCCGGATCTCCCGCGTGGCAGGCGAGAATTCTACCATTGAACCACCAATGCTGATGTAACGCCACCAGGAGAAGGCGAGAACTGAAATTCCCGACCACCAGAAATATTATATTGATAGCTCTGGGTGGCCGGCATGTCAAGAATACAACCAATGGCTTCAAATCCAGCACTTACCTGAAACCATTACGTTTTCGCTGGTACACCCTTGCATCACAGTGTAAATGATTCCCGTAGAACCATTACCTGTATCGTAAACACAGTAAAATCCTGCTGCATTGGCCGGGAATCGGACCCGGATCCCCCGCGAGGCAGGCGAGAATTCTACCATTGAACCACCAATGCTGATGTAACACCAACAGGAGAAGGCGAGAACTGAAATTCCCGACCACCATAAACATCTGTTTGATAGCTTTGCGTGGCCGGCATGTCAAGAATACAACCAATGTTTTCAAATCCAGCACTTACCTGAAACCATTAGCGTTTTCGCTGGTACACCCTTGCATGCCAGTGTAAATGATTCCCGCAGAACCCTTACATGCATCGTAACCCCAGTTAACCCCTGCTGCATTGGCCGGGAATCTGACCCCGATCTCCTGCGTGGCAGGCGAGAATTCTACCATTGAACCACCAATGCTGATGTAACAGCAACAGGAGAAGGCGAAAACTGAAATTCCCGACCACCAGAAATATTATACTGATAACCCTGCGTGGCCGGCATGTCAAGAATACAACCAATGTTTTCAAATCCAGCACTTACCTGAAACCATTAGCGTTTTCGCTGGTACACCCTTGCATGCCAGTGTAAATGATTCCCGTAGAACCATTACCTGTATCGTAACCGCAGTAAACCCCTGCTGCATTGGCCGGGAATCGGACCCGGATCTCCGCGTGGCAGGCGAGAATTCTACCATTGAACCACCAATGCTGATGTAACACCAACAGGAGAAGGCGAAAACTGAAATTCCCGACCACCAGAAATATTATATTGATAGCTCTGCGTGGCCGGCATGTCAAGAATACAACCAATGTTTTCAAATCCAGCACTTACCTGAAACCATTAGCGTTTTTGCTGGTACACCCTTGCATGCCAGTGTAAATGATTCCCGCAGAACCCTTACATGCATCGTAACCACAGTAAACCGCTGCTGCATTGGCCGTGAATCGGACCCGGATCTCCCGCGTGGCAGGCGAGAATTCTACCATTGAACCACCAATGCTGATGTAATACCAACAGGAGAAGGCTAGAACTGAAATTCGCGACCACCAAAAATATTACATTGATAGCTTTGCGTGGCCGGCATGTCAAGAATAAAACCAATGTTTTCAAATCCAGCACTTACCTGAAACCATTACTTTTTCGCTGGTACACCCTTGCATCCCAATGTAAATGATTCCCGTAGAACCATTACCTGTATCGTAACCGCAGTAAACCCCTGCTGCATTGGCCGGGAATCGGACCCGGATCTCCGCGTGGCAGGCGAGAATTCTGCCATTGAACCACCAATGCTAATGTAACACCAACAGGAGAAGGCGAAAACTGAAATTCCCGACCACCAGAAATATTATATTGATAGCTCTGCGTGGCCGGCATGTCAAGAATACAACCAATGGTTTCAAATCCAGCACTTACCTGAAACCATTAGCGTTTTCGCTGGTACACCCTTGCATGCCAGTGTAAATGATTCCCGTAGAACCCTTACATGCATCGTAACCACAGTAAAACCCTGCTGCATTGGCCGGGAATCGGACCCGGATCTCCCGCGTGGCAGGCGAGAATTCTACCATTGAACCACCAATGCTGATGTAACACCAACAGGAGAAGGCGAAAACTGAAATTCCCGACCACCAGAAACATCTGTTTGATAGCTTTGCGTGGCCGGCATGTCAAGAATACAACCAATGTTTTCAAATCCAGCACTTACCAGAAACCATTCGCGTTTTCGCTGGTACACCCTTGCATGCCAGTGTAAATGATTCCCGTAGAACCCTTACATGCATCGTAACCACAGTAAAACCCTGCTGCATTGGCCGGGAATCGGACCTCCCGCGTGGCAGGCGAGAATTCTACCATTTAACCACCAATGCTGATGTAACACCCACAGGAGAAGGCGAGAACTGAAATTCCCGACCACCAGAAACATCTGTTTGATAGCTTTGCGTGGCCGGCATGTCAAGAATACAACCAATGTTTTCAAATCCAGCACTTACCTGAAACCATTACGTTTTCGCTGGTACACCCTTGCATCCCAGTGTAAATGATTCCCGTAGAACCCTTACATGCATCGTAACCACAGTAAAACCCTGCTGCATTGGCCGGGAATCGGATCTCCCGCGTGGCAGGCAAGAATTCTACCATTGAACCACCAATGCTGATGTAACACCAACAGGAGAAGGCGAGAACTGAAATTCCCGACCACCAGAAACATCTGTCTGACAGCTTTGCGTGGCCGGCATGTCAAGAATACAACCAATGTTTTCAAATCCAGCACTTACCTGAAACCATTAGCGTTTTCGCTGGTACATCCTTGCATGCCAGTGTAAATGATTCCCGTAGAACCCTTACATGCATCGTAACCACATTAAAACCCTGCTGCATTGGCTGGGAATCGGACCCCGATCTCCTGCGTGACAGGCAAGAATTCTACCATTGAACCACCAATGCTGATGTAACACCCACAGGAGAAGGCGAGAACTGAAATTCCCGACCACCAGAAACATCTGTTTGATAGCTTTGCGTGGCCGGCATGTCAAGAATACAACCAATGTTTTCAAATCCAGCACTTACCTGAAACCATTACGTTTTCGCTGGTACACCCTTGCATCCCAGTGTAAATGATTCCCGTAGAACCCTTACATGCATCGTAACCACAGTAAAACCCTGCTGCATTGGCCGGGAATCGGACCCGGATCTCCGCGTGGCAGGCGAGAATTCTACCATTGAACCACCAATGCTGATGTAACACCAACAGGAGAAGGCGAAAACTGAAATTCCCGACCACCAGAAATATTATATTGATAGCTCTGCGTGGCCGGCATGTCAAGAATACAACCAATGTTTTCAAATCCAGCACTTACCTGAAACCATTAGCGTTTTTGCTGGTACACCCTTGCATGCCAGTGTAAATGATTCCCGCAGAACCCTTACATGCATCGTAACCACAGTAAACCGCTGCTGCATTGGCCGTGAATCGGACCCGGATCTCCCGCGTGGCAGGCGAGAATTCTACCATTGAACCACCAATGCTGATGTAATACCAACAGGAGAAGGCTAGAACTGAAATTCGCGACCACCAAAAATATTACATTGATAGCTTTGCGTGGCCGGCATGTCAAGAATAAAACCAATGTTTTCAAATCCAGCACTTACCTGAAACCATTACTTTTTCGCTGGTACACCCTTGCATCCCAATGTAAATGATTCCCGTAGAACCATTACCTGTATCGTAACCGCAGTAAACCCCTGCTGCATTGGCCGGGAATCGGACCCGGATCTCCGCGTGGCAGGCGAGAATTCTGCCATTGAACCACCAATGCTAATGTAACACCAACAGGAGAAGGCGAAAACTGAAATTCCCGACCACCAGAAATATTATATTGATAGCTCTGCGTGGCCGGCATGTCAAGAATACAACCAATGGTTTCAAATCCAGCACTTACCTGAAACCATTAGCGTTTTCGCTGGTACACCCTTGCATGCCAGTGTAAATGATTCCCGTAGAACCCTTACATGCATCGTAACCACAGTAAAACCCTGCTGCATTGGCCGGGAATCGGACCCGGATCTCCCGCGTGGCAGGCGAGAATTCTACCATTGAACCACCAATGCTGATGTAACACCAACAGGAGAAGGCGAAAACTGAAATTCCCGACCACCAGAAACATCTGTTTGATAGCTTTGCGTGGCCGGCATGTCAAGAATACAACCAATGTTTTCAAATCCAGCACTTACCAGAAACCATTCGCGTTTTCGCTGGTACACCCTTGCATGCCAGTGTAAATGATTCCCGTAGAACCCTTACATGCATCGTAACCACAGTAAAACCCTGCTGCATTGGCCGGGAATCGGACCTCCCGCGTGGCAGGCGAGAATTCTACCATTTAACCACCAATGCTGATGTAACACCCACAGGAGAAGGCGAGAACTGAAATTCCCGACCACCAGAAACATCTGTTTGATAGCTTTGCGTGGCCGGCATGTCAAGAATACAACCAATGTTTTCAAATCCAGCACTTACCTGAAACCATTACGTTTTCGCTGGTACACCCTTGCATCCCAGTGTAAATGATTCCCGTAGAACCCTTACATGCATCGTAACCACAGTAAAACCCTGCTGCATTGGCCGGGAATCGGATCTCCCGCGTGGCAGGCAAGAATTCTACCATTGAACCACCAATGCTGATGTAACACCAACAGGAGAAGGCGAGAACTGAAATTCCCGACCACCAGAAACATCTGTCTGACAGCTTTGCGTGGCCGGCATGTCAAGAATACAACCAATGTTTTCAAATCCAGCACTTACCTGAAACCATTAGCGTTTTCGCTGGTACATCCTTGCATGCCAGTGTAAATGATTCCCGTAGAACCCTTACATGCATCGTAACCACATTAAAACCCTGCTGCATTGGCTGGGAATCGGACCCCGATCTCCTGCGTGACAGGCAAGAATTCTACCATTGAACCACCAATGCTGATGTAACACCCACAGGAGAAGGCGAGAACTGAAATTCCCGACCACCAGAAACATCTGTTTGATAGCTTTGCGTGGCCGGCATGTCAAGAATACAACCAATGTTTTCAAATCCAGCACTTACCTGAAACCATTACGTTTTCGCTGGTACACCCTTGCATCCCAGTGTAAATGATTCCCGTAGAACCCTTACATGCATCGTAACCACAGTAAAACCCTGCTGCATTGGCCGGGAATCGGATCTCCCGCGTGGCAGGCAAGAATTCTACCATTGAACCACCAATGCTGATGTAACACCAACAGGAGAAGGCGAAAACTGAAATTCCCGACCACCAGAAATATTATATTGATAGCTCTGCATGGCCGGCATGTCAAGAATACAACCAATGGCTTCAAATCCAGCACTTACCTGAAACCATTACGTTTTCGCTGGTACACCCTTGCATCCCAGTGTAAATGATTCCCGTAGAACCATTACCTGTATCGTAACCACAGTAAAACCCTGCTGCATTGGCCGGGAATCGGACCCGGATCTCCCGCGTGGCAGGCGAGAATTCTACCATTGAACCACCAATGCTGATGTAACACCAACAGGAGAAGGCGAGAACTGAAATTCCCGACCACCAGAAACATCTGTTTTATAGCTTTGCGTGGCCGGCATGTCAAGAATACAACCAATGTTTTCAAATCCAGCACTTACCTGAAACCATTAGCGTTTTCGCTGGTACACCCTTGCATGCCAGTGTAAATGATTCCCGCAGAACCCTTACATGCATTGGCCGGGAATCGGACCTCCCGCGTGGCAGGCGAGAATTCTACCATTGAACCACCAATACTGATGTAACACCAACAGGAGAAGGCGAGAACTGAAATTCCCGACCACCAGAAATATTATATTGATAGCTCTGCATGGCCGGCATGTCAAGAATACAACAAATGGCTTCAAATCCAGCACTTACCTGAAACCATTACGTTTTCGCTGGTACACCCTTGCATCCCAGTGTAAATGATTCCCGTAGAACCATTACCTGTATCGTAACCACAGTAAAACCGTGCTGCATTGGCCGGGAATCTGACCCGGATCTCCCGCATGGCAGGCGAGAATTCTACCATTGAACCACCAATGCTGATGTAACACCAACAGGAGAAGGCGAGAACTGAAATTCCCGACCACCAGAAATATTATATTGATAGCTCTGGGTGGCCGGCATGTCAAGAATACAACCAATGGCTTCAAATCCAGCACTTACCTGAAACCATTACGTTTTCGCTGGTACACCCTTGCATCCCAGTGTAAATGATTCCCGTAGAACCATTACCTGTATCGTAACCACAGTAAAACCCTGCTGCATTGGCCGGGAATCGGACCCGGAGGCGAGAATTCTACCATTGAACCACCAATGCTGATGTAACACCAACAGGAGAAGGCGAAAACTGAAATTCCCGACCACCATTAATATTATATTGATAGCTCTGCGTGGCCGCATGTCAAGAATACAACCGATGTTTTCAAATCCAGCACTTACCTGAAACCATTAGCGTTTTCGCTGGTACACCCTTGCATGCCAGTGTAAATGATTCCCGTAGAACCCTTACATGCATCGTAACCACAGTAAAACCCTGGTGCATTGGCCGGGAATCGGACCCTGATCTCCCGCGTGGCAGGTGAGAATTCTACCATTGAACCACCAATGCTGATGTAACACCAACAGGAGAAGGCGAGAACTGAAATTCCCGACCACCAGAAACATCTGTTTGATAGCTTTGCGTGGCCGGCATGACAAGAATACAACCAATGTTTTCAAATCCAGCACTTACCTGAAACCATTAGCGTTTTCGCTGGTACACCCTTGCATGCCAGTGTAAATGATTCCCGTAGAACCCTTACATGCATCGTAACCACAGTAAACCCCTGCTGCATTGGCCGGGAATCGGACCCGGATCTCCCGCGTGGCAGGCGAGAATTCTGCCATTGAACCACCAATGCTGATGTAACACCAACAGGAGAAGGCGAAAACTGAAATTCCCGACCACCAGAAACATCTGTTTTATAGCTTTGCGTGGCCGGCATGTCAAGAATACAACCAATGTTTTCAAATCCAGCACTTACCTGAAACCATTAGCGTTTTCGCTGGTACACCCTTGCATGCCAGTGTAAATGATTCCCGCAGAACCCTTACATGCATTGGCCGGGAATCGGACCTCCCGCGTGGCAGGCGAGAATTCTACCATTGAACCACCAATACTGATGTAACACCAACAGGAGAAGGCGAGAACTGAAATTCCCGACCACCAGAAACATTTGTTTGATAGCTTTGCGTGGCCGGCATGTCAAGAATACAACCAATGGTTTCAAATCCAGCACTTACCTGAAACCATTACGTTTTCGCTGGTACACCCTTGCATCCCGGTGTAAATGATTCCCGTAGAACCCTTACATGCATCGTAACCACAGTAAAACCCTGCTGCATTGGCCGGGAATCGGATCTCCCGCGTGGCAGGCAAGAATTCTACCATTGAACCACCAATGCTGATGTAACACCAACAGCAGAAGGCGAAAACTGAAATTCCCGACCACCAGAAATATTATATTGATAGCTCTGCATGGCCGGCATGTCAAGAATACAACAAATGGCTTCAAATCCAGCACTTACCTGAAACCATTACGTTTTCGCTGGTACACCCTTGCATCCCAGTGTAAATGATTCCCGTAGAACCATTACCTGTATCGTAACCACAGTAAAACCGTGCTGCATTGGCCGGGAATCGGACCCGGATCTCCCGCGTGGCAGGCGAGAATTCTACCATTGAACCACCAATGCTGATGTAACACCAACAGGAGAAGGCGAAAACTGAAATTCCCGACCACCATTAATATTATATTGATAGCTCTGCGTGGCCGCATGTCAAGAATACAACCGATGTTTTCAAATACAGCACTTACCTGAAACCATTAGCGTTTTCGCTGGTACACCATTGCATGCCAGTGTAAATGATTCCCGTAGAACCCTTACATGCATCGTAACCACAGTAAAACCCTGGTGCATTGGCCGGGAATCGGACCCTGATCTCCCGCGTGGCAGGTGAGAATTCTACCATTGAACCACCAATGCTGATGTAACACCAACAGGAGAAGGCGAGAACTGAAATTCCCGACCACCAGAAACATCTGTTTGATAGCTTTGCGTGGCCGGCATGGCAAGAATACAACCAATGTTTTCAAATCCAGCACTTACCAGAAACCATTCGCGTTTTCGCTGGTACACCCTTGCATGCCAGTGTAAATGATTCCCGTCGAACCCTTACATGCATCGTAACCACAGTAAAACCCTGCTGCATTGGCCGGGAATCGGACCTCCCGCGTGGCAGGCGAGAATTCTACCATTGAACCACCAATGCTGATGTAACACCAACAGGAGAAGGCGAGAACTGAAATTCCCGACCACCAGAAACATCTGTTTGATAGCTTTGCGTGGCGGCATGTCAAGAATACAACCAATGTTTTCAAATCCAGCACTTACCTGAACCCATTACCGTTTTCGCTGGTACATCCTTGCATGCCAGTGTAAATGATTCCCGTAGAACCCTTACATGCATCGTAACCACAGTAAAACCCTGCTGCATTGGCTGGGAACCGGACCCGGATCTCCTGCGTGGCAGGCAAGAATTCTACCATTGAACCACCAATGCTGATGTAACACCCACAGGAGAAGGCGAGAACTGAAATTCCCGACCACCAGAAACATCTGTTTGATAGCTTTGCGTGGCCGGCATGTCAAGAATACAACCAATGTTTTCAAATCCAGCACTTACCTGAAACCATTACGTTTTCGCTGGTACACCCTTGCATCCCAGTGTAAATGATTCCCGTAGAACCCTTACATGCATCGTAACCACAGTAAAACCCTGCTGCATTGGCCGGGAATCGGATCTCCCGCGTGGCAGGCAAGAATTCTACCATTGAACCACCAATGCTGATGTAACACCAACAGGAGAAGGCGAAAACTGAAATTCCCGACCACCAGAAATATTATATTGATAGCTCTGCATGGCCGGCATGTCAAGAATACAACCAATGGCTTCAAATCCAGCACTTACCTGAAACCATTACGTTTTCGCTGGTACACCCTTGCATCCCAGTGTAAATGATTCCCGTAGAACCATTACCTGTATCGTAACCACAGTAAAACCCTGCTGCATTGGCCGGGAATCGGACCCGGATCTCCCGCGTGGCAGGCGAGAATTCTACCATTGAACCACCAATGCTGATGTAACACCAACAGGAGAAGGCGAGAACTGAAATTCCCGACCACCAGAAACATCTGTCTGACAGCTTTGCGTGGCCGGCATGTCAAGAATACAACCAATGTTTTCAAATCCAGCACTTACCTGAAACCATTACGTTTTCGCTGGTACACCCTTGTATCCCAATGTAAATGATTCCCGTAGAACCATTACCTGTATCGTAACCCCAGTAAAGCCCTGCTGCATTGGCCGGGAATCAGACCCTGACCTCCCGCATGGCAGGCTAGAATTCTACCATTGAACCACCAATGCTGATGTAACAGCAACAGGAGAAGGCGAAAACTGAAATTCCCGACCACCAGAAATATTATACTGATAACTCTGCGTGGCCGGCATGTCAAGAATACAACCAATGTTTTCAAAGCCAGCACTTACCTGAAACCATTAGCGTTTTCGCTGGTACACCCTTGCATGCCAGTGTAAATGATTCCCGTAGAACCATTACCTGTATCGTAACCACAGTAAAACTCTGCTGCATTGGCCGGGAATCGGACCCGGATCTCCCGCATGGCAGGCGAGAATTCTACCATTGAACCACCAATGCTGATGTAACACCAACAGGAGAAGGCGAGAACTGAAATTCCCGACCACCAGAAACATCTGTTTGATAGCTTTGCGTGGCCGGCATGTCAAGAATACAACCAATGTTTTCAAATCCAGCACTTACCTGAAACCATTAGCGTTTTCGCTGGTACACCCTTGCATGCCAGTGTAAATGATTCCCGTAGAACCCTTACATGCATCGTAACCACAGTAAAACCCTGCTGCATTGGCCGGGAATCGGACCCGGATCTCCGCGTGGCACGCGAGAATTCTGCCATTGAACCACCAATGCTGATGTAACACCAACAGGAGAAGGCGAGAACTGAAATTCCCGACCACCAGAAACATCTGTTTTATAGCTTTGCGTGGCCGGCATGTCAAGAATACAACCAATGTTTTCAAATCCAGCACTTACCTGAAACCATTAGCGTTTTCGCTGGTACACCCTTGCATGCCAGTGTAAATGATTCCCGCAGAACCCTTACATGCATTGGCCGGGAATCGGACCTCCCGCGTGGCAGGCGAGAATTCTACCATTGAACCACCAATACTGATGTAACACCAACAGGAGAAGGCGAGAACTGAAATTCCCGACCACCAGAAACATTTGTTTGATAGCTCTGCGTGGCCGCATGTCAAGAATACAACCGATGTTTTCAAATCCAGCACTTACCTGAAACCATTACGTTTTCGCTGGTACACCCTTGCATCCCAGTGTAAATGATTCCCGTAGAACCCTTACATGCATCGTAACCACAGTAAAACCCTGCTGCATTGGCCGGGAATCGGATCTCCCGCGTGGCAGGCAAGAATTCTACCATTGAACCACCAATGCTGATGTAACACCAACAGGAGAAGGCGAAAACTGAAATTCCCGACCACCAGAAATATTATATTGATAGCTCTGCATGGCCGGCATGTCAAGAATACAACCAATGGCTTCAAATCCAGCACTTACCTGAAACCATTACGTTTTTGCTGGTACACCCTTGCATCCCAGTGTAAAGGATTCCCGTAGAACCATTACCTGTATCGTAACCGCAGCAAACCCCTGCTGCATTGGCCGGGAATCGGACCCTGACCTCCCGCATGGCAGGCGAGAATTCTACCATTGAACCACCAATGCTGATGTAACAGCAACAGGAGAAGGCGAAAACTGAAATTCCCGACCACCAGAAATATTATACTGATAACTCTGCGTGGCCGGCATGTCAAGAATACAACCAATGTTTTCAAATCCAGCACTTACCTGAAACCATTAGCGTTTTCGCTGGTACACCCTTGCATGCCAGTGTAAATGATTCCCGTAGAACCATTACCTGTATCGTAACCACAGCAAAACCCTGCTGCATTGGCCGGGAATCGGACACTAATCTCCTGCATGGCAGGCGAGAATTCTACCATTGAACCACCAATGCTGATGTAACACCAACAGGAGAAGGCGAAAACTGAAATTCCCGACCACCAGAAATATTATATTGATAGCTCTGCATGGCCGGCATGTCAAGAATACAACCAATGGCTTCAAATCCAGCACTTACCTGAAACCGTTACGTTTTCGCTGGTACACCCTTGCATCACAGTGTAAATGATTCCTGTAGAACCATTACCTGTATCTTAACCGCAGTAAACCCCTGCTGCATTGGCCGGGAATCGGACCCGGATCTCCCGCTTGGCAGGCGAGAATTCTACCATTGAACCACCAATGCTGATGTAACACCAACAGGAGAAGGCGAGAACTGAAATTCCCGACCACCAGAAATATTATATTGATAGCTCTGCGTGGCCGGCATGTCAAGAATACAACCAATGGCTTCGAATCCAGCACTTACCTGAAACCATTACGTTTTCGCTGGTACACCCTTGCATCCCAGTATAAATGATTCCCGTAGAACCATTACCTGTATCGTAACCACAGTAAAACCCTGCTGCATTGGCCGGGAATCGGACCCGGATCTCCTGCATGGCAGGCGAGAATTCTACCATTGAACCACCAATGCTGATGTAACACCAACAGGAGAAGGCGAGAACTGAAATTCCCGACCACCAGAAACATCTGTTTGATAGCTTTGCGTGGCCGGCATGTCAAGAATACAACCAATGTTTTCAAATCCAGCACTTACCTGAAACCATTAGCGTTTTCGCTGGTACACCCTTGCATGCCAGTGTAAATGATTCCCGCAGAACCCTTACATGCATCGTAACCACAGAAAACCCCTGCTGCATTGGCCGGGAATCGGACCCGGATCTCCCGCATGGCAGGCGAGAATTCTACCATTGAACCACCAATGCTGATGTAACACCAACAGGAGAAGGCGAGAACTGAAATTCGCGACCACCAGAAATATTATATTGATAGCTCTGCATGGCCGGCATGTCAAGAATACAACCAATGGCTTAAAATCCAGCACTTACCTGAAACCATTACGTTTTCGCTGGTACACCCTTGCATGCCAGTGTAAATGATTCCCGCAGAACCCTTACATGCATCGTAACCACAGTAAACCCCTGCTGCATTGGCCGGGAATCGGACCCGGATCTCCCGCGTGGCAGGCGAGAATTCTACCATTGAACCACCAATGCTGATGTAACACCAACAGGAGAAGGCGAGAACTGAAATTTCACAACACCAGAAATATTATATTGATAGCTCTGCATGGCCGGCATGTCAAGAATACAACCAATGGCTTCAAATCCAGCACTTACCTGAAACCATTACGTTTTCGCTGGTACACCCTTGCATCCCAGTGTAAATGATTCCCGTAGAACCATTACCTGTATCGTAACCACAGTAAAACCCTGCTGCATTGGCCGGGAATCGGACCCGGAGGCGAGAATTCTACCATTGAACCACCAATGCTGATGTAACACCAACAGGAGAAGGCGAAAACTGAAATTCCCGACCACCATTAATATTATATTGATAGCTCTGCATGTCCGGCATGTCAAGAATACAACCAATGGCTTCAAATCCAGCACTTACCTGAAACCATTACGTTTTCGCTGGTACACCCTTGCATCCCAGTGTAAATGATTCCCGTAGAACCATTACCTGTATCGTAACCACAGTAAAACCCTGCTGCATTGGCCGGGAATCGGACCCGGATCTCCCGCGTGGCAGGCGAGAATTCTACCATTGAACCACCAATGCTGATGTAACACCAACAGGAGAAGGCGAGAACTGAAATTCCCGACCAACAGAAACATCTGTTTTATAGCTTGGCGTGGCCGGCATGTCAAGAATACAACCAATGTTTTCAAATCCAGCACTTACCTGAAACCATTAGCGTTTTTGCTGGTACACCCTTGCATGCCAGTGTAAATGATTCCCGCAGAACCCTTACATGCATCGTAACCACAGTAAACCGCTGCTGCATTGGCCGGGAATCGGACCCGGATCTCCCGCGTAGCAGGCGAGAATTCTACCATTGAACCACCAATGCTGATGTAATACCAGCAGGAGAAGGCTAGAACTGAAATTCGCGACCACCAAAAATAATACATTGATAGCTTTGCGTGGCCGGCATGTCAAGAATAAAACCAATGTTTTCAAATCCAGCACTTACCTGAAACCATTACTTTTTCGCTGGTACACCCTTGCATCCCAATGTAAATGATTCCCGTAGAACCATTACCTGTATCGTAACCGCAGTAAACCCCTGCTGCATTGGCCGGGAATCGGACCCGGATCTCCGCGTGGCAGGCGAGAATTCTGCCATTGAACCACCAATGCTGATGTAACACCAACAGGAGAAGGCGAAAACTGAAATTCCCGACCACCAGAAACATCTGTTTGATAGCTTTGCGTGGCCGGCATGTCAAGAATACAACCAATGTTTTCAAATCCAGCACTTACCAGAAACCATTAGCGTTTTCGCTGGTACACCCTTGCATGCCAGTGTAAATGATTCCCGTAGAACCCTTACATGCATCGTAACCACAGTAAAACCCTGCTGCATTGGCCGGGAATCGGACCTCCCGCGTGGCAGGCGAGAATTCTACCATTGAACCACCAATGCTGATGTAACACCAACAGGAGAAGGCGAGAACTGAAATTCCCGACCACCAGAAACATCTGTTTGATAGCTTTGCGTGGCGGCATGTCAAGAATACAACCAATGTTTTCAAATCCAGCACTTACCTGAAACCATTACGTTTTCGCTGGTACACCCTTGTATCCCAATGTAAATGATTCCCGTAGAACCATTACCTGTATCGTAACCACAGTAAAACCCTGCTGCATTGGCCGGGAATCGGACCCTGACCTCCCGCATGGCAGGCGAGAATTCTACCATTGAACCACCAATGCTGATGTAACAGCAACAGGAGAAGGCGAAAACTGAAATTCCCGACCACCAGAAATATTATACTGATAACTCTGCGTGGCCGGCATGTCAAGAATAGAACCAATGTTTTCAAATCCAGCACTTACCTGAAACCATTAGCGTTTTCGCTGGTACACCCTTGCATGCCAGTGTAAATGATTCCCGTAGAACCATTACCTGTATCGTAACCACAGTAAAACTCTGCTGCATTGGCCGGGAATCGGACACAAATCTCCCGCGTGGCAGGCGAGAATTCTACCATTGAACCACCAATGCTGATGTAACACCAACAGGAGAAGGCGAGAACTGAAATTCCCGACCACCAGAAACATCTCTTTGATAGCTTTGCGTGGCCGGCATGTCAAGAATACAACCAATGTTTTCAAATCCAGCACTTACCTGAAACCATTACGTTTTCGCTGGTACACCCTTGCATGCCAGTGTAAATGATTCCCGTAGAACCATTACCTGTATCGTAACCACAGTAAAACCCTGCTGCATTGGCCGGGAATCGGACCCTGATCTCCCGCGTGGCAGGCGAGAATTCTACCATTGAACCACCAATGCTGATGTAACACCAACAGGAGAAGGCGAGAACTGAAATTCCCAACCACCAGAAACATCTGTTTTACAGCTTTGCGTGGCCGGCATGTCAAGAATACAACCAATGTTTTCAAATCCAGCACTTACCTGAAACCATTAGCGTTTTCGCTGGTACACCCTTGCATGCCAGTGTAAATGATTCCCGCAGAACCCTTACATGCATCGGCCGGGAATCGGACCCGGATGTCCCGCGTGGCAGGCGAGAATTCTACCATTGAACCACCAATGCTGATGTAACACCAACAGGAGAAGGCGAGAACTGAAATTCCCCAACACCAGAAATATTATATTGATAGCTCTGCATAGCCGGCATGTCAAGAATACAACCAATGGCTTCAAATCCAGCACTTACCTGAAACCATTACGTTTTCGCTGGTACACCCTTGCATCCCAGTGTAAATGATTCCCGTAGAACCCTTACATGCATCGTAACCACAGTAAAACCCTGCTGCATTGGCCGGGAATCGGACCTCCTGCGTGGCAGGCGAGAATTCTACCATTGAACCACCAATACTGATGTAACACCAACAGGAGAAGGCGAGAACTGAAATTCCCGACCACCAGAAACATTTGTTTGATAGCTTTGCGTGGCCGGCATGTCAAGAATACAACCAATGGTTTCAAATCCAGCACTTACCTGAAACCATTACGTTTTCGCTGGTACACCCTTGCATCCCGGTGTAAATGATTCCCGTAGAACCCTTACATGCATCGTAACCACAGTAAAACCCTGCTGCATTGGCCGGGAATCGGATCTCCCGCGTGGCAGGCAAGAATTCTACCATTGAACCACCAATGCTGATGTAACACCAACAGGGGAAGGCGAGAACTGAAATTCCCGACCACCATAAACATCTGTTTGATAGCTTTGCGTGGCCGGCATGTCAAGAATACAACCAATGTTTTCAAATCCAGCACTTACCTGAAACCATGAGCGTTTTCGCTGGTACACCCTTGCATGCCAGTGTAAATGATTCCCGCAGAACCCTTACATGCATCGTAACCCCAGTTAACCCCTGCTGCATCGGCCGGGAATCGGACCCGGATCTCCCGCGTGGCAGGCGAGAATTCTACCATTGAACCACCAATGCTGATGTAACACCAACAGGAGAAGGCGAGAACTGAAATTCCAGACCACCAGAAACATCTGTTTGATAGCTCTGCGTGGCCGGCATGTCAAGAATACAACCGATGTTTTCAAATACAGCACTTACCTGAAACCATTACGTTTTCGCTGGTACACCCTTGCATCCCAATGTAAATGATTCCCGTAGAACCATTACCTGTATCGTAACCGCAGTAAACCCCTGCTGCATTGGCCGGGAATCGGACCCGGATCTCCCGCGTGGCAGGCGAGAATTCTACCATTGAACCACCAATGCTGATGTAACACCAACAGGAGAAGGCGAGAACTGAAATTCCCGACCACCAGAAATATTATATTGATAGCTCTGGGTGGCCGGCATGTCAAGAATACAACCAATGGCTTCAAATCCAGCACTTACCTGAAACCATTACGTTTTCGCTGGTACACCCTTGCATCCCAGTGTAAATGATTCCCGTAGAACCATTACCTGTATCGTAACCACAGTAAAACCCTGCTGCATTGGCCGGGAATCGGACCCGGATCTCCCGCCCCGAGTGGCAGGCGAGAATTCTACCATTGAACCACCAATGCTGATGTAACACCAACAGGAGAAGGCGAGAACTGAAATTCCCGACCACCAGAAATATTATATTGATAGCTCTGGGTGGCCGGCATGTAAAGAATACAACCAATGGCTTCAAATCCAGCACTTACCTGAAACCATTACGTTTTCGCTGGTACACCCTTGCATCCCAGTGTAAATGATTCCCGTAGAACCATTACCTGTATCGTAACCACAGTAAAACCCTGCTGCATTGCCCGGGAATCGGACCCGGATCTCCCGCCCCGAGTGGCAGGCGAGAATTCTACCATTGAACCACCAATGCTGATGTAACACCAACAGGAGAAGGCGAGAACTGAAATTCCCGACCACCAGAAACATCTGTTTGATAGCTTTGCGTGGCCGGCATGTCAGGAATACAACCAATGTTTTCAAATCCAGCACTTACCTGAAACCATTAGCGTTTTCGCTGGTACACCCTTGCATGCCAGTGTAAATGATTCCCGCAGAACCCTTACATGCATCGGCCGGGAATCGGACCCGGATGTCCCGCGTGGCAGGCGAGAATTCTACCATTGAACCACCAATGCTGATGTAACACCAACAGGAGAAGGCGAGAACTGAAATTCCCCAACACCAGAAATATTATATTGATAGCTCTGCATAGCCGGCATGTCAAGAATACAACCAATGGCTTCAAATCCAGCACTTACCTGAAACCATTACGTTTTCGCTGGTACACCCTTGCATCCCAGTGTAAATGATTCCCGTAGAACCCTTACATGCATCGTAACCACAGTAAAACCCTGCTGCATTGGCCGGGAATCGGACCTCCTGCGTGGCAGGCGAGAATTCTACCATTGAACCACCAATACTGATGTAACACCAACAGGAGAAGGCGAGAACTGAAATTCCCGACCACCAGAAACATTTGTTTAATAGCTTTGCGTGGCCGGCATGTCAAGAATACAACCAATGGTTTCAAATCCAGCACTTACCTGAAACCATTACGTTTTCGCTGGTACACCCTTGCATCCCGGTGTAAATGATTCCCGTAGAACCCTTACATGCATCGTAACCACAGTAAAACCCTGCTGCATTGGCCGGGAATCGGATCTCCCGCGTGGCAGGCAAGAATTCTACCATTGAACCACCAATGCTGATGTAACACCAACAGGGGAAGGCGAGAACTGAAATTCCCGACCACCATAAACATCTGTTTGATAGCTTTGCGTGGCCGGCATGTCAAGAATACAACCAATGTTTTCAAATCCAGCACTTACCTGAAACCATGAGCGTTTTCGCTGGTACACCCTTGCATGCCAGTGTAAATGATTCCCGCAGAACCCTTACATGCATCGTAACCCCAGTTAACCCCTGCTGCATTGGCCGGGAATCGGACCCGGATCTCCCGCGTGGCAGGCGAGAATTCTACCATTGAACCACCAATGCTGATGTAACACCAACAGGAGAAGGCGAGAACTGAAATTCCCGACCACCAGAAACATCTGTTTGATAGCTCTGCGTGGCCGGCATGTCAAGAATACAACCGATGTTTTCAAATACAGCACTTACCTGAAACCATTACGTTTTCGCTGGTACACCCTTGCATCCCAATGTAAATGATTCCCGTAGAACCATTACCTGTATCATAACCGCAGTAAACCCCTGCTGCATTGGCCGGGAATCGGACCCGGATCTCCCGCGTGGCAGGCGAGAATTCTACCATTGAACCACCAATGCTGATGTAACACCAACAGGAGAAGGCGAGAACTGAAATTCCCGACCACCAGAAATATTATATTGATAGCTCTGGGTGGCCGGCATGTCAAGAATATAACCAATGGCTTCAAATCCAGCACTTACCTGAAACCATTACGTTTTTGCTGGTACACCCTTGCATCCCAGTGTAAATGATTCCCGTAGAACCATTACCTGTATCGTAACCACAGTAAAACCCTGCTGCATTGGCCGGGAATCGGACCCGGATCTCCCGCCCCGAGTGGCAGGCGAGAATTCTACCATTGAACCACCAATGCTGATGTAACACCAACAGGAGAAGGCGAGAACTGAAATTCCCGACCACCAGAAATATTATATTGATAGCTCTGGGTGGCCGGCATGTCAAGAATACAACCAATGGCTTCAAATCCAGCACTTACCTGAAACCATTACGTTTTCGCTGGTACACCCTTGCATCCCAGTGTAAATGATTCCCGTAGAACCATTACCTGTATCGTAACCACAGTAAAACCCTGCTGCATTGGCCGGGAATCGGACCCGGATCTCCCGCCCCGAGTGGCAGGCGAGAATTCTACCATTGAACCACCAATGCTGATGTAACACCAACAGGAGAAGGCGAGAACTGAAATTCCCGACCACCAGAAACATCTGTTTGATAGCTTTGCGTGGCCGGCATGTCAGGAATACAACCAATGTTTTCAAATCCAGCACTTACCTGAAACCATTAGCGTTTTCGCTGGTACACCCTTGCATGCCAGTGTAAATGATTCCCGCAGAACCCTTACATGCATCGTAACCACAGTAAACCCCTGCTGCATTGGCCGGGAATCGGACCCAGATCTCCCGCATGGCAGGCGAGAATTCTACCATTGAACCACCAATGCTGATGTAACACCAACAGGAGAAGGCGAGAACTGAAATTCCCGACCACCAGAAACATCTGTTTGATAACTTTGCGTGGCCGGCATGTCAAGAATACAACCAATGTTTTCAAATCCAGCACTTACCTGAAACCATTCGCGTTTTCGCTGGTACACCCTTGCATGCCAGTGTAAATGATTCCCGCAGAACCCTTACATGCATCGTAACCACAGTAAACCCCTGCTGCATTGGCCGGGAATCGGACCCTGATCTCACGCATGGCAGGCGAGAATTCTACCATTGAACCACCAATGCTGATGTAACACCAACAGGAGAAGGCGAGAACTGAAATTCGCGACCACCAGAAATATTATATTGATAGCTCTGCATGGCCGGCATGTCAAGAATACAACCAATGTTTTCAAATCCAGCACTTACCTGAAACCATTAGCGTTTTTGCTGGTACACCCTTGCATGCCAGTGTAAATGATTCCCGCTGAACCCTTACATGCATCGTAACCACAGTAAACCGCTGCTGCATTGGCCGGGAATCGGACCCGGATCTCCCGCGTGGCAGGCGAGAATTCTACCATTGAACCACCAATGCTGATGTAATACCAACAGGAGAAGGCTAGAACTGAAATTCGCGACCACCAAAAATATTACATTGATAGCTTTGCGTGGCCGGCATGTCAAGAATAAAACCAATGTTTTCAAATCCAGCACTTACCTGAAACCATTACTTTTTCGCTGGTACACCCTTGCATCCCAATGTAAATGATTCCCGTAGAACCATTACCTGTATCGTAACCGCAGTAAACCCCTGCTGCATTGGCCGGGAATTGGACCCGGATCTCCCGCGTGGCAGGCGAGAATTCTACCATTGAACCACCAATGCTGATGTAACACCAACAGGAGAAGGCGAGAACTGAAATTCCCGACCAACAGAAACATCTGTTTTATAGCTTTGCGTGGCCGGCATGTCAAGAATACAACCAATGTTTTCAAATCCAGCACTTACCTGAAACCATTAGCGTTTTTGCTGGTACACCCTTGCATGCCAGTGTAAATGATTCCCGCAGAACCCTTACATGCATCGTAACCACAGTAAACCGCTGCTGCATTGGCCGGGAATCGGACCCGGATCTCCCGCGTGGCAGGCGAGAATTCTACCATTGAACCACCAATGCTGATGTAATACCAACAGGAGAAGGCTAGAACTGAAATTCGCGACCACCAAAAATATTACATTGATAGCTTTGCGTGGCCGGCATGTCAAGAATAAAACCAATGTTTTCAAATCCAGCACTTACCTGAAACCATTACTTTTTCGCTGGTACACCCTTGCATCCCAATGTAAATGATTCCCGTAGAACCATTACCTGTATCGTAACCGCAGTAAACCCCTGCTGCATTGGCCGGGAATCGGACCCGGATCTCCGCGTGGCAGGCGAGAATTCTGCCATTGAACCACCAATGCTGATGTAACACCAACAGGAGAAGGCGAAAACTGAAATTCCCGACCACCAGAAATATTATATTGATAGCTCTGCGTGTCCGGCATGTCAAGAATACAACCAATGGCTTCAAATCCAGCACTTACCTGAAACCATTACGTTTTCGCTGGTACACCCTTGCATCCCAGTGTAAATGATTCCCGTAGAACCATTACCTGTATCGTAACCACAGTAAAACCCTGCTGCATTGGCCGGGAATCGGACCCGGATCTCCCGCGTGGCAGGCGAGAATTCTACCATTGAACCACCAATGCTGATGTAACACCAACAGGAGAAGGCGAGAACTGAAATTCCCGACCAACAGAAACATCTGTTTTATAGCTTTGCGTGGCCGGCATGTCAAGAATACAACCAATGTTTTCAAATCCAGCACTTACCTGAAACCATTAGCGTTTTTGCTGGTACACCCTTGCATGCCAGTGTAAATGATTCCCGCAGAACCCTTACATGCATCGTAACCACAGTAAACCGCTGCTGCATTGGCCGTGAATCGGACCCGGATCTCCCGCGTGGCAGGCGAGAATTCTACCATTGAACCACCAATGCTGATGTAATACCAACAGGAGAAGGCTAGAACTGAAATTCGCGACCACCAAAAATATTACATTGATAGCTTTGCGTGGCCGGCATGTCAAGAATAAAACCAATGTTTTCAAATCCAGCACTTACCTGAAACCATTACTTTTTCGCTGGTACACCCTTGCATCCCAATGTAAATGATTCCCGTAGAACCATTACCTGTATCGTAACCGCAGTAAACCCCTGCTGCATTGGCCGGGAATCGGACCCGGATCTCCGCGTGGCAGGCGAGAATTCTACCATTGAACCACCAATGCTGATGTAACACCAACAGGAGAAGGCGAAAACTGAAATTCCCGACCACCAGAAATATTATATTGATAGCTCTGCGTGGCCGGCATGTCAAGAATACAACCAATGTTTTCAAATCCAGCACTTACCTGAAACCATTAGCGTTTTTGCTGGTACACCCTTGCATGCCAGTGTAAATGATTCCCGCAGAACCCTTACATGCATCGTAACCACAGTAAACCGCTGCTGCATTGGCCGTGAATCGGACCCGGATCTCCCGCGTGGCAGGCGAGAATTCTACCATTGAACCACCAATGCTGATGTAATACCAACAGGAGAAGGCTAGAACTGAAATTCGCGACCACCAAAAATATTACATTGATAGCTTTGCGTGGCCGGCATGTCAAGAATAAAACCAATGTTTTCAAATCCAGCACTTACCTGAAACCATTACTTTTTCGCTGGTACACCCTTGCATCCCAATGTAAATGATTCCCGTAGAACCATTACCTGTATCGTAACCGCAGTAAACCCCTGCTGCATTGGCCGGGAATCGGACCCGGATCTCCGCGTGGCAGGCGAGAATTCTGCCATTGAACCACCAATGCTAATGTAACACCAACAGGAGAAGGCGAAAACTGAAATTCCCGACCACCAGAAATATTATATTGATAGCTCTGCGTGGCCGGCATGTCAAGAATACAACCAATGTTTTCAAATCCAGCACTTACCTGAAACCATTAGCGTTTTTGCTGGTACACCCTTGCATGCCAGTGTAAATGATTCCCGCAGAACCCTTACATGCATCGTAACCACAGTAAACCGCTGCTGCATTGGCCGTGAATCGGACCCGGATCTCCCGCGTGGCAGGCGAGAATTCTACCATTGAACCACCAATGCTGATGTAATACCAACAGGAGAAGGCTAGAACTGAAATTCGCGACCACCAAAAATATTACATTGATAGCTTTGCGTGGCCGGCATGTCAAGAATAAAACCAATGTTTTCAAATCCAGCACTTACCTGAAACCATTACTTTTTCGCTGGTACACCCTTGCATCCCAATGTAAATGATTCCCGTAGAACCATTACCTGTATCGTAACCGCAGTAAACCCCTGCTGCATTGGCCGGGAATCGGACCCGGATCTCCGCGTGGCAGGCGAGAATTCTGCCATTGAACCACCAATGCTAATGTAACACCAACAGGAGAAGGCGAAAACTGAAATTCCCGACCACCAGAAATATTATATTGATAGCTCTGCGTGGCCGGCATGTCAAGAATACAACCAATGGTTTCAAATCCAGCACTTACCTGAAACCATTAGCGTTTTCGCTGGTACACCCTTGCATGCCAGTGTAAATGATTCCCGTAGAACCCTTACATGCATCGTAACCACAGTAAAACCCTGCTGCATTGGCCGGGAATCGGACCCGGATCTCCCGCGTGGCAGGCGAGAATTCTACCATTGAACCACCAATGCTGATGTAACACCAACAGGAGAAGGCGAAAACTGAAATTCCCGACCACCAGAAACATCTGTTTGATAGCTTTGCGTGGCCGGCATGTCAAGAATACAACCAATGTTTTCAAATCCAGCACTTACCAGAAACCATTCGCGTTTTCGCTGGTACACCCTTGCATGCCAGTGTAAATGATTCCCGTAGAACCCTTACATGCATCGTAACCACAGTAAAACCCTGCTGCATTGGCCGGGAATCGGACCTCCCGCGTGGCAGGCGAGAATTCTACCATTTAACCACCAATGCTGATGTAACACCCACAGGAGAAGGCGAGAACTGAAATTCCCGACCACCAGAAACATCTGTTTGATAGCTTTGCGTGGCCGGCATGTCAAGAATACAACCAATGTTTTCAAATCCAGCACTTACCTGAAACCATTACGTTTTCGCTGGTACACCCTTGCATCCCAGTGTAAATGATTCCCGTAGAACCCTTACATGCATCGTAACCACAGTAAAACCCTGCTGCATTGGCCGGGAATCGGATCTCCCGCGTGGCAGGCAAGAATTCTACCATTGAACCACCAATGCTGATGTAACCCCAACAGGAGAAGGCGAAAACTGAAATTCCCGACCACCAGAAATATTATATTGATAGCTCTGCATGGCCGGCATGTCAAGAATACAACCAATGGCTTCAAATCCAGCACTTACCTGAAACCATTACATTTTCGCTGGTACACCCTTGCATCCCAGTGTAAATGATTCCCGTAGAACCATTACCTGTATCGTAACCACAGTAAAACCCTGCTGCATTGGCCGGGAATCGGACCCGGATCTCCCGCGTGGCAGGCGAGAATTCTACCATTGAACCACCAATGCTGATGTAACACCAACAGGAGAAGGCGAGAACTGAAATTCCCGACCACCAGAAACATCTGTCTGACAGCTTTGCGTGGCCGGCATGTCAAGAATACAACCAATGTTTTCAAATCCAGCACTTAACTGAAACCATTACGTTTTCGCTGGTACACCCTTGTATCCCAATGTAAATGATTCCCGTAGAACCATTACCTGTATCGTAACCCAAGTAAACCCCTGCTGCATTGGCCGGGAATTGGACCCTGACCTCCCGCATAGCAGGCGAGAATTCTACCATTGAACCACCAATGCTGACGTAGCAGCAACAGGAGAAGGCGAAAACTGAAATTCCCGACCACCAGAAATATTATACTGATAACTCTGCGTGGCCGGCATGTCAAGAATACAACCAATGTTTTCAAATCCAGCACTTACCTGAAACCATTACGTTTTCGCTGGTACACCCTTGCATGCCAGTGTAAATGATTCCCGTAGAACAATTACCTGTATCGTAACCACAGTAAAACCCTGCTGCATTGGCCGGGAATCGCACCCTGATCTCCCGCGTGGCAGGCGAGAATTCTACCATTGAACCACCAATGCTGATGTAACACCAACAGGAGAAGGCGAGAACTGAAATTCCCAACCACCAGAAACATCTGTTTTACAGCTTTGCGTGGCCGGCATGTCAAGAATACAACCAATGTTTTCAAATCCAGCACTTACCTGAAACCATTAGCATTTTCGCTGGTACACCCTTGCATGCCAGTGTAAATGATTCCCGCAGAACCCTTACATGCATCGGCCGGGAATCGGACCCGGATGTCCCGCGTGGCAGGCGAGAATTCTACCATTGAACCACCAATGCTGATGTAACACCAACAGGAGAAGGCGAGAACTGAAATTCCCCAACACCAGAAATATTATATTGATAGCTCTGCATAGCCGGCATGTCAAGAATACAACCAATGGCTTCAAATCCAGCACTTAC
The DNA here is from genome assembly GCA_028022725.1 of Lycodopsis pacificus. Taxonomy (NCBI): domain Eukaryota; kingdom Metazoa; phylum Chordata; class Actinopteri; order Perciformes; family Zoarcidae; genus Lycodopsis; species Lycodopsis pacificus. The sequence continues at coordinate 33,032,771 of CM051689.1, read as the reverse complement.
CTGAAACCATTACGTTTTCGCTGGTACACCCTTGCATCCCAGTGTAAATGATTCCCGTAGAACCCTTACATGCATCGTAACCACAGTAAAACCCTGCTGCATTGGCCGGGAATCGGACCTCCCGCGTGGCAGGCGAGAATTCTACCATTGAACCACCAATACTGATGTAACACCAACAGGAGAAGGCGAGAACTGAAATTCCCGACCACCAGAAACATTTGTTTGATAGCTTTGCGTGGCCGGCATGTCAAGAATACAACCAATGGTTTCAAATCCAGCACTTACCTGAAACCATTACGTTTTCGCTGGTACACCCTTGCATCCCGGTGTAAATGATTCCCGTAGAACCCTTACATGCATCGTAACCACAGTAAAACCCTGCTGCATTGGCCGGGAATCGGATCTCCCGCGTGGCAGGCAAGAATTCTACCATTGAACCACCAATGCTGATGTAACACCAACAGCAGAAGGCGAAAACTGAAATTCCCGACCACCAGAAATATTATATTGATAGCTCTGCATGGCCGGCATGTCAAGAATACAACCAATGGCTTCAAATCCAGCACTTACCTGAAACCATTACGTTTTCGCTGGTACACCCTTGCATCCCAGTGTAAATGATTCCCGTAGAACCATTACCTGTATCGTAACCACAGTAAAACAGTGCTGCATTGGCCGGGAATCGGACCCGGATCTCCCGCGTGGCAGGCGAGAATTCTACCATTGAACCACCAATGCTGATGTAACACCAACAGGAGAAGGCGAAAACTGAAATTCCCGACCACCATTAATATTATATTGACAGCTCTGCGTGGCCGGCATGTCAAGAATACAACCGATGTTTTCAAATCCAGCACTTACCTGAAACCATGAGCGTTTTCGCTGGTACACCCTTGCATGCCAGTGTAAATGATTCCCGTAGAACCCTTACATGCATCGTAACCGCAGTAAACCCCTGCTGCATTGGCCGGGAATCGGACCCGGATCTCCCGCGTGGCAGGCGAGAATTCTACCATTGAACCACCAATGCTGATGTAACACCAACAGGAGAAGGCGAGAACTGAAATTCCCGACCACCATAAACATCTGTTTGATAGCTTTGAGTGGCCGGCATGTCAAGAATACAACCAATGCTTTCAAATCCAGCACTTACCTGAAACCATTACGTTTTCGCTGGTACACCCTTGCATCCCGGTGTAAATGATTCCCGTAGAACCCTTACATGCATCGTAACCACAGTAAAACCCTGCTGCATTGGCCGGGAATCGGATCTCCCGCGTGGCAGGCAAGAATTCTACCATTGAACCACCAATGCTGATGTAACACCAACAGCAGAAGGCGAAAACTGAAATTCCCGACCACCATTAATATTATATTGATAGCTCTGCGTGGCCGGCATGTCAAGAATACAACCGATGTTTTCAAATCCAGCACTTACCTGAAACCATGAGCGTTTTCGCTGGTACACCCTTGCATGCCAGTGTAAATGATTCCCGTAGAACCCTTACATGCATCGTAACCGCAGTAAACCCCTGCTGCATTGGCCGGGAATCAGACCCGGATCTCCCGCGTGGCAGGCGAGAATTCTACCATTGAACCACCAATGCTGATGTAACGCCACCAGGAGAAGGCGAGAACTGAAATTCCCGACCACCAGAAATATTATATTGATAGCTCTGGGTGGCCGGCATGTCAAGAATACAACCAATGGCTTCAAATCCAGCACTTACCTGAAACCATTACGTTTTCGCTGGTACACCCTTGCATCACAGTGTAAATGATTCCCGTAGAACCATTACCTGTATCGTAAACACAGTAAAATCCTGCTGCATTGGCCGGGAATCGGACCCGGATCCCCCGCGTGGCAGGCGAGAATTCTACCATTGAACCACCAATGCTGATGTAACACCAACAGGAGAAGGCGAGAACTGAAATTCCCGACCACCATAAACATCTGTTTGATAGCTTTGCGTGGCCGGCATGTCAAGAATACAACCAATGTTTTCAAATCCAGCACTTACCTGAAACCATTAGCGTTTTCGCTGGTACACCCTTGCATGCCAGTGTAAATGATTCCCGCAGAACCCTTACATGCATCGTAACCCCAGTTAACCCCTGCTGCATTGGCCGGGAATCTGACCCCGATCTCCTGCGTGGCAGGCGAGAATTCTACCATTGAACCACCAATGCTGATGTAACAGCAACAGGAGAAGGCGAAAACTGAAATTCCCGACCACCAGAAATATTATACTGATAACTCTGCGTGGCCGGCATGTCAAGAATACAACCAATGTTTTCAAATCCAGCACTTACCTGAAACCATTAGCGTTTTCGCTGGTACACCCTTGCATGCCAGTGTAAATGATTCCCGTAGAACCATTACCTGTATCGTAACCACAGTAAAACTCTGCTGCATTGGCCGGGAATCGGACACAAATCTCCCGCGTGGCAGGCGAGAATTCTACCATTGAACCACCAATGCTGATGTAACACCAACAGGAGAAGGCGAGAACTGAAATTCCCGACCACCAGAAACATCTCTTTGATAGCTTTGCGTGGCCGGCATGTCAAGAATACAACCAATGTTTTCAAATCCAGCACTTACCTGAAACCATTACGTTTTTGCTGGTACACCCTTGCATGCCAGTGTAAATGATTCCCGCAGAACCCTTACATGCATCGGCCGGGAATCAGACCCGGATGTCCCGCATGGCAGGCGAGAATTCTACCATTGAACCACCAATGCTGATGTAACACCAGCAGGAGAAGGCGAGAACTGAAATTCCCCAACACCAGAAATATTATATTGATAGCTCTGCATAGCCGGCATGTCAAGAATACAACCAATGGCTTCAAATCCAGCACTTACCTGAAACCATTACGTTTTCGCTGGTACACCCTTGCATCCCAGTGTAAATGATTCCCGAAGAACCCTTACATGCATCGTAACCACAGTAAAACCCTGCTGCATTGGCCGGGAATCGGACCTCCCGCGTGAAAAGGGAACCATTGAACCACCAATGCTGATGTAACACCAACAGGAGAAGGCGAGAACTGAAATTCCCGACCAACAGAAACATCTGTTTTATAGCTTTGCGTGGCCGGCATGTCAAGAATACAACCAATGTTTTCAAATCCAGCACTTACCTGAAACCATTAGCGTTTTCGCTGGTACACCCTTGCATGCCAGTGTAAATGATTCCCGTAGAACCCTTACATGCATCGTAACCACAGTAAAACCCTGCTGCATTGGCCGGGAATCGGACCTCCGCGTGGCAGGCGAGAATTCTACCATTGAACCACCAATGCTGATGTAACACCAACAGGAGAAGGCGAGAACTGAAATTCCCGACCACCAGAAACATCTGTTTGATAGCTTTGCGTGGCGGCATGTCAAGAATACAACCAATGTTTTCAAATCCAGCACTTACCTGAAACCATTAGCGTTTTCGCTGGTACATCCTTGCATGCCAGTGTAAATGATTCCCGTAGAACCCTTACATGCATCGTAACCACATTAAAACCCTGCTGCATTGGCTGGGAATCGGACCCCGATCTCCTGCGTGACAGGCAAGAATTCTACCATTGAACCACCAATGCTGATGTAACACCCACAGGAGAAGGCGAGAACTGAAATTCCCGACCACCAGAAACATCTGTTTGATAGCTTTGCGTGGCCGGCATGTCAAGAATACAACCAATGTTTTCAAATCCAGCACTTACCTGAAACCATTACGTTTTCGCTGGTACACCCTTGCATGCCAGTGTAAATGATTCCCGCAGAACCCTTACATGCATTGGCCGGGAATCGGACCTCCCGCGTGGCAGGCGAGAATTCTACCATTGAACCACCAATACTGATGTAACACCAACAGGAGAAGGCGAAAACTGAAATTCCCGACCACCAGAAATATTATACTGATAACTCTGCGTGGCCGGCATGTCAAGAATACAACCAATGTTTTCAAATCCAGCACTTACCTGAAACCATTAGCGTTTTCGCTGGTACACCCTTGCATGCCAGTGTAAATGATTCCCGTAGAACCATTACCTGTATCGTAACCACAGTAAAACTCTGCTGCATTGGCCGGGAATCGGACACAAATCTCCCGCGTGGCAGGCGAGAATTCTACCATTGAACCACCAATGCTGATGTAACACCAACAGGAGAAGGCTAGAACTGAAATTCCCGACCACCAGAAACATCTCTTTGATAGCTTTGCGTGGCCGGCATGTCAAGAATACAACCAATGTTTTCAAATCCAGCACTTACCTGAAACCATTACGTTTTTGCTGGTACACCCTTGCATGCCAGTGTAAATGATTCCCGCAGAACCCTTACATGCATCGGCCGGGAATCAGACCCGGATGTCCCGCATGGCAGGCGAGAATTCTACCATTGAACCACCAATGCTGATGTAACACCAGCAGGAGAAGGCGAGAACTGAAATTCCCCAACACCAGAAATATTATATTGATAGCTCTGCATAGCCGGCATGTCAAGAATACAACCAATGGCTTCAAATCCAGCACTTACCTGAAACCATTACGTTTTCGCTGGTACACCCTTGCATCCCAGTGTAAATGATTCCCGAAGAACCCTTACATGCATCGTAACCACAGTAAAACCCTGCTGCATTGGCCGGGAATCGGACCTCCCGCGTGAAAAGGGAACCATTGAACCACCAATGCTGATGTAACACCAACAGGAGAAGGCGAGAACTGAAATTCCCGACCAACAGAAACATCTGTTTTATAGCTTTGCGTGGCCGGCATGTCAAGAATACAACCAATGTTTTCAAATCCAGCACTTACCTGAAACCATTAGCGTTTTCGCTGGTACACCCTTGCATGCCAGTGTAAATGATTCCCGTAGAACCCTTACATGCATCGTAACCACAGTAAAACCCTGCTGCATTGGCCGGGAATCGGACCTCCGCGTGGCAGGCGAGAATTCTACCATTGAACCACCAATGCTGATGTAACACCAACAGGAGAAGGCGAGAACTGAAATTCCCGACCACCAGAAACATCTGTTTGATAGCTTTGCGTGGCGGCATGTCAAGAATACAACCAATGTTTTCAAATCCAGCACTTACCTGAAACCATTAGCGTTTTCGCTGGTACATCCTTGCATGCCAGTGTAAATGATTCCCGTAGAACCCTTACATGCATCGTAACCACATTAAAACCCTGCTGCATTGGCTGGGAATCGGACCCCGATCTCCTGCGTGACAGGCAAGAATTCTACCATTGAACCACCAATGCTGATGTAACACCCACAGGAGAAGGCGAGAACTGAAATTCCCGACCACCAGAAACATCTGTTTGATAGCTTTGCGTGGCCGGCATGTCAAGAATACAACCAATGTTTTCAAATCCAGCACTTACCTGAAACCATTACGTTTTCGCTGGTACACCCTTGCATCCCAGTGTAAATGATTCCCGTAGAACCCTTACATGCATCGTAACCACAGTAAAACCCTGCTGCATTGGCCGGGAATCGGATCTCCCGCGTGGCAGGCAAGAATTCTACCATTGAACCACCAATGCTGATGTAACACCAACAGGAGAAGGCGAAAACTGAAATTCCCGACCACCAGAAATATTATATTGATAGCTCTGCATGGCCGGCATGTCAAGAATACAACCAATGGCTTCAAATCCAGCACTTACCTGAAACCATTACGTTTTCGCTGGTACACCCTTGCATCCCAGTGTAAATGATTCCCGTAGAACCATTACCTGTATCGTAACCACAGTAAAACCCTGCTGCATTGGCCGGGAATCGGACCCGGATCTCCCGCGTGGCAGGCGAGAATTCTACCATTGAACCACCAATGCTGATGTAACACCAACAGGAGAAGGCGAGAACTGAAATTCCCGACCACCAGAAACATCTGTTTTATAGCTTTGCGTGGCCGGCATGTCAAGAATACAACCAATGTTTTCAAATCCAGCACTTACCTGAAACCATTAGCGTTTTCGCTGGTACACCCTTGCATGCCAGTGTAAATGATTCCCGCAGAACCCTTACATGCATTGGCCGGGAATCGGACCTCCCGCGTGGCAGGCGAGAATTCTACCATTGAACCACCAATACTGATGTAACACCAACAGGAGAAGGCGAAAACTGAAATTCCCGACCACCAGAAATATTATACTGATAACTCTGCGTGGCCGGCATGTCAAGAATACAACCAATGTTTTCAAATCCAGCACTTACCTGAAACCATTAGCGTTTTCGCTGGTACACCCTTGCATGCCAGTGTAAATGATTCCCGTAGAACCATTACCTGTATCGTAACCACAGTAAAACTCTGCTGCATTGGCCGGGAATCGGACACAAATCTCCCGCGTGGCAGGCGAGAATTCTACCATTGAACCACCAATGCTGATGTAACACCAACAGGAGAAGGCTAGAACTGAAATTCCCGACCACCAGAAACATCTCTTTGATAGCTTTGCGTGGCCGGCATGTCAAGAATACAACCAATGTTTTCAAATCCAGCACTTACCTGAAACCATTACGTTTTTGCTGGTACACCCTTGCATGCCAGTGTAAATGATTCCCGCAGAACCCTTACATGCATCGGCCGGGAATCAGACCCGGATGTCCCGCATGGCAGGCGAGAATTCTACCATTGAACCACCAATGCTGATGTAACACCAGCAGGAGAAGGCGAGAACTGAAATTCCCCAACACCAGAAATATTATATTGATAGCTCTGCATAGCCGGCATGTCAAGAATACAACCAATGGCTTCAAATCCAGCACTTACCTGAAACCATTACGTTTTCGCTGGTACACCCTTGCATCCCAGTGTAAATGATTCCCGAAGAACCCTTACATGCATCGTAACCACAGTAAAACCCTGCTGCATTGGCCGGGAATCGGACCTCCCGCGTGAAAAGGGAACCATTGAACCACCAATGCTGATGTAACACCAACAGGAGAAGGCGAGAACTGAAATTCCCGACCAACAGAAACATCTGTTTTATAGCTTTGCGTGGCCGGCATGTCAAGAATACAACCAATGTTTTCAAATCCAGCACTTACCTGAAACCATTAGCGTTTTCGCTGGTACACCCTTGCATGCCAGTGTAAATGATTCCCGTAGAACCCTTACATGCATCGTAACCACAGTAAAACCCTGCTGCATTGGCCGGGAATCGGACCTCCGCGTGGCAGGCGAGAATTCTACCATTGAACCACCAATGCTGATGTAACACCAACAGGAGAAGGCGAGAACTGAAATTCCCGACCACCAGAAACATCTGTTTGATAGCTTTGCGTGGCGGCATGTCAAGAATACAACCAATGTTTTCAAATCCAGCACTTACCTGAAACCATTAGCGTTTTCGCTGGTACATCCTTGCATGCCAGTGTAAATGATTCCCGTAGAACCCTTACATGCATCGTAACCACATTAAAACCCTGCTGCATTGGCTGGGAATCGGACCCCGATCTCCTGCGTGACAGGCAAGAATTCTACCATTGAACCACCAATGCTGATGTAACACCCACAGGAGAAGGCGAGAACTGAAATTCCCGACCACCAGAAACATCTGTTTGATAGCTTTGCGTGGCCGGCATGTCAAGAATACAACCAATGTTTTCAAATCCAGCACTTACCTGAAACCATTACGTTTTCGCTGGTACACCCTTGCATCCCAGTGTAAATGATTCCCGTAGAACCCTTACATGCATCGTAACCACAGTAAAACCCTGCTGCATTGGCCGGGAATCGGATCTCCCGCGTGGCAGGCAAGAATTCTACCATTGAACCACCAATGCTGATGTAACACCAACAGGAGAAGGCGAAAACTGAAATTCCCGACCACCAGAAATATTATATTGATAGCTCTGCATGGCCGGCATGTCAAGAATACAACCAATGGCTTCAAATCCAGCACTTACCTGAAACCATTACGTTTTCGCTGGTACACCCTTGCATCCCAGTGTAAATGATTCCCGTAGAACCATTACCTGTATCGTAACCACAGTAAAACCCTGCTGCATTGGCCGGGAATCGGACCCGGATCTCCCGCGTGGCAGGCGAGAATTCTACCATTGAACCACCAATACTGATGTAACACCAACAGGAGAAGGCGAGAACTGAAATTCCCGACCACCAGAAACATCTGTTTTATAGCTTTGCGTGGCCGGCATGTCAAGAATACAACCAATGTTTTCAAATCCAGCACTTACCTGAAACCATTAGCGTTTTCGCTGGTACACCCTTGCATGCCAGTGTAAATTATTCCCGCAGAACCCTTACATGCATTGGCCGGGAATCGGACCTCCCGCGTGGCAGGCGAGAATTCTACCATTGAACCACCAATACTGATGTAACACCAACAGGAGAAGGCGAAAACTGAAATTCCCGACCACCAGAAATATTATACTGATAACTCTGCGTGGCCGGCATGTCAAGAATACAACCAATGTTTTCAAATCCAGCACTTACCTGAAACCATTAGCGTTTTCGCTGGTACACCCTTGCATGCCAGTGTAAATGATTCCCGTAGAACCATTACCTGTATCGTAACCACAGTAAAACTCTGCTGCATTGGCCGGGAATCGGACACAAATCTCCCGCGTGGCAGGCGAGAATTCTACCATTGAACCACCAATGCTGATGTAACACCAACAGGAGAAGGCGAGAACTGAAATTCCCGACCACCAGAAACATCTCTTTGATAGCTTTGCGTGGCCGGCATGTCAAGAATACAACCAATGTTTTCAAATCCAGCACTTACCTGAAACCATTACGTTTTTGCTGGTACACCCTTGCATGCCAGTGTAAATGATTCCCGCAGAACCCTTACATGCATCGGCCGGGAATCAGACCCGGATGTCCCGCATGGCAGGCGAGAATTCTACCATTGAACCACCAATGCTGATGTAACACCAGCAGGAGAAGGCGAGAACTGAAATTCCCCAACACCAGAAATATTATATTGATAGCTCTGCATAGCCGGCATGTCAAGAATACAACCAATGGCTTCAAATCCAGCACTTACCTGAAACCATTACGTTTTCGCTGGTACACCCTTGCATCCCAGTGTAAATGATTCCCGAAGAACCCTTACATGCATCTTAACCACAGTAAAACCCTGCTGCATTGGCCGGGAATCGGACCTCCCGCGTGAAAAGGGAACCATTGAACCACCAATGCTGATGTAACACCAACAGGAGAAGGCGAGAACTGAAATTCCCGACCAACAGAAACATCTGTTTTATAGCTTTGCGTGGCCGGCATGTCAAGAATACAACCAATGTTTTCAAATCCAGCACTTACCTGAAACCATTAGCGTTTTCGCTGGTACACCCTTGCATGCCAGTGTAAATGATTCCCGTAGAACCCTTACATGCATCGTAACCACAGTAAAACCCTGCTGCATTGGCCGGGAATCGGACCTCCGCGTGGCAGGCGAGAATTCTACCATTGAACCACCAATGCTGATGTAACACCAACAGGAGAAGGCGAGAACTGAAATTCCCGACCACCAGAAACATCTGTTTGATAGCTTTGCGTGGCGGCATGTCAAGAATACAACCAATGTTTTCAAATCCAGCACTTACCTGAAACCATTAGCGTTTTCGCTGGTACATCCTTGCATGCCAGTGTAAATGATTCCCGTAGAACCCTTACATGCATCGTAACCACATTAAAACCCTGCTGCATTGGCTGGGAATCGGACCCCGATCTCCTGCGTGACAGGCAAGAATTCTACCATTGAACCACCAATGCTGATGTAACACCCACAGGAGAAGGCGAGAACTGAAATTCCCGACCACCAGAAACATCTGTTTGATAGCTTTGCGTGGCCGGCATGTCAAGAATACAACCAATGTTTTCAAATCCAGCACTTACCTGAAACCATTACGTTTTCGCTGGTACACCCTTGCATCCCAGTGTAAATGATTCCCGTAGAACCCTTACATGCATCGTAACCACAGTAAAACCCTGCTGCATTGGCCGGGAATCGGATCTCCCGCGTGGCAGGCAAGAATTCTACCATTGAACCACCAATGCTGATGTAACACCAACAGGAGAAGGCGAAAACTGAAATTCCCGACCACCAGAAATATTATATTGATAGCTCTGCATCGCCGGCATGTCAAGAATACAACCAATGGCTTCAAATCCAGCACTTACCTGAAACCATTACGTTTTCGCTGGTACACCCTTGCATCCCAGTGTAAATGATTCCCGTAGAACCATTACCTGTATCGTAACCACAGTAAAACCCTGCTGCATTGGCCGGGAATCTGACCCGGATCTCCCGCGTGGCAGGCGAGAATTCTACCATTGAACCACCAATGCTGATGTAACACCAACAGGAGAAGGCGAGAACTGAAATTCCCGACCACCAGAAATATTATATTGATAGCTCTGGGTGGCCGGCATGTCAAGAATACAACCAATGGCTTCAAATCCAGCACTTACCTGAAACCATTACGTTTTCGCTGGTACACCCTTGCATCCCAGTGTAAATGATTCCCGTAGAACCATTACCTGTATCGTAACCACAGTAAAACCCTGCTGCATTGGCCGGGAATCGGACCCGGAGGCGAGAATTCTACCATTGAACCACCAATGCTGATGTAACACCAACAGGAGAAGGCGAAAACTGAAATTCACGACCACCATTAATATTATATTGATAGCTCTGCGTGGCCGCATGTCAAGAATACAACCGATGTTTTCAAATCCAGCACTTACCTGAAACCATTAGCGTTTTCGCTGGTACACCCTTGCATGCCAGTGTAAATGATTCCCGTAGAACCCTTACATGCATCGTAACCACAGTAAAACCCTGGTGCATTGGCCGGGAATCGGACCCTGATCTCCCGCGTGGCAGGTGAGAATTCTACCATTGAACCACCAATGCTGATGTAACACCAACAGGAGAAGGCGAGAACTGAAATTCCCGACCACCAGAAACATCTGTTTGATAGCTTTGCGTGGCCGGCATGACAAGAATACAACCAATGTTTTCAAATCCAGCACTTACCTGAAACCATTAGCGTTTTCGCTGGTACACCCTTGCATGCCAGTGTAAATGATTCCCGTAGAACCCTTACATGCATCGTAACCACAGTAAACCCCTGCTGCATTGGCCGGGAATCGGACCCGGATCTCCCGCGTGGCAGGCGAGAATTCTGCCATTGAACCACCAATGCTGATGTAACACCAACAGGAGAAGGCGAAAACTGAAATTCCCGACCACCAGAAATATTATATTGATAGCTCTGCGTGGCCGGCATGTCAAGAATACAACCAATGGTTTCAAATCCAGCACTTACCTGAAACCATTACGTTTTCGCTGGTACACCCTTGCATCCCAGTGTAAATGATTCCCGTAGAACCATTACCTGTATCGTAACCACAGTAAAACCCTGCTGCATTGGCCGGGAATCGGACCCGGATCTCCCGCGTGGCAGGCGAGAATTCTACCATTGAACCACCAATGCTGATGTAACACCAACAGGAGAAGGCGAGAACTGAAATTCCCGACCACCAGAAACATCTGTTTTATAGCTTTGCGTGGCCGGCATGTCAAGAATACAACCAATGTTTTCAAATCCAGCACTTACCTGAAACCATTAGCGTTTTCGCTGGTACACCCTTGCATGCCAGTGTAAATGATTCCCGCAGAACCCTTACATGCATTGGCCGGGAATCGGACCTCCCGCGTGGCAGGCGAGAATTCTACCATTGAACCACCAATACTGATGTAACACCAACAGGAGAAGGCGAGAACTGAAATTCCCGACCACCAGAAACATTTGTTTGATAGCTTTGCGTGGCCGGCATGTCAAGAATACAACCAATGGTTTCAAATCCAGCACTTACCTGAAACCATTACGTTTTCGCTGGTACACCCTTGCATCCCGGTGTAAATGATTCCCGTAGAACCCTTACATGCATCGTAACCACAGTAAAACCCTGCTGCATTGGCCGGGAATCGGATCTCCCGCGTGGCAGGCAAGAATTCTACCATTGAACCACCAATGCTGATGTAACACCAACAGCAGAAGGCGAAAACTGAAATTCCCGACCACCAGAAATATTATATTGATAGCTCTGCATGGCCGGCATGTCAAGAATACAACAAATGGCTTCAAATCCAGCACTTACCTGAAACCATTACGTTTTCGCTGGTACACCCTTGCATCCCAGTGTAAATGATTCCCGTATAACCCTTACATGCATCGTAACCACAGTAAAACCCTGCTGCATTGGCCGGGAATCGGACTCGGATCTCCCGCGTGGCAGGCGAGAATTCTATCATTGAACCACCAATGCTAATGTAACACCAACAGGAGAAGGCGAGAACTGAAATTCCCGACCACCAGAAACATACGTCTGACAGCTTTGCGTGGCCGGCATGTCAAGAATACAACCAATGTCTTCAAATCCAGCACTTACCTGAAACCATTACGTTTTCGCTGGTACACCCTTGCATCCCAATGTAAATGATTCATGTAGAACCATTACCTGTATCGTAACCGCCCCTAGGATTGCCGGTGCCGTTCGGCCTACGGCCCATTCGTCGGGAAGGATAAAAGCGGGCCTTTTTGGACCGGGCCTAACGGGCGGAAGGGGCGCCGCTAAAAATCGGGAGGGGTCGGGGTCCCGACGGGCCGGGCGATAGGTCCCGGGTGGGCGGACGGCGGCCCCTTGGGGCCTCCGGTCGCCGAGTTACGATTTTCTAAAGTTTGCGGACCGCGTGCCCGAATGGCACTTTATGATTCGTGACCACTAGGGGGCAAAGGACAAAAACCCACTTGGGAACAAAACTGCCATTCGGGGCCGGCAGTTTGGGCTACGAAGGGCCACTCGGGGACCGTGTCCCCCGAATGGCAGAATGTGCCCCATGTCACCCGGGACCATCAGGGCCATTTGGGGGGCCAAATAGGCAAAATAGGGCCATTTGGGGGCGACGAATCGGACCAAAAGGGCCATTCGATGGCCACCTCCGAGGAGTTCAGGATTGACATTTTAAACTGCCGTATCTCCTCAACCGTTCAATATCTGGCCCTCAAACGTAGATATCTTGGATCAGCGTTAAATTGTACCGGGACAATGTTTCGGGGGCAAAAGTTGCCATTCGGGGTTGGGTGACATGGAATGCCATTCGGGTCAATATGTGCCATTGCCATCGCCACCAAACTTAGTACACACAGTCTGTGGCTTCATATGAACACACACACACACCAAGTTTGGTGGGGCTAGCCCCTCAAATTGTAAAATTTTGGTATATCAGGCAAAGTGAGGCAATGTCATTGAATTTGCCCAAAAATCAAAGTCATCCGATTTGCTTGCAACTTTGCACGCCTGTTTGGCTGGTCCCAGGTATGCCGCCTTATAACTTTCAGCATCCTAGCCCAGAGCCTACTCTAGATATTGTTTGGGAGGAATGGGAAAAACGAGATCCCAGTCAAGTGTATGTGAAATGTCCCTTTCTGAGTCATAATGATAAGCTCCCAAATGGCACTAATTGTCCCGGGGTGCCCCAAAGCTGATAGGGACACTTTATGCCATTTGGGTTCGGATTTGTGGGACACGCGGCCTACATGAGAGCCCCATCAAATGTAGTCGGAACGGCCCTTTTTCTTCACCATATATGGTGTAATTTGATCTAAATGTGCTACAGCCACCAAAATTGGTGCACACAGTCTGTCGCTTCATATGAACACACACACCAAGTTTGGTGCGGCTAGCCCCTCAAATTGTGAAATTTTGGTATCTCAGGCAAAGTGAGGCAATGCCATTGACTTTGCCCAAAAATCAAAGTCATCCGATTTGCTTGCAACTTTGCACACCTGTTTGGCTGGTCCCAGGTATGCCCCCTCCTAACTTTCAGCCTCCTAGCCCAGAGCCTACTCTAGATATTGTTTGGGAGGAATGGGAACAGAAGGGCCGATCGGGTTGGGAGTTTTGGACTAAAACAGACCCCAGTCAAGTGTAGGCGAAATGTCCCTTTTTGAGTCATAAGGATAAGCTCCCAAATGGCACTAATTGTCCCGGGGTGCCCCAAAGCCAATAGGGACACTTTATGCCATTTGGGGTCGGATTTGTGGGACATGCGGCCTACATGAGAGCCCCATCAAATGTAGTCGGAATGGCCCTTTTAAAGACAAATACCCTTATAACTGGAAAAGTGTCATTCCAACTACATTTGATAGGGCTCTCGTTTATGCCAAAAATCCCAACCCGAATGGCACTAATTGTCCCGGGGTGCCCCAAGGCCAATAGGGACACTTTATGCCATTTGGGTTCGGATTTGTGGGACACGCGGCCTACATGAGAGCCCCATCAAATGTAGTCGGAATGGCCCTTTTAAAGACAAATACCCTGATAACTGGAAAAGTGTCATTCCAACTACATTTGATAGGGCTCTCGTTTATGCCAAAAATCCCAACCCGAATGGCACTAATTGTCCCGGGGTGCCCCAAGGCCAATAGGGACACTTTATGCCATTTGGGTTCGGATTTGTGGGACATGCGGCCTACATGAGAGCCCCATCAAATGTAGTCGGAATGGCCCTTTTAAAGACAAATACCCTGATAACTGGAAAAGTGTCATTCCAACTACATTTGATAGGGCTCTCGTTTATGCCAAAAATCCCAACCCGAATGGCACTAATTGTCCCGGGGTGCCCCAAGGCCAATAGGGACACTTTATGCCATTTGGGGTCGGATTTGTGGGACATGCGGCCTACATGAGAGCCCCATCAAATGTAGTCGGAATGGCCCTTTTAAAGACAAATACCCTTATAACTGGAAAAGTGTCATTCCAACTACATTTGATAGGGCTCTCGTTTATGCCAAAAATCCCAACCCGAATGGCACTAATTGTCCCGGGGTGCCCCAAGGCCAATAGGGACACTTTATGCCATTTGGGTTCGGATTTGTGGGACATGCGGCCTACATGAGAGCCCCATCAAATGTAGTCGGAATGGCCCTTTTAAAGACAAATACCCTGATAACTGGAAAAGTGTCATTCCAACTACATTTGATAGGGCTCTCGTTTATGCCAAAAATCCCAACCCGAATGGCACTAATTGTCCCGGGGTGCCCCAAGGCCAATAGGGACACTTTATGCCATTTGGGTTCGGATTTGTGGGACATGCGGCCTACATGAGAGCCCCATCAAATGTAGTCGGAATGGCCCTTTTAAAGACAAATACCCTTATAACTGGAAAAGTGTCATTCCAACTACATTTGATAGGGCTCTCGTTTATGCCAAAAATCCCAACCCGAATGGCACTAATCGTCCCGGGGTGCCCCAAAGCCAATAGGGACACTTCATGCCATTTGGGTTCGGATTTGTGGGACACGCGGCCTACATGAGAGCCCCATCAAATGTAGTCGGAACGGCCCTTTTTCTTCACCATATATGGTGTAATTTGATCTAAATGGGCTACAGCCACGAAACTTGGTACACACAGTCTGTGGCTTCATATGAACACACACACCAAGTTTGGTGCGGCTAGCCCCTCAAATTGTGAAATTTTGGTATATCAGGCAAAGTGAGGCAATGCCATTGACTTTGCCCAAAAATCAAGGTCATCCGATTTGCTTGCAACTTTGCACACCTGTTTGGCTGTTCCCAGGTATGCCCCCTCGTAACTTTCAGCATCCTAGCCCAGAGCCTACTCTAGATATTGTTTGGGAGGAATGGGAACAGAAGGGCCGATCGGGTTGGGAGTTTTGGACTAAAACAGACCCCAGTCAAGTGTAGGCGAAATGTCCCTTTTTGAGTCATAAGGATAAGCTCCCAAATGGCACTAATTGTCCCGGGGTGCCCCAAAGCCAATAGGGACACTTTATGCCATTTGGGGTCGGATTTGTGGGACATGCGGCCTACATGAGAGCCCCATCAAATGTAGTCGGAATGGCCCTTTTAAAGACAAATACCCTTATAACTGGAAAAGTGTCATTCCAACTACATTTGATAGGGCTCTCGTTTATGCCAAAAATCCCAACCCGAATGGCACTAATTGTCCCGGGGTGCCCCAAGGCCAATAGGGACACTTTATGCCATTTGGGTTCGGATTTGTGGGACACGCGGCCTACATGAGAGCCCCATCAAATGTAGTCGGAATGGCCCTTTTAAAGACAAATACCCTGATAACTGGAAAAGTGTCATTCCAACTACATTTGATAGGGCTCTCGTTTATGCCAAAAATCCCAACCCGAATGGCACTAATTGTCCCGGGGTGCCCCAAGGCCAATAGGGACACTTTATGCCATTTGGGTTCGGATTTGTGGGACATGCGGCCTACATGAGAGCCCCATCAAATGTAGTCGGAATGGCCCTTTTAAAGACAAATACCCTGATAACTGGAAAAGTGTCATTCCAACTACATTTGATAGGGCTCTCGTTTATGCCAAAAATCCCAACCCGAATGGCACTAATTGTCCCGGGGTGCCCCAAGGCCAATAGGGACACTTTATGCCATTTGGGGTCGGATTTGTGGGACATGCGGCCTACATGAGAGCCCCATCAAATGTAGTCGGAATGGCCCTTTTAAAGACAAATACCCTTATAACTGGAAAAGTGTCATTCCAACTACATTTGATAGGGCTCTCGTTTATGCCAAAAATCCCAACCCGAATGGCACTAATTGTCCCGGGGTGCCCCAAGGCCAATAGGGACACTTTATGCCATTTGGGTTCGGATTTGTGGGACATGCGGCCTACATGAGAGCCCCATCAAATGTAGTCGGAATGGCCCTTTTAAAGACAAATACCCTGATAACTGGAAAAGTGTCATTCCAACTACATTTGATAGGGCTCTCGTTTATGCCAAAAATCCCAACCCGAATGGCACTAATTGTCCCGGGGTGCCCCAAGGCCAATAGGGACACTTTATGCCATTTGGGTTCGGATTTGTGGGACATGCGGCCTACATGAGAGCCCCATCAAATGTAGTCGGAATGGCCCTTTTAAAGACAAATACCCTTATAACTGGAAAAGTGTCATTCCAACTACATTTGATAGGGCTCTCGTTTATGCCAAAAATCCCAACCCGAATGGCACTAATCGTCCCGGGGTGCCCCAAAGCCAATAGGGACACTTCATGCCATTTGGGTTCGGATTTGTGGGACACGCGGCCTACATGAGAGCCCCATCAAATGTAGTCGGAACGGCCCTTTTTCTTCACCATATATGGTGTAATTTGATCTAAATGGGCTACAGCCACGAAACTTGGTACACACAGTCTGTGGCTTCATATGAACACACACACCAAGTTTGGTGCGGCTAGCCCCTCAAATTGTGAAATTTTGGTATATCAGGCAAAGTGAGGCAATGCCATTGACTTTGCCCAAAAATCAAGGTCATCCGATTTGCTTGCAACTTTGCACACCTGTTTGGCTGTTCCCAGGTATGCCCCCTCGTAACTTTCAGCATCCTAGCCCAGAGCCTACTCTAGATATTGTTTGGGAGGAATGGGAACAGAAGGGCCGATCGGGTTGGGAGTTTTGGACTAAAACAGACCCCAGTCAAGTGTAGGCGAAATGTCCCTTTTTGAGTCATAAGGATAAGCTCCCAAATGGCACTAATTGTCCCGGGGTGCCCCAAAGCCTATAGGTACACTTTATGCCATTCGGGGCCGGCAGTTTGGGCTACAAAGGGCCATTCGGGGACCGTGTCCCCCGAATGGCAGAATGTGTCCCATGTCACCCGGGACCATAAGGGCCATTTGGGGGGCCAAATAGGCAAAATAGGGCCATTTGGGGGAGACGAATCGGACCAAAAGGGCCATTCGATGGCCACCTCCGAGGAGTTCAGGATTGACATTTTAAACTGCCGTATCTCCTCAACCGTTCAATATCTCGCCCTCAAACGTAGATATCTTGGATCAGCGTTAAATTGTACCGGGACAATGTTTCGGGGACAAAAGTTGCCATTCGGGGTTGGGTGACATGGAATGCCATTCGGGTCAATATGTGCCATTGCCATCGCCACCAAACTTGGTACACACAGTCTGTGGCTTCATATGAACACACACACCAAGTTTGGTGCGGCTAGCCCCTCAAATTGTGAAATTTTGGTATATCAGGCAAAGTGAGGCAATGCCATTGACTTTGCCCAAAAATCAAAGTCATCCGATTTGCTTGCAACTTTGCACACCTGTTTGGCTGGTCCCAGGTATGCCCCCTCGTAACTTTCAGCATCCTAGCCCAGAGCCTACTCTAGATATTGTTTGGGAGGAATGGGAACAGAAGGGCCGATCGGGTTGGGAGTTTTGGACTAAAACAGACCCCAGTCAAGTGTAGGCGAAATGTCCCTTTTTGAGTCATAAGGATAAGCTCCCAAATGGCACTAATTGTGGGACATGCGGCCTACATGAGAGCCCCATCAAATGTAGTCGGAACGGCCCTTTTACAAGGCCACATACCCTTATAACTGGAAAAGTGTCATTCCAACTACATTTGATAGGGCTCTCGTTTATGCCAAAAATCCCAACCCGAATGGCACTAATCGTCCCGGGGTGCCCCAAAGCCAATAGGGACACTTTATGCCATTTGGGTTCGGATTTGTGGGACATGCGGCCTACATGAGAGTCCCATCAAATGTAGTCGGAACGGCCCTTTTTCTTCACCATATATGGTGTAATTTGATCTAAAGGTGCTACAGCCACCAAACTTGGTACACACAGTCTGTGGCTTCATATGAACACACACACCAAGTTTGGTGCGGCTAGCACCTCCAATTGTGAAAGTTTGATTTCTCAGGCAAAGTGAGGCAATGTCATTGAATTTGCCCAAAAATCAAAGTCATCCGATTTGCTTGAAACTTTGCACACCTGTTTGGCTGGTCCCAGGTATGCCGCCTTATAACTTTCAGCCTCCTAGCCCAGAGCCTATTCTAGATATTGTTTGGGAGGACTGGGAACAGAAGGGCCGATCCGGTTGGGATTTTTGGGCTAAAAGAGACCTCAGTCAAGTGTTGGCGAAATGTCCCTTTTTGAGTCATAAGGATAAGCTCCCAAATGGCACTAATTGTGGGACATGCGGCCTACATGAGAGCCCCATCAAATGTAGTCGGAACGGCCCTTTTACAAGGCCACATACCCTTATAACTGGAAAAGTGTCATTCCAACTACATTTGATAGGGCTCTCGTTTATGCCAAAAATCCCAACCCGAATGGCACTAATTGTCCCGGGGTGCCCCAAAGCCAATAGGGACACTTTATGCCATTTGGGTTCGGATTTGTGGGACATGCGGCCTACATGAGAGCCCCATCAAATGTAGTCTGAATGGCCCTTTTAAAGACAAATACCCTTATAACTGGAAAAGTGTCATTCCAACTACATTTGAATGGGGCATTTTGTAGGTTAAAATGAATGGAAAGTGATTACCCAAACGGCCCATCCTTCAACTAGTCATAACTTCTCACAACGTGGTTGAATTTCATGGGAGATTGCATGGCAACATTCCCCTTGATGACTTGAATGGGAAAATGGTGCAATAGAACCTGCAGACCCTCTGGAAAGCTATCTTCTGTTAGCAACGTGCTAATGCTATAAAACCAATCAATCCTAGTAGAGTGTTCAATTTTGTCCAAGAATTGTCAATTATATATCAAAAATGTCATTTATTCGTGTTTTTAGGGGCCGGAAAATATCTCCTGCCGACCCCAAAGAGTGAAAACTGACCTTGATTCTGATGAATCCCAAATGGCCCATTTTCCAAAAAGGGACATTCCGACTACATTTGAATGGAAAGTATTGATTTCATAACTTTTTGACTCAATTCTGCCTAAAGACACCTAGAAAACAATGGGCATATATATGGCAATATATATGGCATTTTTCTTCATTTTAAAATTATTTGGCCTAATTACCCCAGAAAGCAATGGGCTAGGACCCTGGAAATTGAAAGGTCAGTCGACCTTTGGCCAATGACCATGTGGTATGAAAATCAAGGGGAAATTCCAAACACTTTTCCCATAGGATTTCTCTACCCAGATGACACTTATGTTCTGACATGGCCTTTTCTCTCAAAATGTACACTTTAATTCAAAGTAGAGATTTGATTCCTTTTCTCCTTTAAAGAGGGGCTCATCACCATGACACACCTATAATCTGGGCCTCGTAGCTGCAAGTTAAGGTCCCCAAAACAGCCACAAAGGGCTTAATTGGTTCCTTATAAATTAATTTTTTGGCATATGCAAGAATGGCCATAATTTCTCCAATATGGGTCCTAGAACCCCCAGATTGTTCACACACATTGTGGACTAGGCCTAGAATAAGGTCACCTGAAAAAAATCCCTCTAAATTATCTCGAACTGATTTTTGCCTGTACCAAACTCAGACTTCAGCATGGGGTGCACGTCCCTAAGTTGTACACCCTGTCGTATTGTTGATCAGATCAGATCAACTTTTACTTCTGAAGATGTCAGAGCCCTGCTTTTTTAATATGTTGTAGACAGGCCCCAATGGGGCACATTCAAGTTGGATGGGACTCTCTAGCACTTAGCATGCCTGCGCGGGAAGAGGGACAGTTGACCTACATTTGAATGGGGCATTTTGTAGGTTAAAATGAATGGAAAGTGATTACCCAAACGGCCCATCCTTCAACTAGTCATAACTTCTCACAACGTGGTTGAATTTCATGGGAGATTGCATGGCAACATTCCCCTTGATGACTTGAATGGGAAAATGGTGCAATAGAACCTGCAGACCCTCTGGAAAGCTATCTTCTGTTAGCAACGTGCTAATGCTATAAAACCAATCAATCCTAGTAGAGTGTTCAATTTTGTCCAAGAATTGTCAATTATATATCAAAAATGTCATTTATTCGTGTTTTTAGGGGCCGGAAAATATCTCCTGCCGACCCCAAAGAGTGAAAACTGACCTTGATTCTGATGAATCCCAAATGGCCCATTTTCCAAAAAGGGACATTCCGACTACATTTGAATGGAAAGTATTGATTTCATAACTTTTTGACTCAATTCTGCCTAAAGACACCTAGAAAACAATGGGCATATATATGGCAATATATATGGCATTTTTCTTCATTTTAAAATTATTTGGCCTAATTACCCCAGAAAGCAATGGGCTAGGACCCTGGAAATTGAAAGGTCAGTCGACCTTTGGCCAATGACCATGTGGTATGAAAATCAAGGGGAAATTCCAAACACTTTTCCCATAGTGAATTATGGATTTCTCACCGAACTCGGCCCAAATTCCCATAGAAAGCAATGGGCTAGGACCCTGAAAATGTAAATGTCAGTCGAGCTATGGCCGATGACCATGTGGTATGAAAATCAAGCGGAAATTCCATACACTTTCTGAGATGGTACACTTTCTGCTATGGTAAATTACGTACACGTAAAAATTACAGCCTTTTGACTCAATTCTGCCTAAAGACACCTAGAAAACAATGGGCTAGGAGGCTGAAAATTTCACAGTAAGTCAACCGTTGGCCCAACATTAAATGGTGTGAATATCAACGGGAAATTCTGTGCAGTTTTCCCACAGTGATTCATGGCATTTTGCATTTATTTGGCTTAAATAGATGTTCAGTTAATACCCCTAGAAAGCAATGGGCTAGCACGCTGACATTTTCACAGTCAGTCGACCCTTGGCCACAAGCCACGTGGTATGAAAATCAATGGGAAATTCGGTAGACTTTTCCCGTAGTAATATATGGCATTTTTCTTCATTTTAAAATCATTTGGCCTAATTACCCCAGAAAGCAATGGGCTAGGACCCTGAAAATTGAAAGGTCAGTCGACCTTTGGCCAATGACCATGTGGTATGAAAATCAAGGGGAAATTCCAAACACTTTTCCCATAGTGAATTATGGATTTCTCACCGAACTCGGCCCAAATTCCCATAGAAAGCAATGGGCTAGGACCCTGAAAATGTAAATGTCAGTCGAGCTATGGCCGATGACCATGTGGTATGAAAATCAAGCGGAAATTCCATACACTTTCTGAGATGGTACACTTTCTGCTATGGTAAATTACGTACACGTAAAAATTACAGCCTTTTGACTCAATTCTGCCTAAAGACACCTAGAAAACAATGGGCTAGGAGGCTGAAAATTTCACAGTAAGTCAACCGTTGGCCCAACATTAAATGGTGTGAATATCAACGGGAAATTCTGTGCAGTTTTCCCACAGTGATTCATGGCATTTTGCATTTATTTGGCTTAAATAGATGTTCAGTTAATACCCCTAGAAAGCAATGGGCTAGCACGCTGACATTTTCACAGTCAGTCGACCCTTGGCCACAAGCCACGTGGTATGAAAATCAATGGGAAATTCGGTAGACTTTTCCCGTAGTAATATATGGCATTTTTCTTCATTTTAAAATCATTTGGCCTAATTACCCCAGAAAGCAATGGGCTAGGACCCTGAAAATTGAAAGGTCAGTCGACCTTTGGCCAATGACCATGTGGTATGAAAATCAAGGGGAAATTCCAAACACTTTTCCCATAGTGAATTATGGATTTCTCACCGAACTCGGCCCAAATTCCCATAGAAAGCAATGGGCTAGGACCCTGAAAATGTAAATGTCAGTCGAGCTATGGCCGATGACCATGTGGTATGAAAATCAAGCGGAAATTCCATACACTTTCTGAGATGGTACACTTTCTGCTATGGTAAATTACGTACACGTAAAAATTACAGCCTTTTGACTCAATTCTGCCTAAAGACACCTAGAAAACAATGGGCTAGGAGGCTGAAAATTTCACAGTAAGTCAACCGTTGGCCCAACATTAAATGGTGTGAATATCAACGGGAAATTCCGTGCAGTTTTCCCACAGTGATTCATGGCATTTTGCATTTATTTGGCTTAAATAGACGTTCAGTTAATACCCCTAGAAAGCAATGGGCTAGGACCCTGAAAATTGAAAGGTCAGTCGACCTTTGGCCAATGACCATGTGGTATGAAAATCAAGGGGAAATTCCAAACACTTTTCCCATAGTGAACTATGGATTTCTCTACCCAGATGACACTTATGTTCCGACATGGCCTTTTCTCTCAAAATGTACACTTTAATTCAAAGTAGAGATTTGATTCCTTTTCTCCTTTAAAGAGGGGCTCGTCACCATGACACACCTATAATCTGGGCCTCGTAGCTGCAAGTTAAGGTCCCCAAAACAGCCACAAAGGGCTTAATTGGTTCCTTATAAATTAATTTTTTGGCATATGCAAGAATGGCCATAATTTCTCCAATATGGGTCCTAGAACCCCCAGATTGTTCACACACATTGTTGACTTGGCCTACAATAAGCTCACCTGAAAAAAATCCCTCTTAATTATCTAGAACTGATTTTTGCCTGTACCAAACTCAGACTTCAGCATGGGGTGCACGTCCCTAAGTTGTACACCCTGTCGTATTGTTGATCAGATCAGATCAACTTTTACTTCTGAAGATGTCAGAGCCCTGCTTTTTTAATATGTTGTAGACAGGCCCCAATGGGGCACATTCAAGTTGGATGGGACTCTCTAGCACTTAGCATGCCTGCGCGGGAAGAGGGACAGTTGACCTACATTTGAATGGGGCATTTTGTAGGTTAAAATGAATGGAAAGTGATTACCCAAACGGCCCATCTTCAACTAGTCATAACTTCTCACAACGTGGTTGAATTTCATGGGAGATTGCATGACAACATTCCCCTTGATGACTTGAATGAGCACATGGAGCAGCAAATCTGCAGATCCTCTGGAAAGCTATCTTCTGTTAGCAACATGCTAATGACTTTAATCCAATTGGACCTTGAAGAGGGTCCTCTTGTGTCCATCATATGGCAATTATGGAATGATAAGCCAGTTACAAGTGTTTTTATTGCACCCAACAGAAACAGCAACATGTACACATCATTAACAGTCTTTTAATTCATTAAAAATACTTTAAAGCAAGATAGAGGAATACATTCTTTTTTTAAATTAAGAGAGGGTCATGTAGGTTAAATGATCCAAATCTAGAGGTCGTAGGTCCAAGTTAAGGTGCCCAAAAACAGGATCAGGGGCCGAAATTGGTGCAATTTGTGCAATGTGTAAAAATTGACCATAATTCGGGTAAAGAAGGTTGAAACTGCCTGAATTTTGCACCACACACTCCCTCCGATGACTCGAGTCAGCATGCCAAAGGAGAAGTCTGTAGCCCTTTGGGAAGTTTTTTGGGAAGTTTTTTTGTTTTTTTCAGGAACATTCCGACATGTTTGTGGCATCATATGGTGATACCTGATCCGTTTCCATGTTTTCCAAGGCTTTGGACCCGAAAGGCAGAAAACGCCCCATTTGGGACATGCCCCGCCCATTTCCATGTTTGGGAGGTTGACCGGTCCACTCCCCATCCATTTCCATGGTTTGTACCCGAAAGGCACAAATCGCCCCATTTGGGACATGCCCCGCCCATTTCCATGTTTGGGAGCTTGACCGGTCCACTCCCCATCCATTTCCATGGTTTGTACCCGAAAGGCACAAATCGCCCCATTTGGGACATGCCCCGCCCATTTCCATGTTTGGGAGGTTGACCGGTCCACTCCCCATCCATTTCCATGGTTTGCACCCGAAAGGCACAAATCGCCCCATTTGGGACATGCCCCGCCCATTTCCATGTTTGGGAGGTTGACCGGTCCACTCCCCATCCATTTCCATGGTTTGCACCCGAAAGGCACAAATCGCCCCATTTGGGACATGCCCCGCCCATTTCCATGTTTGGGAGATTGACCGGTCCAATCCCCATCCGTTTCCACCCGACCGGTCCATTCCCCGTCCATTTCGACCCGAAAGGCACAAAACACCCTTTTGGGCCTGGCCCCTCCCATTCCCATACATTTGGTCATCCACTGGTCAGAAGCGCCCTCTATAGGATTTTAACACTGACTACACATCTGCCCCTCAACGGCCCATCTGTTCCGCAAATGCCCAATGCAATGTAGTCCGTCTGGCCGGAACATTGTCACCGTGTCACAAAAGGGCCGGTGGCCCATAAAGCCCCATGTTAAATTTTGCCATAAAGCCCAAATTCCCTTACCGCAGTAAATCCCTGCTGCATTGGCCGGGAATCGGACACGAATCTCCCGCGTGGCAGGCGAGAATTCTACCATTGAACCACCAATGCTGATGTAACACCAACAGGAGAAGGCGAGAACTGAAATTCCCGACCACCAGAAACATCTGTTTGATAGCTTTGCGTGGCCGGCATGTCAAGAATACAACCAATGTTTTCAAATCCAGCACTTACCTGAAACCATTAGCGTTTTCGCTGGTACACCCTTGCATGCCAGTGTAAATGATTCCCGCAGAACCCTTACATGCAACGTAACCACAGTAAACCCCTGCTGCATTGGCCGGGAATCGGACCCGGATCTCCCGCGTGGCAGGCGAGAATTCTACCATTGAACCACCAATGCTGATGTAACACCAACAGGAGAAGGCGAGAACTGAAATTCCCGACCACCATAAACATCTGTTTGATAGCTTTGCGTGGCCGGCATGTCAAGAATACAACCAATGTTTTCAAATCCAGCACTCACCTGAAACCATTAGCGTTTTCGCTGGTACACCCTTGCATGCCAGTGTAAATGATTCCCGCAGAACCCTTACATGCATCGTAACCACAGTTAACCCCTGCTGCATTGGCCGGGAATCGGACCCGGATCTCCCGCGTGGCAGGCGAGAATTCTACCATTGAACCACCAATGCTGATGTAACACCAACAGGAGAAGGCGAGAACTGAAATTCCCGACCACCAGAAACATCTGTTTGATAGCTTTGCGTGGCCGGCATGTCAAGAATACAACCAATGTTTTCAAATCCAGCACTTACCTGAAACCATTAGCGTTTTCGCTGGTACACCCTTGCATGCCAGTGTAAATGATTCCCGTAGAACCCTTACATGCATCGTAACCACAGTAAACCCCTGCTGCATTGGCCGGGAATTGGACCCGGATCTCCGCGTGGCAGGCGAGAATTCTGCCATTGAACCACCAATGCTGATGTAACACCAACAGGAGAAGGCGAAAACTGAAATTCCCGACCACCAGAAATATTATATTGATAGCTCTGCGTGGCCGGCATGTCAAGAATACAACCAATGGTTTCAAATCCAGCACTTACCTGAAACCATTACGTTTTCGCTGGTACACCCTTGCATCCCAGTGTAAATGATTCCCGTAGAACCCTTACATGCATCGTAACCACAGTAAAACCCTGCTGCATTGGCCGGGAATCGGACCCGGATCTCCCGCGTGGCAGGCGAGAATTCTACCATTGAACCACCAATGCTGATGTAACACCAACAGGAGAAGGCGAAAACTGAAATTCCCGACCACCAGAAATATTATATTGATAGCTCTGCATGGCCGGCATGTCAAGAATACAACCAATGGTTTCAAATCCAGCACTTACCTGAAACCATTACGTTTTCGCTTGTACACCCTTGCATCCCAGTGTAAATGATTCCCGTAGAACCATTACCTGTATCGTAACCACAGTAAAACCCTGCTGCATTGGCCGGGAATCGGACCCGGATCTCCCGCGTGGCAGGCGAGAATTCTACCATTGAACCACCAATGCTGATGTAACACCAACAGGAGAAGGCGAGAACTGAAATTCCCGACCACCAGAAACATCTGTTTTATAGCTTTGCGTGGCCGGCATGTCAAGAATACAACCAATGTTTTCAAATCCAGCACTTACCTGAAACCATTAGCGTTTTCGCTGGTACACCCTTGCGTGCCAGTGTAAATGATTCCCGCAGAACC
The DNA here is from genome assembly GCA_028022725.1 of Lycodopsis pacificus. Lineage (NCBI taxonomy): Eukaryota > Metazoa > Chordata > Actinopteri > Perciformes > Zoarcidae > Lycodopsis > Lycodopsis pacificus. The sequence continues at coordinate 33,006,012 of CM051689.1, read as the reverse complement.
CTTACATGCATCGTAACCACAGTTAACCCCTGCTGCATTGGCCGGGAATCGGACCTCCCGCGTGGCAGGCGAGAATTCTACCATTGAACCACCAATGCTGATGTAACACCAACAGGAGAAGGCGAGAACTGAAATTCGCGACCACCAGAAATATTATATTGATAGCTCTGCATGGCTGGCATGTCAAGAATACAACCAATGGCTTCAAATCCAGCACTTACCTGAAACCATTACGTTTTCGCTGGTACACCCTTGCATCCCAGTGTAAATGATTCCCGTAGAACCATTACCTGTATCGTAACCACAGTAAAACCCTGCTGCATTGGCCGGGAATCGGACCTCCCGCGTGGCAGGCGAGAATTCTACCATTGAACCACCAATGCTGATGTAACACCAACAGGAGAAGGCGAGAACTGAAATTCCCGACCACCAGAAACATCTGTTTGATAGCTTTGCGTGGCCGGCATGTCAAGAATACAACCAATGTTTTCAAATCCAGCACTTACCTGAAACCATTACGTTTTCGCTGGTACACCCTTGCATCCCAATGTAAATGATTCCCGTAGAACCGTTACCTGTATCGTAACCGCAGTAAACCCCTGCTGCATTGGCCGGGAATCGGACCCGGATCTCCGCGTGGCAGGCGAGAATTCTACCATTGAACCACCAATGCTGATGTAACACCAACAGGAGAAGGCGAGAACTGAAATTCCCGACCACCAGAAACATCTGTTTGATAGCTTTGCGTGGCGGCGTGTCAAGAATACAACCAATGTTTTCAAATCCAGCACTTACCTGAAACCATTACGTTTTCGCTGGTACACCCTTGCATGCCAGTGTAAATGATTCCCGTATAACCCTTACATGCATCGTAACCACAGTAAAACCCTGCTGCATTGGCCGGGAATCGGACCCAGATCTCCCGCGTGGCAGGCGAGAATTCTATCATTGAACCACCAATGCTGATGTAACACCAACAGGAGAAGGCGAGAACTGAAATTCCCGACCACCAGAAACATATGTCTGACAGCTTTGCGTGGCCGGCATGTCAAGAATACAACCAATGTTTTCAAATCCAGCACTTACCTGAAACCATTACGTTTTCGCTGGTACACCCTTGCATCCCAATGTAAATGATTCATGTAGAACCATTACCTGTATCGTAACCGCAGTAAACCCCTGCTGCATTGGCCGGGAATCGGACACGAATCTCCCGCGTGGCAGGCGAGAATTCTACCATTGAACCACCAATGCTGATGTAACACCAACAGGAGAAGGCGAGAACTGAAATTCCCGACCACCAGAAACATCTGTTTGATAGCTTTGCGTGGCCGGCATGTCAAGAATACAACCAATGTTTTCAAATCCAGCACTTACCTGAAACCATTAGCGTTTTCGCTGGTACACCCTTGCATGCCAGTGTAAATGATTCCCGCAGAACCCTTACATGCAACGTAACCACAGTAAACCCCTGCTGCATTGGCCGGGAATCGGACCCGGATCTCCCGCGTGGCAGGCGAGAATTCTACCATTGAACCACCAATGCTGATGTAACACCAACAGGAGAAGGCGAGAACTGAAATTCCCGACCACCATAAACATCTGTTTGATAGCTTTGCGTGGCCGGCATGTCAAGAATACAACCAATGTTTTCAAATCCAGCACTCACCTGAAACCATTAGCGTTTTCGCTGGTACACCCTTGCATGCCAGTGTAAATGATTGCCGCAGAACCCTTACATGCATCGTAACCACAGTTAACCCCTGCTGCATTGGCCGGGAATCGGACCCGGATCTCCCGCGTGGCAGGCGAGAATTCTACCATTGAACCACCAATGCTGATGTAACACCAACAGGAGAAGGCGAGAACTGAAATTCCCGACCACCAGAAATATTATATTGATAGCTCTGCATGGCCGGCATGTCAAGAATACAACCAATGGTTTCAAATCCAGCACTTACCTGAAACCATTACGTTTTCGCTGGTACACCCTTGCATCCCAGTGTAAATGATTCCCGTAGAACCATTACCTGTATCGTAACCACAGTAAAACCCTGCTGCATTGGCCGGGAATCGGACCCGGATCTCCCGCGTGGCAGGCGAGAATTCTACCATTGAACCACCAATGCTGATGTAACACCAACAGGAGAAGGCGAGAACTGAAATTCCCGACCACCAGAAACATCTGTTTTATAGCTTTGCGTGGCCGGCATGTCAAGAATACAACCAATGTTTTCAAATCCAGCACTTACCTGAAACCATTAGCGTTTTCGCTGGTACACCCTTGCGTGCCAGTGTAAATGATTCCCGCAGAACCCTTACATGCATCGTAACCACAGTTAACCCCTGCTGCATTGGCCGGGAATCGGACCTCCCGCGTGGCAGGCGAGAATTCTACCATTGAACCACCAATGCTGATGTAACACCAACAGGAGAAGGCGAGAACTGAAATTCGCGACCACCAGAAATATTATATTGATAGCTCTGCATGGCTGGCATGTCAAGAATACAACCAATGGCTTCAAATCCAGCACTTACCTGAAACCATTACGTTTTCGCTGGTACACCCTTGCATCCCAGTGTAAATGATTCCCGTAGAACCATTACCTGTATCGTAACCACAGTAAAACCCTGCTGCATTGGCCGGGAATCGGACCTCCCGCGTGGCAGGCGAGAATTCTACCATTGAACCACCAATGCTGATGTAACACCAACAGGAGAAGGCGAGAACTGAAATTCCCGACCACCAGAAACATCTGTTTGATAGCTTTGCGTGGCCGGCATGTCAAGAATACAACCAATGTTTTCAAATCCAGCACTTACCTGAAACCATTAACGTTTTCGCTGGTACACCCTTGCATGCCAGTGTAAATGATTCCCACAGAACCCTTACATGCATCGTAACCACAGTAAACCCCTGCTGCATTGGCCGGGAATCGGACCCGGATCTCCCGCGTGGCAGGCGAGAATTCTACCATTGAAACACTAATGCTGATGTAACACCAACCTGAGAAGGCGAGAACTGAAATTCGCGACCACCAGAAACATCTGTTTGATAGCTTTGCGTGGCCGGCATGTCAAGAATAAAACCAATGTTTTCAAATCCAGCACTTACCTGAAACCATTACTTTTTCGCTGGTACACCCTTGCATCCCAATGTAAATGATTCCCGTAGAACCATTACCTGTATCGTAACCGCAGTAAACCCCTGCTGCATTGGCCGGGAATCGGACCCGGATCTCCGCGTGGCAGGCGAGAATTCTACCATTGAACCACCAATGCTGATGTAACACCAACAGGAGAAGGCGAGAACTGAAATTCCCGACCACCAGAAACATCTGTTTGACAGCTTTGCGTGGCCGGCATGTCAAGAATACAACCAATGTTTTCAAATCCAGCACTTACCTGAAACCATTAGCGTTTTCGCTGGTACACCCTTGCATGCCAGTGTAAATGATTCCCGTATAACCCTTACATGCATCGTAACCACAGTAAAACCCTGCTGCATTGGCCGGGAATCGGACCCGGATCTCCCGCGTGGCAGGCGAGAATTCTACCATTGAACCACCAATGCTGATGTAACACCAACAGGAGAAGGCGAGAACTGAAATTCCCGACCACCAGAAACATCTGTTTGATAGCTTTGCGTGGCCGGCATGTCAAGAATACAACCAATGTTTTCAAATCCAGCACTTACCTGAAACCATTAGCGTTTTCGCTGGTACACCCTTGCATGCCAGTGTAAATGATTCCCGCAGAACCCTTACATGCATCGTAACCACAGTTAACCCCTGCTGCATTGGCCGGGAATCGGACCCGGATCTCCCGCGTGGCAGGCGAGAATTCTACCATTGAACCACCAATGCTGATGTAACACCAACAGGAGAAGGCGAGAACTGAAATTCCCGACCACCAGAAACATCTGTTTTGTAGCTTTGCGTGGCCGGCACGTCAAGAATACAACCAATGTTTTCAAATCCAGCACTTACCTGAAACCATTAGCGTTTTCGCTGGTACACCCTTGCATCCCAGTGTAAATGATTCCCGTAGAACCATTACCTGTATCGTAACCACAGTAAAACCCTGCTGCATTGGCCGGGAATCGGACCCGGATCTCCCGCGTGGCAGGCGAGAATTCTACCATTGAACCACCAATGCTGATGTAACACCAACAGGAGAAGGCGAGAACTGAAATTCCCGACCACCAGAAACATCTGTTTTATAGCTTTGCGTGGCCGGCATGTCAAGAATACAACCAATGTTTTCAAATCCAGCACTTACCTGAAACCATAAGCGTTTTCGCTGGTACACCCTTGCGTGCCAGTGTAAATGATTCCCGCAGAACCCTTACATGCATCGTAACCACAGTTAACCCGTGCTGCATTGGCCGGGAATCGGACCTCCCGCGTGGCAGGCGAGAATTCTACCATTGAACCACCAATGCTGATGTAACACCAACAGGAGAAGGCGAGAACTGAAATTCGCGACCACCAGAAATATTATATTGATAGCTCTGCATGGCTGGCATGTCAAGAATACAACCAATGGTTTCAAATCCAGCACTTACCTGAAACCATTACGTTTTCGCTGGTACACCCTTGCGTGCCAGTGTAAATGATTCCCGCAGAACCCTTACATGCATCGTAACCACAGTAAAACCCTGCTGCATTGGCCGGGAATCGGACCCGGATCTCCCGCGTGGCAGGCGAGAATTCTACCATTGAACCACCAATGCTGATGTAACACCAACAGGAGAAGGCGAGAACTGAAATTCCCGACCAACAGAAACATCTGTTTTATAGCTTTGCGTGGCCGGCATGTCAAGAATACAACCAATGTTTTCAAATCCAGCACTTACCTGAAACCATTAGCGTTTTTGCTGGTACACCCTTGCATGCCAGTGTGAATGATTCCCGCAGAACCCTTACATGCATCGTAACCACAGTAAACCGCTGCTGCATTGGCCGGGAATCGGACCCGGATCTCCCGCGTGGCAGGCGAGAATTCTACCATTGAACCACCAATGCTGATGTAATACCAACAGGAGAAGGCTAGAACTGAAATTCGCGACCACCAAAAATATTACATTGATAGCTCTGCATGGCCGGCATGTCAAGAATACAACCAATGGCTTCAAATCCAGCACTTACCTGAAACCATTACGTTTTCGCTGGTACACCCTTGCATCCAGTGTAAATGATTCCCGTAGAACCATTACCTGTATCGTAACCACAGTAAAACCCTGCTGCATTGGCCGGGAATCGGACCTCCCGCGTGGCAGGCGAGAATTCTACCATTGAACCACCAATGCTGATGTAACACCAACAGGAGAAGGCGAGAACTGAAATTCCCGACCACCAGAAACATCTGTTTGATAGCTTTGCGTGGCCGGCATGTCAAGAACACAACCAATGTTTTCAAATCCAGCACTTACCTGAAACCATTAACGTTTTCGCTGGTACACCCTTGCATGCCAGTGTAAATGATTCCCGCAGAACCCTTACATGCATCGTAACCACAGTAAACCCCTGCTGCATTGGCCGGGAATCGGACCCGGATCTCCCGCGTGGCAGGCGAGAATTCTACCATTGAAACACTAATGCTGATGTAACACCAACCTGAGAAGGCGAGAACTGAAATTCGCGACCACCAGAAACATCTGTTTGATAGCTTTGCGTGGCCGGCATGTCAAGAATACAACCAATGGTTTCAAATCCATCACTTACCTGAAACCATTACGTTTTCGCTGGTACACCCTTGCATCCCAGTGTAAATGATTCCCGTAGAACCCTTACATGCATCGTAACCACAGTAAAACCCTGCTGCATTGGCCGGGAATCGGACCCGGATCTCCCGCGTGGCAGGCGAGAATTCTACCATTGAACCACCAATGCTGATGTAACACCAACAGGAGAAGGCGAAAACTGAAATTCCCGACCACTAGAAATATTATATTGATAGCTCTGCATGGCCGGCATGTCAAGAATACAACGAATGGCTTCAAATCCAGCACTTACCTGAAACCATTACGTTTTCGCTGGTACACCCTTGCATCCCAGTGTAAATGATTCCCGTAGAACCCTTACATGCATCGTAACCACAGTAAAACCCTGCTGCATTGGCCGGGAATCGGATCTCCCGCGTGGCAGGCAAGAATTCTACCATTGAACCACCAATGCTGATGTAACACCAACAGGAGAAGGCGAAAACTGAAATTCCCGACCACCAGAAATATTATATTGATAGCTCTGCATGGCCGGCATGTCAAGAATACAACCAATGGCTTCAAATCCAGCACTTACCTGAAACCATTACGTTTTCGCTGGTACACCCTTGCATCCCAATGTAAATGATTCCCGTAGAACCATTACCTGTATCGTAACCGCAGTAAACCCCTGCTGCATTGGCCGGGAATCGGACACGAATCTCCCGCGTGGCAGGCGAGAATTCTACCATTGAACCACCAATGCTGATGTAACACCAACAGGAGAAGGCGAGAACTGAAATTCCCCAACACCAGAAATATTATATTGATAGCTCTGCATAGCCGGCATGTCAAGAATACAACCAATGGCTTTAAATCCAGCACTTACCTGAAACCATTACGTTTTCGCTGGTACACCCTTGCATGCCAGTGTAAATGATTCCCGTAGAACCCTTACATGCATCGTAACCACAGTAAAACCCTGCTGCATTGGCCGGGAATCGGACCCGGACCTCCCGCGTGGCAGGCAAGAATTCTACCATTGAACCACCAATGCTGATGTAACACCAACAGGAGAAGGCGAGAACTGAAATTCCCGACCACCAGAAACATCTGTTTGATAGCTTTGCGTGGCCGGCATGTCAAGAATAAAACCAATGTTTTCAAATCCAGCACTTACCTGAAACCATTACTTTTTCGCTGGTACACCCTTGCATCCCAATGTAAATGATTCCCGTAGAACCATTACCTGTATCATAACCGCAGTAAACCCCTGCTGCATTGGCCGGGAATCGGACCCGGATCTCCGCGTGGCAGGCAAGAATTCTACCATTGAACCACCAATGCTGATGTAACACCAACAGGAGAAGGCGAGAACTGAAATTCCCGACCACCAGAAACATCTGTCTGACAGCTTTGCGTGGCCGGCATGTCAAGAATACAACCAATGTTTTCAAATCCAGCACTTACCTGAAACCATTACGTTTTCGCTGGTACACCCTTGCATCCCAATGTAAATGATTCCCGTAGAACCATTACCTGTATCGTAACCGCAGTAAACCCCTGCTGCGTTGGCCGGGAATCGGACACGAATCTCCCGCCTGGCAGGCGAGAATTCTACCATTGAACCACCAATGCTGATGTAACACCAACAGGAGAAGGCGAGAACTGAAATTCCCCAACACCAGAAATATTATATTGATAGCTCTGCATAGCCGGCATGTCAAGAATACAACCAATGGCTTTAAATCCAGCACTTCCCTGAAACCATTACGTTTTCGCTGGTACACCCTTGCATGCCAGTGTAAATGATTCCCGTAGAACCCTTACATGCATCGTAACCACAGAAAAACCCTGCTGCATTGGCCGGTAATCGGACCCAGACCTCCCGCGTGGCAGGCAAGAATTCTACCATTGAACCACCAATGCTGATGTAACACCAACAGGAGAAGGCGAGAACTGAAATTCCCGACCACCAGAAACATCTGTTTGATAGCTTTGCGTGGCCGGCATGTCAAGAATAAAACCAATGTTTTCAAATCCAGCACTTACCTGAAACCATTACTTTTTCGCTGGTACACCCTTGCATCCCAATGTAAATGATTCCCGTAGAACCATTACCTGTATCGTAACCGCAGTAAACCCCTGCTGCATTGGCCGGGAATCGGACCCGGATCTCCGCGTGGCAGGCGAGAATTCTACCATTGAACCACCAATGCTGATGTAACACCAACAGGAGAAGGCGAGAACTGAAATTCCCGACCACCAGAAACATCTGTTTGATAGCTTTGCGTGGCCGGCATGTCAAGAATACAACCAATGTTTTCAAATCCAGCACTTACCTGACACCATTAGCGTTTTCGCTGGTACATCCTTGCATGCCAGTGTAAATGATTCCCGTAGAACCCTTACATGCATCGTAACCACAGTAAAACCCTGCTGCATTGGCCGGGAATCGGACCCGGATCGCCTGCGTGGCAGGCAAGAATTCTACCACTGAACCACCAATGCTGATGTAACACCAACAGGAGAAGGCGAGAACTGAAATTCCCGACCACCAGAAACATCTGTTTGATAGCTTTGCGTGGCCGGCATGTCAAGAATACAACCAATGTTTTCAAATCCAGCACTTACCTGAAACCATTACGTTTTCGCTGGTACACCCTTGCATCCCAGTGTAAATGATTCCCGTAGAACCCTTACATGCATCGTAACCACAGTAAAACCCTGCTGCATTGGCCGGGAATCGGATCTCCCGCGTGGCAGGCAAGAATTCTACCATTGAACCACCAATGCTGATGTAACACCAACAGGAGAAGGCGAAAACTGAAATTCCCGACCACCAGAAATATTATATTGATAGCTCTGCATGGCCGGCATGTCAAGAATACAACCAATGTTTTCAAATCCAGCACTTACCTGAAACCATTAGCGTTTTCGCTGGTACACCCTTGCATGCCAGTGTAAATGATTCCCGTATAACCCTTACATGCATCGTAACCACAGTAAAACCCTGCTGCATTGGCCGGGAATCGGACCCGGATCTCCCGCGTGGCAGGCGAGAATTCTACCATTGAACCACCAATGCTGATGTAACACCAACAGGAGAAGGCGAGAACTGAAATTCCCGACCACCAGAAACATATGTCTGACAGCTTTGCGTGGCCGGCATGTCAAGAATACAACCAATGTTTTCAAATCCAGCACTTACCTGAAACCATTTGCGTTTTCGCTGGTACACCCTTGCATGCCAGTGTAAATGATTCCCGCAGAACCCTTACATGCATCGTAACCACAGTTAACCCCTGCTGCATTGGCCGGGAATCGGACCTCCCGCGTGGCAGGCGAGAATTCTACCATTGAACCACCAATGCTGATGTAACACCAACAGGAGAAGGCGAGAACTGAAATTCGCGACCACCAGAAATATTATATTGATAGCTCTGCATGGCTGGCATGTCAAGAATACAACCAATGGCTTCAAATCCAGCACTTACCTGAAACCATTACGTTTTCGCTGGTACACCCTTGGATGCCAGTGTAAATGATTCCCGTAGAACCATTACCTGTATCGTAACCACAGTAAAACCCTGCTGCATTGGCCGGGAATCGGACCCGGATCTCCCGCGTGGCAGGCGAGAATTCTACCATTGAACCACCAATGCTGATGTAACACCAACAGGAGAAGGCGAGAACTGAAATTCTCGACCACCAGAAATATTATATTGATAGCTCTGCATGGCCGGCATGTCAAGAATACAACCAATGGCTTCAAATCCAGCACTTACCTGAAACCATTACGTTTTTGCTGGTACACCCTTGCATCCCAGTGTAAATGATTCCCGTAGAACCATTACCTGTATCGTAACCACAGTAAAACCCTGCTGCATTGGCCGGGAATCGGACCCGGATCTCCGCGTGGCAGGCAAGAATTCTACCATTGAACCACCAATGCTGATGTAACACCAACAGGAGAAGGCGAGAACTGAAATTCCCGACCACCAGAAACATCTGTTTGATAGCTTTGCGTGGCCGGCATGTCAAGAATACAACCAATGTTTTCAAATCCAGCACTTACCTGAAACCATTACGTTTTCGCTGGTACATCCTTGCATGCCAGTGTAAATGATTCCCGTAGAACCCTTACATGCATCGTAACCACAGTAAAACCCTGCTGCATTGGCCGGGAATCGGACCCTGATCTCCTGCGTGGCAGGCAAGAATTCTACCATTGAACCACCAATGCTGATGTAACACCAAGAGGAGAAGGCGAGAACTGAAATTCCCGACCACCAGAAACATCTGTTTGATAGCTTTGCGTGGCCGGCATGTCAAGAATACAACCAATGTTTTCAAATCCAGCACTTACCTGAAACCATTACGTTTTCGCTGGTACACCCTTGCATCCCAGTGTAAATGATTCCCGTAGAACCATTACCTGTATCATAACCACAGTAAAACCCTGCTGCATTGGCCGGGAATCGGACCCGGATCTCCCGCGTGGCAGGCGAGAATTCTACCATTGAACCACCAATGCTGATGTAACACCAACAGGAGAAGGCGAGAACTGAAATTCGCGACCACCAGAAACATCTGTTTGATAGCTTTGCGTGGCCGGCATGTCAAGAATACAACCAATGGTTTCAAATCCAGCACTTACCTGAAACCATTACGTTTTCGCTGGTACACCCTTGCATCCCAGTGTAAATGATTCCCGTAGAACCCTTACATGCATCGTAACCACAGTAAAACCCTGCTGCATTGGCCGGGAATCGGACCCGGATCTCCCGCGTGGCAGGCGAGAATTCTACCATTGAACCACCAATGCTGATGTAACACTAACAGGAGAAGGCGAAAACTGAAATTCCCGACCACCAGAAATATTATATTGATAGCTCTGCATGGCCGGCATGTCAAGAATACAACCAATGGCTTCAAATCCAGCACTTACCTGAAACCATTACGTTTTTGCTGGTACACCCTTGCATCCCAGTGTAAATGATTCCCGTAGAACCATTACCTGTATCGTAACCACAGTAAAACCCTGCTGCATTGGCCGGGAATCGGACCCGGACCTCCCGCGTGGCAGGCAAGAATTCTACCATTGAACCACCAATGCTGATGTAACACCAACAGGAGAAGGCGAGAACTGAAATTCCCGACCACCAGAAACATCTGTTTGATAGCTTTGCGTGGCCGGCATGTCAAGAATAAAACCAATGTTTTCAAATCCAGCACTTACCTGAAACCATTACTTTTTCGCTGGTACACCCTTGCATCCCAATGTAAATGATTCCCGTAGAACCATTACCTGTATCGTAACCGCAGTAAACCCCTGCTGCATTGGCCGGGAATCGGACCCGGATCTCCGCGTGGCAGGCGAGAATTCTACCATTGAACCACCAATGCTGATGTAACACCAACAGGAGAAGGCGAGAACTGAAATTCCCGACCACCAGAAACATCTGTTTGATAGCTTTGCGTGGCCGGCATGTCAAGAATACAACCAATGTTTTCAAATCCAGCACTTACCTGAAACCATTAGCGTTTTCGCTGGTACATCCTTGCATGCCAGTGTAAATGATTCCCGTAGAACCCTTACATGCATCGTAACCACAGTAAAACCCTGCTGCATTGGCCGGGAATCGGACCCTGATCTCCTGCGTGGCAGGCAAGAATTCTACCATTGAACCACCAATGCTGATGTAACACCAAGAGGAGAAGGCGAGAACTGAAATTCCCGACCACCAGAAACATCTGTTTGATAGCTTTGCGTGGCCGGCATGTCAACAATACAACCAATGTTTTCAAATCCAGCACTTACCTGAAACCATTACGTTTTCGCTGGTACACCCTTGCATCCCAGTGTAAATGATTCCCGTAGAACCCTTACATGCATCGTAACCACAGTAAAACCTGCTGCATTGGCCGGGAATCGGATCTCCCGCGTGGCAGGCAAGAATTCTACCATTGAACCACCAATGCTGATGTAACACCAACAGGAGAAGGCGAAAACTGAAATTCCCGACCACCAGAAATATTATATTGATAGCTCTGCATGGCCGGCATGTCAAGAATACAACCAATGGCTTCAAATCCAGCACTTACCTGAAACCATTACGTTTTCGCTGGTACACCCTTGCATCCCAATGTAAATGATTCCCGTAGAACCATTACCTGTATCGTAACCGCAGTAAACCCCTGCTGCATTGGCCGGGAATCGGACACGAATCTCCCGCGTGGCAGGCGAGAATTCTACCATTGAACCACCAATGCTGATGTAACACCAACAGGAGAAGGCGAGAACTGAAATTCCCGACCACCAGAAACATCTGTTTGATAGCTTTGCGTGGCCGGCATGTCAAGAATAAAACCAATGTTTTCAAATCCAGCACTTACCTGAAACCATTACTTTTTCGCTGGTACACCCTTGCATCCCAATGTAAATGATTCCCGTAGAACCATTACCTGTATCATAACCGCAGTAAACCCCTGCTGCATTGGCCGGGAATCGGACCCGGATCTCCGCGTGGCAGGCAAGAATTCTACCATTGAACCACCAATGCTGATGTAACACCAACAGGAGAAGGCGAGAACTGAAATTCCCGACCACCAGAAACATCTGTCTGACAGCTTTGCGTGGCCGGCATGTCAAGAATACAACCAATGTTTTCAAATCCAGCACTTACCTGAAACCATTACGTTTTCGCTGGTACACCCTTGCATCCCAATGTAAATGATTCCCGTAGAACCATTACCTGTATCGTAACCGCAGTAAACCCCTGCTGCATTGGCCGGGAATCGGACACGAATCTCCCGCCTGGCAGGCGAGAATTCTACCATTGAACCACCAATGCTGATGTAACACCAACAGGAGAAGGCGAGAACTGAAATTCCCCAACACCAGAAATATTATATTGATAGCTCTGCATAGCCGGCATGTCAAGAATACAACCAATGGCTTTAAATCCAGCACTTACCTGAAACCATTACGTTTTCGCTGGTACACCCTTGCATGCCAGTGTAAATGATTCCCGTAGAACCCTTACATGCATCGTAACCACAGAAAAACCCTGCTGCATTGGCCGGGAATCGGACCCGGACCTCCCGCGTGGCAGGCAAGAATTCTACCATTGAACCACCAATGCTGATGTAACACCAACAGGAGAAGGCGAGAACTGAAATTCCCGACCACCAGAAACATCTGTTTGATAGCTTTGCGTGGCCGGCATGTCAAGAATAAAACCAATGTTTTCAAATCCAGCACTTACCTGAAACCATTACTTTTTCGCTGGTACACCCTTGCATCCCAATGTAAATGATTCCCGTAGAACCATTACCTGTATCGTAACCGCAGTAAACCCCTGCTGCATTGGCCGGGAATCGGACCCGGATCTCCGCGTGGCAGGCGAGAATTCTACCATTGAACCACCAATGCTGATGTAACACCAACAGGAGAAGGCGAGAACTGAAATTCCCGACCACCAGAAACATCTGTTTGATAGCTTTGCGTGGCCGGCATGTCAAGAATACAACCAATGTTTTCAAATCCAGCACTTACCTGACACCATTAGCGTTTTCGCTGGTACATCCTTGCATGCCAGTGTAAATGATTCCCGTAGAACCCTTACATGCATCGTAACCACAGTAAAACCCTGCTGCATTGGCCGGGAATCGGACCCGGATCGCCTGCGTGGCAGGCAAGAATTCTACCACTGAACCACCAATGCTGATGTAACACCAACAGGAGAAGGCGAGAACTGAAATTCCCGACCACCAGAAACATCTGTTTGATAGCTTTGCGTGGCCGGCATGTCAAGAATACAACCAATGTTTTCAAATCCAGCACTTACCTGAAACCATTACGTTTTCACTGGTACACCCTTGCATCCCAGTGTAAATGATTCCCGTAGAACCCTTACATGCATCGTAACCACAGTAAAACCCTGCTGCATTGGCCGGGAATCGGATCTCCCGCGTGGCAGGCAAGAATTCTACCATTGAACCACCAATGCTGATGTAACACCAACAGGAGAAGGCGAAAACTGAAATTCCCGACCACCAGAAATATTATATTGATAGCTCTGCATGGCCGGCATGTCAAGAATACAACCAATGTTTTCAAATCCAGCACTTACCTGAAACCATTAGCGTTTTCGCTGGTACACCCTTGCATGCCAGTGTAAATGATTCCCGTATAACCCTTACATGCATCGTAACCACAGTAAAACCCTGCTGCATTGGCAGGGAATCGGACCCGGATCTCCCGCGTGGCAGGCGAGAATTCTACCATTGAACCACCAATGCTGATGTAACACCAACAGGAGAAGGCGAGAACTGAAATTCCCGACCACCAGAAACATATGTCTGACAGCTTTGCGTGGCCGGCATGTCAAGAATACAACCAATGTTTTCAAATCCAGCACTTACCTGAAACCATTACGTTTTCGCTGGTACACCCTTGCATCCCAATGTAAATGATTCCCGTAGAACCATTACCTGTATCGTAACCGCAGTAAACCCCTGCTGCATTGGCCGGGAATCGGACACGAATCTCCCGCGTGGCAGGCGAGAATTCTACCATTGAACCACCAATGCTGATGTAACACCAACAGGAGAAGGCGAGAACTGAAATTCCCGACCACCAGAAACATCTGTTTGATAGCTTTGCGTGGCCGGCATGTCAAGAATACAACCAATGTTTTCAAATCCAGCACTTACCTGAAACCATTAGCGTTTTCGCTGGTACACCCTTGCATGCCAGTGTAAATGATTCCCGCAGAACCATTACCTGTATCGTAACCACAGTAAAACCCTGCTGCATTGGCCGGGAATCGGACCCGGATCTCCGCGTGGCAGGCAAGAATTCTACCATTGAACCACCAATGCTGATGTAACACCAACAGGAGAAGGCGAGAACTGAAATTCCCGACCACCAGAAACATCTGTTTGATAGCTTTGCGTGGCCGGCATGTCAAGAATACAACCAATGTTTTCAAATCCAGCACTTCCCTGAAACCATTACGTTTTCGCTGGTACATCCTTGCATGCCAGTGTAAATGATTCCCGTAGAACCCTTACATGCATCGTAACCACAGTAAAACCCTGCTGCATTGGCCGGGAATCGGACCCTGATCTCCTGCGTGGCAGGCAAGAATTCTACCATTGAACCACCAATGCTGATGTATCACCAAGAGGAGAAGGCGAGAACTGAAATTCCCGACCACCAGAAACATCTGTTTGATAGCTTTGCGTGGCCGGCATGTCAAGAATACAACCAATGTTTTCAAATCCAGCACTTACCTGAAACCATTACGTTTTCGCTGGTACACCCTTGCATCCCAGTGTAAATGATTCCCGTAGAACCATTACCTGTATCATAACCACAGTAAAACCCTGCTGCATTGGCCGGGAATCGGACCCGGATCTCCCGCGTGGCAGGCGAGAATTCTACCATTGAACCACCAATGCTGATGTAACACCAACAGGAGAAGGCGAGAACTGAAATTCGCGACCACCAGAAACATCTGTTTGATAGCTTTGCGTGGCCGGCATGTCAAGAATACAACCAATGGTTTCAAATCCAGCACTTACCTGAAACCATTACGTTTTCGCTGGTACACCCTTGCATCCCAGTGTAAATGATTCCCGTAGAACCCTTACATGCATCGTAACCACAGTAAAACCCTGCTGCATTGGCCGGGAATCGGACCCGGATCTCCCGCGTGGCAGGCGAGAATTCTACCATTGAACCACCAATGCTGATGTAACACTAACAGGAGAAGGCGAGAACTGAAATTCCCGACCACCAGAAATATTATATTGATAGCTCTGCATGGCCGGCATGTCAAGAATACAACCAATGGCTTCAAATCCAGCACTTACCTGAAACCATTACGTTTTTGCTGGTACACCCTTGCATCCCAGTGTAAATGATTCCCGTAGAACCATTACCTGTATCGTAACCACAGTAAAACCCTGCTGCATTGGCCGGGAATCGGACCCGGACCTCCCGCGTGGCAGGCAAGAATTCTACCATTGAACCACCAATGCTGATGTAACACCAACAGGAGAAGGCGAGAACTGAAATTCCCGACCACCAGAAACATCTGTTTGATAGCTTTGCGTGGCCGGCATGTCAAGAATAAAACCAATGTTTTCAAATCCAGCTCTTACCTGAAACCATTACTTTTTCGCTGGTACACCCTTGCATCCCAATGTAAATGATTCCCGTAGAACCATTACCTGTATCGTAACCGCAGTAAACCCCTGCTGCATTGGCCGGGAATCGGACCCGGATCTCCGCGTGGCAGGCGAGAATTCTACCATTGAACCACCAATGCTGATGTAACACCAACAGGAGAAGGCGAGAACTGAAATTCCCGACCACCAGAAACATCTGTTTGATAGCTTTGCGTGGCCGGCATGTCAAGAATACAACCAATGTTTTCAAATCCAGCACTTACCTGAAACCATTAGCGTTTTCGCTGGTACATCCTTGCATGCCAGTGTAAATGATTCCCGTAGAACCCTTACATGCATCGTAACCACAGTAAAACCCTGCTGCATTGGCCGGGAATCGGACCCTGATCTCCTGCGTGGCAGGCAAGAATTCTACCATTGAACCACCAATGCTGATGTAACACCAAGAGGAGAAGGCGAGAACTGAAATTCCCGACCACCAGAAACATCTGTTTGATAGCTTTGCGTGGCCGGCATGTCAACAATACAACCAATGTTTTCAAATCCAGCACTTACCTGAAACCATTACGTTTTCGCTGGTACACCCTTGCATCCCAGTGTAAATGATTCCCGTAGAACCCTTACATGCATCGTAACCACAGTAAAACCTGCTGCATTGGCCGGGAATCGGATCTCCCGCGTGGCAGGCAAGAATTCTACCATTGAACCACCAATGCTGATGTAACACCAACAGGAGAAGGCGAAAACTGAAATTCCCGACCACCAGAAATATTATATTGATAGCTCTGCATGGCCGGCATGTCAAGAATACAACCAATGGCTTCAAATCCAGCACTTACCTGAAACCATTACGTTTTCGCTGGTACACCCTTGCATCCCAATGTAAATGATTCCCGTAGAACCATTACCTGTATCGTAACCGCAGTAAACCCCTGCTGCATTGGCCGGGAATCGGACACGAATCTCCCGCGTGGCAGGCGAGAATTCTACCATTGAACCACCAATGCTGATGTAACACCAACAGGAGAAGGCGAGAACTGAAATTCCCGACCACCAGAAACATCTGTTTGATAGCTTTGCGTGGCCGGCATGTCAAGAATAAAACCAATGTTTTCAAATCCAGCACTTACCTGAAACCATTACTTTTTCGCTGGTACACCCTTGCATCCCAATGTAAATGATTCCCGTAGAACCATTACCTGTATCATAACCGCAGTAAACCCCTGCTGCATTGGCCGGGAATCGGACCCGGATCTCCGCGTGGCAGGCAAGAATTCTACCATTGAACCACCAATGCTGATGTAACACCAACAGGAGAAGGCGAGAACTGAAATTCCCGACCACCAGAAACATCTGTCTGACAGCTTTGCGTGGCCGGCATGTCAAGAATACAACCAATGTTTTCAAATCCAGCACTTACCTGAAACCATTACGTTTTCGCTGGTACACCCTTGCATCCCAATGTAAATGATTCCCGTAGAACCATTACCTGTATCGTAACCGCAGCAAACCCCTGCTGCATTGGCCGGGAATCGGACACGAATCTCCCGCCTGGCAGGCGAGAATTCTACCATTGAACCACCAATGCTGATGTAACACCAACAGGAGAAGGCGAGAACTGAAATTCCCCAACACCAGAAATATTATATTGATAGCTCTGCATAGCCGGCATGTCAAGAATACAACCAATGGCTTTAAATCCAGCACTTACCTGAAACCATTACGTTTTCGCTGGTACACCCTTGCATGCCAGTGTAAATGATTCCCGTAGAACCCTTACATGCATCGTAACCACAGTAAAACCCTGCTGCATTGGCCGGGAATCGGACCCGGACCTCCCGCGTGGCAGGCAAGAATTCTACCATTGAACCACCAATGCTGATGTAACACCAACAGGAGAAGGCGAGAACTGAAATTCCCGACCACCAGAAACATCTGTTTGATAGCTTTGCGTGGCCGGCATGTCAAGAATAAAACCAATGTTTTCAAATCCAGCACTTACCTGAAACCATTACTTTTTCGCTGGTACACCCTTGCATCCCAATGTAAATGATTCCCGTAGAACCATTACCTGTATCATAACCGCAGTAAACCCCTGCTGCATTGGCCGGGAATCGGACCCGGATCTCCGCGTGGCAGGCAAGAATTCTACCATTGAACCACCAATGCTGATGTAACACCAACAGGAGAAGGCGAGAACTGAAATTCCCGACCACCAGAAACATCTGTCTGACAGCTTTGCGTGGCCGGCATGTCAAGAATACAACCAATGTTTTCAAATCCAGCACTTACCTGAAACCATTTCGTTTTCGCTGGTACACCCTTGCATCCCAATGTAAATGATTCCCGTAGAACCATTACCTGTATCGTAACCGCAGTAAACCCCTGCTGCATTGGCCGGGAATCGGACACGAATCTCCCGCCTGGCAGGCGAGAATTCTACCATTGAACCACCAATGCTGATGTAACACCAACAGGAGAAGGCGAGAACTGAAATTCCCCAACACCAGAAATATTATATTGATAGCTCTGCATAGCCGGCATGTCAAGAATACAACCAATGGCTTTAAATCCAGCACTTACCTGAAACCATTACGTTTTCGCTGGTACACCCTTGCATGCCAGTGTAAATGATTCCCGTAGAACCCTTACATGCATCGTAACCACAGAAAAACCCTGCTGCATTGGCCGGGAATCGGACCCGGACCTCCCGCGTGGCAGGCAAGAATTCTACCATTGAACCACCAATGCTGATGTAACACCAACAGGAGAAGGCGAGAACTGAAATTCCCGACCACCAGAAACATCTGTTTGATAGCTTTGCGTGGCCGGCATGTCAAGAATAAAACCAATGTTTTCAAATCCAGCACTTACCTGAAACCATTACTTTTTCGCTGGTACACCCTTGCATCCCAATGTAAATGATTCCCGTAGAACCATTACCTGTATCGTAACCGCAGTAAACCCCTGCTGCATTGGCCGGGAATCGGACCCGGATCTCCGCGTGGCAGGCGAGAATTCTACCATTGAACCACCAATGCTGATGTAACACCAACAGGAGAAGGCGAGAACTGAAATTCCCGACCACCAGAAACATCTGTTTGATAGCTTTGCGTGGCCGGCATGTCAAGAATACAACCAATGTTTTCAAATCCAGCACTTACCTGACACCATTAGCGTTTTCGCTGGTACATCCTTGCATGCCAGTGTAAATGATTCCCGTAGAACCCTTACATGCATCGTAACCACAGTAAAACCCTGCTGCATTGGCCGGGAATCGGACCCGGATCGCCTGCGTGGCAGGCAAGAATTCTACCACTGAACCACCAATGCTGATGTAACACCAACAGGAGAAGGCGAGAACTGAAATTCCCGACCACCAGAAACATCTGTTTGATAGCTTTGCGTGGCCGGCATGTCAAGAATACAACCAATGTTTTCAAATCCAGCACTTACCTGAAACCATTACGTTTTCGCTGGTACACCCTTGCATCCCAGTGTAAATGATTCCCGTAGAACCCTTACATGCATCGTAACCACAGTAAAACCCTGCTGCATTGGCCGGGAATCGGATCTCCCGCGTGGCAGGCAAGAATTCTACCATTGAACCACCAATGCTGATGTAACACCAACAGGAGAAGGCGAAAACTGAAATTCCCGACCACCAGAAATATTATATTGATAGCTCTGCATGGCCGGCATGTCAAGAATACAACCAATGTTTTCAAATCCAGCACTTACCTGAAACCATTAGCGTTTTCGCTGGTACACCCTTGCATGCCAGTGTAAATGATTCCCGTATAACCCTTACATGCATCGTAACCACAGTAAAACCCTGCTGCATTGGCAGGGAATCGGACCCGGATCTCCCGCGTGGCAGGCGAGAATTCTACCATTGAACCACCAATGCTGATGTAACACCAACAGGAGAAGGCGAGAACTGAAATTCCCGACCACCAGAAACATATGTCTGACAGCTTTGCGTGGCCGGCATGTCAAGAATACAACCAATGTTTTCAAATCCAGCACTTACCTGAAACCATTACGTTTTCGCTGGTACACCCTTGCATCCCAATGTAAATGATTCCCGTAGAACCATTACCTGTATCGTAACCGCAGTAAACCCCTGCTGCATTGGCCGGGAATCGGACACGAATCTCCCGCGTGGCAGGCGAGAATTCTACCATTGAACCACCAATGCTGATGTAACACCAACAGGAGAAGGCGAGAACTGAAATTCCCGACCACCAGAAACATCTGTTTGATAGCTTTGCGTGGCCGGCATGTCAAGAATACAACCAATGTTTTCAAATCCAGCACTTACCTGAAACCATTAGCGTTTTCGCTGGTACACCCTTGCATGCCAGTGTAAATGATTCCCGCAGAACCCTTACATGCAACGTAACCACAGTAAACCCCTGCTGCATTGGCCGGGAATCGGACCCCGATCTCCCGCGTGGCAGGCGAGAATTCTACCATTGAACCACCAATGCTGATGTAACACCAATAGGAGAAGGCGAGAACTGAAATTCCCGACCACCATAAACATCTGTTTGATAGCTTTGCGTGGCCGGCATGTCAAGAATACAACCAATGTTTTCAAATCCAGCACTTACCTGAAACCATTAGCGTTTTCGCTGGTACACCCTTGCATGCCAGTGTAAATGATTCCCGCAGAACCCTTACATGCATCGTAACCACAGTTAACCCCTGCTGCATTGGCCGGGAATCGGACCTCCCGCGTGGCAGGCGAGAATTCTACCATTGAACCACCAATGCTGATGTAACACCAACAGGAGAAGGCGAGAACTGAAATTCGCGACCACCAGAAATATTATATTGATAGCTCTGCATGGCCGGCATGTCAAGAATACAACCAATGGCTTCAAATCCAGCACTTACCTGAAACCATTACGTTTTTGCTGGTACACCCTTGCATCCCAGTGTAAATGATTCCCGTAGAACCATTACCTGTATCGTAACCACAGTAAAACCCTGCTGCATTGGCCGGGAATCGGACCCGGATCTCCGCGTGGCAGGCAAGAATTCTACCATTGAACCACCAATGCTGATGTAACACCAAGAGGAGAAGGCGAGAACTGAAATTCCCGACCACCAGAAACATCTGTTTGATAGCTTTGCGTGGCCGGCATGTCAAGAATACAACCAATGTTTTCAAATCCAGCACTTACCTGAAACCATTACGTTTTCGCTGGTACACCATTGCATCCCAGTGTAAATGATTCCCGTAGAACCATTACCTGTATCGTAACCACAGTAAAACCCTGCTGCATTGGCCGGGAATCGGACCCGGATCTCCCGCGTGGCAGGCGAGAATTCTACCATTGAACCACCAATGCTGATGTAACACCAACAGGAGAAGGCGAGAACTGAAATTCGCGACCACCAGAAACATCTGTTTGATAGCTTTGCGTGGCCGGCATGTCAAGAATACAACCAATGGTTTCAAATCCAGCACTTACCTGAAACCATTACGTTTTCGCTGGTACACCCTTGCATCCCAGTGTAAATGATTCCCGTAGAACCCTTACATGCATCGTAACCACAGTAAAACCCTGCTGCATTGGCCGGGAATCGGACCCGGATCTCCCGCGTGGCAGGCGAGAATTCTACCATTGAACCACCAATGCTGATGTAACACTAACAGGAGAAGGCGAAAACTGAAATTCCCGACCACCAGAAATATTATATTGATAGCTCTGCATGGCCGGCATGTCAAGAATACAACCAATGGCTTCAAATCCAGCACTTACCTGAAACCATTACGTTTTTGCTGGTACACCCTTGCATCCCAGTGTAAATGATTCCCGTAGAACCATTACCTGTATCGTAACCACAGTAAAACCCTGCTGCATTGGCCGGGAATCGGACCCGGACCTCCCGCGTGGCAGGCAAGAATTCTACCATTGAACCACCAATGCTGATGTAACACCAACAGGAGAAGGCGAGAACTGAAATTCCCGACCACCAGAAACATCTGTTTGATAGCTTTGCGTGGCCGGCATGTCAAGAATAAAACCAATGTTTTCAAATCCAGCACTTACCTGAAACCATTACTTTTTCGCTGGTACACCCTTGCATCCCAATGTAAATGATTCCCGTAGAACCATTACCTGTATCGTAACCGCAGTAAACCCCTGCTGCATTGGCCGGGAATCGGACCCGGATCTCCGCGTGGCAGGCGAGAATTCTACCATTGAACCACCAATGCTGATGTAACACCAACAGGAGAAGGCGAGAACTGAAATTCCCGACCACCAGAAACATCTGTTTGATAGCTTTGCGTGGCCGGCATGTCAAGAATACAACCAATGTTTTCAAATCCAGCACTTACCTGAAACCATTAGCGTTTTCGCTGGTACATCCTTGCATGCCAGTGTAAATGATTCCCGTAGAACCCTTACATGCATCGTAACCACAGTAAAACCCTGCTGCATTGGCCGGGAATCGGACCCTGATCTCCTGCGTGGCAGGCAAGAATTCTACCATTGAACCACCAATGCTGATGTAACACCAAGAGGAGAAGGCGAGAACTGAAATTCCCGACCACCAGAAACATCTGTTTGATAGCTTTGCGTGGCCGGCATGTCAACAATACAACCAATGTTTTCAAATCCAGCACTTACCTGAAACCATTACGTTTTCGCTGGTACACCCTTGCATCCCAGTGTAAATGATTCCCGTAGAACCATTACCTGTATCGTAACCACAGTAAAACCCTGCTGCATTGGCCGGGAATCGGACCCGGATCTCCGCGTGGCAGGCAAGAATTCTACCATTGAACCACCAATGCTGATGTAACACCAACAGGAGAAGGCGAGAACTGAAATTCCCGACCACCAGAAACATCTGTTTGATAGCTTTGCGTGGCCGGCATGTCAAGAATACAACCAATGTTTTCAAATCCAGCACTTACCTGAAACCATTACGTTTTCGCTGGTACATCCTTGCATGCCAGTGTAAATGATTCCCGTAGAACCCTTACATGCATCGTAACCACAGTAAAACCCTGCTGCATTGGCCGGGAATCGGACCCTGATCTCCTGCGTGGCAGGCAAGAATTCTACCATTGAACCACCAATGCTGATGTAACACCAAGAGGAGAAGGCGAGAACTGAAATTCCCGACCACCAGAAACATCTGTTTGATAGCTTTGCGTGGCCGGCATGTCAAGAATACAACCAATGTTTTCAAATCCAGCACTTACCTGAAACCATTACGTTTTCGCTGGTACACCCTTGCATCCCAGTGTAAATGATTCCCGTAGAACCATTACCTGTATCGTAACCACAGTAAAACCCTGCTGCATTGGCCGGGAATCGGACCCGGATCTCCCGCGTGGCAGGCGAGAATTCTACCATTGAACCACCAATGCTGATGTAACACCAACAGGAGAAGGCGAGAACTGAAATTCGCGACCACCAGAAACATCTGTTTGATAGCTTTGCGTGGCCGGCATGTCAAGAATACAACCAATGGTTTCAAATCCAGCACTTACCTGAAACCATTACGTTTTCGCTGGTACACCCTTGCATCCCAGTGTAAATGATTCCCGTAGAACCCTTACATGCATCGTAACCACAGTAAAACCCTGCTGCATTGGCCGGGAATCGGACCCGGATCTCCCGCGTGGCAGGCGAGAATTCTACCATTGAACCACCAATGCTGATGTAACACTAACAGGAGAAGGCGAAAACTGAAATTCCCGACCACCAGAAATATTATATTGATAGCTCTGCATGGCCGGCATGTCAAGAATACAACCAATGGCTTCAAATCCAGCACTTACCTGAAACCATTACGTTTTTGCTGGTACACCCTTGCATCCCAGTGTAAATGATTCCCGTAGAACCATTACCTGTATCGTAACCACAGTAAAACCCTGCTGCATTGGCCGGGAATCGGACCCGGACCTCCCGCGTGGCAGGCAAGAATTCTACCATTGAACCACCAATGCTGATGTAACACCAACAGGAGAAGGCGAGAACTGAAATTCCCGACCACCAGAAACATCTGTTTGATAGCTTTGCGTGGCCGGCATGTCAAGAATAAAACCAATGTTTTCAAATCCAGCACTTACCTGAAACCATTACTTTTTCGCTGGTACACCCTTGCATCCCAATGTAAATGATTCCCGTAGAACCATTACCTGTATCGTAACCGCAGTAAACCCCTGCTGCATTGGCCGGGAATCGGACCCGGATCTCCGCGTGGCAGGCGAGAATTCTACCATTGAACCACCAATGCTGATGTAACACCAACAGGAGAAGGCGAGAACTGAAATTCCCGACCACCAGAAACATCTGTTTGATAGCTTTGCGTGGCCGGCATGTCAAGAATACAACCAATGTTTTCAAATCCAGCACTTACCTGAAACCATTAGCGTTTTCGCTGGTACATCCTTGCATGCCAGTGTAAATGATTCCCGTAGAACCCTTACATGCATCGTAACCACAGTAAAACCCTGCTGCATTGGCCGGGAATCGGACCCTGATCTCCTGCGTGGCAGGCAAGAATTCTACCATTGAACCACCAATGCTGATGTAACACCAAGAGGAGAAGGCGAGAACTGAAATTCCCGACCACCAGAAACATCTGTTTGATAGCTTTGCGTGGCCGGCATGTCAACAATACAACCAATGTTTTCAAATCCAGCACTTACCTGAAACCATTACGTTTTCGCTGGTACACCCTTGCATCCCAGTGTAAATGATTCCCGTAGAACCCTTACATGCATCGTAACCACAGTAAAACCTGCTGCATTGGCCGGGAATCGGATCTCCCGCGTGGCAGGCAAGAATTCTACCATTGAACCACCAATGCTGATGTAACACCAACAGGAGAAGGCGAAAACTGAAATTCCCGACCACCAGAAATATTATATTGATAGCTCTGCATGGCCGGCATGTCAAGAATACAACCAATGGCTTCAAATCCAGCACTTAACTGAAACCATTACGTTTTCGCTGGTACACCCTTGCATCCCAGTGTAAATGATTCCCGTAGAACGATTACCTGTATCGTAACCACAGTAAAACCCTGCTGCATTGGCCGGGAATCTGACCCGGATCTCCCGCGTGGCAGGCGAGAATTCTACCATTGAACCACCAATGCTGATATAACTCCAACAGGAGAAGGCGAGAACTGAAATTCCCGACCACCAGAAACATCTGTTTGACAGCTTTGCGTGGCCGGCATGTCAAGAATACAACCAATGTTTTCAAATCCAGCACTTACCTGAAACCATTACGTTTTCGCTGGTACACCCTTGCATCCCAATGTAAATGATTCCCGTAGAACCATTACCTGTATCGTAACCGCAGTAAACCCCTGCTGCATTGGCCGGGAATCGGACACGAATCTCCCGCGTGGCAGGCGAGAATTCTACCATTGAACCACCAATGCTGATGTAACACCAACAGGAGAAGGCGAGAACTGAAATTCCCCAACACCAGAAATATTATATTGATAGCTCTGCATAGCCGGCATGTCAAGAATACAACCAATGGCTTTAAATCCAGCACTTACCTGAAACCATTACGTTTTCGCTGGTACACCCTTGCATGCCAGTGTAAATGATTCCCGTAGAACCCTTACATGCATCGTAACCACAGTAAAACCCTGCTGCATTGGCCGGGAATCGGAACCGGACCTCCCGCGCGGCAGGCAAGAATTCTACCATTGAACCACCAATGCTGATGTAACACCAACAGGAGAAGGCGAGAACTGAAATTCCCGACCACCAGAAACATCTGTTTGATAGCTTTGCGTGGCCGGCATGTCAAGAATAAAACCAATGTTTTCAAATCCAGCACTTACCTGAAACCATTACTTTTTCGCTGGTACACCCTTGCATCCCAATGTAAATGATTCCCGTAGAACCATTACCTGTATCATAACCGCAGTAAACCCCTGCTGCATTGGCCGGGAATCGGACCCGGATCTCCGCGTGGCAGGCAAGAATTCTACCATTGAACCACCAATGCTGATGTAACACCAACAGGAGAAGGCGAGAACTGAAATTCCCGACCACCAGAAACATCTGTCTGACAGCTTTGCGTGGCCGGCATGTCAAGAATACAACCAATGTTTTCAAATCCAGCACTTACCTGAAACCATTACGTTTTCGCTGGTACACCCTTGCATCCCAACGTAAATGATTCCCGTAGAACCATTACCTGTATCGTAACCGCAGTAAACCCCTGCTGCATTGGCCGGGAATCGGACACGAATCTCCCGCCTGGCAGGCGAGAATTCTACCATTGAACCACCAATGCTGATGTAACACCAACAGGAGAAGGCGAGAACTGAAATTCCCCAACACCAGAAATATTATATTGATAGCTCTGCATAGCCGGCATGTCAAGAATACAACCAATGGCTTTAAATCCAGCACTTACCTGAAACCATTACGTTTTCGCTGGTACACCCTTGCATGCCAGTGTAAATGATTCCCGTAGAACCCTTACATGCATCGTAACCACAGAAAAACCCTGCTGCATTGGCCGGGAATCGGACCCGGACCTCCCGCGTGGCAGGCAAGAATTCTACCATTGAACCACCAATGCTGATGTAACACCAACAGGAGAAGGCGAGAACTGAAATTCCCGACCACCAGAAACATCTGTTTGATAGCTTTGCGTGGCCGGCATGTCAAGAATAAAACCAATGTTTTCAAATCCAGCACTTACCTGAAACCATTACTTTTTCGCTGGTACACCCTTGCATCCCAATGTAAATGATTCCCGTAGAACCATTACCTGTATCGTAACCGCAGTAAACCCCTGCTGCATTGGCCGGGAATCGGACCCGGATCTCCGCGTGGCAGGCGAGAATTCTACCATTGAACCACCAATGCTGATGTAACACCAACAGGAGAAGGCGAGAACTGAAATTCCCGACCACCAGAAACATCTGTTTGATAGCTTTGCGTGGCCGGCATGTCAAGAATACAACCAATGTTTTCAAATCCAGCACTTACCTGACACCATTAGCGTTTTCGCTGGTACATCCTTGCATGCCAGTGTAAATGATTCCCGTAGAACCCTTACATGCATCGTAACCACAGTAAAACCCTGCTGCATTGGCCGGGAATCGGACCCGGATCTCCTGCGTGGCAGGCAAGAATTCTACCACTGAACCACCAATGCTGATGTAACACCAACAGGAGAAGGCGAGAACTGAAATTCCCGACCACCAGAAACATCTGTTTGATAGCTTTGCGTGGCCGGCATGTCAAGAATACAACCAATGTTTTCAAATCCAGCACTTACCTGAAACCATTACGTTTTCGCTGGTACACCCTTGCATCCCAGTGTAAATGATTCCCGTAGAACCCTTACATGCATCGTAACCACAGTAAAACCCTGCTGCATTGGCCGGGAATCGGACCCGGATCTCCCGCGTGGCAGGCGAGAATTCTACCATTGAACCACCAATGCTGATGTAACACTAACAGGAGAAGGCGAAAACTGAAATTCCCGACCACCAGAAATATTATATTGATAGCTCTGCATGGCCGGCATGTCAAGAATACAACCAATGGCTTCAAATCCAGCACTTACCTGAAACCATTACGTTTTTGCTGGTACACCCTTGCATCCCAGTGTAAATGATTCCCGTAGAACCATTACCTGTATCGTAACCACAGTAAAACCCTGCTGCATTGGCCGGGAATCGGACCCGGACCTCCCGCATGGCAGGCAAGAATTCTACCATTGAACCACCAATGCTGATGTAACACCAACAGGAGAAGGCGAGAACTGAAATTCCCGACCACCAGAAACATCTGTTTGATAGCTTTGCGTGGCCGGCATGTCAAGAATAAAACCAATGTTTTCAAATCCAGCACTTACCTGAAACCATTACTTTTTCGCTGGTACACCCTGGCATCCCAATGTAAATGATTCCCGTAGAACCATTACCTGTATCGTAACCGCAGTAAACCCCTGCTGCATTGGCCGGGAATCGGACCCGGATCTCCGCGTGGCAGGCGAGAATTCTACCATTGAACCACCAATGCTGATGTAACACCAACAGGAGAAGGCGAGAACTGAAATTCCCGACCACCAGAAACATCTGTTTGATAGCTTTGCGTGGCCGGCATGTCAAGAATACAACCAATGTTTTCAAATCCAGCACTTACCTGAAACCATTAGCGTTTTCGCTGGTACATCCTTGCATGCCAGTGTAAATGATTCCCGTAGAACCCTTACATGCATCGTAACCACAGTAAAACCCTGCTGCATTGGCCGGGAATCGGACCCTGATCTCATGCGTGGCAGGCAAGAATTCTACCATTGAACCACCAATGCTGATGTAACACCAAGAGGAGAAGGCGAGAACTGAAATTCCCGACCACCAGAAACATCTGTTTGATAGCTTTGCGTGGCCGGCATGTCAACAATACAACCAATGTTTTCAAATCCAGCACTTACCTGAAACCATTACGTTTTCGCTGGTACACCCTTGCATCCCAGTGTAAATGATTCCCGTAGAACCATTACCTGTATCGTAACCACAGTAAAACCCTGCTGCATTGGCCGGGAATCGGACCCGGATCTCCCGCGTGGCAGGCGAGAATTCTACCATTGAACCACCAATGCTGATGTAACACCAACAGGAGAAGGCGAGAACTGAAATTCGCGACCACCAGAAACATCTGTTTGATAGCTTTGCGTGGCCGGCATGTCAAGAATACAACCAATGGTTTCAAATCCAGCACTTACCTGAAACCATTACGTTTTCGCTGGTACACCCTTGCATCCCAGTGTAAATGATTCCCGTAGAACCCTTACATGCATCGTAACCACAGTAAAACCCTGCTGCATTGGCCGGGAATCGGACCCGGATCTCCCGCGTGGCAGGCGAGAATTCTACCATTGAACCACCAATGCTGATGTAACACTAACAGGAGAAGGCGAAAACTGAAATTCCCGACCACCAGAAATATTATATTGATAGCTCTGCATGGCCGGCATGTCAAGAATACAACCAATGGCTTCAAATCCAGCACTTACCTGAAACCATTACGTTTTTGCTGGTACACCCTTGCATCCCAGTGTAAATGATTCCCGTAGAACCATTACCTGTATCGTAACCGCAGTAAACCCCTGCTGCATTGGCCGGGAATCGGACCCGGATCTCCGCGTGGCAGGCGAGAATTCTACCATTGAACCACCAATGCTGATGTAACACCAAGAGGAGAAGGCGAGAACTGAAATTCCCGACCACCAGAAACATCTGTTTGATAGCTTTGCGTGGCCGGCATGTCAACAATACAACCAATGTTTTCAAATCCAGCACTTACCTGAAACCATTACGTTTTCGCTGGTACACCCTTGCATCCCAGTGTAAATGATTCCCGTAGAACCCTTACATGCATCGTAACCACAGTAAAACCTGCTGCATTGGCCGGGAATCGGATCTCCCGCGTGGCAGGCAAGAATTCTACCATTGAACCACCAATGCTGATGTAACACCAACAGGAGAAGGCGAAAACTGAAATTCCCGACCACCAGAAATATTATATTGATAGCTCTGCATGGCCGGCATGTCAAGAATACAACCAATGGCTTCAAATCCAGCACTTACCTGAAACCATTACGTTTTCGCTGGTACACCCTTGCATGCCAGTGTAAATGATTCCCGTAGAACCCTTACATGCATCGTAACCACAGTAAAACCCTGCTGCATTGGCCGGGAATCGGACCCGGATCTCCCGCGTGGCAGGCAAGAATTCTACCATTGAACCACCAATGCTGATGTAACACCAACAGGAGAAGGCGAAAACTGAAATTCCCGACCACCAGAAATATTATATTGATAGCTCTGCATGGCCGGCATGTCAAGAATACAACCAATGGCTTCAAATCCAGCACTTACCTGAAACCATTACGTTTTTGCTGGTACACCCTTGCATCCCAGTGTAAATGATTCCCGTAGAACCATTACCTGTATCGTAACCACAGTAAAACCCTGCTGCATTGGCCGGGAATCGGACCCGGACCTCCCGCGTGGCAGGCAAGAATTCTACCATTGAACCACCAATGCTGATGTAACACCAACAGGAGAAGGCGAGAACTGAAATTGCCGACCACCAGAAACATCTGTTTGATAGCTTTGCGTGGCCGGCATGTCAAGAATAAAACCAATGTTTTCAAATCCAGCACTTACCTGAAACCATTACTTTTTCGCTGGTACACCCTTGCATCCCAATGTAAATGATTCCCGTAGAACCATTACCTGTATCGTAACCGCAGTAAACCCCTGCTGCATTGGCCGGGAATCGGACCCGGATCTCCGCGTGGCAGGCGAGAATTCTACCATTGAACCACCAATGCTGATGTAACACCAACAGGAGAAGGCGAGAACTGAAATTCCCGACCACCAGAAACATCTGTTTGATAGCTTTGCGTGGCCGGCATGTCAAGAATACAACCAATGTTTTCAAATCCAGCACTTACCTGAAACCATTAGCGTTTTCGCTGGTACATCCTTGCATGCCAGTGTAAATGATTCCCGTAGAACCCTTACATGCATCGTAACCACAGTAAAACCCTGCTGCATTGGCCGGGAATCGGACCCTGATCTCCTGCGTGGCAGGCAAGAATTCTACCATTGAACCACCAATGCTGATGTAACACCAAGAGGAGAAGGCGAGAACTGAAATTCCCGACCACCAGAAACATCTGTTTGATAGCTTTGCGTGGCCGGCATGTCAAGAATACAACCAATGTTTTCAAATCCAGCACTTACCTGAAACCATTACGTTTTCGCTGGTACACCCTTGCATCCCAGTGTAAATGATTCCCGTAGAACCATTACCTGTATCGTAACCACAGTAAAACCCTGCTGCATTGGCCGGGAATCGGACCCGGATCTCCGCGTGGCAGGCAAGAATTCTACCATTGAACCACCAATGCTGATGTAACACCAACAGGAGAAGGCGAGAACTGAAATTCCCGACCACCAGAAACATCTGTTTGATAGCTTTGCGTGGCCGGCATGTCAAGAATACAACCAATGTTTTCAAATCCAGCACTTACCTGAAACCATTACGTTTTCGCTGGTACATCCTTGCATGCCAGTGTAAATGATTCCCGTAGAACCCTTACATGCATCGTAACCACAGTAAAACCCTGCTGCGTTGGCCGGGAATCGGACCCTGATCTCCTGCGTGGCAGGCAAGAATTCTACCATTGAACCACCAATGCTGATGTAACACCAAGAGGAGAAGGCGAGAACTGAAATTCCCGACCACCAGAAACATCTGTTTGATAGCTTTGCGTGGCCGGCATGTCAAGAATACAACCAATGTTTTCAAATCCAGCACTTACCTGAAACCATTACGTTTTCGCTGGTACACCCTTGCATCCCAGTGTAAATGATTCCCGTAGAACCATTACCTGTATCGTAACCACAGTAAAACCCTGCTGCATTGGCCGGGAATCGGACCCGGATCTCCCGCGTGGCAGGCGAGAATTCTACCATTGAACCACCAATGCTGATGTAACACCAACAGGAGAAGGCGAGAACTGAAATTCGCGACCACCAGAAACATCTGTTTGATAGCTTTGCGTGGCCGGCATGTCAAGAATACAACCAATGGTTTCAAATCCAGCACTTACCTGAAACCATTACGTTTTCGCTGGTACACCCTTGCATCCCAGTGTAAATGATTCCCGTAGAACCCTTACATGCATCGTAACCACAGTAAAACCCTGCTGCATTGGCCGGGAATCGGACCCGGATCTCCCGCGTGGCAGGCGAGAATTCTACCATTGAACCACCAATGCTGATGTAACACTAACAGGAGAAGGCGAAAACTGAAATTCCCGACCACCAGAAATATTATATTGATAGCTCTGCATGGCCGGCATGTCAAGAATACAACCAATGGCTTCAAATCCAGCACTTACCTGAAACCATTACGTTTTTGCTGGTACACCCTTGCATCCCAGTGTAAATGATTCCCGTAGAACCATTACCTGTATCGTAACCGCAGTAAACCCCTGCTGCATTGGCCGGGAATCGGACCCGGATCTCCGCGTGGCAGGCGAGAATTCTACCATTGAACCACCAATGCTGATGTAACACCAAGAGGAGAAGGCGAGAACTGAAATTCCCGACCACCAGAAACATCTGTTTGATAGCTTTGCGTGGCCGGCATGTCAACAATACAACCAATGTTTTCAAATCCAGCACTTACCTGAAACCATTACGTTTTCGCTGGTACACCCTTGCATCCCAGTGTAAATGATTCCCGTAGAACCCTTACATGCATCGTAACCACAGTAAAACCTGCTGCATTGGCCGGGAATCGGATCTCCCGCGTGGCAGGCAAGAATTCTACCATTGAACCACCAATGCTGATGTAACACCAACAGGAGAAGGCGAAAACTGAAATTCCCGACCACCAGAAATATTATATTGATAGCTCTGCATGGCCGGCATGTCAAGAATACAACCAATGGCTTCAAATCCAGCACTTACCTGAAACCATTACGTTTTTGCTGGTACACCCTTGCATCCCAGTGTAAATGATTCCCGTAGAACCATTACCTGTATCGTAACCACAGTAAAACCCTGCTGCATTGGCCGGGAATCGGACCCGGACCTCCCGCGTGGCAGGCAAGAATTCTACCATTGAACCACCAATGCTGATGTAACACCAACAGGAGAAGGCGAGAACTGAAATTGCCGACCACCAGAAACATCTGTTTGATAGCTTTGCGTGGCCGGCATGTCAAGAATAAAACCAATGTTTTCAAATCCAGCACTTACCTGAAACCATTACTTTTTCGCTGGTACACCCTTGCATCCCAATGTAAATGATTCCCGTAGAACCATTACCTGTATCGTAACCGCAGTAAACCCCTGCTGCATTGGCCGGGAATCGGACCCGGATCTCCGCGTGGCAGGCGAGAATTCTACCATTGAACCACCAATGCTGATGTAACACCAACAGGAGAAGGCGAGAACTGAAAATCCCGACCACCAGAAACATCTGTTTGATAGCTTTGCGTGGCCGGCATGTCAAGAATACAACCAATGTTTTCAAATCCAGCACTTACCTGAAACCATTAGCGTTTTCGCTGGTACATCCTTGCATGCCAGTGTAAATGATTCCCGTAGAACCCTTACATGCATCGTAACCACAGTAAAACCCTGCTGCATTGGCCGGGAATCGGACCCTGATCTCCTGCGTGGCAGGCAAGAATTCTACCATTGAACCACCAATGCTGATGTAACACCAAGAGGAGAAGGCGAGAACTGAAATTCCCGACCACCAGAAACATCTGTTTGATAGCTTTGCGTGGCCGGCATGTCAACAATACAACCAATGTTTTCAAATCCAGCACTTACCTGAAACCATTACGTTTTCGCTGGTACACCCTTGCATCCCAGTGTAAATGATTCCCGTAGAACCATTACCTGTATCGTAACCACAGTAAAACCCTGCTGCATTGGCCGGGAATCGGACCCGGATCTCCGCGTGGCAGGCAAGAATTCTACCATTGAACCACCAATGCTGATGTAACACCAACAGGAGAAGGCGAGAACTGAAATTCCCGACCACCAGAAACATCTGTTTGATAGCTTTGCGTGGCCGGCATGTCAAGAATACAACCAATGTTTTCAAATCCAGCACTTACCTGAAACCATTACGTTTTCGCTGGTACATCCTTGCATGCCAGTGTAAATGATTCCCGTAGAACCCTTACATGCATCGTAACCACAGTAAAACCCTGCTGCATTGGCCGGGAATCGGACCCTGATCTCCTGCGTGGCAGGCAAGAATTCTACCATTGAACCACCAATGCTGATGTAACACCAACAGGAGAAGGCGAGAACTGAAATTCCCGACCACCAGAAACATCTGTCTGACAGCTTTGCGTGGCCGGCATGTCAAGAATACAACCAATGTTTTCAAATCCAGCACTTACCTGAAACCATTACGTTTTCGCTGGTACACCCTTGCATCCCAACGTAAATGATTCCCGTAGAACCATTACCTGTATCGTAACCGCAGTAAACCCCTGCTGCATTGGCCGGGAATCGGACACGAATCTCCCGCCTGGCAGGCGAGAATTCTACCATTGAACCACCAATGCTGATGTAACACCAACAGGAGAAGGCGAGAACTGAAATTCCCCAACACCAGAAATATTATATTGATAGCTCTGCATAGCCGGCATGTCAAGAATACAACCAATGGCTTTAAATCCAGCACTTACCTGAAACCATTACGTTTTCGCTGGTACACCCTTGCATGCCAGTGTAAATGATTCCCGTAGAACCCTTACATGCATCGTAACCACAGAAAAACCCTGCTGCATTGGCCGGGAATCGGACCCGGACCTCCCGCGTGGCAGGCAAGAATTCTACCATTGAACCACCAATGCTGATGTAACACCAACAGGAGAAGGCGAGAACTGAAATTCCCGACCACCAGAAACATCTGTTTGATAGCTTTGCGTGGCCGGCATGTCAAGAATAAAACCAATGTTTTCAAATCCAGCACTTACCTGAAACCATTACTTTTTCGCTGGTACACCCTTGCATCCCAATGTAAATGATTCCCGTAGAACCATTACCTGTATCGTAACCGCAGTAAACCCCTGCTGCATTGGCCGGGAATCGGACCCGGATCTCCGCGTGGCAGGCGAGAATTCTACCATTGAACCACCAATGCTGATGTAACACCAACAGGAGAAGGCGAGAACTGAAATTCCCGACCACCAGAAACATCTGTTTGATAGCTTTGCGTGGCCGGCATGTCAAGAATACAACCAATGTTTTCAAATCCAGCACTTACCTGACACCATTAGCGTTTTCGCTGGTACATCCTTGCATGCCAGTGTAAATGATTCCCGTAGAACCCTTACATGCATCGTAACCACAGTAAAACCCTGCTGCATTGGCCGGGAATCGGACCCGGATCTCCTGCGTGGCAGGCAAGAATTCTACCACTGAACCACCAATGCTGATGTAACACCAACAGGAGAAGGCGAGAACTGAAATTCCCGACCACCAGAAACATCTGTTTGATAGCTTTGCGTGGCCGGCATGTCAAGAATACAACCAATGTTTTCAAATCCAGCACTTACCTGAAACCATTACGTTTTCGCTGGTACACCCTTGCATCCCAGTGTAAATGATTCCCGTAGAACCCTTACATGCATCGTAACCACAGTAAAACCCTGCTGCATTGGCCGGGAATCGGACCCAGATCTCCCGCGTGGCAGGCGAGAATTCTACCATTGAACCACCAATGCTGATGTAACACTAACAGGAGAAGGCGAAAACTGAAATTCCCGACCACCAGAAATATTATATTGATAGCTCTGCATGGCCGGCATGTCAAGAATACAACCAATGGCTTCAAATCCAGCACTTACCTGAAACCATTACGTTTTTGCTGGTACACCCTTGCATCCCAGTGTAAATGATTCCCGTAGAACCATTACCTGTATCGTAACCACAGTAAAACCCTGCTGCATTGGCCGGGAATCGGACCCGGACCTCCCGCATGGCAGGCAAGAATTCTACCATTGAACCACCAATGCTGATGTAACACCAACAGGAGAAGGCGAGAACTGAAATTCCCGACCACCAGAAACATCTGTTTGATAGCTTTGCGTGGCCGGCATGTCAAGAATAAAACCAATGTTTTCAAATCCAGCACTTACCTGAAACCATTACTTTTTCGCTGGTACACCCTGGCATCCCAATGTAAATGATTCCCGTAGAACCATTACCTGTATCGTAACCGCAGTAAACCCCTGCTGCATTGGCCGGGAATCGGACCCGGATCTCCGCGTGGCAGGCGAGAATTCTACCATTGAACCACCAATGCTGATGTAACACCAACAGGAGAAGGCGAGAACTGAAATTCCCGACCACCAGAAACATCTGTTTGATAGCTTTGCGTGGCCGGCATGTCAAGAATACAACCAATGTTTTCAAATCCAGCACTTACCTGAAACCATTAGCGTTTTCGCTGGTACATCCTTGCATGCCAGTGTAAATGATTCCCGTAGAACCCTTACATGCATCGTAACCACAGTAAAACCCTGCTGCATTGGCCGGGAATCGGACCCTGATCTCATGCGTGGCAGGCAAGAATTCTACCATTGAACCACCAATGCTGATGTAACACCAAGAGGAGAAGGCGAGAACTGAAATTCCCGACCACCAGAAACATCTGTTTGATAGCTTTGCGTGGCCGGCATGTCAACAATACAACCAATGTTTTCAAATCCAGCACTTACCTGAAACCATTACGTTTTCGCTGGTACACCCTTGCATCCCAGTGTAAATGATTCCCGTAGAACCATTACCTGTATCGTAACCACAGTAAAACCCTGCTGCATTGGCCGGGAATCGGACCCGGATCTCCCGCGTGGCAGGCGAGAATTCTACCATTGAACCACCAATGCTGATGTAACACCAACAGGAGAAGGCGAGAACTGAAATTCGCGACCACCAGAAACATCTGTTTGATAGCTTTGCGTGGCCGGCATGTCAAGAATACAACCAATGGTTTCAAATCCAGCACTTACCTGAAACCATTACGTTTTCGCTGGTACACCCTTGCATCCCAGTGTAAATGATTCCCGTAGAACCCTTACATGCATCGTAACCACAGTAAAACCCTGCTGCATTGGCCGGGAATCGGACCCGGATCTCCCGCGTGGCAGGCGAGAATTCTACCATTGAACCACCAATGCTGATGTAACACTAACAGGAGAAGGCGAAAACTGAAATTCCCGACCACCAGAAATATTATATTGATAGCTCTGCATGGCCGGCATGTCAAGAATACAACCAATGGCTTCAAATCCAGCACTTACCTGAAACCATTACGTTTTTGCTGGTACACCCTTGCATCCCAGTGTAAATGATTCCCGTAGAACCATTACCTGTATCGTAACCGCAGTAAACCCCTGCTGCATTGGCCGGGAATCGGACCCGGATCTCCGCGTGGCAGGCGAGAATTCTACCATTGAACCACCAATGCTGATGTAACACCAAGAGGAGAAGGCGAGAACTGAAATTCCCGACCACCAGAAACATCTGTTTGATAGCTTTGCGTGGCCGGCATGTCAACAATACAACCAATGTTTTCAAATCCAGCACTTACCTGAAACCATTACGTTTTCGCTGGTACACCCTTGCATCCCAGTGTAAATGATTCCCGTAGAACCCTTACATGCATCGTAACCACAGTAAAACCTGCTGCATTGGCCGGGAATCGGATCTCCCGCGTGGCAGGCAAGAATTCTACCATTGAACCACCAATGCTGATGTAACACCAACAGGAGAAGGCGAAAACTGAAATTCCCGACCACCAGAAATATTATATTGATAGCTCTGCATGGCCGGCATGTCAAGAATACAACCAATGGCTTCAAATCCAGCACTTACCTGAAACCATTACGTTTTCGCTGGTACACCCTTGCATGCCAGTGTAAATGATTCCCGTAGAACCCTTACATGCATCGTAACCACAGTAAAACCCTGCTGCATTGGCCGGGAATCGGACCCGGATCTCCCGCGTGGCAGGCAAGAATTCTACCATTGAACCACCAATGCTGATGTAACACCAACAGGAGAAGGCGAAAACTGAAATTCCCGACCACCAGAAATATTATATTGATAGCTCTGCATGGCCGGCATGTCAAGAATACAACCAATGGCTTCAAATCCAGCACTTACCTGAAACCATTACGTTTTTGCTGGTACACCCTTGCATCCCAGTGTAAATGATTCCCGTAGAACCATTACCTGTATCGTAACCACAGTAAAACCCTGCTGCATTGGCCGGGAATCGGACCCGGACCTCCCGCGTGGCAGGCAAGAATTCTACCATTGAACCACCAATGCTGATGTAACACCAACAGGAGAAGGCGAGAACTGAAATTGCCGACCACCAGAAACATCTGTTTGATAGCTTTGCGTGGCCGGCATGTCAAGAATAAAACCAATGTTTTCAAATCCAGCACTTACCTGAAACCATTACTTTTTCGCTGGTACACCCTTGCATCCCAATGTAAATGATTCCCGTAGAACCATTACCTGTATCGTAACCGCAGTAAACCCCTGCTGCATTGGCCGGGAATCGGACCCGGATCTCCGCGTGGCAGGCGAGAATTCTACCATTGAACCACCAATGCTGATGTAACACCAACAGGAGAAGGCGAGAACTGAAATTCCCGACCACCAGAAACATCTGTTTGATAGCTTTGCGTGGCCGGCATGTCAAGAATACAACCAATGTTTTCAAATCCAGCACTTACCTGAAACCATTAGCGTTTTCGCTGGTACATCCTTGCATGCCAGTGTAAATGATTCCCGTAGAACCCTTACATGCATCGTAACCACAGTAAAACCCTGCTGCATTGGCCGGGAATCGGACCCTGATCTCCTGCGTGGCAGGCAAGAATTCTACCATTGAACCACCAATGCTGATGTAACACCAAGAGGAGAAGGCGAGAACTGAAATTCCCGACCACCAGAAACATCTGTTTGATAGCTTTGCGTGGCCGGCATGTCAAGAATACAACCAATGTTTTCAAATCCAGCACTTACCTGAAACCATTACGTTTTCGCTGGTACACCCTTGCATCCCAGTGTAAATGATTCCCGTAGAACCATTACCTGTATCGTAACCACAGTAAAACCCTGCTGCATTGGCCGGGAATCGGACCCGGATCTCCGCGTGGCAGGCAAGAATTCTACCATTGAACCACCAATGCTGATGTAACACCAACAGGAGAAGGCGAGAACTGAAATTCCCGACCACCAGAAACATCTGTTTGATAGCTTTGCGTGGCCGGCATGTCAAGAATACAACCAATGTTTTCAAATCCAGCACTTACCTGAAACCATTACGTTTTCGCTGGTACATCCTTGCATGCCAGTGTAAATGATTCCCGTAGAACCCTTACATGCATCGTAACCACAGTAAAACCCTGCTGCGTTGGCCGGGAATCGGACCCTGATCTCCTGCGTGGCAGGCAAGAATTCTACCATTGAACCACCAATGCTGATGTAACACCAAGAGGAGAAGGCGAGAACTGAAATTCCCGACCACCAGAAACATCTGTTTGATAGCTTTGCGTGGCCGGCATGTCAAGAATACAACCAATGTTTTCAAATCCAGCACTTACCTGAAACCATTACGTTTTCGCTGGTACACCCTTGCATCCCAGTGTAAATGATTCCCGTAGAACCATTACCTGTATCGTAACCACAGTAAAACCCTGCTGCATTGGCCGGGAATCGGACCCGGATCTCCCGCGTGGCAGGCGAGAATTCTACCATTGAACCACCAATGCTGATGTAACACCAACAGGAGAAGGCGAGAACTGAAATTCGCGACCACCAGAAACATCTGTTTGATAGCTTTGCGTGGCCGGCATGTCAAGAATACAACCAATGGTTTCAAATCCAGCACTTACCTGAAACCATTACGTTTTCGCTGGTACACCCTTGCATCCCAGTGTAAATGATTCCCGTAGAACCCTTACATGCATCGTAACCACAGTAAAACCCTGCTGCATTGGCCGGGAATCGGACCCGGATCTCCCGCGTGGCAGGCGAGAATTCTACCATTGAACCACCAATGCTGATGTAACACTAACAGGAGAAGGCGAAAACTGAAATTCCCGACCACCAGAAATATTATATTGATAGCTCTGCATGGCCGGCATGTCAAGAATACAACCAATGGCTTCAAATCCAGCACTTACCTGAAACCATTACGTTTTTGCTGGTACACCCTTGCATCCCAGTGTAAATGATTCCCGTAGAACCATTACCTGTATCGTAACCGCAGTAAACCCCTGCTGCATTGGCCGGGAATCGGACCCGGATCTCCGCGTGGCAGGCGAGAATTCTACCATTGAACCACCAATGCTGATGTAACACCAAGAGGAGAAGGCGAGAACTGAAATTCCCGACCACCAGAAACATCTGTTTGATAGCTTTGCGTGGCCGGCATGTCAACAATACAACCAATGTTTTCAAATCCAGCACTTACCTGAAACCATTACGTTTTCGCTGGTACACCCTTGCATCCCAGTGTAAATGATTCCCGTAGAACCCTTACATGCATCGTAACCACAGTAAAACCTGCTGCATTGGCCGGGAATCGGATCTCCCGCGTGGCAGGCAAGAATTCTACCATTGAACCACCAATGCTGATGTAACACCAACAGGAGAAGGCGAAAACTGAAATTCCCGACCACCAGAAATATTATATTGATAGCTCT
Source organism: Lycodopsis pacificus (assembly GCA_028022725.1). Classification (NCBI taxonomy): domain Eukaryota; kingdom Metazoa; phylum Chordata; class Actinopteri; order Perciformes; family Zoarcidae; genus Lycodopsis; species Lycodopsis pacificus. Next base: position 32,965,803 of record CM051689.1, on the reverse strand, counting down.
GCATGGCCGGCATGTCAAGAATACAACCAATGGCTTCAAATCCAGCACTTACCTGAAACCATTACGTTTTTGCTGGTACACCCTTGCATCCCAGTGTAAATGATTCCCGTAGAACCATTACCTGTATCGTAACCACAGTAAAACCCTGCTGCATTGGCCGGGAATCGGACCCGGACCTCCCGCGTGGCAGGCAAGAATTCTACCATTGAACCACCAATGCTGATGTAACACCAACAGGAGAAGGCGAGAACTGAAATTGCCGACCACCAGAAACATCTGTTTGATAGCTTTGCGTGGCCGGCATGTCAAGAATAAAACCAATGTTTTCAAATCCAGCACTTACCTGAAACCATTACTTTTTCGCTGGTACACCCTTGCATCCCAATGTAAATGATTCCCGTAGAACCATTACCTGTATCGTAACCGCAGTAAACCCCTGCTGCATTGGCCGGGAATCGGACCCGGATCTCCGCGTGGCAGGCGAGAATTCTACCATTGAACCACCAATGCTGATGTAACACCAACAGGAGAAGGCGAGAACTGAAATTCCCGACCACCAGAAACATCTGTTTGATAGCTTTGCGTGGCCGGCATGTCAAGAATACAACCAATGTTTTCAAATCCAGCACTTACCTGAAACCATTAGCGTTTTCGCTGGTACATCCTTGCATGCCAGTGTAAATGATTCCCGTAGAACCCTTACATGCATCGTAACCACAGTAAAACCCTGCTGCATTGGCCGGGAATCGGACCCTGATCTCCTGCGTGGCAGGCAAGAATTCTACCATTGAACCACAAATGCTGATGTAACACCAAGAGGAGAAGGCGAGAACTGAAATTCCCGACCACCAGAAACATCTGTTTGATAGCTTTGCGTGGCCGGCATGTCAACAATACAACCAATGTTTTCAAATCCAGCACTTACCTGAAACCATTACGTTTTCGCTGGTACACCCTTGCATCCCAGTGTAAATGATTCCCGTAGAACCATTACCTGTATCGTAACCACAGTAAAACCCTGCTGCATTGGCCGGGAATCGGACCCGGATCTCCGCGTGGCAGGCAAGAATTCTACCATTGAACCACCAATGCTGATGTAACACCAACAGGAGAAGGCGAGAACTGAAATTCCCGACCACCAGAAACATCTGTTTGATAGCTTTGCGTGGCCGGCATGTCAAGAATACAACCAATGTTTTCAAATCCAGCACTTACCTGAAACCATTACGTTTTCGCTGGTACATCCTTGCATGCCAGTGTAAATGATTCCCGTAGAACCCTTACATGCATCGTAACCACAGTAAAACCCTGCTGCATTGGCCGGGAATCGGACCCTGATCTCCTGCGTGGCAGGCAAGAATTCTACCATTGAACCACCAATGCTGATGTAACACCAAGAGGAGAAGGCGAGAACTGAAATTCCCGACCACCAGAAACATCTGTTTGATAGCTTTGCGTGGCCGGCATGTCAAGAATACAACCAATGTTTTCAAATCCAGCACTTACCTGAAACCATTACGTTTTCGCTGGTACACCCTTGCATCCCAGTGTAAATGATTCCCGTAGAACCATTACCTGTATCGTAACCACAGTAAAACCCTGCTGCATTGGCCGGGAATCGGACCCGATCTCCCGCGTGGCAGGCGAGAATTCTACCATTGAACCACCAATGCTGATGTAACACCAACAGGAGAAGGCGAGAACTGAAATTCGCGACCACCAGAAACATCTGTTTGATAGCTTTGCGTGGCCGGCATGTCAAGAATACAACCAATGGTTTCAAATCCAGCACTTACCTGAAACCATTACGTTTTCGCTGGTACACCCTTGCATCCCAGTGTAAATGATTCCCGTAGAACCCTTACATGCATCGTAACCACAGTAAAACCCTGCTGCATTGGCCGGGAATCGGACCCGGATCTCCCGCGTGGCAGGCGAGAATTCTACCATTGAACCACCAATGCTGATGTAACACTAACAGGAGAAGGCGAAAACTGAAATTCCCGACCACCAGAAATATTATATTGATAGCTCTGTATGGCCGGCATGTCAAGAATACAACCAATGGCTTCAAATCCAGCACTTACCTGAAACCATTACGTTTTTGCTGGTACACCCTTGCATCCCAGTGTAAATGATTCCCGTAGAACCATTACCTGTATCGTAACCGCAGTAAACCCCTGCTGCATTGGCCGGGAATCGGACCCGGATCTCCGCGTGGCAGGCGAGAATTCTACCATTGAACCACCAATGCTGATGTAACACCAAGAGGAGAAGGCGAGAACTGAAATTCCCGACCACCAGAAACATCTGTTTGATAGCTTTGCGTGGCCGGCATGTCAACAATACAACCAATGTTTTCAAATCCAGCACTTACCTGAAACCATTACGTTTTCGCTGGTACACCCTTGCATCCCAGTGTAAATGATTCCCGTAGAACCCTTACATGCATCGTAACCACAGTAAAACCTGCTGCATTGGCCGGGAATCGGATCTCCCGCGTGGCAGGCAAGAATTCTACCATTGAACCACCAATGCTGATGTAACACCAACAGGAGAAGGCGAAAACTGAAATTCCCGACCACCAGAAATATTATATTGATAGCTCTGCATGGCCGGCATGTCAAGAATACAACCAATGGCTTCAAATCCAGCACTTACCTGAAACCATTACGTTTTCGCTGGTACACCCTTGCATCCCAGTGTAAATGATTCCCGTAGAACGATTACCTGTATCGTAACCACAGTAAAACCCTGCTGCATTGGCCGGGAATCTGACCCGGATCTCCCGCGTGGCAGGCGAGAATTCTACCATTGAACCACCAATGCTGATATAACTCCAACAGGAGAAGGCGAGAACTGAAATTCCCGACCACCAGAAACATCTGTTTGACAGCTTTGCGTGGCCGGCATGTCAAGAATACAACCAATGTTTTCAAATCCAGCACTTACCTGAAACCATTACGTTTTCGCTGGTACACCCTTGCATCCCAATGTAAATGATTCCCGTAGAACCATTACCTGTATCGTAACCGCAGTAAACCCCTGCTGCATTGGCCGGGAATCGGACACGAATCTCCCGCGTGGCAGGCGAGAATTCTACCATTGAACCACCAATGCTGATGTAACACCAACAGGAGAAGGCGAGAACTGAAATTCCCCAACACCAGAAATATTATATTGATAGCTCTGCATAGCCGGCATGTCAAGAATACAACCAATGGCTTTAAATCCAGCACTTACCTGAAACCATTACGTTTTCGCTGGTACACCCTTGCATGCCAGTGTAAATGATTCCCGTAGAACCCTTACATGCATCGTAACCACAGTAAAACCCTGCTGCATTGGCCGGGAATCGGACCCGGACCTCCCGCGTGGCAGGCAAGAATTCTACCATTGAACCACCAATGCTGATGTAACACCAACAGGAGAAGGCGAGAACTGAAATTCCCGACCACCAGAAACATCTGTTTGATAGCTTTGCGTGGCCGGCATGTCAAGAATAAAACCAATGTTTTCAAATCCAGCACTTACCTGAAACCATTACTTTTTCGCTGGTACACCCTTGCATCCCAATGTAAATGATTCCCGTAGAACCATTACCTGTATCATAACCGCAGTAAACCCCTGCTGCATTGGCCGGGAATCGGACCCGGATCAAAGCGTGGCAGGCAAGAATTCTACCATTGAACCACCAATGCTGATGTAACACCAACAGGAGAAGGCGAGAACTGAAATTCCCGACCACCAGAAACATCTGTCTGACAGCTTTGCGTGGCCGGCATGTCAAGAATACAACCAATGTTTTCAAATCCAGCACTTACCTGAAACCATTACGTTTTCGCTGGTACACCCTTGCATCCCAATGTAAATGATTCCCGTAGAACCATTACCTGTATCGTAACCGCAGTAAACCCCTGCTGCATTGGCCGGGAATCGGACACGAATCTCCCGCGTGGCAGGCGAGAATTCTACCATTGAACCACCAATGCTGATGTAACACCAACAGGAGAAGGCGAGAACTGAAATTCCCCAACACCAGAAATATTATATTGATAGCTCTGCATAGCCGGCATGTCAAGAATACAACCAATGGCTTCAAATCCAGCACTTACCTGAAACCATTACGTTTTCGCTGGTACACCCTTGCATCCCAGTGTAAATGATTCCCGTAGAACCCTTACATGCATGGTAACCACAGTAAAACCCTGCTGCATTGGCCGGGAATCGGACCTCCTGCGTGGCAGGCGAGAATTCTACCATTGAACCACCAATACTGATGTAACACCAACAGGAGAAGGCGAGAATTGAAATTCCCGACCACCAGAAACATTTGTTTAATAGCTTTGCGTGGCCGGCATGTCAAGAATACAACCAATGGTTTCAAATCCAGCACTTACCTGAAACCATTACGTTTTCGCTGGTACACCCTTGCATCCCGGTGTAAATGATTCCCGTAGAACCCTTACATGCATCGTAACCACAGTAAAACCCTGCTGCATTGGCCGGGAATCGGATCTCCCGCGTGGCAGGCAAGAATTCTACCATTGAACCACCAATGCTGATGTAACACCAACAGGGGAAGGCGAGAACTGAAATTCCCGACCACCATAAACATCTGTTTGATAGCTTTGCGTGGCCGGCATGTCAAGAATACAACCAATGTTTTCAAATCCAGCACTTACCTGAAACCATGAGCGTTTTCGCTGGTACACCCTTGCATGCCAGTGTAAATGATTCCCGCAGAACCCTTACATGCATCGTAACCCCAGTTAACCCCTGCTGCATTGGCCGGGAATCGGACCCGGATCTCCCGCGTGGCAGGCGAGAATTCTACCATTGAACCACCAATGCTGATGTAACACCAACAGGAGAAGGCGAGAACTGAAATTCCCGACCACCAGAAACATCTGTTTGATAGCTCTGCGTGGCCGGCATGTCAAGAATACAACCGATGTTTTCAAATACAGCACTTACCTGAAACCATTACGTTTTCGCTGGTACACCCTTGCATCCCAATGTAAATGATTCCCGTAGAACCATTACCTGTATCGTAACCGCAGTAAACCCCTGCTGCATTGGCCGGGAATCGGACCCGGATCTCCCGCGTGGCAGGCGAGAATTCTACCATTGAACCACCAATGCTGATGTAACACCAACAGGAGAAGGCGAGAACTGAAATTCCCGACCACCAGAAATATTATATTGATAGCTCTGGGTGGCCGGCATGTCAAGAATATAACCAATGGCTTCAAATCCAGCACTTACCTGAAACCATTACGTTTTCGCTGGTACACCCTTGCATCCCAGTGTAAATGATTCCCGTAGAACCATTACCTGTATCGTAACCACAGTAAAACCCTGCTGCATTGGCCGGGAATCGGACCCGGATCTCCCGCCCCGAGTGGCAGGCGAGAATTCTACCATTGAACCACCAATGCTGATGTAACACCAACAGGAGAAGGCGAGAACTGAAATTCCCGACCACCAGAAATATTATATTGATAGCTCTGGGTGGCCGGCATGTCAAGAATACAACCAATGGCTTCAAATCCAGCACTTACCTGAAACCATTACGTTTTCGCTGGTACACCCTTGCATCCCAGTGTAAATGATTCCCGTAGAACCATTACCTGTATCGTAACCACAGTAAAACCCTGCTGCATTGGCCGGGAATCGGACCCGGATCTCCCGCCCCGAGTGGCAGGCGAGAATTCTACCATTGAACCACCAATGCTGATGTAACACCAACAGGAGAAGGCGAGAACTGAAATTCCCGACCACCAGAAACATCTGTTTGATAGCTTTGCGTGGCCGGCATGTCAGGAATACAACCAATGTTTTCAAATCCAGCACTTACCTGAAACCATTAGCGTTTTCGCTGGTACACCCTTGCATGCCAGTGTAAATGATTCCCGCAGAACCCTTACATGCATCGTAACCACAGTAAACCCCTGCTGCATTGGCCGGGAATCGGACCCAGATCTCCCGCATGGCAGGCGAGAATTCTACCATTGAACCACCAATGCTGATGTAACACCAACAGGAGAAGGCGAGAACTGAAATTCCCGACCACCAGAAACATCTGTTTGATAACTTTGCGTGGCCGGCATGTCAAGAATACAACCAATGTTTTCAAATCCAGCACTTACCTGAAACCATTCGCGTTTTCGCTGGTACACCCTTGCATGCCAGTGTAAATGATTCCCGCAGAACCCTTACATGCATCGTAACCACAGTAAACCCCTGCTGCATTGGCCGGGAATCGGACCCTGATCTCACGCATGGCAGGCGAGAATTCTACCATTGAACCACCAATGCTGATGTAACACCAACAGGAGAAGGCGAGAACTGAAATTCGCGACCACCAGAAATATTATATTGATAGCTCTGCATGGCCGGCATGTCAAGAATACAACCAATGTTTTCAAATCCAGCACTTACCTGAAACCATTAGCGTTTTTGCTGGTACACCCTTGCATGCCAGTGTAAATGATTCCCGCTGAACCCTTACATGCATCGTAACCACAGTAAACCGCTGCTGCATTGGCCGGGAATCGGACCCGGATCTCCCGCGTGGCAGGCGAGAATTCTACCATTGAACCACCAATGCTGATGTAATACCAACAGGAGAAGGCTAGAACTGAAATTCGCGACCACCAAAAATATTACATTGATAGCTTTGCGTGGCCGGCATGTCAAGAATAAAACCAATGTTTTCAAATCCAGCACTTACCTGAAACCATTACTTTTTCGCTGGTACACCCTTGCATCCCAATGTAAATGATTCCCGTAGAACCATTACCTGTATCGTAACCGCAGTAAACCCCTGCTGCATTGGCCGGGAATTGGACCCGGATCTCCCGCGTGGCAGGCGAGAATTCTACCATTGAACCACCAATGCTGATGTAACACCAACAGGAGAAGGCGAGAACTGAAATTCCCGACCAACAGAAACATCTGTTTTATAGCTTTGCGTGGCCGGCATGTCAAGAATACAACCAATGTTTTCAAATCCAGCACTTACCTGAAACCATTAGCGTTTTTGCTGGTACACCCTTGCATGCCAGTGTAAATGATTCCCGCAGAACCCTTACATGCATCGTAACCACAGTAAACCGCTGCTGCATTGGCCGGGAATCGGACCCGGATCTCCCGCGTGGCAGGCGAGAATTCTACCATTGAACCACCAATGCTGATGTAATACCAACAGGAGAAGGCTAGAACTGAAATTCGCGACCACCAAAAATATTACATTGATAGCTTTGCGTGGCCGGCATGTCAAGAATAAAACCAATGTTTTCAAATCCAGCACTTACCTGAAACCATTACTTTTTCGCTGGTACACCCTTGCATCCCAATGTAAATGATTCCCGTAGAACCATTACCTGTATCGTAACCGCAGTAAACCCCTGCTGCATTGGCCGGGAATCGGACCCGGATCTCCGCGTGGCAGGCGAGAATTCTGCCATTGAACCACCAATGCTGATGTAACACCAACAGGAGAAGGCGAAAACTGAAATTCCCGACCACCAGAAATATTATATTGATAGCTCTGCGTGTCCGGCATGTCAAGAATACAACCAATGGCTTCAAATCCAGCACTTACCTGAAACCATTACGTTTTCGCTGGTACACCCTTGCATCCCAGTGTAAATGATTCCCGTAGAACCATTACCTGTATCGTAACCACAGTAAAACCCTGCTGCATTGGCCGGGAATCGGACCCGGATCTCCCGCGTGGCAGGCGAGAATTCTACCATTGAACCACCAATGCTGATGTAACACCAACAGGAGAAGGCGAGAACTGAAATTCCCGACCAACAGAAACATCTGTTTTATAGCTTTGCGTGGCCGGCATGTCAAGAATACAACCAATGTTTTCAAATCCAGCACTTACCTGAAACCATTAGCGTTTTTGCTGGTACACCCTTGCATGCCAGTGTAAATGATTCCCGCAGAACCCTTACATGCATCGTAACCACAGTAAACCGCTGCTGCATTGGCCGTGAATCGGACCCGGATCTCCCGCGTGGCAGGCGAGAATTCTACCATTGAACCACCAATGCTGATGTAATACCAACAGGAGAAGGCTAGAACTGAAATTCGCGACCACCAAAAATATTACATTGATAGCTTTGCGTGGCCGGCATGTCAAGAATAAAACCAATGTTTTCAAATCCAGCACTTACCTGAAACCATTACTTTTTCGCTGGTACACCCTTGCATCCCAATGTAAATGATTCCCGTAGAACCATTACCTGTATCGTAACCGCAGTAAACCCCTGCTGCATTGGCCGGGAATCGGACCCGGATCTCCGCGTGGCAGGCGAGAATTCTACCATTGAACCACCAATGCTGATGTAACACCAACAGGAGAAGGCGAAAACTGAAATTCCCGACCACCAGAAATATTATATTGATAGCTCTGCGTGGCCGGCATGTCAAGAATACAACCAATGTTTTCAAATCCAGCACTTACCTGAAACCATTAGCGTTTTTGCTGGTACACCCTTGCATGCCAGTGTAAATGATTCCCGCAGAACCCTTACATGCATCGTAACCACAGTAAACCGCTGCTGCATTGGCCGTGAATCGGACCCGGATCTCCCGCGTGGCAGGCGAGAATTCTACCATTGAACCACCAATGCTGATGTAATACCAACAGGAGAAGGCTAGAACTGAAATTCGCGACCACCAAAAATATTACATTGATAGCTTTGCGTGGCCGGCATGTCAAGAATAAAACCAATGTTTTCAAATCCAGCACTTACCTGAAACCATTACTTTTTCGCTGGTACACCCTTGCATCCCAATGTAAATGATTCCCGTAGAACCATTACCTGTATCGTAACCGCAGTAAACCCCTGCTGCATTGGCCGGGAATCGGACCCGGATCTCCGCGTGGCAGGCGAGAATTCTGCCATTGAACCACCAATGCTAATGTAACACCAACAGGAGAAGGCGAAAACTGAAATTCCCGACCACCAGAAATATTATATTGATAGCTCTGCGTGGCCGGCATGTCAAGAATACAACCAATGTTTTCAAATCCAGCACTTACCTGAAACCATTAGCGTTTTTGCTGGTACACCCTTGCATGCCAGTGTAAATGATTCCCGCAGAACCCTTACATGCATCGTAACCACAGTAAACCGCTGCTGCATTGGCCGTGAATCGGACCCGGATCTCCCGCGTGGCAGGCGAGAATTCTACCATTGAACCACCAATGCTGATGTAATACCAACAGGAGAAGGCTAGAACTGAAATTCGCGACCACCAAAAATATTACATTGATAGCTTTGCGTGGCCGGCATGTCAAGAATAAAACCAATGTTTTCAAATCCAGCACTTACCTGAAACCATTACTTTTTCGCTGGTACACCCTTGCATCCCAATGTAAATGATTCCCGTAGAACCATTACCTGTATCGTAACCGCAGTAAACCCCTGCTGCATTGGCCGGGAATCGGACCCGGATCTCCGCGTGGCAGGCGAGAATTCTGCCATTGAACCACCAATGCTAATGTAACACCAACAGGAGAAGGCGAAAACTGAAATTCCCGACCACCAGAAATATTATATTGATAGCTCTGCGTGGCCGGCATGTCAAGAATACAACCAATGGTTTCAAATCCAGCACTTACCTGAAACCATTAGCGTTTTCGCTGGTACACCCTTGCATGCCAGTGTAAATGATTCCCGTAGAACCCTTACATGCATCGTAACCACAGTAAAACCCTGCTGCATTGGCCGGGAATCGGACCCGGATCTCCCGCGTGGCAGGCGAGAATTCTACCATTGAACCACCAATGCTGATGTAACACCAACAGGAGAAGGCGAAAACTGAAATTCCCGACCACCAGAAACATCTGTTTGATAGCTTTGCGTGGCCGGCATGTCAAGAATACAACCAATGTTTTCAAATCCAGCACTTACCAGAAACCATTCGCGTTTTCGCTGGTACACCCTTGCATGCCAGTGTAAATGATTCCCGTAGAACCCTTACATGCATCGTAACCACAGTAAAACCCTGCTGCATTGGCCGGGAATCGGACCTCCCGCGTGGCAGGCGAGAATTCTACCATTTAACCACCAATGCTGATGTAACACCCACAGGAGAAGGCGAGAACTGAAATTCCCGACCACCAGAAACATCTGTTTGATAGCTTTGCGTGGCCGGCATGTCAAGAATACAACCAATGTTTTCAAATCCAGCACTTACCTGAAACCATTACGTTTTCGCTGGTACACCCTTGCATCCCAGTGTAAATGATTCCCGTAGAACCCTTACATGCATCGTAACCACAGTAAAACCCTGCTGCATTGGCCGGGAATCGGATCTCCCGCGTGGCAGGCAAGAATTCTACCATTGAACCACCAATGCTGATGTAACCCCAACAGGAGAAGGCGAAAACTGAAATTCCCGACCACCAGAAATATTATATTGATAGCTCTGCATGGCCGGCATGTCAAGAATACAACCAATGGCTTCAAATCCAGCACTTACCTGAAACCATTACATTTTCGCTGGTACACCCTTGCATCCCAGTGTAAATGATTCCCGTAGAACCATTACCTGTATCGTAACCACAGTAAAACCCTGCTGCATTGGCCGGGAATCGGACCCGGATCTCCCGCGTGGCAGGCGAGAATTCTACCATTGAACCACCAATGCTGATGTAACACCAACAGGAGAAGGCGAGAACTGAAATTCCCGACCACCAGAAACATCTGTCTGACAGCTTTGCGTGGCCGGCATGTCAAGAATACAACCAATGTTTTCAAATCCAGCACTTAACTGAAACCATTACGTTTTCGCTGGTACACCCTTGTATCCCAATGTAAATGATTCCCGTAGAACCATTACCTGTATCGTAACCCAAGTAAACCCCTGCTGCATTGGCCGGGAATTGGACCCTGACCTCCCGCATAGCAGGCGAGAATTCTACCATTGAACCACCAATGCTGACGTAGCAGCAACAGGAGAAGGCGAAAACTGAAATTCCCGACCACCAGAAATATTATACTGATAACTCTGCGTGGCCGGCATGTCAAGAATACAACCAATGTTTTCAAATCCAGCACTTACCTGAAACCATTACGTTTTCGCTGGTACACCCTTGCATGCCAGTGTAAATGATTCCCGTAGAACAATTACCTGTATCGTAACCACAGTAAAACCCTGCTGCATTGGCCGGGAATCGCACCCTGATCTCCCGCGTGGCAGGCGAGAATTCTACCATTGAACCACCAATGCTGATGTAACACCAACAGGAGAAGGCGAGAACTGAAATTCCCAACCACCAGAAACATCTGTTTTACAGCTTTGCGTGGCCGGCATGTCAAGAATACAACCAATGTTTTCAAATCCAGCACTTACCTGAAACCATTAGCATTTTCGCTGGTACACCCTTGCATGCCAGTGTAAATGATTCCCGCAGAACCCTTACATGCATCGGCCGGGAATCGGACCCGGATGTCCCGCGTGGCAGGCGAGAATTCTACCATTGAACCACCAATGCTGATGTAACACCAACAGGAGAAGGCGAGAACTGAAATTCCCCAACACCAGAAATATTATATTGATAGCTCTGCATAGCCGGCATGTCAAGAATACAACCAATGGCTTCAAATCCAGCACTTACCTGAAACCATTACGTTTTCGCTGGTACACCCTTGCATCCCAGTGTAAATGATTCCCGTAGAACCCTTACATGCATCGTAACCACAGTAAAACCCTGCTGCATTGGCCGGGAATCGGACCTCCCGCGTGGCAGGCGAGAATTCTACCATTGAACCACCAATACTGATGTAACACCAACAGGAGAAGGCGAGAACTGAAATTCCCGACCACCAGAAACATTTGTTTGATAGCTTTGCGTGGCCGGCATGTCAAGAATACAACCAATGGTTTCAAATCCAGCACTTACCTGAAACCATTACGTTTTCGCTGGTACACCCTTGCATCCCGGTGTAAATGATTCCCGTAGAACCATTACCTGTATCGTAACCACAGTAAAACAGTGCTGCATTGGCCGGGAATCGGACCCGGATCTCCCGCGTGGCAGGCGAGAATTCTACCATTGAACCACCAATGCTGATGTAACACCAACAGGAGAAGGCGAAAACTGAAATTCCCGACCACCATTAATATTATATTGACAGCTCTGCGTGGCCGGCATGTCAAGAATACAACCGATGTTTTCAAATCCAGCACTTACCTGAAACCATGAGCGTTTTCGCTGGTACACCCTTGCATGCCAGTGTAAATGATTCCCGTAGAACCCTTACATGCATCGTAACCGCAGTAAACCCCTGCTGCATTGGCCGGGAATCGGACCCGGATCTCCCGCGTGGCAGGCGAGAATTCTACCATTGAACCACCAATGCTGATGTAACACCAACAGGAGAAGGCGAGAACTGAAATTCCCGACCACCATAAACATCTGTTTGATAGCTTTGAGTGGCCGGCATGTCAAGAATACAACCAATGCTTTCAAATCCAGCACTTACCTGAAACCATTACGTTTTCGCTGGTACACCCTTGCATCCCGGTGTAAATGATTCCCGTAGAACCCTTACATGCATCGTAACCACAGTAAAACCCTGCTGCATTGGCCGGGAATCGGATCTCCCGCGTGGCAGGCAAGAATTCTACCATTGAACCACCAATGCTGATGTAACACCAACAGCAGAAGGCGAAAACTGAAATTCCCGACCACCATTAATATTATATTGATAGCTCTGCGTGGCCGGCATGTCAAGAATACAACCGATGTTTTCAAATCCAGCACTTACCTGAAACCATGAGCGTTTTCGCTGGTACACCCTTGCATGCCAGTGTAAATGATTCCCGTAGAACCCTTACATGCATCGTAACCGCAGTAAACCCCTGCTGCATTGGCCGGGAATCAGACCCGGATCTCCCGCGTGGCAGGCGAGAATTCTACCATTGAACCACCAATGCTGATGTAACGCCACCAGGAGAAGGCGAGAACTGAAATTCCCGACCACCAGAAATATTATATTGATAGCTCTGGGTGGCCGGCATGTCAAGAATACAACCAATGGCTTCAAATCCAGCACTTACCTGAAACCATTACGTTTTCGCTGGTACACCCTTGCATCACAGTGTAAATGATTCCCGTAGAACCATTACCTGTATCGTAAACACAGTAAAATCCTGCTGCATTGGCCGGGAATCGGACCCGGATCCCCCGCGTGGCAGGCGAGAATTCTACCATTGAACCACCAATGCTGATGTAACACCAACAGGAGAAGGCGAGAACTGAAATTCCCGACCACCATAAACATCTGTTTGATAGCTTTGCGTGGCCGGCATGTCAAGAATACAACCAATGTTTTCAAATCCAGCACTTACCTGAAACCATTAGCGTTTTCGCTGGTACACCCTTGCATGCCAGTGTAAATGATTCCCGCAGAACCCTTACATGCATCGTAACCCCAGTTAACCCCTGCTGCATTGGCCGGGAATCTGACCCCGATCTCCTGCGTGGCAGGCGAGAATTCTACCATTGAACCACCAATGCTGATGTAACAGCAACAGGAGAAGGCGAAAACTGAAATTCCCGACCACCAGAAATATTATACTGATAACTCTGCGTGGCCGGCATGTCAAGAATACAACCAATGTTTTCAAATCCAGCACTTACCTGAAACCATTAGCGTTTTCGCTGGTACACCCTTGCATGCCAGTGTAAATGATTCCCGTAGAACCATTACCTGTATCGTAACCACAGTAAAACTCTGCTGCATTGGCCGGGAATCGGACACAAATCTCCCGCGTGGCAGGCGAGAATTCTACCATTGAACCACCAATGCTGATGTAACACCAACAGGAGAAGGCGAGAACTGAAATTCCCGACCACCAGAAACATCTCTTTGATAGCTTTGCGTGGCCGGCATGTCAAGAATACAACCAATGTTTTCAAATCCAGCACTTACCTGAAACCATTACGTTTTTGCTGGTACACCCTTGCATGCCAGTGTAAATGATTCCCGCAGAACCCTTACATGCATCGGCCGGGAATCAGACCCGGATGTCCCGCATGGCAGGCGAGAATTCTACCATTGAACCACCAATGCTGATGTAACACCAGCAGGAGAAGGCGAGAACTGAAATTCCCCAACACCAGAAATATTATATTGATAGCTCTGCATAGCCGGCATGTCAAGAATACAACCAATGGCTTCAAATCCAGCACTTACCTGAAACCATTACGTTTTCGCTGGTACACCCTTGCATCCCAGTGTAAATGATTCCCGAAGAACCCTTACATGCATCGTAACCACAGTAAAACCCTGCTGCATTGGCCGGGAATCGGACCTCCCGCGTGAAAAGGGAACCATTGAACCACCAATGCTGATGTAACACCAACAGGAGAAGGCGAGAACTGAAATTCCCGACCAACAGAAACATCTGTTTTATAGCTTTGCGTGGCCGGCATGTCAAGAATACAACCAATGTTTTCAAATCCAGCACTTACCTGAAACCATTAGCGTTTTCGCTGGTACACCCTTGCATGCCAGTGTAAATGATTCCCGTAGAACCCTTACATGCATCGTAACCACAGTAAAACCCTGCTGCATTGGCCGGGAATCGGACCTCCGCGTGGCAGGCGAGAATTCTACCATTGAACCACCAATGCTGATGTAACACCAACAGGAGAAGGCGAGAACTGAAATTCCCGACCACCAGAAACATCTGTTTGATAGCTTTGCGTGGCGGCATGTCAAGAATACAACCAATGTTTTCAAATCCAGCACTTACCTGAAACCATTAGCGTTTTCGCTGGTACATCCTTGCATGCCAGTGTAAATGATTCCCGTAGAACCCTTACATGCATCGTAACCACATTAAAACCCTGCTGCATTGGCTGGGAATCGGACCCCGATCTCCTGCGTGACAGGCAAGAATTCTACCATTGAACCACCAATGCTGATGTAACACCCACAGGAGAAGGCGAAAACTGAAATTCCCGACCACCAGAAACATCTGTTTGATAGCTTTGCGTGGCCGGCATGTCAAGAATACAACCAATGTTTTCAAATCCAGCACTTACCTGAAACCATTACGTTTTCGCTGGTACACCCTTGCATGCCAGTGTAAATGATTCCCGCAGAACCCTTACATGCATTGGCCGGGAATCGGACCTCCCGCGTGGCAGGCGAGAATTCTACCATTGAACCACCAATACTGATGTAACACCAACAGGAGAAGGCGAAAACTGAAATTCCCGACCACCAGAAATATTATACTGATAACTCTGCGTGGCCGGCATGTCAAGAATACAACCAATGTTTTCAAATCCAGCACTTACCTGAAACCATTAGCGTTTTCGCTGGTACACCCTTGCATGCCAGTGTAAATGATTCCCGTAGAACCATTACCTGTATCGTAACCACAGTAAAACTCTGCTGCATTGGCCGGGAATCGGACACAAATCTCCCGCGTGGCAGGCGAGAATTCTACCATTGAACCACCAATGCTGATGTAACACCAACAGGAGAAGGCTAGAACTGAAATTCCCGACCACCAGAAACATCTCTTTGATAGCTTTGCGTGGCCGGCATGTCAAGAATACAACCAATGTTTTCAAATCCAGCACTTACCTGAAACCATTACGTTTTTGCTGGTACACCCTTGCATGCCAGTGTAAATGATTCCCGCAGAACCCTTACATGCATCGGCCGGGAATCAGACCCGGATGTCCCGCATGGCAGGCGAGAATTCTACCATTGAACCACCAATGCTGATGTAACACCAGCAGGAGAAGGCGAGAACTGAAATTCCCCAACACCAGAAATATTATATTGATAGCTCTGCATAGCCGGCATGTCAAGAATACAACCAATGGCTTCAAATCCAGCACTTACCTGAAACCATTACGTTTTCGCTGGTACACCCTTGCATCCCAGTGTAAATGATTCCCGAAGAACCCTTACATGCATCGTAACCACAGTAAAACCCTGCTGCATTGGCCGGGAATCGGACCTCCCGCGTGAAAAGGGAACCATTGAACCACCAATGCTGATGTAACACCAACAGGAGAAGGCGAGAACTGAAATTCCCGACCAACAGAAACATCTGTTTTATAGCTTTGCGTGGCCGGCATGTCAAGAATACAACCAATGTTTTCAAATCCAGCACTTACCTGAAACCATTAGCGTTTTCGCTGGTACACCCTTGCATGCCAGTGTAAATGATTCCCGTAGAACCCTTACATGCATCGTAACCACAGTAAAACCCTGCTGCATTGGCCGGGAATCGGACCTCCGCGTGGCAGGCGAGAATTCTACCATTGAACCACCAATGCTGATGTAACACCAACAGGAGAAGGCGAGAACTGAAATTCCCGACCACCAGAAACATCTGTTTGATAGCTTTGCGTGGCCGGCATGTCAAGAATACAACCAATGTTTTCAAATCCAGCACTTACCTGAAACCATTAGCGTTTTCGCTGGTACATCCTTGCATGCCAGTGTAAATGATTCCCGTAGAACCCTTACATGCATCGTAACCACATTAAAACCCTGCTGCATTGGCTGGGAATCGGACCCCGATCTCCTGCGTGACAGGCAAGAATTCTACCATTGAACCACCAATGCTGATGTAACACCCACAGGAGAAGGCGAGAACTGAAATTCCCGACCACCAGAAACATCTGTTTGATAGCTTTGCGTGGCCGGCATGTCAAGAATACAACCAATGTTTTCAAATCCAGCACTTACCTGAAACCATTACGTTTTCGCTGGTACACCCTTGCATCCCAGTGTAAATGATTCCCGTAGAACCCTTACATGCATCGTAACCACAGTAAAACCCTGCTGCATTGGCCGGGAATCGGATCTCCCGCGTGGCAGGCAAGAATTCTACCATTGAACCACCAATGCTGATGTAACACCAACAGGAGAAGGCGAAAACTGAAATTCCCGACCACCAGAAATATTATATTGATAGCTCTGCATGGCCGGCATGTCAAGAATACAACCAATGGCTTCAAATCCAGCACTTACCTGAAACCATTACGTTTTCGCTGGTACACCCTTGCATCCCAGTGTAAATGATTCCCGTAGAACCATTACCTGTATCGTAACCACAGTAAAACCCTGCTGCATTGGCCGGGAATCGGACCCGGATCTCCCGCGTGGCAGGCGAGAATTCTACCATTGAACCACCAATGCTGATGTAACACCAACAGGAGAAGGCGAGAACTGAAATTCCCGACCACCAGAAACATCTGTTTTATAGCTTTGCGTGGCCGGCATGTCAAGAATACAACCAATGTTTTCAAATCCAGCACTTACCTGAAACCATTAGCGTTTTCGCTGGTACACCCTTGCATGCCAGTGTAAATGATTCCCGCAGAACCCTTACATGCATTGGCCGGGAATCGGACCTCCCGCGTGGCAGGCGAGAATTCTACCATTGAACCACCAATACTGATGTAACACCAACAGGAGAAGGCGAAAACTGAAATTCCCGACCACCAGAAATATTATACTGATAACTCTGCGTGGCCGGCATGTCAAGAATACAACCAATGTTTTCAAATCCAGCACTTACCTGAAACCATTAGCGTTTTCGCTGGTACACCCTTGCATGCCAGTGTAAATGATTCCCGTAGAACCATTACCTGTATCGTAACCACAGTAAAACTCTGCTGCATTGGCCGGGAATCGGACACAAATCTCCCGCGTGGCAGGCGAGAATTCTACCATTGAACCACCAATGCTGATGTAACACCAACAGGAGAAGGCTAGAACTGAAATTCCCGACCACCAGAAACATCTCTTTGATAGCTTTGCGTGGCCGGCATGTCAAGAATACAACCAATGTTTTCAAATCCAGCACTTACCTGAAACCATTACGTTTTTGCTGGTACACCCTTGCATGCCAGTGTAAATGATTCCCGCAGAACCCTTACATGCATCGGCCGGGAATCAGACCCGGATGTCCCGCATGGCAGGCGAGAATTCTACCATTGAACCACCAATGCTGATGTAACACCAGCAGGAGAAGGCGAGAACTGAAATTCCCCAACACCAGAAATATTATATTGATAGCTCTGCATAGCCGGCATGTCAAGAATACAACCAATGGCTTCAAATCCAGCACTTACCTGAAACCATTACGTTTTCGCTGGTACACCCTTGCATCCCAGTGTAAATGATTCCCGAAGAACCCTTACATGCATCGTAACCACAGTAAAACCCTGCTGCATTGGCCGGGAATCGGACCTCCCGCGTGAAAAGGGAACCATTGAACCACCAATGCTGATGTAACACCAACAGGAGAAGGCGAGAACTGAAATTCCCGACCAACAGAAACATCTGTTTTATAGCTTTGCGTGGCCGGCATGTCAAGAATACAACCAATGTTTTCAAATCCAGCACTTACCTGAAACCATTAGCGTTTTCGCTGGTACACCCTTGCATGCCAGTGTAAATGATTCCCGTAGAACCCTTACATGCATCGTAACCACAGTAAAACCCTGCTGCATTGGCCGGGAATCGGACCTCCGCGTGGCAGGCGAGAATTCTACCATTGAACCACCAATGCTGATGTAACACCAACAGGAGAAGGCGAGAACTGAAATTCCCGACCACCAGAAACATCTGTTTGATAGCTTTGCGTGGCGGCATGTCAAGAATACAACCAATGTTTTCAAATCCAGCACTTACCTGAAACCATTACGTTTTTGCTGGTACACCCTTGCATGCCAGTGTAAATGATTCCCGCAGAACCCTTACATGCATCGGCCGGGAATCAGACCCGGATGTCCCGCATGGCAGGCGAGAATTCTACCATTGAACCACCAATGCTGATGTAACACCAGCAGGAGAAGGCGAGAACTGAAATTCCCCAACACCAGAAATATTATATTGATAGCTCTGCATAGCCGGCATGTCAAGAATACAACCAATGGCTTCAAATCCAGCACTTACCTGAAACCATTACGTTTTCGCTGGTACACCCTTGCATCCCAGTGTAAATGATTCCCGAAGAACCCTTACATGCATCGTAACCACAGTAAAACCCTGCTGCATTGGCCGGGAATCGGACCTCCCGCGTGAAAAGGGAACCATTGAACCACCAATGCTGATGTAACACCAACAGGAGAAGGCGAGAACTGAAATTCCCGACCAACAGAAACATCTGTTTTATAGCTTTGCGTGGCCGGCATGTCAAGAATACAACCAATGTTTTCAAATCCAGCACTTACCTGAAACCATTAGCGTTTTCGCTGGTACACCCTTGCATGCCAGTGTAAATGATTCCCGTAGAACCCTTACATGCATCGTAACCACAGTAAAACCCTGCTGCATTGGCCGGGAATCGGACCTCCGCGTGGCAGGCGAGAATTCTACCATTGAACCACCAATGCTGATGTAACACCAACAGGAGAAGGCGAGAACTGAAATTCCCGACCACCAGAAACATCTGTTTGATAGCTTTGCGTGGCGGCATGTCAAGAATACAACCAATGTTTTCAAATCCAGCACTTACCTGAAACCATTAGCGTTTTCGCTGGTACATCCTTGCATGCCAGTGTAAATGATTCCCGTAGAACCCTTACATGCATCGTAACCACATTAAAACCCTGCTGCATTGGCTGGGAATCGGACCCCGATCTCCTGCGTGACAGGCAAGAATTCTACCATTGAACCACCAATGCTGATGTAACACCCACAGGAGAAGGCGAAAACTGAAATTCCCGACCACCAGAAACATCTGTTTGATAGCTTTGCGTGGCCGGCATGTCAAGAATACAACCAATGTTTTCAAATCCAGCACTTACCTGAAACCATTACGTTTTCGCTGGTACACCCTTGCATGCCAGTGTAAATGATTCCCGCAGAACCCTTACATGCATTGGCCGGGAATCGGACCTCCCGCGTGGCAGGCGAGAATTCTACCATTGAACCACCAATACTGATGTAACACCAACAGGAGAAGGCGAAAACTGAAATTCCCGACCACCAGAAATATTATACTGATAACTCTGCGTGGCCGGCATGTCAAGAATACAACCAATGTTTTCAAATCCAGCACTTACCTGAAACCATTAGCGTTTTCGCTGGTACACCCTTGCATGCCAGTGTAAATGATTCCCGTAGAACCATTACCTGTATCGTAACCACAGTAAAACTCTGCTGCATTGGCCGGGAATCGGACACAAATCTCCCGCGTGGCAGGCGAGAATTCTACCATTGAACCACCAATGCTGATGTAACACCAACAGGAGAAGGCTAGAACTGAAATTCCCGACCACCAGAAACATCTCTTTGATAGCTTTGCGTGGCCGGCATGTCAAGAATACAACCAATGTTTTCAAATCCAGCACTTACCTGAAACCATTACGTTTTTGCTGGTACACCCTTGCATGCCAGTGTAAATGATTCCCGCAGAACCCTTACATGCATCGGCCGGGAATCAGACCCGGATGTCCCGCATGGCAGGCGAGAATTCTACCATTGAACCACCAATGCTGATGTAACACCAGCAGGAGAAGGCGAGAACTGAAATTCCCCAACACCAGAAATATTATATTGATAGCTCTGCATAGCCGGCATGTCAAGAATACAACCAATGGCTTCAAATCCAGCACTTACCTGAAACCATTACGTTTTCGCTGGTACACCCTTGCATCCCAGTGTAAATGATTCCCGAAGAACCCTTACATGCATCGTAACCACAGTAAAACCCTGCTGCATTGGCCGGGAATCGGACCTCCCGCGTGAAAAGGGAACCATTGAACCACCAATGCTGATGTAACACCAACAGGAGAAGGCGAGAACTGAAATTCCCGACCAACAGAAACATCTGTTTTATAGCTTTGCGTGGCCGGCATGTCAAGAATACAACCAATGTTTTCAAATCCAGCACTTACCTGAAACCATTAGCGTTTTCGCTGGTACACCCTTGCATGCCAGTGTAAATGATTCCCGTAGAACCCTTACATGCATCGTAACCACAGTAAAACCCTGCTGCATTGGCCGGGAATCGGACCTCCGCGTGGCAGGCGAGAATTCTACCATTGAACCACCAATGCTGATGTAACACCAACAGGAGAAGGCGAGAACTGAAATTCCCGACCACCAGAAACATCTGTTTGATAGCTTTGCGTGGCCGGCATGTCAAGAATACAACCAATGTTTTCAAATCCAGCACTTACCTGAAACCATTAGCGTTTTCGCTGGTACATCCTTGCATGCCAGTGTAAATGATTCCCGTAGAACCCTTACATGCATCGTAACCACATTAAAACCCTGCTGCATTGGCTGGGAATCGGACCCCGATCTCCTGCGTGACAGGCAAGAATTCTACCATTGAACCACCAATGCTGATGTAACACCCACAGGAGAAGGCGAGAACTGAAATTCCCGACCACCAGAAACATCTGTTTGATAGCTTTGCGTGGCCGGCATGTCAAGAATACAACCAATGTTTTCAAATCCAGCACTTACCTGAAACCATTACGTTTTCGCTGGTACACCCTTGCATCCCAGTGTAAATGATTCCCGTAGAACCCTTACATGCATCGTAACCACAGTAAAACCCTGCTGCATTGGCCGGGAATCGGATCTCCCGCGTGGCAGGCAAGAATTCTACCATTGAACCACCAATGCTGATGTAACACCAACAGGAGAAGGCGAAAACTGAAATTCCCGACCACCAGAAATATTATATTGATAGCTCTGCATGGCCGGCATGTCAAGAATACAACCAATGGCTTCAAATCCAGCACTTACCTGAAACCATTACGTTTTCGCTGGTACACCCTTGCATCCCAGTGTAAATGATTCCCGTAGAACCATTACCTGTATCGTAACCACAGTAAAACCCTGCTGCATTGGCCGGGAATCGGACCCGGATCTCCCGCGTGGCAGGCGAGAATTCTACCATTGAACCACCAATGCTGATGTAACACCAACAGGAGAAGGCGAGAACTGAAATTCCCGACCACCAGAAACATCTGTTTTATAGCTTTGCGTGGCCGGCATGTCAAGAATACAACCAATGTTTTCAAATCCAGCACTTACCTGAAACCATTAGCGTTTTCGCTGGTACACCCTTGCATGCCAGTGTAAATGATTCCCGCAGAACCCTTACATGCATTGGCCGGGAATCGGACCTCCCGCGTGGCAGGCGAGAATTCTACCATTGAACCACCAATACTGATGTAACACCAACAGGAGAAGGCGAAAACTGAAATTCCCGACCACCAGAAATATTATACTGATAACTCTGCGTGGCCGGCATGTCAAGAATACAACCAATGTTTTCAAATCCAGCACTTACCTGAAACCATTAGCGTTTTCGCTGGTACACCCTTGCATGCCAGTGTAAATGATTCCCGTAGAACCATTACCTGTATCGTAACCACAGTAAAACTCTGCTGCATTGGCCGGGAATCGGACACAAATCTCCCGCGTGGCAGGCGAGAATTCTACCATTGAACCACCAATGCTGATGTAACACCAACAGGAGAAGGCTAGAACTGAAATTCCCGACCACCAGAAACATCTCTTTGATAGCTTTGCGTGGCCGGCATGTCAAGAATACAACCAATGTTTTCAAATCCAGCACTTACCTGAAACCATTACGTTTTTGCTGGTACACCCTTGCATGCCAGTGTAAATGATTCCCGCAGAACCCTTACATGCATCGGCCGGGAATCAGACCCGGATGTCCCGCATGGCAGGCGAGAATTCTACCATTGAACCACCAATGCTGATGTAACACCAGCAGGAGAAGGCGAGAACTGAAATTCCCCAACACCAGAAATATTATATTGATAGCTCTGCATAGCCGGCATGTCAAGAATACAACCAATGGCTTCAAATCCAGCACTTACCTGAAACCATTACGTTTTCGCTGGTACACCCTTGCATCCCAGTGTAAATGATTCCCGAAGAACCCTTACATGCATCGTAACCACAGTAAAACCCTGCTGCATTGGCCGGGAATCGGACCTCCCGCGTGAAAAGGGAACCATTGAACCACCAATGCTGATGTAACACCAACAGGAGAAGGCGAGAACTGAAATTCCCGACCAACAGAAACATCTGTTTTATAGCTTTGCGTGGCCGGCATGTCAAGAATACAACCAATGTTTTCAAATCCAGCACTTACCTGAAACCATTAGCGTTTTCGCTGGTACACCCTTGCATGCCAGTGTAAATGATTCCCGTAGAACCCTTACATGCATCGTAACCACAGTAAAACCCTGCTGCATTGGCCGGGAATCGGACCTCCGCGTGGCAGGCGAGAATTCTACCATTGAACCACCAATGCTGATGTAACACCAACAGGAGAAGGCGAGAACTGAAATTCCCGACCACCAGAAACATCTGTTTGATAGCTTTGCGTGGCGGCATGTCAAGAATACAACCAATGTTTTCAAATCCAGCACTTACCTGAAACCATTAGCGTTTTCGCTGGTACATCCTTGCATGCCAGTGTAAATGATTCCCGTAGAACCCTTACATGCATCGTAACCACATTAAAACCCTGCTGCATTGGCTGGGAATCGGACCCCGATCTCCTGCGTGACAGGCAAGAATTCTACCATTGAACCACCAATGCTGATGTAACACCCACAGGAGAAGGCGAGAACTGAAATTCCCGACCACCAGAAACATCTGTTTGATAGCTTTGCGTGGCCGGCATGTCAAGAATACAACCAATGTTTTCAAATCCAGCACTTACCTGAAACCATTACGTTTTCGCTGGTACACCCTTGCATCCCAGTGTAAATGATTCCCGTAGAACCCTTACATGCATCGTAACCACAGTAAAACCCTGCTGCATTGGCCGGGAATCGGATCTCCCGCGTGGCAGGCAAGAATTCTACCATTGAACCACCAATGCTGATGTAACACCAACAGGAGAAGGCGAAAACTGAAATTCCCGACCACCAGAAATATTATATTGATAGCTCTGCATGGCCGGCATGTCAAGAATACAACCAATGGCTTCAAATCCAGCACTTACCTGAAACCATTACGTTTTCGCTGGTACACCCTTGCATCCCAGTGTAAATGATTCCCGTAGAACCATTACCTGTATCGTAACCACAGTAAAACCCTGCTGCATTGGCCGGGAATCGGACCCGGATCTCCCGCGTGGCAGGCGAGAATTCTACCATTGAACCACCAATACTGATGTAACACCAACAGGAGAAGGCGAGAACTGAAATTCCCGACCACCAGAAACATCTGTTTTATAGCTTTGCGTGGCCGGCATGTCAAGAATACAACCAATGTTTTCAAATCCAGCACTTACCTGAAACCATTAGCGTTTTCGCTGGTACACCCTTGCATGCCAGTGTAAATTATTCCCGCAGAACCCTTACATGCATTGGCCGGGAATCGGACCTCCCGCGTGGCAGGCGAGAATTCTACCATTGAACCACCAATACTGATGTAACACCAACAGGAGAAGGCGAAAACTGAAATTCCCGACCACCAGAAATATTATACTGATAACTCTGCGTGGCCGGCATGTCAAGAATACAACCAATGTTTTCAAATCCAGCACTTACCTGAAACCATTAGCGTTTTCGCTGGTACACCCTTGCATGCCAGTGTAAATGATTCCCGTAGAACCATTACCTGTATCGTAACCACAGTAAAACTCTGCTGCATTGGCCGGGAATCGGACACAAATCTCCCGCGTGGCAGGCGAGAATTCTACCATTGAACCACCAATGCTGATGTAACACCAACAGGAGAAGGCGAGAACTGAAATTCCCGACCACCAGAAACATCTCTTTGATAGCTTTGCGTGGCCGGCATGTCAAGAATACAACCAATGTTTTCAAATCCAGCACTTACCTGAAACCATTACGTTTTTGCTGGTACACCCTTGCATGCCAGTGTAAATGATTCCCGCAGAACCCTTACATGCATCGGCCGGGAATCAGACCCGGATGTCCCGCATGGCAGGCGAGAATTCTACCATTGAACCACCAATGCTGATGTAACACCAGCAGGAGAAGGCGAGAACTGAAATTCCCCAACACCAGAAATATTATATTGATAGCTCTGCATAGCCGGCATGTCAAGAATACAACCAATGGCTTCAAATCCAGCACTTACCTGAAACCATTACGTTTTCGCTGGTACACCCTTGCATCCCAGTGTAAATGATTCCCGAAGAACCCTTACATGCATCTTAACCACAGTAAAACCCTGCTGCATTGGCCGGGAATCGGACCTCCCGCGTGAAAAGGGAACCATTGAACCACCAATGCTGATGTAACACCAACAGGAGAAGGCGAGAACTGAAATTCCCGACCAACAGAAACATCTGTTTTATAGCTTTGCGTGGCCGGCATGTCAAGAATACAACCAATGTTTTCAAATCCAGCACTTACCTGAAACCATTAGCGTTTTCGCTGGTACACCCTTGCATGCCAGTGTAAATGATTCCCGTAGAACCCTTACATGCATCGTAACCACAGTAAAACCCTGCTGCATTGGCCGGGAATCGGACCTCCGCGTGGCAGGCGAGAATTCTACCATTGAACCACCAATGCTGATGTAACACCAACAGGAGAAGGCGAGAACTGAAATTCCCGACCACCAGAAACATCTGTTTGATAGCTTTGCGTGGCGGCATGTCAAGAATACAACCAATGTTTTCAAATCCAGCACTTACCTGAAACCATTAGCGTTTTCGCTGGTACATCCTTGCATGCCAGTGTAAATGATTCCCGTAGAACCCTTACATGCATCGTAACCACATTAAAACCCTGCTGCATTGGCTGGGAATCGGACCCCGATCTCCTGCGTGACAGGCAAGAATTCTACCATTGAACCACCAATGCTGATGTAACACCCACAGGAGAAGGCGAGAACTGAAATTCCCGACCACCAGAAACATCTGTTTGATAGCTTTGCGTGGCCGGCATGTCAAGAATACAACCAATGTTTTCAAATCCAGCACTTACCTGAAACCATTACGTTTTCGCTGGTACACCCTTGCATCCCAGTGTAAATGATTCCCGTAGAACCCTTACATGCATCGTAACCACAGTAAAACCCTGCTGCATTGGCCGGGAATCGGATCTCCCGCGTGGCAGGCAAGAATTCTACCATTGAACCACCAATGCTGATGTAACACCAACAGGAGAAGGCGAAAACTGAAATTCCCGACCACCAGAAATATTATATTGATAGCTCTGCATCGCCGGCATGTCAAGAATACAACCAATGGCTTCAAATCCAGCACTTACCTGAAACCATTACGTTTTCGCTGGTACACCCTTGCATCCCAGTGTAAATGATTCCCGTAGAACCATTACCTGTATCGTAACCACAGTAAAACCCTGCTGCATTGGCCGGGAATCTGACCCGGATCTCCCGCGTGGCAGGCGAGAATTCTACCATTGAACCACCAATGCTGATGTAACACCAACAGGAGAAGGCGAGAACTGAAATTCCCGACCACCAGAAATATTATATTGATAGCTCTGGGTGGCCGGCATGTCAAGAATACAACCAATGGCTTCAAATCCAGCACTTACCTGAAACCATTACGTTTTCGCTGGTACACCCTTGCATCCCAGTGTAAATGATTCCCGTAGAACCATTACCTGTATCGTAACCACAGTAAAACCCTGCTGCATTGGCCGGGAATCGGACCCGGAGGCGAGAATTCTACCATTGAACCACCAATGCTGATGTAACACCAACAGGAGAAGGCGAAAACTGAAATTCCCGACCACCATTAATATTATATTGATAGCTCTGCGTGGCCGCATGTCAAGAATACAACCGATGTTTTCAAATCCAGCACTTACCTGAAACCATTAGCGTTTTCGCTGGTACACCCTTGCATGCCAGTGTAAATGATTCCCGTAGAACACTTACATGCATCGTAACCACAGTAAAACCCTGGTGCATTGGCCGGGAATCGGACCCTGATCTCCCGCGTGGCAGGTGAGAATTCTACCATTGAACCACCAATGCTGATGTAACACCAACAGGAGAAGGCGAGAACTGAAATTCCCGACCACCAGAAACATCTGTTTGATAGCTTTGCGTGGCCGGCATGACAAGAATACAACCAATGTTTTCAAATCCAGCACTTACCTGAAACCATTAACGTTTTCGCTGGTACACCCTTGCATGCCAGTGTAAATGATTCCCGTAGAACCCTTACATGCATCGTAACCACAGTAAACCCCTGCTGCATTGGCCGGGAATCGGACCCGGATCTCCCGCGTGGCAGGCGAGAATTCTGCCATTGAACCACCAATGCTGATGTAACACCAACAGGAGAAGGCGAAAACTGAAATTCCCGACCACCAGAAATATTATATTGATAGCTCTGCGTGGCCGGCATGTCAAGAATACAACCAATGGTTTCAAATCCAGCACTTACCTGAAACCATTACGTTTTCGCTGGTACACCCTTGCATCCCAGTGTAAATGATTCCCGTAGAACCATTACCTGTATCGTAACCACAGTAAAACCCTGCTGCATTGGCCGGGAATCGGACCCGGATCTCCCGCGTGGCAGGCGAGAATTCTACCATTGAACCACCAATGCTGATGTAACACCAACAGGAGAAGGCGAGAACTGAAATTCCCGACCACCAGAAACATCTGTTTTATAGCTTTGCGTGGCCGGCATGTCAAGAATACAACCAATGTTTTCAAATCCAGCACTTACCTGAAACCATTAGCGTTTTCGCTGGTACACCCTTGCATGCCAGTGTAAATGATTCCCGCAGAACCCTTACATGCATTGGCCGGGAATCGGACCTCCCGCGTGGCAGGCGAGAATTCTACCATTGAACCACCAATACTGATGTAACACCAACAGGAGAAGGCGAGAACTGAAATTCCCGACCACCAGAAACATTTGTTTGATAGCTTTGCGTGGCCGGCATGTCAAGAATACAACCAATGGTTTCAAATCCAGCACTTACCTGAAACCATTACGTTTTCGCTGGTACACCCTTGCATCCCGGTGTAAATGATTCCCGTAGAACCCTTACATGCATCGTAACCACAGTAAAACCCTGCTGCATTGGCCGGGAATCGGATCTCCCGCGTGGCAGGCAAGAATTCTACCATTGAACCACCAATGCTGATGTAACACCAACAGCAGAAGGCGAAAACTGAAATTCCCGACCACCAGAAATATTATATTGATAGCTCTGCATGGCCGGCATGTCAAGAATACAACAAATGGCTTCAAATCCAGCACTTACCTGAAACCATTACGTTTTCGCTGGTACACCCTTGCATCCCAGTGTAAATGATTCCCGTATAACCCTTACATGCATCGTAACCACAGTAAAACCCTGCTGCATTGGCCGGGAATCGGACCCGGATCTCCCGCGTGGCAGGCGAGAATTCTATCATTGAACCACCAATGCTAATGTAACACCAACAGGAGAAGGCGAGAACTGAAATTCCCGACCACCAGAAACATACGTCTGACAGCTTTGCGTGGCCGGCATGTCAAGAATACAACCAATGTCTTCAAATCCAGCACTTACCTGAAACCATTACGTTTTCGCTGGTACACCCTTGCATCCCAATGTAAATGATTCATGTAGAACCATTACCTGTATCGTAACCGCCCCTAGGATTGCCGGTGCCGTTCGGCCTACGGCCCATTCGTCGGGAAGGATAAAAGCGGGCCTTTTTGGACCGGGCCTAACGGGCGGAAGGGGCGCCGCTAAAAATCGGGAGGGGTCGGGGTCCCGACGGGCCGGGCGATAGGTCCCGGGTGGGCGGACGGCGGCCCCTTGGGGCCTCCGGTCGCCGAGTTACGATTTTCTAAAGTTTGCGGACCGCGTGCCCGAATGGCACTTTATGATTCGTGACCACTAGGGGGCAAAGGACAAAAACCCACTTGGGAACAAAACTGCCATTCGGGGCCGGCAGTTTGGGCTACGAAGGGCCACTCGGGGACCGTGTCCCCCGAATGGCAGAATGTGCCCCATGTCACCCGGGACCATCAGGGCCATTTGGGGGGCCAAATAGGCAAAATAGGGCCATTTGGGGGCGACGAATCGGACCAAAAGGGCCATTCGATGGCCACCTCCGAGGAGTTCAGGATTGACATTTTAAACTGCCGTATCTCCTCAACCGTTCAATATCTGGCCCTCAAACGTAGATATCTTGGATCAGCGTTAAATTGTACCGGGACAATGTTTCGGGGGCAAAAGTTGCCATTCGGGGTTGGGTGACATGGAATGCCATTCGGGTCAATATGTGCCATTGCCATCGCCACCAAACTTAGTACACACAGTCTGTGGCTTCATATGAACACACACACACACCAAGTTTGGTGGGGCTAGCCCCTCAAATTGTAAAATTTTGGTATATCAGGCAAAGTGAGGCAATGTCATTGAATTTGCCCAAAAATCAAAGTCATCCGATTTGCTTGCAACTTTGCACGCCTGTTTGGCTGGTCCCAGGTATGCCGCCTTATAACTTTCAGCATCCTAGCCCAGAGCCTACTCTAGATATTGTTTGGGAGGAATGGGAAAAACGAGATCCCAGTCAAGTGTATGTGAAATGTCCCTTTCTGAGTCATAATGATAAGCTCCCAAATGGCACTAATTGTCCCGGGGTGCCCCAAAGCTGATAGGGACACTTTATGCCATTTGGGTTCGGATTTGTGGGACACGCGGCCTACATGAGAGCCCCATCAAATGTAGTCGGAACGGCCCTTTTTCTTCACCATATATGGTGTAATTTGATCTAAATGTGCTACAGCCACCAAAATTGGTGCACACAGTCTGTCGCTTCATATGAACACACACACCAAGTTTGGTGCGGCTAGCCCCTCAAATTGTGAAATTTTGGTATCTCAGGCAAAGTGAGGCAATGCCATTGACTTTGCCCAAAAATCAAAGTCATCCGATTTGCTTGCAACTTTGCACACCTGTTTGGCTGGTCCCAGGTATGCCCCCTCCTAACTTTCAGCCTCCTAGCCCAGAGCCTACTCTAGATATTGTTTGGGAGGAATGGGAACAGAAGGGCCGATCGGGTTGGGAGTTTTGGACTAAAACAGACCCCAGTCAAGTGTAGGCGAAATGTCCCTTTTTGAGTCATAAGGATAAGCTCCCAAATGGCACTAATTGTCCCGGGGTGCCCCAAAGCCAATAGGGACACTTTATGCCATTTGGGGTCGGATTTGTGGGACATGCGGCCTAC
Source organism: Lycodopsis pacificus (assembly GCA_028022725.1). Lineage (NCBI taxonomy): Eukaryota > Metazoa > Chordata > Actinopteri > Perciformes > Zoarcidae > Lycodopsis > Lycodopsis pacificus. Next base: position 32,935,588 of record CM051689.1, on the reverse strand, counting down.
ATGAGAGCCCCATCAAATGTAGTCGGAATGGCCCTTTTAAAGACAAATACCCTTATAACTGGAAAAGTGTCATTCCAACTACATTTGATAGGGCTCTCGTTTATGCCAAAAATCCCAACCCGAATGGCACTAATTGTCCCGGGGTGCCCCAAGGCCAATAGGGACACTTTATGCCATTTGGGTTCGGATTTGTGGGACACGCGGCCTACATGAGAGCCCCATCAAATGTAGTCGGAATGGCCCTTTTAAAGACAAATACCCTGATAACTGGAAAAGTGTCATTCCAACTACATTTGATAGGGCTCTCGTTTATGCCAAAAATCCCAACCCGAATGGCACTAATTGTCCCGGGGTGCCCCAAGGCCAATAGGGACACTTTATGCCATTTGGGTTCGGATTTGTGGGACATGCGGCCTACATGAGAGCCCCATCAAATGTAGTCGGAATGGCCCTTTTAAAGACAAATACCCTGATAACTGGAAAAGTGTCATTCCAACTACATTTGATAGGGCTCTCGTTTATGCCAAAAATCCCAACCCGAATGGCACTAATTGTCCCGGGGTGCCCCAAGGCCAATAGGGACACTTTATGCCATTTGGGGTCGGATTTGTGGGACATGCGGCCTACATGAGAGCCCCATCAAATGTAGTCGGAATGGCCCTTTTAAAGACAAATACCCTTATAACTGGAAAAGTGTCATTCCAACTACATTTGATAGGGCTCTCGTTTATGCCAAAAATCCCAACCCGAATGGCACTAATTGTCCCGGGGTGCCCCAAGGCCAATAGGGACACTTTATGCCATTTGGGTTCGGATTTGTGGGACATGCGGCCTACATGAGAGCCCCATCAAATGTAGTCGGAATGGCCCTTTTAAAGACAAATACCCTGATAACTGGAAAAGTGTCATTCCAACTACATTTGATAGGGCTCTCGTTTATGCCAAAAATCCCAACCCGAATGGCACTAATTGTCCCGGGGTGCCCCAAGGCCAATAGGGACACTTTATGCCATTTGGGTTCGGATTTGTGGGACATGCGGCCTACATGAGAGCCCCATCAAATGTAGTCGGAATGGCCCTTTTAAAGACAAATACCCTTATAACTGGAAAAGTGTCATTCCAACTACATTTGATAGGGCTCTCGTTTATGCCAAAAATCCCAACCCGAATGGCACTAATCGTCCCGGGGTGCCCCAAAGCCAATAGGGACACTTCATGCCATTTGGGTTCGGATTTGTGGGACACGCGGCCTACATGAGAGCCCCATCAAATGTAGTCGGAACGGCCCTTTTTCTTCACCATATATGGTGTAATTTGATCTAAATGGGCTACAGCCACGAAACTTGGTACACACAGTCTGTGGCTTCATATGAACACACACACCAAGTTTGGTGCGGCTAGCCCCTCAAATTGTGAAATTTTGGTATATCAGGCAAAGTGAGGCAATGCCATTGACTTTGCCCAAAAATCAAGGTCATCCGATTTGCTTGCAACTTTGCACACCTGTTTGGCTGTTCCCAGGTATGCCCCCTCGTAACTTTCAGCATCCTAGCCCAGAGCCTACTCTAGATATTGTTTGGGAGGAATGGGAACAGAAGGGCCGATCGGGTTGGGAGTTTTGGACTAAAACAGACCCCAGTCAAGTGTAGGCGAAATGTCCCTTTTTGAGTCATAAGGATAAGCTCCCAAATGGCACTAATTGTCCCGGGGTGCCCCAAAGCCAATAGGGACACTTTATGCCATTTGGGGTCGGATTTGTGGGACATGCGGCCTACATGAGAGCCCCATCAAATGTAGTCGGAATGGCCCTTTTAAAGACAAATACCCTTATAACTGGAAAAGTGTCATTCCAACTACATTTGATAGGGCTCTCGTTTATGCCAAAAATCCCAACCCGAATGGCACTAATTGTCCCGGGGTGCCCCAAGGCCAATAGGGACACTTTATGCCATTTGGGTTCGGATTTGTGGGACACGCGGCCTACATGAGAGCCCCATCAAATGTAGTCGGAATGGCCCTTTTAAAGACAAATACCCTGATAACTGGAAAAGTGTCATTCCAACTACATTTGATAGGGCTCTCGTTTATGCCAAAAATCCCAACCCGAATGGCACTAATTGTCCCGGGGTGCCCCAAGGCCAATAGGGACACTTTATGCCATTTGGGTTCGGATTTGTGGGACATGCGGCCTACATGAGAGCCCCATCAAATGTAGTCGGAATGGCCCTTTTAAAGACAAATACCCTGATAACTGGAAAAGTGTCATTCCAACTACATTTGATAGGGCTCTCGTTTATGCCAAAAATCCCAACCCGAATGGCACTAATTGTCCCGGGGTGCCCCAAGGCCAATAGGGACACTTTATGCCATTTGGGGTCGGATTTGTGGGACATGCGGCCTACATGAGAGCCCCATCAAATGTAGTCGGAATGGCCCTTTTAAAGACAAATACCCTTATAACTGGAAAAGTGTCATTCCAACTACATTTGATAGGGCTCTCGTTTATGCCAAAAATCCCAACCCGAATGGCACTAATTGTCCCGGGGTGCCCCAAGGCCAATAGGGACACTTTATGCCATTTGGGTTCGGATTTGTGGGACATGCGGCCTACATGAGAGCCCCATCAAATGTAGTCGGAATGGCCCTTTTAAAGACAAATACCCTGATAACTGGAAAAGTGTCATTCCAACTACATTTGATAGGGCTCTCGTTTATGCCAAAAATCCCAACCCGAATGGCACTAATTGTCCCGGGGTGCCCCAAGGCCAATAGGGACACTTTATGCCATTTGGGTTCGGATTTGTGGGACATGCGGCCTACATGAGAGCCCCATCAAATGTAGTCGGAATGGCCCTTTTAAAGACAAATACCCTTATAACTGGAAAAGTGTCATTCCAACTACATTTGATAGGGCTCTCGTTTATGCCAAAAATCCCAACCCGAATGGCACTAATCGTCCCGGGGTGCCCCAAAGCCAATAGGGACACTTCATGCCATTTGGGTTCGGATTTGTGGGACACGCGGCCTACATGAGAGCCCCATCAAATGTAGTCGGAACGGCCCTTTTTCTTCACCATATATGGTGTAATTTGATCTAAATGGGCTACAGCCACGAAACTTGGTACACACAGTCTGTGGCTTCATATGAACACACACACCAAGTTTGGTGCGGCTAGCCCCTCAAATTGTGAAATTTTGGTATATCAGGCAAAGTGAGGCAATGCCATTGACTTTGCCCAAAAATCAAGGTCATCCGATTTGCTTGCAACTTTGCACACCTGTTTGGCTGTTCCCAGGTATGCCCCCTCGTAACTTTCAGCATCCTAGCCCAGAGCCTACTCTAGATATTGTTTGGGAGGAATGGGAACAGAAGGGCCGATCGGGTTGGGAGTTTTGGACTAAAACAGACCCCAGTCAAGTGTAGGCGAAATGTCCCTTTTTGAGTCATAAGGATAAGCTCCCAAATGGCACTAATTGTGGGACATGCGGCCTACATGAGAGCCCCATCAAATGTAGTCGGAACGGCCCTTTTACAAGGCCACATACCCTTATAACTGGAAAAGTGTCATTCCAACTACATTTGATAGGGCTCTCGTTTATGCCAAAAATCCCAACCCGAATGGCACTAATTGTCCCGGGGTGCCCCCAAGCCAATAGGGACACTTTATGCCATTTGGGTTCGGATTTGTGGGACATGCGGCCTACATGAGAGTCCCATCAAATGTAGTCGGAACGGCCCTTTTTCTTCACCATATATGGTGTAATTTGATCTAAAGGTGCTACAGCCACCAAACTTGGTACACACAGTCTGTGGCTTCATATGAACACACACACCAAGTTTGGTGCGGCTAGCCCCTCAAATTGTGAAATTTTGGTATATCAGGCAAAGTGAGGCAATGCCATTGAATTTGCCCAAAAATCAAAGTCATCCGATTTGCTTGCAACTTTGCACACCTGTTTGGCTGGTCCCAGGTATGCCCCCTCCTAACTTTCAGCCTCCTAGCCCAGAGCCTACTCTAGATATTGTTTGGGAGGTCTGGGAACAGAAGGGCCGATCGGGTTGGGAGTTTTGGACTAAAACAGACCCCAGTCAAGTGTAGGCGAAATGTCCCTTTTTGAGTCATAAGGATAAGCTCCCAAATGGCACTAATTGTCCCGGGGTGCCCCAAAGCCTATAGGTACACTTTATGCCATTCGGGGCCGGCAGTTTGGGCTACAAAGGGCCATTCGGGGACCGTGTCCCCCGAATGGCAGAATGTGTCCCATGTCACCCGGGACCATAAGGGCCATTTGGGGGGCCAAATAGGCAAAATAGGGCCATTTGGGGGAGACGAATCGGACCAAAAGGGCCATTCGATGGCCACCTCCGAGGAGTTCAGGATTGACATTTTAAACTGCCGTATCTCCTCAACCGTTCAATATCTCGCCCTCAAACGTAGATATCTTGGATCAGCGTTAAATTGTACCGGGACAATGTTTCGGGGACAAAAGTTGCCATTCGGGGTTGGGTGACATGGAATGCCATTCGGGTCAATATGTGCCATTGCCATCGCCACCAAACTTGGTACACACAGTCTGTGGCTTCATATGAACACACACACCAAGTTTGGTGCGGCTAGCCCCTCAAATTGTGAAATTTTGGTATATCAGGCAAAGTGAGGCAATGCCATTGACTTTGCCCAAAAATCAAAGTCATCCGATTTGCTTGCAACTTTGCACACCTGTTTGGCTGGTCCCAGGTATGCCCCCTCGTAACTTTCAGCATCCTAGCCCAGAGCCTACTCTAGATATTGTTTGGGAGGAATGGGAACAGAAGGGCCGATCGGGTTGGGAGTTTTGGACTAAAACAGACCCCAGTCAAGTGTAGGCGAAATGTCCCTTTTTGAGTCATAAGGATAAGCTCCCAAATGGCACTAATTGTGGGACATGCGGCCTACATGAGAGCCCCATCAAATGTAGTCGGAACGGCCCTTTTACAAGGCCACATACCCTTATAACTGGAAAAGTGTCATTCCAACTACATTTGATAGGGCTCTCGTTTATGCCAAAAATCCCAACCCGAATGGCACTAATCGTCCCGGGGTGCCCCAAAGCCAATAGGGACACTTTATGCCATTTGGGTTCGGATTTGTGGGACATGCGGCCTACATGAGAGTCCCATCAAATGTAGTCGGAACGGCCCTTTTTCTTCACCATATATGGTGTAATTTGATCTAAAGGTGCTACAGCCACCAAACTTGGTACACACAGTCTGTGGCTTCATATGAACACACACACCAAGTTTGGTGCGGCTAGCACCTCCAATTGTGAAAGTTTGATTTCTCAGGCAAAGTGAGGCAATGTCATTGAATTTGCCCAAAAATCAAAGTCATCCGATTTGCTTGAAACTTTGCACACCTGTTTGGCTGGTCCCAGGTATGCCGCCTTATAACTTTCAGCCTCCTAGCCCAGAGCCTATTCTAGATATTGTTTGGGAGGACTGGGAACAGAAGGGCCGATCCGGTTGGGATTTTTGGGCTAAAAGAGACCTCAGTCAAGTGTTGGCGAAATGTCCCTTTTTGAGTCATAAGGATAAGCTCCCAAATGGCACTAATTGTGGGACATGCGGCCTACATGAGAGCCCCATCAAATGTAGTCGGAACGGCCCTTTTACAAGGCCACATACCCTTATAACTGGAAAAGTGTCATTCCAACTACATTTGATAGGGCTCTCGTTTATGCCAAAAATCCCAACCCGAATGGCACTAATTGTCCCGGGGTGCCCCAAAGCCAATAGGGACACTTTATGCCATTTGGGTTCGGATTTGTGGGACATGCGGCCTACATGAGAGCCCCATCAAATGTAGTCTGAATGGCCCTTTTAAAGACAAATACCCTTATAACTGGAAAAGTGTCATTCCAACTACATTTGAATGGGGCATTTTGTAGGTTAAAATGAATGGAAAGTGATTACCCAAACGGCCCATCCTTCAACTAGTCATAACTTCTCACAACGTGGTTGAATTTCATGGGAGATTGCATGGCAACATTCCCCTTGATGACTTGAATGGGAAAATGGTGCAATAGAACCTGCAGACCCTCTGGAAAGCTATCTTCTGTTAGCAACGTGCTAATGCTATAAAACCAATCAATCCTAGTAGAGTGTTCAATTTTGTCCAAGAATTGTCAATTATATATCAAAAATGTCATTTATTCGTGTTTTTAGGGGCCGGAAAATATCTCCTGCCGACCCCAAAGAGTGAAAACTGACCTTGATTCTGATGAATCCCAAATGGCCCATTTTCCAAAAAGGGACATTCCGACTACATTTGAATGGAAAGTATTGATTTCATAACTTTTTGACTCAATTCTGCCTAAAGACACCTAGAAAACAATGGGCATATATATGGCAATATATATGGCATTTTTCTTCATTTTAAAATTATTTGGCCTAATTACCCCAGAAAGCAATGGGCTAGGACCCTGGAAATTGAAAGGTCAGTCGACCTTTGGCCAATGACCATGTGGTATGAAAATCAAGGGGAAATTCCAAACACTTTTCCCATAGGATTTCTCTACCCAGATGACACTTATGTTCTGACATGGCCTTTTCTCTCAAAATGTACACTTTAATTCAAAGTAGAGATTTGATTCCTTTTCTCCTTTAAAGAGGGGCTCATCACCATGACACACCTATAATCTGGGCCTCGTAGCTGCAAGTTAAGGTCCCCAAAACAGCCACAAAGGGCTTAATTGGTTCCTTATAAATTAATTTTTTGGCATATGCAAGAATGGCCATAATTTCTCCAATATGGGTCCTAGAACCCCCAGATTGTTCACACACATTGTGGACTAGGCCTAGAATAAGGTCACCTGAAAAAAATCCCTCTAAATTATCTCGAACTGATTTTTGCCTGTACCAAACTCAGACTTCAGCATGGGGTGCACGTCCCTAAGTTGTACACCCTGTCGTATTGTTGATCAGATCAGATCAACTTTTACTTCTGAAGATGTCAGAGCCCTGCTTTTTTAATATGTTGTAGACAGGCCCCAATGGGGCACATTCAAGTTGGATGGGACTCTCTAGCACTTAGCATGCCTGCGCGGGAAGAGGGACAGTTGACCTACATTTGAATGGGGCATTTTGTAGGTTAAAATGAATGGAAAGTGATTACCCAAACGGCCCATCCTTCAACTAGTCATAACTTCTCACAACGTGGTTGAATTTCATGGGAGATTGCATGGCAACATTCCCCTTGATGACTTGAATGGGAAAATGGTGCAATAGAACCTGCAGACCCTCTGGAAAGCTATCTTCTGTTAGCAACGTGCTAATGCTATAAAACCAATCAATCCTAGTAGAGTGTTCAATTTTGTCCAAGAATTGTCAATTATATATCAAAAATGTCATTTATTCGTGTTTTTAGGGGCCGGAAAATATCTCCTGCCGACCCCAAAGAGTGAAAACTGACCTTGATTCTGATGAATCCCAAATGGCCCATTTTCCAAAAAGGGACATTCCGACTACATTTGAATGGAAAGTATTGATTTCATAACTTTTTGACTCAATTCTGCCTAAAGACACCTAGAAAACAATGGGCATATATATGGCAATATATATGGCATTTTTCTTCATTTTAAAATTATTTGGCCTAATTACCCCAGAAAGCAATGGGCTAGGACCCTGGAAATTGAAAGGTCAGTCGACCTTTGGCCAATGACCATGTGGTATGAAAATCAAGGGGAAATTCCAAACACTTTTCCCATAGTGAATTATGGATTTCTCACCGAACTCGGCCCAAATTCCCATAGAAAGCAATGGGCTAGGACCCTGAAAATGTAAATGTCAGTCGAGCTATGGCCGATGACCATGTGGTATGAAAATCAAGCGGAAATTCCATACACTTTCTGAGATGGTACACTTTCTGCTATGGTAAATTACGTACACGTAAAAATTACAGCCTTTTGACTCAATTCTGCCTAAAGACACCTAGAAAACAATGGGCTAGGAGGCTGAAAATTTCACAGTAAGTCAACCGTTGGCCCAACATTAAATGGTGTGAATATCAACGGGAAATTCTGTGCAGTTTTCCCACAGTGATTCATGGCATTTTGCATTTATTTGGCTTAAATAGATGTTCAGTTAATACCCCTAGAAAGCAATGGGCTAGCACGCTGACATTTTCACAGTCAGTCGACCCTTGGCCACAAGCCACGTGGTATGAAAATCAATGGGAAATTCGGTAGACTTTTCCCGTAGTAATATATGGCATTTTTCTTCATTTTAAAATCATTTGGCCTAATTACCCCAGAAAGCAATGGGCTAGGACCCTGAAAATTGAAAGGTCAGTCGACCTTTGGCCAATGACCATGTGGTATGAAAATCAAGGGGAAATTCCAAACACTTTTCCCATAGTGAATTATGGATTTCTCACCGAACTCGGCCCAAATTCCCATAGAAAGCAATGGGCTAGGACCCTGAAAATGTAAATGTCAGTCGAGCTATGGCCGATGACCATGTGGTATGAAAATCAAGCGGAAATTCCATACACTTTCTGAGATGGTACACTTTCTGCTATGGTAAATTACGTACACGTAAAAATTACAGCCTTTTGACTCAATTCTGCCTAAAGACACCTAGAAAACAATGGGCTAGGAGGCTGAAAATTTCACAGTAAGTCAACCGTTGGCCCAACATTAAATGGTGTGAATATCAACGGGAAATTCTGTGCAGTTTTCCCACAGTGATTCATGGCATTTTGCATTTATTTGGCTTAAATAGATGTTCAGTTAATACCCCTAGAAAGCAATGGGCTAGCACGCTGACATTTTCACAGTCAGTCGACCCTTGGCCACAAGCCACGTGGTATGAAAATCAATGGGAAATTCGGTAGACTTTTCCCGTAGTAATATATGGCATTTTTCTTCATTTTAAAATCATTTGGCCTAATTACCCCAGAAAGCAATGGGCTAGGACCCTGAAAATTGAAAGGTCAGTCGACCTTTGGCCAATGACCATGTGGTATGAAAATCAAGGGGAAATTCCAAACACTTTTCCCATAGTGAATTATGGATTTCTCACCGAACTCGGCCCAAATTCCCATAGAAAGCAATGGGCTAGGACCCTGAAAATGTAAATGTCAGTCGAGCTATGGCCGATGACCATGTGGTATGAAAATCAAGCGGAAATTCCATACACTTTCTGAGATGGTACACTTTCTGCTATGGTAAATTACGTACACGTAAAAATTACAGCCTTTTGACTCAATTCTGCCTAAAGACACCTAGAAAACAATGGGCTAGGAGGCTGAAAATTTCACAGTAAGTCAACCGTTGGCCCAACATTAAATGGTGTGAATATCAACGGGAAATTCCGTGCAGTTTTCCCACAGTGATTCATGGCATTTTGCATTTATTTGGCTTAAATAGACGTTCAGTTAATACCCCTAGAAAGCAATGGGCTAGGACCCTGAAAATTGAAAGGTCAGTCGACCTTTGGCCAATGACCATGTGGTATGAAAATCAAGGGGAAATTCCAAACACTTTTCCCATAGTGAACTATGGATTTCTCTACCCAGATGACACTTATGTTCCGACATGGCCTTTTCTCTCAAAATGTACACTTTAATTCAAAGTAGAGATTTGATTCCTTTTCTCCTTTAAAGAGGGGCTCGTCACCATGACACACCTATAATCTGGGCCTCGTAGCTGCAAGTTAAGGTCCCCAAAACAGCCACAAAGGGCTTAATTGGTTCCTTATAAATTAATTTTTTGGCATATGCAAGAATGGCCATAATTTCTCCAATATGGGTCCTAGAACCCCCAGATTGTTCACACACATTGTTGACTTGGCCTACAATAAGCTCACCTGAAAAAAATCCCTCTTAATTATCTAGAACTGATTTTTGCCTGTACCAAACTCAGACTTCAGCATGGGGTGCACGTCCCTAAGTTGTACACCCTGTCGTATTGTTGATCAGATCAGATCAACTTTTACTTCTGAAGATGTCAGAGCCCTGCTTTTTTAATATGTTGTAGACAGGCCCCAATGGGGCACATTCAAGTTGGATGGGACTCTCTAGCACTTAGCATGCCTGCGCGGGAAGAGGGACAGTTGACCTACATTTGAATGGGGCATTTTGTAGGTTAAAATGAATGGAAAGTGATTACCCAAACGGCCCATCTTCAACTAGTCATAACTTCTCACAACGTGGTTGAATTTCATGGGAGATTGCATGACAACATTCCCCTTGATGACTTGAATGAGCACATGGAGCAGCAAATCTGCAGATCCTCTGGAAAGCTATCTTCTGTTAGCAACATGCTAATGACTTTAATCCAATTGGACCTTGAAGAGGGTCCTCTTGTGTCCATCATATGTCAATTATGGAATGATAAGCCAGTTACAAGTGTTTTTATTGCACCCAACAGAAACAGCAACATGTACACATCATTAACAGTCTTTTAATTCATTAAAAATACTTTAAAGCAAGATAGAGGAATACATTCTTTTTTTAAATTAAGAGAGGGTCATGTAGGTTAAATGATCCAAATCTAGAGGTCGTAGGTCCAAGTTAAGGTGCCCAAAAACAGGATCAGGGGCCGAAATTGGTGCAATTTGTGCAATGTGTAAAAATTGACCATAATTCGGGTAAAGAAGGTTGAAACTGCCTGAATTTTGCACCACACACTCCCTCCGATGACTCGAGTCAGCATGCCAAAGGAGAAGTCTGTAGCCCTTTGGGAAGTTTTTTGGGAAGTTTTTTTGTTTTTTTCAGGAACATTCCGACATGTTTGTGGCATCATATGGTGATACCTGATCCGTTTCCATGTTTTCCAAGGCTTTGGACCCGAAAGGCAGAAAACGCCCCATTTGGGACATGCCCCGCCCATTTCCATGTTTGGGAGGTTGACCGGTCCACTCCCCATCCATTTCCATGGTTTGTACCCGAAAGGCACAAATCGCCCCATTTGGGACATGCCCCGCCCATTTCCATGTTTGGGAGCTTGACCGGTCCACTCCCCATCCATTTCCATGGTTTGTACCCGAAAGGCACAAATCGCCCCATTTGGGACATGCCCCGCCCATTTCCATGTTTGGGAGGTTGACCGGTCCACTCCCCATCCATTTCCATGGTTTGCACCCGAAAGGCACAAATCGCCCCATTTGGGACATGCCCCGCCCATTTCCATGTTTGGGAGGTTGACCGGTCCACTCCCCATCCATTTCCATGGTTTGCACCCGAAAGGCACAAATCGCCCCATTTGGGACATGCCCCGCCCATTTCCATGTTTGGGAGATTGACCGGTCCAATCCCCATCCGTTTCCACCCGACCGGTCCATTCCCCGTCCATTTCGACCCGAAAGGCACAAAACACCCTTTTGGGCCTGGCCCCTCCCATTCCCATACATTTGGTCATCCACTGGTCAGAAGCGCCCTCTATAGGATTTTAACACTGACTACACATCTGCCCCTCAACGGCCCATCTGTTCCGCAAATGCCCAATGCAATGTAGTCCGTCTGGCCGGAACATTGTCACCGTGTCACAAAAGGGCCGGTGGCCCATAAAGCCCCATGTTAAATTTTGCCATAAAGCCCAAATTCCCTTACCGCAGTAAATCCCTGCTGCATTGGCCGGGAATCGGACACGAATCTCCCGCGTGGCAGGCGAGAATTCTACCATTGAACCACCAATGCTGATGTAACACCAACAGGAGAAGGCGAGAACTGAAATTCCCGACCACCAGAAACATCTGTTTGATAGCTTTGCGTGGCCGGCATGTCAAGAATACAACCAATGTTTTCAAATCCAGCACTTACCTGAAACCATTAGCGTTTTCGCTGGTACACCCTTGCATGCCAGTGTAAATGATTCCCGCAGAACCCTTACATGCAACGTAACCACAGTAAACCCCTGCTGCATTGGCCGGGAATCGGACCCGGATCTCCCGCGTGGCAGGCGAGAATTCTACCATTGAACCACCAATGCTGATGTAACACCAACAGGAGAAGGCGAGAACTGAAATTCCCGACCACCATAAACATCTGTTTGATAGCTTTGCGTGGCCGGCATGTCAAGAATACAACCAATGTTTTCAAATCCAGCACTCACCTGAAACCATTAGCGTTTTCGCTGGTACACCCTTGCATGCCAGTGTAAATGATTCCCGCAGAACCCTTACATGCATCGTAACCACAGTTAACCCCTGCTGCATTGGCCGGGAATCGGACCCGGATCTCCCGCGTGGCAGGCGAGAATTCTACCATTGAACCACCAATGCTGATGTAACACCAACAGGAGAAGGCGAGAACTGAAATTCCCGACCACCAGAAACATCTGTTTGATAGCTTTGCGTGGCCGGCATGTCAAGAATACAACCAATGTTTTCAAATCCAGCACTTACCTGAAACCATTAGCGTTTTCGCTGGTACACCCTTGCATGCCAGTGTAAATGATTCCCGTAGAACCCTTACATGCATCGTAACCACAGTAAACCCCTGCTGCATTGGCCGGGAATTGGACCCGGATCTCCGCGTGGCAGGCGAGAATTCTGCCATTGAACCACCAATGCTGATGTAACACCAACAGGAGAAGGCGAAAACTGAAATTCCCGACCACCAGAAATATTATATTGATAGCTCTGCGTGGCCGGCATGTCAAGAATACAACCAATGGTTTCAAATCCAGCACTTACCTGAAACCATTACGTTTTCGCTGGTACACCCTTGCATCCCAGTGTAAATGATTCCCGTAGAACCCTTACATGCATCGTAACCACAGTAAAACCCTGCTGCATTGGCCGGGAATCGGACCCGGATCTCCCGCGTGGCAGGCGAGAATTCTACCATTGAACCACCAATGCTGATGTAACACCAACAGGAGAAGGCGAAAACTGAAATTCCCGACCACCAGAAATATTATATTGATAGCTCTGCATGGCCGGCATGTCAAGAATACAACCAATGGTTTCAAATCCAGCACTTACCTGAAACCATTACGTTTTCGCTTGTACACCCTTGCATCCCAGTGTAAATGATTCCCGTAGAACCATTACCTGTATCGTAACCACAGTAAAACCCTGCTGCATTGGCCGGGAATCGGACCCGGATCTCCCGCGTGGCAGGCGAGAATTCTACCATTGAACCACCAATGCTGATGTAACACCAACAGGAGAAGGCGAGAACTGAAATTCCCGACCACCAGAAACATCTGTTTTATAGCTTTGCGTGGCCGGCATGTCAAGAATACAACCAATGTTTTCAAATCCAGCACTTACCTGAAACCATTAGCGTTTTCGCTGGTACACCCTTGCGTGCCAGTGTAAATGATTCCCGCAGAACCCTTACATGCATCGTAACCACAGTTAACCCCTGCTGCATTGGCCGGGAATCGGACCTCCCGCGTGGCAGGCGAGAATTCTACCATTGAACCACCAATGCTGATGTAACACCAACAGGAGAAGGCGAGAACTGAAATTCGCGACCACCAGAAATATTATATTGATAGCTCTGCATGGCTGGCATGTCAAGAATACAACCAATGGCTTCAAATCCAGCACTTACCTGAAACCATTACGTTTTCGCTGGTACACCCTTGCATCCCAGTGTAAATGATTCCCGTAGAACCATTACCTGTATCGTAACCACAGTAAAACCCTGCTGCATTGGCCGGGAATCGGACCTCCCGCGTGGCAGGCGAGAATTCTACCATTGAACCACCAATGCTGATGTAACACCAACAGGAGAAGGCGAGAACTGAAATTCCCGACCACCAGAAACATCTGTTTGATAGCTTTGCGTGGCCGGCATGTCAAGAATACAACCAATGTTTTCAAATCCAGCACTTACCTGAAACCATTACGTTTTCGCTGGTACACCCTTGCATCCCAATGTAAATGATTCCCGTAGAACCGTTACCTGTATCGTAACCGCAGTAAACCCCTGCTGCATTGGCCGGGAATCGGACCCGGATCTCCGCGTGGCAGGCGAGAATTCTACCATTGAACCACCAATGCTGATGTAACACCAACAGGAGAAGGCGAGAACTGAAATTCCCGACCACCAGAAACATCTGTTTGATAGCTTTGCGTGGCGGCGTGTCAAGAATACAACCAATGTTTTCAAATCCAGCACTTACCTGAAACCATTACGTTTTCGCTGGTACACCCTTGCATGCCAGTGTAAATGATTCCCGTATAACCCTTACATGCATCGTAACCACAGTAAAACCCTGCTGCATTGGCCGGGAATCGGACCCAGATCTCCCGCGTGGCAGGCGAGAATTCTATCATTGAACCACCAATGCTGATGTAACACCAACAGGAGAAGGCGAGAACTGAAATTCCCGACCACCAGAAACATATGTCTGACAGCTTTGCGTGGCCGGCATGTCAAGAATACAACCAATGTTTTCAAATCCAGCACTTACCTGAAACCATTACGTTTTCGCTGGTACACCCTTGCATCCCAATGTAAATGATTCATGTAGAACCATTACCTGTATCGTAACCGCAGTAAACCCCTGCTGCATTGGCCGGGAATCGGACACGAATCTCCCGCGTGGCAGGCGAGAATTCTACCATTGAACCACCAATGCTGATGTAGCACCAACAGGAGAAGGCGAGAACTGAAATTCCCGACCACCAGAAACATCTGTTTGATAGCTTTGCGTGGCCGGCATGTCAAGAATACAACCAATGTTTTCAAATCCAGCACTTACCTGAAACCATTAGCGTTTTCGCTGGTACACCCTTGCATGCCAGTGTAAATGATTCCCGCAGAACCCTTACATGCAACGTAACCACAGTAAACCCCTGCTGCATTGGCCGGGAATCGGACCCGGATCTCCCGCGCGGCAGGCGAGAATTCTACCATTGAACCACCAATGCTGATGTAACACCAACAGGAGAAGGCGAGAACTGAAATTCCCGACCACCATAAACATCTGTTTGATAGCTTTGCGTGGCCGGCATGTCAAGAATACAACCAATGTTTTCAAATCCAGCACTCACCTGAAACCATTAGCGTTTTCGCTGGTACACCCTTGCATGCCAGTGTAAATGATTGCCGCAGAACCCTTACATGCATCGTAACCACAGTTAACCCCTGCTGCATTGGCCGGGAATCGGACCCGGATCTCCCGCGTGGCAGGCGAGAATTCTACCATTGAACCACCAATGCTGATGTAACACCAACAGGAGAAGGCGAGAACTGAAATTCCCGACCACCAGAAATATTATATTGATAGCTCTGCATGGCCGGCATGTCAAGAATACAACCAATGGTTTCAAATCCAGCACTTACCTGAAACCATTACGTTTTCGCTGGTACACCCTTGCATCCCAGTGTAAATGATTCCCGTAGAACCATTACCTGTATCGTAACCACAGTAAAACCCTGCTGCATTGGCCGGGAATCGGACCCGGATCTCCCGCGTGGCAGGCGAGAATTCTACCATTGAACCACCAATGCTGATGTAACACCAACAGGAGAAGGCGAGAACTGAAATTCCCGACCACCAGAAACATCTGTTTTATAGCTTTGCGTGGCCGGCATGTCAAGAATACAACCAATGTTTTCAAATCCAGCACTTACCTGAAACCATTAGCGTTTTCGCTGGTACACCCTTGCGTGCCAGTGTAAATGATTCCCGCAGAACCCTTACATGCATCGTAACCACAGTTAACCCCTGCTGCATTGGCCGGGAATCGGACCTCCCGCGTGGCAGGCGAGAATTCTACCATTGAACCACCAATGCTGATGTAACACCAACAGGAGAAGGCGAGAACTGAAATTCGCGACCACCAGAAATATTATATTGATAGCTCTGCATGGCTGGCATGTCAAGAATACAACCAATGGCTTCAAATCCAGCACTTACCTGAAACCATTACGTTTTCGCTGGTACACCCTTGCATCC
Organism: Lycodopsis pacificus; assembly: GCA_028022725.1. Lineage (NCBI taxonomy): Eukaryota > Metazoa > Chordata > Actinopteri > Perciformes > Zoarcidae > Lycodopsis > Lycodopsis pacificus. The sequence goes on along the minus strand of CM051689.1, from coordinate 32,919,688 downwards.
CAGTGTAAATGATTCCCGTAGAACCATTACCTGTATCGTAACCACAGTAAAACCCTGCTGCATTGGCCGGGAATCGGACCTCCCGCGTGGCAGGCGAGAATTCTACCATTGAACCACCAATGCTGATGTAACACCAACAGGAGAAGGCGAGAACTGAAATTCCCGACCACCAGAAACATCTGTTTGATAGCTTTGCGTGGCCGGCATGTCAAGAATACAACCAATGTTTTCAAATCCAGCACTTACCTGAAACCATTAACGTTTTCGCTGGTACACCCTTGCATGCCAGTGTAAATGATTCCCACAGAACCCTTACATGCATCGTAACCACAGTAAACCCCTGCTGCATTGGCCGGGAATCGGACCCGGATCTCCCGCGTGGCAGGCGAGAATTCTACCATTGAAACACTAATGCTGATGTAACACCAACCTGAGAAGGCGAGAACTGAAATTCGCGACCACCAGAAACATCTGTTTGATAGCTTTGCGTGGCCGGCATGTCAAGAATAAAACCAATGTTTTCAAATCCAGCACTTACCTGAAACCATTACTTTTTCGCTGGTACACCCTTGCATCCCAATGTAAATGATTCCCGTAGAACCATTACCTGTATCGTAACCGCAGTAAACCCCTGCTGCATTGGCCGGGAATCGGACCCGGATCTCCGCGTGGCAGGCGAGAATTCTACCATTGAACCACCAATGCTGATGTAACACCAACAGGAGAAGGCGAGAACTGAAATTCCCGACCACCAGAAACATCTGTTTGACAGCTTTGCGTGGCCGGCATGTCAAGAATACAACCAATGTTTTCAAATCCAGCACTTACCTGAAACCATTAGCGTTTTCGCTGGTACACCCTTGCATGCCAGTGTAAATGATTCCCGTATAACCCTTACATGCATCGTAACCACAGTAAAACCCTGCTGCATTGGCCGGGAATCGGACCCGGATCTCCCGCGTGGCAGGCGAGAATTCTACCATTGAACCACCAATGCTGATGTAACACCAACAGGAGAAGGCGAGAACTGAAATTCCCGACCACCAGAAACATCTGTTTGATAGCTTTGCGTGGCCGGCATGTCAAGAATACAACCAATGTTTTCAAATCCAGCACTTACCTGAAACCATTAGCGTTTTCGCTGGTACACCCTTGCATGCCAGTGTAAATGATTCCCGCAGAACCCTTACATGCATCGTAACCACAGTTAACCCCTGCTGCATTGGCCGGGAATCGGACCCGGATCTCCCGCGTGGCAGGCGAGAATTCTACCATTGAACCACCAATGCTGATGTAACACCAACAGGAGAAGGCGAGAACTGAAATTCCCGACCACCAGAAACATCTGTTTTGTAGCTTTGCGTGGCCGGCACGTCAAGAATACAACCAATGTTTTCAAATCCAGCACTTACCTGAAACCATTAGCGTTTTCGCTGGTACACCCTTGCATCCCAGTGTAAATGATTCCCGTAGAACCATTACCTGTATCGTAACCACAGTAAAACCCTGCTGCATTGGCCGGGAATCGGACCCGGATCTCCCGCGTGGCAGGCGAGAATTCTACCATTGAACCACCAATGCTGATGTAACACCAACAGGAGAAGGCGAGAACTGAAATTCCCGACCACCAGAAACATCTGTTTTATAGCTTTGCGTGGCCGGCATGTCAAGAATACAACCAATGTTTTCAAATCCAGCACTTACCTGAAACCATAAGCGTTTTCGCTGGTACACCCTTGCGTGCCAGTGTAAATGATTCCCGCAGAACCCTTACATGCATCGTAACCACAGTTAACCCGTGCTGCATTGGCCGGGAATCGGACCTCCCGCGTGGCAGGCGAGAATTCTACCATTGAACCACCAATGCTGATGTAACACCAACAGGAGAAGGCGAGAACTGAAATTCGCGACCACCAGAAATATTATATTGATAGCTCTGCATGGCTGGCATGTCAAGAATACAACCAATGGTTTCAAATCCAGCACTTACCTGAAACCATTACGTTTTCGCTGGTACACCCTTGCGTGCCAGTGTAAATGATTCCCGCAGAACCCTTACATGCATCGTAACCACAGTAAAACCCTGCTGCATTGGCCGGGAATCGGACCCGGATCTCCCGCGTGGCAGGCGAGAATTCTACCATTGAACCACCAATGCTGATGTAACACCAACAGGAGAAGGCGAGAACTGAAATTCCCGACCAACAGAAACATCTGTTTTATAGCTTTGCGTGGCCGGCATGTCAAGAATACAACCAATGTTTTCAAATCCAGCACTTACCTGAAACCATTAGCGTTTTTGCTGGTACACCCTTGCATGCCAGTGTGAATGATTCCCGCAGAACCCTTACATGCATCGTAACCACAGTAAACCGCTGCTGCATTGGCCGGGAATCGGACCCGGATCTCCCGCGTGGCAGGCGAGAATTCTACCATTGAACCACCAATGCTGATGTAATACCAACAGGAGAAGGCTAGAACTGAAATTCGCGACCACCAAAAATATTACATTGATAGCTCTGCATGGCCGGCATGTCAAGAATACAACCAATGGCTTCAAATCCAGCACTTACCTGAAACCATTACGTTTTCGCTGGTACACCCTTGCATCCAGTGTAAATGATTCCCGTAGAACCATTACCTGTATCGTAACCACAGTAAAACCCTGCTGCATTGGCCGGGAATCGGACCTCCCGCGTGGCAGGCGAGAATTCTACCATTGAACCACCAATGCTGATGTAACACCAACAGGAGAAGGCGAGAACTGAAATTCCCGACCACCAGAAACATCTGTTTGATAGCTTTGCGTGGCCGGCATGTCAAGAACACAACCAATGTTTTCAAATCCAGCACTTACCTGAAACCATTAACGTTTTCGCTGGTACACCCTTGCATGCCAGTGTAAATGATTCCCGCAGAACCCTTACATGCATCGTAACCACAGTAAACCCCTGCTGCATTGGCCGGGAATCGGACCCGGATCTCCCGCGTGGCAGGCGAGAATTCTACCATTGAAACACTAATGCTGATGTAACACCAACCTGAGAAGGCGAGAACTGAAATTCGCGACCACCAGAAACATCTGTTTGATAGCTTTGCGTGGCCGGCATGTCAAGAATACAACCAATGGTTTCAAATCCATCACTTACCTGAAACCATTACGTTTTCGCTGGTACACCCTTGCATCCCAGTGTAAATGATTCCCGTAGAACCCTTACATGCATCGTAACCACAGTAAAACCCTGCTGCATTGGCCGGGAATCGGACCCGGATCTCCCGCGTGGCAGGCGAGAATTCTACCATTGAACCACCAATGCTGATGTAACACCAACAGGAGAAGGCGAAAACTGAAATTCCCGACCACTAGAAATATTATATTGATAGCTCTGCATGGCCGGCATGTCAAGAATACAACGAATGGCTTCAAATCCAGCACTTACCTGAAACCATTACGTTTTCGCTGGTACACCCTTGCATCCCAGTGTAAATGATTCCCGTAGAACCCTTACATGCATCGTAACCACAGTAAAACCCTGCTGCATTGGCCGGGAATCGGATCTCCCGCGTGGCAGGCAAGAATTCTACCATTGAACCACCAATGCTGATGTAACACCAACAGGAGAAGGCGAAAACTGAAATTCCCGACCACCAGAAATATTATATTGATAGCTCTGCATGGCCGGCATGTCAAGAATACAACCAATGGCTTCAAATCCAGCACTTACCTGAAACCATTACGTTTTCGCTGGTACACCCTTGCATCCCAATGTAAATGATTCCCGTAGAACCATTACCTGTATCGTAACCGCAGTAAACCCCTGCTGCATTGGCCGGGAATCGGACACGAATCTCCCGCGTGGCAGGCGAGAATTCTACCATTGAACCACCAATGCTGATGTAACACCAACAGGAGAAGGCGAGAACTGAAATTCCCCAACACCAGAAATATTATATTGATAGCTCTGCATAGCCGGCATGTCAAGAATACAACCAATGGCTTTAAATCCAGCACTTACCTGAAACCATTACGTTTTCGCTGGTACACCCTTGCATGCCAGTGTAAATGATTCCCGTAGAACCCTTACATGCATCGTAACCACAGTAAAACCCTGCTGCATTGGCCGGGAATCGGACCCGGACCTCCCGCGTGGCAGGCAAGAATTCTACCATTGAACCACCAATGCTGATGTAACACCAACAGGAGAAGGCGAGAACTGAAATTCCCGACCACCAGAAACATCTGTTTGATAGCTTTGCGTGGCCGGCATGTCAAGAATAAAACCAATGTTTTCAAATCCAGCACTTACCTGAAACCATTACTTTTTCGCTGGTACACCCTTGCATCCCAATGTAAATGATTCCCGTAGAACCATTACCTGTATCATAACCGCAGTAAACCCCTGCTGCATTGGCCGGGAATCGGACCCGGATCTCCGCGTGGCAGGCAAGAATTCTACCATTGAACCACCAATGCTGATGTAACACCAACAGGAGAAGGCGAGAACTGAAATTCCCGACCACCAGAAACATCTGTCTGACAGCTTTGCGTGGCCGGCATGTCAAGAATACAACCAATGTTTTCAAATCCAGCACTTACCTGAAACCATTACGTTTTCGCTGGTACACCCTTGCATCCCAATGTAAATGATTCCCGTAGAACCATTACCTGTATCGTAACCGCAGTAAACCCCTGCTGCGTTGGCCGGGAATCGGACACGAATCTCCCGCCTGGCAGGCGAGAATTCTACCATTGAACCACCAATGCTGATGTAACACCAACAGGAGAAGGCGAGAACTGAAATTCCCCAACACCAGAAATATTATATTGATAGCTCTGCATAGCCGGCATGTCAAGAATACAACCAATGGCTTTAAATCCAGCACTTCCCTGAAACCATTACGTTTTCGCTGGTACACCCTTGCATGCCAGTGTAAATGATTCCCGTAGAACCCTTACATGCATCGTAACCACAGAAAAACCCTGCTGCATTGGCCGGGAATCGGACCCAGACCTCCCGCGTGGCAGGCAAGAATTCTACCATTGAACCACCAATGCTGATGTAACACCAACAGGAGAAGGCGAGAACTGAAATTCCCGACCACCAGAAACATCTGTTTGATAGCTTTGCGTGGCCGGCATGTCAAGAATAAAACCAATGTTTTCAAATCCAGCACTTACCTGAAACCATTACTTTTTCGCTGGTACACCCTTGCATCCCAATGTAAATGATTCCCGTAGAACCATTACCTGTATCGTAACCGCAGTAAACCCCTGCTGCATTGGCCGGGAATCGGACCCGGATCTCCGCGTGGCAGGCGAGAATTCTACCATTGAACCACCAATGCTGATGTAACACCAACAGGAGAAGGCGAGAACTGAAATTCCCGACCACCAGAAACATCTGTTTGATAGCTTTGCGTGGCCGGCATGTCAAGAATACAACCAATGTTTTCAAATCCAGCACTTACCTGACACCATTAGCGTTTTCGCTGGTACATCCTTGCATGCCAGTGTAAATGATTCCCGTAGAACCCTTACATGCATCGTAACCACAGTAAAACCCTGCTGCATTGGCCGGGAATCGGACCCGGATCGCCTGCGTGGCAGGCAAGAATTCTACCACTGAACCACCAATGCTGATGTAACACCAACAGGAGAAGGCGAGAACTGAAATTCCCGACCACCAGAAACATCTGTTTGATAGCTTTGCGTGGCCGGCATGTCAAGAATACAACCAATGTTTTCAAATCCAGCACTTACCTGAAACCATTACGTTTTCGCTGGTACACCCTTGCATCCCAGTGTAAATGATTCCCGTAGAACCCTTACATGCATCGTAACCACAGTAAAACCCTGCTGCATTGGCCGGGAATCGGATCTCCCGCGTGGCAGGCAAGAATTCTACCATTGAACCACCAATGCTGATGTAACACCAACAGGAGAAGGCGAAAACTGAAATTCCCGACCACCAGAAATATTATATTGATAGCTCTGCATGGCCGGCATGTCAAGAATACAACCAATGTTTTCAAATCCAGCACTTACCTGAAACCATTAGCGTTTTCGCTGGTACACCCTTGCATGCCAGTGTAAATGATTCCCGTATAACCCTTACATGCATCGTAACCACAGTAAAACCCTGCTGCATTGGCCGGGAATCGGACCCGGATCTCCCGCGTGGCAGGCGAGAATTCTACCATTGAACCACCAATGCTGATGTAACACCAACAGGAGAAGGCGAGAACTGAAATTCCCGACCACCAGAAACATATGTCTGACAGCTTTGCGTGGCCGGCATGTCAAGAATACAACCAATGTTTTCAAATCCAGCACTTACCTGAAACCATTTGCGTTTTCGCTGGTACACCCTTGCATGCCAGTGTAAATGATTCCCGCAGAACCCTTACATGCATCGTAACCACAGTTAACCCCTGCTGCATTGGCCGGGAATCGGACCTCCCGCGTGGCAGGCGAGAATTCTACCATTGAACCACCAATGCTGATGTAACACCAACAGGAGAAGGCGAGAACTGAAATTCGCGACCACCAGAAATATTATATTGATAGCTCTGCATGGCTGGCATGTCAAGAATACAACCAATGGCTTCAAATCCAGCACTTACCTGAAACCATTACGTTTTCGCTGGTACACCCTTGGATGCCAGTGTAAATGATTCCCGTAGAACCATTACCTGTATCGTAACCACAGTAAAACCCTGCTGCATTGGCCGGGAATCGGACCCGGATCTCCCGCGTGGCAGGCGAGAATTCTACCATTGAACCACCAATGCTGATGTAACACCAACAGGAGAAGGCGAGAACTGAAATTCTCGACCACCAGAAATATTATATTGATAGCTCTGCATGGCCGGCATGTCAAGAATACAACCAATGGCTTCAAATCCAGCACTTACCTGAAACCATTACGTTTTTGCTGGTACACCCTTGCATCCCAGTGTAAATGATTCCCGTAGAACCATTACCTGTATCGTAACCACAGTAAAACCCTGCTGCATTGGCCGGGAATCGGACCCGGATCTCCGCGTGGCAGGCAAGAATTCTACCATTGAACCACCAATGCTGATGTAACACCAACAGGAGAAGGCGAGAACTGAAATTCCCGACCACCAGAAACATCTGTTTGATAGCTTTGCGTGGCCGGCATGTCAAGAATACAACCAATGTTTTCAAATCCAGCACTTACCTGAAACCATTACGTTTTCGCTGGTACATCCTTGCATGCCAGTGTAAATGATTCCCGTAGAACCCTTACATGCATCGTAACCACAGTAAAACCCTGCTGCATTGGCCGGGAATCGGACCCTGATCTCCTGCGTGGCAGGCAAGAATTCTACCATTGAACCACCAATGCTGATGTAACACCAAGAGGAGAAGGCGAGAACTGAAATTCCCGACCACCAGAAACATCTGTTTGATAGCTTTGCGTGGCCGGCATGTCAAGAATACAACCAATGTTTTCAAATCCAGCACTTACCTGAAACCATTACGTTTTCGCTGGTACACCCTTGCATCCCAGTGTAAATGATTCCCGTAGAACCATTACCTGTATCATAACCACAGTAAAACCCTGCTGCATTGGCCGGGAATCGGACCCGGATCTCCCGCGTGGCAGGCGAGAATTCTACCATTGAACCACCAATGCTGATGTAACACCAACAGGAGAAGGCGAGAACTGAAATTCGCGACCACCAGAAACATCTGTTTGATAGCTTTGCGTGGCCGGCATGTCAAGAATACAACCAATGGTTTCAAATCCAGCACTTACCTGAAACCATTACGTTTTCGCTGGTACACCCTTGCATCCCAGTGTAAATGATTCCCGTAGAACCCTTACATGCATCGTAACCACAGTAAAACCCTGCTGCATTGGCCGGGAATCGGACCCGGATCTCCCGCGTGGCAGGCGAGAATTCTACCATTGAACCACCAATGCTGATGTAACACTAACAGGAGAAGGCGAAAACTGAAATTCCCGACCACCAGAAATATTATATTGATAGCTCTGCATGGCCGGCATGTCAAGAATACAACCAATGGCTTCAAATCCAGCACTTACCTGAAACCATTACGTTTTTGCTGGTACACCCTTGCATCCCAGTGTAAATGATTCCCGTAGAACCATTACCTGTATCGTAACCACAGTAAAACCCTGCTGCATTGGCCGGGAATCGGACCCGGACCTCCCGCGTGGCAGGCAAGAATTCTACCATTGAACCACCAATGCTGATGTAACACCAACAGGAGAAGGCGAGAACTGAAATTCCCGACCACCAGAAACATCTGTTTGATAGCTTTGCGTGGCCGGCATGTCAAGAATAAAACCAATGTTTTCAAATCCAGCACTTACCTGAAACCATTACTTTTTCGCTGGTACACCCTTGCATCCCAATGTAAATGATTCCCGTAGAACCATTACCTGTATCGTAACCGCAGTAAACCCCTGCTGCATTGGCCGGGAATCGGACCCGGATCTCCGCGTGGCAGGCGAGAATTCTACCATTGAACCACCAATGCTGATGTAACACCAACAGGAGAAGGCGAGAACTGAAATTCCCGACCACCAGAAACATCTGTTTGATAGCTTTGCGTGGCCGGCATGTCAAGAATACAACCAATGTTTTCAAATCCAGCACTTACCTGAAACCATTAGCGTTTTCGCTGGTACATCCTTGCATGCCAGTGTAAATGATTCCCGTAGAACCCTTACATGCATCGTAACCACAGTAAAACCCTGCTGCATTGGCCGGGAATCGGACCCTGATCTCCTGCGTGGCAGGCAAGAATTCTACCATTGAACCACCAATGCTGATGTAACACCAAGAGGAGAAGGCGAGAACTGAAATTCCCGACCACCAGAAACATCTGTTTGATAGCTTTGCGTGGCCGGCATGTCAACAATACAACCAATGTTTTCAAATCCAGCACTTACCTGAAACCATTACGTTTTCGCTGGTACACCCTTGCATCCCAGTGTAAATGATTCCCGTAGAACCCTTACATGCATCGTAACCACAGTAAAACCTGCTGCATTGGCCGGGAATCGGATCTCCCGCGTGGCAGGCAAGAATTCTACCATTGAACCACCAATGCTGATGTAACACCAACAGGAGAAGGCGAAAACTGAAATTCCCGACCACCAGAAATATTATATTGATAGCTCTGCATGGCCGGCATGTCAAGAATACAACCAATGGCTTCAAATCCAGCACTTACCTGAAACCATTACGTTTTCGCTGGTACACCCTTGCATCCCAATGTAAATGATTCCCGTAGAACCATTACCTGTATCGTAACCGCAGTAAACCCCTGCTGCATTGGCCGGGAATCGGACACGAATCTCCCGCGTGGCAGGCGAGAATTCTACCATTGAACCACCAATGCTGATGTAACACCAACAGGAGAAGGCGAGAACTGAAATTCCCGACCACCAGAAACATCTGTTTGATAGCTTTGCGTGGCCGGCATGTCAAGAATAAAACCAATGTTTTCAAATCCAGCACTTACCTGAAACCATTACTTTTTCGCTGGTACACCCTTGCATCCCAATGTAAATGATTCCCGTAGAACCATTACCTGTATCATAACCGCAGTAAACCCCTGCTGCATTGGCCGGGAATCGGACCCGGATCTCCGCGTGGCAGGCAAGAATTCTACCATTGAACCACCAATGCTGATGTAACACCAACAGGAGAAGGCGAGAACTGAAATTCCCGACCACCAGAAACATCTGTCTGACAGCTTTGCGTGGCCGGCATGTCAAGAATACAACCAATGTTTTCAAATCCAGCACTTACCTGAAACCATTACGTTTTCGCTGGTACACCCTTGCATCCCAATGTAAATGATTCCCGTAGAACCATTACCTGTATCGTAACCGCAGTAAACCCCTGCTGCATTGGCCGGGAATCGGACACGAATCTCCCGCCTGGCAGGCGAGAATTCTACCATTGAACCACCAATGCTGATGTAACACCAACAGGAGAAGGCGAGAACTGAAATTCCCCAACACCAGAAATATTATATTGATAGCTCTGCATAGCCGGCATGTCAAGAATACAACCAATGGCTTTAAATCCAGCACTTACCTGAAACCATTACGTTTTCGCTGGTACACCCTTGCATGCCAGTGTAAATGATTCCCGTAGAACCCTTACATGCATCGTAACCACAGAAAAACCCTGCTGCATTGGCCGGGAATCGGACCCGGACCTCCCGCGTGGCAGGCAAGAATTCTACCATTGAACCACCAATGCTGATGTAACACCAACAGGAGAAGGCGAGAACTGAAATTCCCGACCACCAGAAACATCTGTTTGATAGCTTTGCGTGGCCGGCATGTCAAGAATAAAACCAATGTTTTCAAATCCAGCACTTACCTGAAACCATTACTTTTTCGCTGGTACACCCTTGCATCCCAATGTAAATGATTCCCGTAGAACCATTACCTGTATCGTAACCGCAGTAAACCCCTGCTGCATTGGCCGGGAATCGGACCCGGATCTCCGCGTGGCAGGCGAGAATTCTACCATTGAACCACCAATGCTGATGTAACACCAACAGGAGAAGGCGAGAACTGAAATTCCCGACCACCAGAAACATCTGTTTGATAGCTTTGCGTGGCCGGCATGTCAAGAATACAACCAATGTTTTCAAATCCAGCACTTACCTGACACCATTAGCGTTTTCGCTGGTACATCCTTGCATGCCAGTGTAAATGATTCCCGTAGAACCCTTACATGCATCGTAACCACAGTAAAACCCTGCTGCATTGGCCGGGAATCGGACCCGGATCGCCTGCGTGGCAGGCAAGAATTCTACCACTGAACCACCAATGCTGATGTAACACCAACAGGAGAAGGCGAGAACTGAAATTCCCGACCACCAGAAACATCTGTTTGATAGCTTTGCGTGGCCGGCATGTCAAGAATACAACCAATGTTTTCAAATCCAGCACTTACCTGAAACCATTACGTTTTCGCTGGTACACCCTTGCATCCCAGTGTAAATGATTCCCGTAGAACCCTTACATGCATCGTAACCACAGTAAAACCCTGCTGCATTGGCCGGGAATCGGATCTCCCGCGTGGCAGGCAAGAATTCTACCATTGAACCACCAATGCTGATGTAACACCAACAGGAGAAGGCGAAAACTGAAATTCCCGACCACCAGAAATATTATATTGATAGCTCTGCATGGCCGGCATGTCAAGAATACAACCAATGTTTTCAAATCCAGCACTTACCTGAAACCATTAGCGTTTTCGCTGGTACACCCTTGCATGCCAGTGTAAATGATTCCCGTATAACCCTTACATGCATCGTAACCACAGTAAAACCCTGCTGCATTGGCAGGGAATCGGACCCGGATCTCCCGCGTGGCAGGCGAGAATTCTACCATTGAACCACCAATGCTGATGTAACACCAACAGGAGAAGGCGAGAACTGAAATTCCCGACCACCAGAAACATATGTCTGACAGCTTTGCGTGGCCGGCATGTCAAGAATACAACCAATGTTTTCAAATCCAGCACTTACCTGAAACCATTACGTTTTCGCTGGTACACCCTTGCATCCCAATGTAAATGATTCCCGTAGAACCATTACCTGTATCGTAACCGCAGTAAACCCCTGCTGCATTGGCCGGGAATCGGACACGAATCTCCCGCGTGGCAGGCGAGAATTCTACCATTGAACCACCAATGCTGATGTAACACCAACAGGAGAAGGCGAGAACTGAAATTCCCGACCACCAGAAACATCTGTTTGATAGCTTTGCGTGGCCGGCATGTCAAGAATACAACCAATGTTTTCAAATCCAGCACTTACCTGAAACCATTAGCGTTTTCGCTGGTACACCCTTGCATGCCAGTGTAAATGATTCCCGCAGAACCCTTACATGCAACGTAACCACAGTAAACCCCTGCTGCATTGGCCGGGAATCGGACCCCGATCTCCCGCGTGGCAGGCGAGAATTCTACCATTGAACCACCAATGCTGATGTAACACCAATAGGAGAAGGCGAGAACTGAAATTCCCGACCACCATAAACATCTGTTTGATAGCTTTGCGTGGCCGGCATGTCAAGAATACAACCAATGTTTTCAAATCCAGCACTTACCTGAAACCATTAGCGTTTTCGCTGGTACACCCTTGCATGCCAGTGTAAATGATTCCCGCAGAACCCTTACATGCATCGTAACCACAGTTAACCCCTGCTGCATTGGCCGGGAATCGGACCTCCCGCGTGGCAGGCGAGAATTCTACCATTGAACCACCAATGCTGATGTAACACCAACAGGAGAAGGCGAGAACTGAAATTCGCGACCACCAGAAATATTATATTGATAGCTCTGCATGGCCGGCATGTCAAGAATACAACCAATGGCTTCAAATCCAGCACTTACCTGAAACCATTACGTTTTTGCTGGTACACCCTTGCATCCCAGTGTAAATGATTCCCGTAGAACCATTACCTGTATCGTAACCACAGTAAAACCCTGCTGCATTGGCCGGGAATCGGACCCGGATCTCCGCGTGGCAGGCAAGAATTCTACCATTGAACCACCAATGCTGATGTAACACCAACAGGAGAAGGCGAGAACTGAAATTCCCGACCACCAGAAACATCTGTTTGATAGCTTTGCGTGGCCGGCATGTCAAGAATACAACCAATGTTTTCAAATCCAGCACTTACCTGAAACCATTACGTTTTCGCTGGTACATCCTTGCATGCCAGTGTAAATGATTCCCGTAGAACCCTTACATGCATCGTAACCACAGTAAAACCCTGCTGCATTGGCCGGGAATCGGACCCTGATCTCCTGCGTGGCAGGCAAGAATTCTACCATTGAACCACCAATGCTGATGTAACACCAAGAGGAGAAGGCGAGAACTGAAATTCCCGACCACCAGAAACATCTGTTTGATAGCTTTGCGTGGCCGGCATGTCAAGAATACAACCAATGTTTTCAAATCCAGCACTTACCTGAAACCATTACGTTTTCGCTGGTACACCCTTGCATCCCAGTGTAAATGATTCCCGTAGAACCATTACCTGTATCGTAACCACAGTAAAACCCTGCTGCATTGGCCGGGAATCGGACCCGGATCTCCCGCGTGGCAGGCGAGAATTCTACCATTGAACCACCAATGCTGATGTAACACCAACAGGAGAAGGCGAGAACTGAAATTCGCGACCACCAGAAACATCTGTTTGATAGCTTTGCGTGGCCGGCATGTCAAGAATACAACCAATGGTTTCAAATCCAGCACTTACCTGAAACCATTACGTTTTCGCTGGTACACCCTTGCATCCCAGTGTAAATGATTCCCGTAGAACCCTTACATGCATCGTAACCACAGTAAAACCCTGCTGCATTGGCCGGGAATCGGACCCGGATCTCCCGCGTGGCAGGCGAGAATTCTACCATTGAACCACCAATGCTGATGTAACACTAACAGGAGAAGGCGAAAACTGAAATTCCCGACCACCAGAAATATTATATTGATAGCTCTGCATGGCCGGCATGTCAAGAATACAACCAATGGCTTCAAATCCAGCACTTACCTGAAACCATTACGTTTTTGCTGGTACACCCTTGCATCCCAGTGTAAATGATTCCCGTAGAACCATTACCTGTATCGTAACCACAGTAAAACCCTGCTGCATTGGCCGGGAATCGGACCCGGACCTCCCGCGTGGCAGGCAAGAATTCTACCATTGAACCACCAATGCTGATGTAACACCAACAGGAGAAGGCGAGAACTGAAATTCCCGACCACCAGAAACATCTGTTTGATAGCTTTGCGTGGCCGGCATGTCAAGAATAAAACCAATGTTTTCAAATCCAGCACTTACCTGAAACCATTACTTTTTCGCTGGTACACCCTTGCATCCCAATGTAAATGATTCCCGTAGAACCATTACCTGTATCGTAACCGCAGTAAACCCCTGCTGCATTGGCCGGGAATCGGACCCGGATCTCCGCGTGGCAGGCGAGAATTCTACCATTGAACCACCAATGCTGATGTAACACCAACAGGAGAAGGCGAGAACTGAAATTCCCGACCACCAGAAACATCTGTTTGATAGCTTTGCGTGGCCGGCATGTCAAGAATACAACCAATGTTTTCAAATCCAGCACTTACCTGAAACCATTAGCGTTTTCGCTGGTACATCCTTGCATGCCAGTGTAAATGATTCCCGTAGAACCCTTACATGCATCGTAACCACAGTAAAACCCTGCTGCATTGGCCGGGAATCGGACCCTGATCTCCTGCGTGGCAGGCAAGAATTCTACCATTGAACCACCAATGCTGATGTAACACCAAGAGGAGAAGGCGAGAACTGAAATTCCCGACCACCAGAAACATCTGTTTGATAGCTTTGCGTGGCCGGCATGTCAACAATACAACCAATGTTTTCAAATCCAGCACTTACCTGAAACCATTACGTTTTCGCTGGTACACCCTTGCATCCCAGTGTAAATGATTCCCGTAGAACCATTACCTGTATCGTAACCACAGTAAAACCCTGCTGCATTGGCCGGGAATCGGACCCGGATCTCCGCGTGGCAGGCAAGAATTCTACCATTGAACCACCAATGCTGATGTAACACCAACAGGAGAAGGCGAGAACTGAAATTCCCGACCACCAGAAACATCTGTTTGATAGCTTTGCGTGGCCGGCATGTCAAGAATACAACCAATGTTTTCAAATCCAGCACTTACCTGAAACCATTACGTTTTCGCTGGTACATCCTTGCATGCCAGTGTAAATGATTCCCGTAGAACCCTTACATGCATCGTAACCACAGTAAAACCCTGCTGCATTGGCCGGGAATCGGACCCTGATCTCCTGCGTGGCAGGCAAGAATTCTACCATTGAACCACCAATGCTGATGTAACACCAAGAGGAGAAGGCGAGAACTGAAATTCCCGACCACCAGAAACATCTGTTTGATAGCTTTGCGTGGCCGGCATGTCAAGAATACAACCAATGTTTTCAAATCCAGCACTTACCTGAAACCATTACGTTTTCGCTGGTACACCCTTGCATCCCAGTGTAAATGATTCCCGTAGAACCATTACCTGTATCGTAACCACAGTAAAACCCTGCTGCATTGGCCGGGAATCGGACCCGGATCTCCCGCGTGGCAGGCGAGAATTCTACCATTGAACCACCAATGCTGATGTAACACCAACAGGAGAAGGCGAGAACTGAAATTCGCGACCACCAGAAACATCTGTTTGATAGCTTTGCGTGGCCGGCATGTCAAGAATACAACCAATGGTTTCAAATCCAGCACTTACCTGAAACCATTACGTTTTCGCTGGTACACCCTTGCATCCCAGTGTAAATGATTCCCGTAGAACCCTTACATGCATCGTAACCACAGTAAAACCCTGCTGCATTGGCCGGGAATCGGACCCGGATCTCCCGCGTGGCAGGCGAGAATTCTACCATTGAACCACCAATGCTGATGTAACACTAACAGGAGAAGGCGAAAACTGAAATTCCCGACCACCAGAAATATTATATTGATAGCTCTGCATGGCCGGCATGTCAAGAATACAACCAATGGCTTCAAATCCAGCACTTACCTGAAACCATTACGTTTTTGCTGGTACACCCTTGCATCCCAGTGTAAATGATTCCCGTAGAACCATTACCTGTATCGTAACCACAGTAAAACCCTGCTGCATTGGCCGGGAATCGGACCCGGACCTCCCGCGTGGCAGGCAAGAATTCTACCATTGAACCACCAATGCTGATGTAACACCAACAGGAGAAGGCGAGAACTGAAATTCCCGACCACCAGAAACATCTGTTTGATAGCTTTGCGTGGCCGGCATGTCAAGAATAAAACCAATGTTTTCAAATCCAGCACTTACCTGAAACCATTACTTTTTCGCTGGTACACCCTTGCATCCCAATGTAAATGATTCCCGTAGAACCATTACCTGTATCGTAACCGCAGTAAACCCCTGCTGCATTGGCCGGGAATCGGACCCGGATCTCCGCGTGGCAGGCGAGAATTCTACCATTGAACCACCAATGCTGATGTAACACCAAGAGGAGAAGGCGAGAACTGAAATTCCCGACCACCAGAAACATCTGTTTGATAGCTTTGCGTGGCCGGCATGTCAAGAATACAACCAATGTTTTCAAATCCAGCACTTACCTGAAACCATTACGTTTTCGCTGGTACACCCTTGCATCCCAGTGTAAATGATTCCCGTAGAACCATTACCTGTATCGTAACCACAGTAAAACCCTGCTGCATTGGCCGGGAATCGGACCCGGATCTCCCGCGTGGCAGGCGAGAATTCTACCATTGAACCACCAATGCTGATGTAACACCAACAGGAGAAGGCGAGAACTGAAATTCGCGACCACCAGAAACATCTGTTTGATAGCTTTGCGTGGCCGGCATGTCAAGAATACAACCAATGGTTTCAAATCCAGCACTTACCTGAAACCATTACGTTTTCGCTGGTACACCCTTGCATCCCAGTGTAAATGATTCCCGTAGAACCCTTACATGCATCGTAACCACAGTAAAACCCTGCTGCATTGGCCGGGAATCGGACCCGGATCTCCCGCGTGGCAGGCGAGAATTCTACCATTGAACCACCAATGCTGATGTAACACTAACAGGAGAAGGCGAAAACTGAAATTCCCGACCACCAGAAATATTATATTGATAGCTCTGCATGGCCGGCATGTCAAGAATACAACCAATGGCTTCAAATCCAGCACTTACCTGAAACCATTACGTTTTTGCTGGTACACCCTTGCATCCCAGTGTAAATGATTCCCGTAGAACCATTACCTGTATCGTAACCACAGTAAAACCCTGCTGCATTGGCCGGGAATCGGACCCGGACCTCCCGCGTGGCAGGCAAGAATTCTACCATTGAACCACCAATGCTGATGTAACACCAACAGGAGAAGGCGAGAACTGAAATTCCCGACCACCAGAAACATCTGTTTGATAGCTTTGCGTGGCCGGCATGTCAAGAATAAAACCAATGTTTTCAAATCCAGCACTTACCTGAAACCATTACTTTTTCGCTGGTACACCCTTGCATCCCAATGTAAATGATTCCCGTAGAACCATTACCTGTATCGTAACCGCAGTAAACCCCTGCTGCATTGGCCGGGAATCGGACCCGGATCTCCGCGTGGCAGGCGAGAATTCTACCATTGAACCACCAATGCTGATGTAACACCAACAGGAGAAGGCGAGAACTGAAATTCCCGACCACCAGAAACATCTGTTTGATAGCTTTGCGTGGCCGGCATGTCAAGAATACAACCAATGTTTTCAAATCCAGCACTTACCTGAAACCATTAGCGTTTTCGCTGGTACATCCTTGCATGCCAGTGTAAATGATTCCCGTAGAACCCTTACATGCATCGTAACCACAGTAAAACCCTGCTGCATTGGCCGGGAATCGGACCCTGATCTCCTGCGTGGCAGGCAAGAATTCTACCATTGAACCACCAATGCTGATGTAACACCAAGAGGAGAAGGCGAGAACTGAAATTCCCGACCACCAGAAACATCTGTTTGATAGCTTTGCGTGGCCGGCATGTCAACAATACAACCAATGTTTTCAAATCCAGCACTTACCTGAAACCATTACGTTTTCGCTGGTACACCCTTGCATCCCAGTGTAAATGATTCCCGTAGAACCATTACCTGTATCGTAACCACAGTAAAACCCTGCTGCATTGGCCGGGAATCGGACCCGGATCTCCGCGTGGCAGGCAAGAATTCTACCATTGAACCACCAATGCTGATGTAACACCAACAGGAGAAGGCGAGAACTGAAATTCCCGACCACCAGAAACATCTGTTTGATAGCTTTGCGTGGCCGGCATGTCAAGAATACAACCAATGTTTTCAAATCCAGCACTTACCTGAAACCATTACGTTTTCGCTGGTACATCCTTGCATGCCAGTGTAAATGATTCCCGTAGAACCCTTACATGCATCGTAACCACAGTAAAACCCTGCTGCATTGGCCGGGAATCGGACCCTGATCTCCTGCGTGGCAGGCAAGAATTCTACCATTGAACCACCAATGCTGATGTAACACCAAGAGGAGAAGGCGAGAACTGAAATTCCCGACCACCAGAAACATCTGTTTGATAGCTTTGCGTGGCCGGCATGTCAAGAATACAACCAATGTTTTCAAATCCAGCACTTACCTGAAACCATTACGTTTTCGCTGGTACACCCTTGCATCCCAGTGTAAATGATTCCCGTAGAACCATTACCTGTATCGTAACCACAGTAAAACCCTGCTGCATTGGCCGGGAATCGGACCCGGATCTCCCGCGTGGCAGGCGAGAATTCTACCATTGAACCACCAATGCTGATGTAACACCAACAGGAGAAGGCGAGAACTGAAATTCGCGACCACCAGAAACATCTGTTTGATAGCTTTGCGTGGCCGGCATGTCAAGAATACAACCAATGGTTTCAAATCCAGCACTTACCTGAAACCATTACGTTTTCGCTGGTACACCCTTGCATCCCAGTGTAAATGATTCCCGTAGAACCCTTACATGCATCGTAACCACAGTAAAACCCTGCTGCATTGGCCGGGAATCGGACCCGGATCTCCCGCGTGGCAGGCGAGAATTCTACCATTGAACCACCAATGCTGATGTAACACTAACAGGAGAAGGCGAAAACTGAAATTCCCGACCACCAGAAATATTATATTGATAGCTCTGCATGGCCGGCATGTCAAGAATACAACCAATGGCTTCAAATCCAGCACTTACCTGAAACCATTACGTTTTTGCTGGTACACCCTTGCATCCCAGTGTAAATGATTCCCGTAGAACCATTACCTGTATCGTAACCACAGTAAAACCCTGCTGCATTGGCCGGGAATCGGACCCGGACCTCCCGCGTGGCAGGCAAGAATTCTACCATTGAACCACCAATGCTGATGTAACACCAACAGGAGAAGGCGAGAACTGAAATTCCCGACCACCAGAAACATCTGTTTGATAGCTTTGCGTGGCCGGCATGTCAAGAATAAAACCAATGTTTTCAAATCCAGCACTTACCTGAAACCATTACTTTTTCGCTGGTACACCCTTGCATCCCAATGTAAATGATTCCCGTAGAACCATTACCTGTATCGTAACCGCAGTAAACCCCTGCTGCATTGGCCGGGAATCGGACCCGGATCTCCGCGTGGCAGGCGAGAATTCTACCATTGAACCACCAATGCTGATGTAACACCAACAGGAGAAGGCGAGAACTGAAATTCCCGACCACCAGAAACATCTGTTTGATAGCTTTGCGTGGCCGGCATGTCAAGAATACAACCAATGTTTTCAAATCCAGCACTTACCTGAAACCATTAGCGTTTTCGCTGGTACATCCTTGCATGCCAGTGTAAATGATTCCCGTAGAACCCTTACATGCATCGTAACCACAGTAAAACCCTGCTGCATTGGCCGGGAATCGGACCCTGATCTCCTGCGTGGCAGGCAAGAATTCTACCATTGAACCACCAATGCTGATGTAACACCAAGAGGAGAAGGCGAGAACTGAAATTCCCGACCACCAGAAACATCTGTTTGATAGCTTTGCGTGGCCGGCATGTCAACAATACAACCAATGTTTTCAAATCCAGCACTTACCTGAAACCATTACGTTTTCGCTGGTACACCCTTGCATCCCAGTGTAAATGATTCCCGTAGAACCCTTACATGCATCGTAACCACAGTAAAACCTGCTGCATTGGCCGGGAATCGGATCTCCCGCGTGGCAGGCAAGAATTCTACCATTGAACCACCAATGCTGATGTAACACCAACAGGAGAAGGCGAAAACTGAAATTCCCGACCACCAGAAATATTATATTGATAGCTCTGCATGGCCGGCATGTCAAGAATACAACCAATGGCTTCAAATCCAGCACTTACCTGAAACCATTACGTTTTCGCTGGTACACCCTTGCATCCCAGTGTAAATGATTCCCGTAGAACGATTACCTGTATCGTAACCACAGTAAAACCCTGCTGCATTGGCCGGGAATCTGACCCGGATCTCCCGCGTGGCAGGCGAGAATTCTACCATTGAACCACCAATGCTGATATAACTCCAACAGGAGAAGGCGAGAACTGAAATTCCCGACCACCAGAAACATCTGTTTGACAGCTTTGCGTGGCCGGCATGTCAAGAATACAACCAATGTTTTCAAATCCAGCACTTACCTGAAACCATTACGTTTTCGCTGGTACACCCTTGCATCCCAATGTAAATGATTCCCGTAGAACCATTACCTGTATCGTAACCGCAGTAAACCCCTGCTGCATTGGCCGGGAATCGGACACGAATCTCCCGCGTGGCAGGCGAGAATTCTACCATTGAACCACCAATGCTGATGTAACACCAACAGGAGAAGGCGAGAACTGAAATTCCCCAACACCAGAAATATTATATTGATAGCTCTGCATAGCCGGCATGTCAAGAATACAACCAATGGCTTTAAATCCAGCACTTACCTGAAACCATTACGTTTTCGCTGGTACACCCTTGCATGCCAGTGTAAATGATTCCCGTAGAACCCTTACATGCATCGTAACCACAGTAAAACCCTGCTGCATTGGCCGGGAATCGGAACCGGACCTCCCGCGCGGCAGGCAAGAATTCTACCATTGAACCACCAATGCTGATGTAACACCAACAGGAGAAGGCGAGAACTGAAATTCCCGACCACCAGAAACATCTGTTTGATAGCTTTGCGTGGCCGGCATGTCAAGAATAAAACCAATGTTTTCAAATCCAGCACTTACCTGAAACCATTACTTTTTCGCTGGTACACCCTTGCATCCCAATGTAAATGATTCCCGTAGAACCATTACCTGTATCATAACCGCAGTAAACCCCTGCTGCATTGGCCGGGAATCGGACCCGGATCTCCGCGTGGCAGGCAAGAATTCTACCATTGAACCACCAATGCTGATGTAACACCAACAGGAGAAGGCGAGAACTGAAATTCCCGACCACCAGAAACATCTGTCTGACAGCTTTGCGTGGCCGGCATGTCAAGAATACAACCAATGTTTTCAAATCCAGCACTTACCTGAAACCATTACGTTTTCGCTGGTACACCCTTGCATCCCAACGTAAATGATTCCCGTAGAACCATTACCTGTATCGTAACCGCAGTAAACCCCTGCTGCATTGGCCGGGAATCGGACACGAATCTCCCGCCTGGCAGGCGAGAATTCTACCATTGAACCACCAATGCTGATGTAACACCAACAGGAGAAGGCGAGAACTGAAATTCCCCAACACCAGAAATATTATATTGATAGCTCTGCATAGCCGGCATGTCAAGAATACAACCAATGGCTTTAAATCCAGCACTTACCTGAAACCATTACGTTTTCGCTGGTACACCCTTGCATGCCAGTGTAAATGATTCCCGTAGAACCCTTACATGCATCGTAACCACAGAAAAACCCTGCTGCATTGGCCGGGAATCGGACCCGGACCTCCCGCGTGGCAGGCAAGAATTCTACCATTGAACCACCAATGCTGATGTAACACCAACAGGAGAAGGCGAGAACTGAAATTCCCGACCACCAGAAACATCTGTTTGATAGCTTTGCGTGGCCGGCATGTCAAGAATAAAACCAATGTTTTCAAATCCAGCACTTACCTGAAACCATTACTTTTTCGCTGGTACACCCTTGCATCCCAATGTAAATGATTCCCGTAGAACCATTACCTGTATCGTAACCGCAGTAAACCCCTGCTGCATTGGCCGGGAATCGGACCCGGATCTACGCGTGGCAGGCGAGAATTCTACCATTGAACCACCAATGCTGATGTAACACCAACAGGAGAAGGCGAGAACTGAAATTCCCGACCACCAGAAACATCTGTTTGATAGCTTTGCGTGGCCGGCATGTCAAGAATACAACCAATGTTTTCAAATCCAGCACTTACCTGACACCATTAGCGTTTTCGCTGGTACATCCTTGCATGCCAGTGTAAATGATTCCCGTAGAACCCTTACATGCATCGTAACCACAGTAAAACCCTGCTGCATTGGCCGGGAATCGGACCCGGATCTCCTGCGTGGCAGGCAAGAATTCTACCACTGAACCACCAATGCTGATGTAACACCAACAGGAGAAGGCGAGAACTGAAATTCCCGACCACCAGAAACATCTGTTTGATAGCTTTGCGTGGCCGGCATGTCAAGAATACAACCAATGTTTTCAAATCCAGCACTTACCTGAAACCATTACGTTTTCGCTGGTACACCCTTGCATCCCAGTGTAAATGATTCCCGTAGAACCCTTACATGCATCGTAACCACAGTAAAACCCTGCTGCATTGGCCGGGAATCGGACCCGGATCTCCCGCGTGGCAGGCGAGAATTCTACCATTGAACCACCAATGCTGATGTAACACTAACAGGAGAAGGCGAAAACTGAAATTCCCGACCACCAGAAATATTATATTGATAGCTCTGCATGGCCGGCATGTCAAGAATACAACCAATGGCTTCAAATCCAGCACTTACCTGAAACCATTACGTTTTTGCTGGTACACCCTTGCATCCCAGTGTAAATGATTCCCGTAGAACCATTACCTGTATCGTAACCACAGTAAAACCCTGCTGCATTGGCCGGGAATCGGACCCGGACCTCCCGCATGGCAGGCAAGAATTCTACCATTGAACCACCAATGCTGATGTAACACCAACAGGAGAAGGCGAGAACTGAAATTCCCGACCACCAGAAACATCTGTTTGATAGCTTTGCGTGGCCGGCATGTCAAGAATAAAACCAATGTTTTCAAATCCAGCACTTACCTGAAACCATTACTTTTTCGCTGGTACACCCTGGCATCCCAATGTAAATGATTCCCGTAGAACCATTACCTGTATCGTAACCGCAGTAAACCCCTGCTGCATTGGCCGGGAATCGGACCCGGATCTCCGCGTGGCAGGCGAGAATTCTACCATTGAACCACCAATGCTGATGTAACACCAACAGGAGAAGGCGAGAACTGAAATTCCCGACCACCAGAAACATCTGTTTGATAGCTTTGCGTGGCCGGCATGTCAAGAATACAACCAATGTTTTCAAATCCAGCACTTACCTGAAACCATTAGCGTTTTCGCTGGTACATCCTTGCATGCCAGTGTAAATGATTCCCGTAGAACCCTTACATGCATCGTAACCACAGTAAAACCCTGCTGCATTGGCCGGGAATCGGACCCTGATCTCATGCGTGGCAGGCAAGAATTCTACCATTGAACCACCAATGCTGATGTAACACCAAGAGGAGAAGGCGAGAACTGAAATTCCCGACCACCAGAAACATCTGTTTGATAGCTTTGCGTGGCCGGCATGTCAACAATACAACCAATGTTTTCAAATCCAGCACTTACCTGAAACCATTACGTTTTCGCTGGTACACCCTTGCATCCCAGTGTAAATGATTCCCGTAGAACCATTACCTGTATCGTAACCACAGTAAAACCCTGCTGCATTGGCCGGGAATCGGACCCGGATCTCCCGCGTGGCAGGCGAGAATTCTACCATTGAACCACCAATGCTGATGTAACACCAACAGGAGAAGGCGAGAACTGAAATTCGCGACCACCAGAAACATCTGTTTGATAGCTTTGCGTGGCCGGCATGTCAAGAATACAACCAATGGTTTCAAATCCAGCACTTACCTGAAACCATTACGTTTTCGCTGGTACACCCTTGCATCCCAGTGTAAATGATTCCCGTAGAACCCTTACATGCATCGTAACCACAGTAAAACCCTGCTGCATTGGCCGGGAATCGGACCCGGATCTCCCGCGTGGCAGGCGAGAATTCTACCATTGAACCACCAATGCTGATGTAACACTAACAGGAGAAGGCGAAAACTGAAATTCCCGACCACCAGAAATATTATATTGATAGCTCTGCATGGCCGGCATGTCAAGAATACAACCAATGGCTTCAAATCCAGCACTTACCTGAAACCATTACGTTTTTGCTGGTACACCCTTGCATCCCAGTGTAAATGATTCCCGTAGAACCATTACCTGTATCGTAACCGCAGTAAACCCCTGCTGCATTGGCCGGGAATCGGACCCGGATCTCCGCGTGGCAGGCGAGAATTCTACCATTGAACCACCAATGCTGATGTAACACCAAGAGGAGAAGGCGAGAACTGAAATTCCCGACCACCAGAAACATCTGTTTGATAGCTTTGCGTGGCCGGCATGTCAACAATACAACCAATGTTTTCAAATCCAGCACTTACCTGAAACCATTACGTTTTCGCTGGTACACCCTTGCATCCCAGTGTAAATGATTCCCGTAGAACCCTTACATGCATCGTAACCACAGTAAAACCTGCTGCATTGGCCGGGAATCGGATCTCCCGCGTGGCAGGCAAGAATTCTACCATTGAACCACCAATGCTGATGTAACACCAACAGGAGAAGGCGAAAACTGAAATTCCCGACCACCAGAAATATTATATTGATAGCTCTGCATGGCCGGCATGTCAAGAATACAACCAATGGCTTCAAATCCAGCACTTACCTGAAACCATTACGTTTTCGCTGGTACACCCTTGCATGCCAGTGTAAATGATTCCCGTAGAACCCTTACATGCATCGTAACCACAGTAAAACCCTACTGCATTGGCCGGGAATCGGACCCGGATCTCCCGCGTGGCAGGCAAGAATTCTACCATTGAACCACCAATGCTGATGTAACACCAACAGGAGAAGGCGAAAACTGAAATTCCCGACCACCAGAAATATTATATTGATAGCTCTGCATGGCCGGCATGTCAAGAATACAACCAATGGCTTCAAATCCAGCACTTACCTGAAACCATTACGTTTTTGCTGGTACACCCTTGCATCCCAGTGTAAATGATTCCCGTAGAACCATTACCTGTATCGTAACCACAGTAAAACCCTGCTGCATTGGCCGGGAATCGGACCCGGACCTCCCGCGTGGCAGGCAAGAATTCTACCATTGAACCACCAATGCTGATGTAACACCAACAGGAGAAGGCGAGAACTGAAATTGCCGACCACCAGAAACATCTGTTTGATAGCTTTGCGTGGCCGGCATGTCAAGAATAAAACCAATGTTTTCAAATCCAGCACTTACCTGAAACCATTACTTTTTCGCTGGTACACCCTTGCATCCCAATGTAAATGATTCCCGTAGAACCATTACCTGTATCGTAACCGCAGTAAACCCCTGCTGCATTGGCCGGGAATCGGACCCGGATCTCCGCGTGGCAGGCGAGAATTCTACCATTGAACCACCAATGCTGATGTAACACCAACAGGAGAAGGCGAGAACTGAAATTCCCGACCACCAGAAACATCTGTTTGATAGCTTTGCGTGGCCGGCATGTCAAGAATACAACCAATGTTTTCAAATCCAGCACTTACCTGAAACCATTCGCGTTTTCGCTGGTACATCCTTGCATGCCAGTGTAAATGATTCCCGTAGAACCCTTACATGCATCGTAACCACAGTAAAACCCTGCTGCATTGGCCGGGAATCGGACCCTGATCTCCTGCGTGGCAGGCAAGAATTCTACCATTGAACCACCAATGCTGATGTAACACCAAGAGGAGAAGGCGAGAACTGAAATTCCCGACCACCAGAAACATCTGTTTGATAGCTTTGCGTGGCCGGCATGTCAAGAATACAACCAATGTTTTCAAATCCAGCACTTACCTGAAACCATTACGTTTTCGCTGGTACACCCTTGCATCCCAGTGTAAATGATTCCCGTAGAACCATTACCTGTATCGTAACCACAGTAAAACCCTGCTGCATTGGCCGGGAATCGGACCCGGATCTCCGCGTGGCAGGCAAGAATTCTACCATTGAACCACCAATGCTGATGTAACACCAACAGGAGAAGGCGAGAACTGAAATTCCCGACCACCAGAAACATCTGTTTGATAGCTTTGCGTGGCCGGCATGTCAAGAATACAACCAATGTTTTCAAATCCAGCACTTACCTGAAACCATTACGTTTTCGCTGGTACATCCTTGCATGCCAGTGTAAATGATTCCCGTAGAACCCTTACATGCATCGTAACCACAGTAAAACCCTGCTGCGTTGGCCGGGAATCGGACCCTGATCTCCTGCGTGGCAGGCAAGAATTCTACCATTGAACCACCAATGCTGATGTAACACCAAGAGGAGAAGGCGAGAACTGAAATTCCCGACCACCAGAAACATCTGTTTGATAGCTTTGCGTGGCCGGCATGTCAAGAATACAACCAATGTTTTCAAATCCAGCACTTACCTGAAACCATTACGTTTTCGCTGGTACACCCTTGCATCCCAGTGTAAATGATTCCCGTAGAACCATTACCTGTATCGTAACCACAGTAAAACCCTGCTGCATTGGCCGGGAATCGGACCCGGATCTCCCGCGTGGCAGGCGAGAATTCTACCATTGAACCACCAATGCTGATGTAACACCAACAGGAGAAGGCGAGAACTGAAATTCGCGACCACCAGAAACATCTGTTTGATAGCTTTGCGTGGCCGGCATGTCAAGAATACAACCAATGGTTTCAAATCCAGCACTTACCTGAAACCATTACGTTTTCGCTGGTACACCCTTGCATCCCAGTGTAAATGATTCCCGTAGAACCCTTACATGCATCGTAACCACAGTAAAACCCTGCTGCATTGGCCGGGAATCGGACCCGGATCTCCCGCGTGGCAGGCGAGAATTCTACCATTGAACCACCAATGCTGATGTAACACTAACAGGAGAAGGCGAAAACTGAAATTCCCGACCACCAGAAATATTATATTGATAGCTCTGCATGGCCGGCATGTCAAGAATACAACCAATGGCTTCAAATCCAGCACTTACCTGAAACCATTACGTTTTTGCTGGTACACCCTTGCATCCCAGTGTAAATGATTCCCGTAGAACCATTACCTGTATCGTAACCGCAGTAAACCCCTGCTGCATTGGCCGGGAATCGGACCCGGATCTCCGCGTGGCAGGCGAGAATTCTACCATTGAACCACCAATGCTGATGTAACACCAAGAGGAGAAGGCGAGAACTGAAATTCCCGACCACCAGAAACATCTGTTTGATAGCTTTGCGTGGCCGGCATGTCAACAATACAACCAATGTTTTCAAATCCAGCACTTACCTGAAACCATTACGTTTTCGCTGGTACACCCTTGCATCCCAGTGTAAATGATTCCCGTAGAACCCTTACATGCATCGTAACCACAGTAAAACCTGCTGCATTGGCCGGGAATCGGATCTCCCGCGTGGCAGGCAAGAATTCTACCATTGAACCACCAATGCTGATGTAACACCAACAGGAGAAGGCGAAAACTGAAATTCCCGACCACCAGAAATATTATATTGATAGCTCTGCATGGCCGGCATGTCAAGAATACAACCAATGGCTTCAAATCCAGCACTTACCTGAAACCATTACGTTTTTGCTGGTACACCCTTGCATCCCAGTGTAAATGATTCCCGTAGAACCATTACCTGTATCGTAACCACAGTAAAACCCTGCTGCATTGGCCGGGAATCGGACCCGGACCTCCCGCGTGGCAGGCAAGAATTCTACCATTGAACCACCAATGCTGATGTAACACCAACAGGAGAAGGCGAGAACTGAAATTGCCGACCACCAGAAACATCTGTTTGATAGCTTTGCGTGGCCGGCATGTCAAGAATAAAACCAATGTTTTCAAATCCAGCACTTACCTGAAACCATTACTTTTTCGCTGGTACACCCTTGCATCCCAATGTAAATGATTCCCGTAGAACCATTACCTGTATCGTAACCGCAGTAAACCCCTGCTGCATTGGCCGGGAATCGGACCCGGATCTCCGCGTGGCAGGCGAGAATTCTACCATTGAACCACCAATGCTGATGTAACACCAACAGGAGAAGGCGAGAACTGAAATTCCCGACCACCAGAAACATCTGTTTGATAGCTTTGCGTGGCCGGCATGTCAAGAATACAACCAATGTTTTCAAATCCAGCACTTACCTGAAACCATTAGCGTTTTCGCTGGTACATCCTTGCATGCCAGTGTAAATGATTCCCGTAGAACCCTTACATGCATCGTAACCACAGTAAAACCCTGCTGCATTGGCCGGGAATCGGACCCTGATCTCCTGCGTGGCAGGCAAGAATTCTACCATTGAACCACCAATGCTGATGTAACACCAAGAGGAGAAGGCGAGAACTGAAATTCCCGACCACCAGAAACATCTGTTTGATAGCTTTGCGTGGCCGGCATGTCAACAATACAACCAATGTTTTCAAATCCAGCACTTACCTGAAACCATTACGTTTTCGCTGGTACACCCTTGCATCCCAGTGTAAATGATTCCCGTAGAACCATTACCTGTATCGTAACCACAGTAAAACCCTGCTGCATTGGCCGGGAATCGGACCCGGATCTCCGCGTGGCAGGCAAGAATTCTACCATTGAACCACCAATGCTGATGTAACACCAACAGGAGAAGGCGAGAACTGAAATTCCCGACCACCAGAAACATCTGTTTGATAGCTTTGCGTGGCCGGCATGTCAAGAATACAACCAATGTTTTCAAATCCAGCACTTACCTGAAACCATTACGTTTTCGCTGGTACATCCTTGCATGCCAGTGTAAATGATTCCCGTAGAACCCTTACATGCATCGTAACCACAGTAAAAC
Source organism: Lycodopsis pacificus (assembly GCA_028022725.1). Classification (NCBI taxonomy): domain Eukaryota; kingdom Metazoa; phylum Chordata; class Actinopteri; order Perciformes; family Zoarcidae; genus Lycodopsis; species Lycodopsis pacificus. Next base: position 32,890,904 of record CM051689.1, on the reverse strand, counting down.
CCTGCTGCATTGGCCGGGAATCGGACCCTGATCACCTGCGTGGCAGGCAAGAATTCTACCATTGAACCACCAATGCTGATGTAACACCAACAGGAGAAGGCGAGAACTGAAATTCCCGACCACCAGAAACATCTGTCTGACAGCTTTGCGTGGCCGGCATGTCAAGAATACAACCAATGTTTTCAAATCCAGCACTTACCTGAAACCATTACGTTTTCGCTGGTACACCCTTGCATCCCAACGTAAATGATTCCCGTAGAACCATTACCTGTATCGTAACCGCAGTAAACCCCTGCTGCATTGGCCGGGAATCGGACACGAATCTCCCGCCTGGCAGGCGAGAATTCTACCATTGAACCACCAATGCTGATGTAACACCAACAGGAGAAGGCGAGAACTGAAATTCCCCAACACCAGAAATATTATATTGATAGCTCTGCATAGCCGGCATGTCAAGAATACAACCAATGGCTTTAAATCCAGCACTTACCTGAAACCATTACGTTTTCGCTGGTACACCCTTGCATGCCAGTGTAAATGATTCCCGTAGAACCCTTACATGCATCGTAACCACAGAAAAACCCTGCTGCATTGGCCGGGAATCGGACCCGGACCTCCCGCGTGGCAGGCAAGAATTCTACCATTGAACCACCAATGCTGATGTAACACCAACAGGAGAAGGCGAGAACTGAAATTCCCGACCACCAGAAACATCTGTTTGATAGCTTTGCGTGGCCGGCATGTCAAGAATAAAACCAATGTTTTCAAATCCAGCACTTACCTGAAACCATTACTTTTTCGCTGGTACACCCTTGCATCCCAATGTAAATGATTCCCGTAGAACCATTACCTGTATCGTAACCGCAGTAAACCCCTGCTGCATTGGCCGGGAATCGGACCCGGATCTCCGCGTGGCAGGCGAGAATTCTACCATTGAACCACCAATGCTGATGTAACACCAACAGGAGAAGGCGAGAACTGAAATTCCCGACCACCAGAAACATCTGTTTGATAGCTTTGCGTGGCCGGCATGTCAAGAATACAACCAATGTTTTCAAATCCAGCACTTACCTGACACCATTAGCGTTTTCGCTGGTACATCCTTGCATGCCAGTGTAAATGATTCCCGTAGAACCCTTACATGCATCGTAACCACAGTAAAACCCTGCTGCATTGGCCGGGAATCGGACCCGGATCTCCTGCGTGGCAGGCAAGAATTCTACCACTGAACCACCAATGCTGATGTAACACCAACAGGAGAAGGCGAGAACTGAAATTCCCGACCACCAGAAACATCTGTTTGATAGCTTTGCGTGGCCGGCATGTCAAGAATACAACCAATGTTTTCAAATCCAGCACTTACCTGAAACCATTACGTTTTCGCTGGTACACCCTTGCATCCCAGTGTAAATGATTCCCGTAGAACCCTTACATGCATCGTAACCACAGTAAAACCCTGCTGCATTGGCCGGGAATCGGACCCAGATCTCCCGCGTGGCAGGCGAGAATTCTACCATTGAACCACCAATGCTGATGTAACACTAACAGGAGAAGGCGAAAACTGAAATTCCCGACCACCAGAAATATTATATTGATAGCTCTGCATGGCCGGCATGTCAAGAATACAACCAATGGCTTCAAATCCAGCACTTACCTGAAACCATTACGTTTTTGCTGGTACACCCTTGCATCCCAGTGTAAATGATTCCCGTAGAACCATTACCTGTATCGTAACCACAGTAAAACCCTGCTGCATTGGCCGGGAATCGGACCCGGACCTCCCGCATGGCAGGCAAGAATTCTACCATTGAACCACCAATGCTGATGTAACACCAACAGGAGAAGGCGAGAACTGAAATTCCCGACCACCAGAAACATCTGTTTGATAGCTTTGCGTGGCCGGCATGTCAAGAATAAAACCAATGTTTTCAAATCCAGCACTTACCTGAAACCATTACTTTTTCGCTGGTACACCCTGGCATCCCAATGTAAATGATTCCCGTAGAACCATTACCTGTATCGTAACCGCAGTAAACCCCTGCTGCATTGGCCGGGAATCGGACCCGGATCTCCGCGTGGCAGGCGAGAATTCTACCATTGAACCACCAATGCTGATGTAACACCAACAGGAGAAGGCGAGAACTGAAATTCCCGACCACCAGAAACATCTGTTTGATAGCTTTGCGTGGCCGGCATGTCAAGAATACAACCAATGTTTTCAAATCCAGCACTTACCTGAAACCATTCGCGTTTTCGCTGGTACATCCTTGCATGCCAGTGTAAATGATTCCCGTAGAACCCTTACATGCATCGTAACCACAGTAAAACCCTGCTGCATTGGCCGGGAATCGGACCCTGATCTCATGCGTGGCAGGCAAGAATTCTACCATTGAACCACCAATGCTGATGTAACACCAAGAGGAGAAGGCGAGAACTGAAATTCCCGACCACCAGAAACATCTGTTTGATAGCTTTGCGTGGCCGGCATGTCAACAATACAACCAATGTTTTCAAATCCAGCACTTACCTGAAACCATTACGTTTTCGCTGGTACACCCTTGCATCCCAGTGTAAATGATTCCCGTAGAACCATTACCTGTATCGTAACCACAGTAAAACCCTGCTGCATTGGCCGGGAATCGGACCCGGATCTCCCGCGTGGCAGGCGAGAATTCTACCATTGAACCACCAATGCTGATGTAACACCAACAGGAGAAGGCGAGAACTGAAATTCGCGACCACCAGAAACATCTGTTTGATAGCTTTGCGTGGCCGGCATGTCAAGAATACAACCAATGGTTTCAAATCCAGCACTTACCTGAAACCATTACGTTTTCGCTGGTACACCCTTGCATCCCAGTGTAAATGATTCCCGTAGAACCCTTACATGCATCGTAACCACAGTAAAACCCTGCTGCATTGGCCGGGAATCGGACCCGGATCTCCCGCGTGGCAGGCGAGAATTCTACCATTGAACCACCAATGCTGATGTAACACTAACAGGAGAAGGCGAAAACTGAAATTCCCGACCACCAGAAATATTATATTGATAGCTCTGCATGGCCGGCATGTCAAGAATACAACCAATGGCTTCAAATCCAGCACTTACCTGAAACCATTACGTTTTTGCTGGTACACCCTTGCATCCCAGTGTAAATGATTCCCGTAGAACCATTACCTGTATCGTAACCGCAGTAAACCCCTGCTGCATTGGCCGGGAATCGGACCCGGATCTCCGCGTGGCAGGCGAGAATTCTACCATTGAACCACCAATGCTGATGTAACACCAAGAGGAGAAGGCGAGAACTGAAATTCCCGACCACCAGAAACATCTGTTTGATAGCTTTGCGTGGCCGGCATGTCAACAATACAACCAATGTTTTCAAATCCAGCACTTACCTGAAACCATTACGTTTTCGCTGGTACACCCTTGCATCCCAGTGTAAATGATTCCCGTAGAACCCTTACATGCATCGTAACCACAGTAAAACCTGCTGCATTGGCCGGGAATCGGATCTCCCGCGTGGCAGGCAAGAATTCTACCATTGAACCACCAATGCTGATGTAACACCAACAGGAGAAGGCGAAAACTGAAATTCCCGACCACCAGAAATATTATATTGATAGCTCTGCATGGCCGGCATGTCAAGAATACAACCAATGGCTTCAAATCCAGCACTTACCTGAAACCATTACGTTTTCGCTGGTACACCCTTGCATGCCAGTGTAAATGATTCCCGTAGAACCCTTACATGCATCGTAACCACAGTAAAACCCTGCTGCATTGGCCGGGAATCGGACCCGGATCTCCCGCGTGGCAGGCAAGAATTCTACCATTGAACCACCAATGCTGATGTAACACCAACAGGAGAAGGCGAAAACTGAAATTCCCGACCACCAGAAATATTATATTGATAGCTCTGCATGGCCGGCATGTCAAGAATACAACCAATGGCTTCAAATCCAGCACTTACCTGAAACCATTACGTTTTTGCTGGTACACCCTTGCATCCCAGTGTAAATGATTCCCGTAGAACCATTACCTGTATCGTAACCACAGTAAAACCCTGCTGCATTGGCCGGGAATCGGACCCGGACCTCCCGCGTGGCAGGCAAGAATTCTACCATTGAACCACCAATGCTGATGTAACACCAACAGGAGAAGGCGAGAACTGAAATTGCCGACCACCAGAAACATCTGTTTGATAGCTTTGCGTGGCCGGCATGTCAAGAATAAAACCAATGTTTTCAAATCCAGCACTTACCTGAAACCATTACTTTTTCGCTGGTACACCCTTGCATCCCAATGTAAATGATTCCCGTAGAACCATTACCTGTATCGTAACCGCAGTAAACCCCTGCTGCATTGGCCGGGAATCGGACCCGGATCTCCGCGTGGCAGGCGAGAATTCTACCATTGAACCACCAATGCTGATGTAACACCAACAGGAGAAGGCGAGAACTGAAATTCCCGACCACCAGAAACATCTGTTTGATAGCTTTGCGTGGCCGGCATGTCAAGAATACAACCAATGTTTTCAAATCCAGCACTTACCTGAAACCATTAGCGTTTTCGCTGGTACATCCTTGCATGCCAGTGTAAATGATTCCCGTAGAACCCTTACATGCATCGTAACCACAGTAAAACCCTGCTGCATTGGCCGGGAATCGGACCCTGATCTCCTGCGTGGCAGGCAAGAATTCTACCATTGAACCACCAATGCTGATGTAACACCAAGAGGAGAAGGCGAGAACTGAAATTCCCGACCACCAGAAACATCTGTTTGATAGCTTTGCGTGGCCGGCATGTCAAGAATACAACCAATGTTTTCAAATCCAGCACTTACCTGAAACCATTACGTTTTCGCTGGTACACCCTTGCATCCCAGTGTAAATGATTCCCGTAGAACCATTACCTGTATCGTAACCACAGTAAAACCCTGCTGCATTGGCCGGGAATCGGACCCGGATCTCCGCGTGGCAGGCAAGAATTCTACCATTGAACCACCAATGCTGATGTAACACCAACAGGAGAAGGCGAGAACTGAAATTCCCGACCACCAGAAACATCTGTTTGATAGCTTTGCGTGGCCGGCATGTCAAGAATACAACCAATGTTTTCAAATCCAGCACTTACCTGAAACCATTACGTTTTCGCTGGTACATCCTTGCATGCCAGTGTAAATGATTCCCGTAGAACCCTTACATGCATCGTAACCACAGTAAAACCCTGCTGCGTTGGCCGGGAATCGGACCCTGATCTCCTGCGTGGCAGGCAAGAATTCTACCATTGAACCACCAATGCTGATGTAACACCAAGAGGAGAAGGCGAGAACTGAAATTCCCGACCACCAGAAACATCTGTTTGATAGCTTTGCGTGGCCGGCATGTCAAGAATACAACCAATGTTTTCAAATCCAGCACTTACCTGAAACCATTACGTTTTCGCTGGTACACCCTTGCATCCCAGTGTAAATGATTCCCGTAGAACCATTACCTGTATCGTAACCACAGTAAAACCCTGCTGCATTGGCCGGGAATCGGACCCGGATCTCCCGCGTGGCAGGCGAGAATTCTACCATTGAACCACCAATGCTGATGTAACACCAACAGGAGAAGGCGAGAACTGAAATTCGCGACCACCAGAAACATCTGTTTGATAGCTTTGCGTGGCCGGCATGTCAAGAATACAACCAATGGTTTCAAATCCAGCACTTACCTGAAACCATTACGTTTTCGCTGGTACACCCTTGCATCCCAGTGTAAATGATTCCCGTAGAACCCTTACATGCATCGTAACCACAGTAAAACCCTGCTGCATTGGCCGGGAATCGGACCCGGATCTCCCGCGTGGCAGGCGAGAATTCTACCATTGAACCACCAATGCTGATGTAACACTAACAGGAGAAGGCGAAAACTGAAATTCCCGACCACCAGAAATATTATATTGATAGCTCTGCATGGCCGGCATGTCAAGAATACAACCAATGGCTTCAAATCCAGCACTTACCTGAAACCATTACGTTTTTGCTGGTACACCCTTGCATCCCAGTGTAAATGATTCCCGTAGAACCATTACCTGTATCGTAACCGCAGTAAACCCCTGCTGCATTGGCCGGGAATCGGACCCGGATCTCCGCGTGGCAGGCGAGAATTCTACCATTGAACCACCAATGCTGATGTAACACCAAGAGGAGAAGGCGAGAACTGAAATTCCCGACCACCAGAAACATCTGTTTGATAGCTTTGCGTGGCCGGCATGTCAACAATACAACCAATGTTTTCAAATCCAGCACTTACCTGAAACCATTACGTTTTCGCTGGTACACCCTTGCATCCCAGTGTAAATGATTCCCGTAGAACCCTTACATGCATCGTAACCACAGTAAAACCTGCTGCATTGGCCGGGAATCGGATCTCCCGCGTGGCAGGCAAGAATTCTACCATTGAACCACCAATGCTGATGTAACACCAACAGGAGAAGGCGAAAACTGAAATTCCCGACCACCAGAAATATTATATTGATAGCTCTGCATGGCCGGCATGTCAAGAATACAACCAATGGCTTCAAATCCAGCACTTACCTGAAACCATTACGTTTTTGCTGGTACACCCTTGCATCCCAGTGTAAATGATTCCCGTAGAACCATTACCTGTATCGTAACCACAGTAAAACCCTGCTGCATTGGCCGGGAATCGGACCCGGACCTCCCGCGTGGCAGGCAAGAATTCTACCATTGAACCACCAATGCTGATGTAACACCAACAGGAGAAGGCGAGAACTGAAATTGCCGACCACCAGAAACATCTGTTTGATAGCTTTGCGTGGCCGGCATGTCAAGAATAAAACCAATGTTTTCAAATCCAGCACTTACCTGAAACCATTACTTTTTCGCTGGTACACCCTTGCATCCCAATGTAAATGATTCCCGTAGAACCATTACCTGTATCGTAACCGCAGTAAACCCCTGCTGCATTGGCCGGGAATCGGACCCGGATCTCCGCGTGGCAGGCGAGAATTCTACCATTGAACCACCAATGCTGATGTAACACCAACAGGAGAAGGCGAGAACTGAAATTCCCGACCACCAGAAACATCTGTTTGATAGCTTTGCGTGGCCGGCATGTCAAGAATACAACCAATGTTTTCAAATCCAGCACTTACCTGAAACCATTAGCGTTTTCGCTGGTACATCCTTGCATGCCAGTGTAAATGATTCCCGTAGAACCCTTACATGCATCGTAACCACAGTAAAACCCTGCTGCATTGGCCGGGAATCGGACCCTGATCTCCTGCGTGGCAGGCAAGAATTCTACCATTGAACCACCAATGCTGATGTAACACCAAGAGGAGAAGGCGAGAACTGAAATTCCCGACCACCAGAAACATCTGTTTGATAGCTTTGCGTGGCCGGCATGTCAACAATACAACCAATGTTTTCAAATCCAGCACTTACCTGAAACCATTACGTTTTCGCTGGTACACCCTTGCATCCCAGTGTAAATGATTCCCGTAGAACCATTACCTGTATCGTAACCACAGTAAAACCCTGCTGCATTGGCCGGGAATCGGACCCGGATCTCCGCGTGGCAGGCAAGAATTCTACCATTGAACCACCAATGCTGATGTAACACCAACAGGAGAAGGCGAGAACTGAAATTCCCGACCACCAGAAACATCTGTTTGATAGCTTTGCGTGGCCGGCATGTCAAGAATACAACCAATGTTTTCAAATCCAGCACTTACCTGAAACCATTACGTTTTCGCTGGTACATCCTTGCATGCCAGTGTAAATGATTCCCGTAGAACCCTTACATGCATCGTAACCACAGTAAAACCCTGCTGCATTGGCCGGGAATCGGACCCTGATCTCCTGCGTGGCAGGCAAGAATTCTACCATTGAACCACCAATGCTGATGTAACACCAAGAGGAGAAGGCGAGAACTGAAATTCCCGACCACCAGAAACATCTGTTTGATAGCTTTGCGTGGCCGGCATGTCAAGAATACAACCAATGTTTTCAAATCCAGCACTTACCTGAAACCATTACGTTTTCGCTGGTACACCCTTGCATCCCAGTGTAAATGATTCCCGTAGAACCATTACCTGTATCGTAACCACAGTAAAACCCTGCTGCATTGGCCGGGAATCGGACCCGATCTCCCGCGTGGCAGGCGAGAATTCTACCATTGAACCACCAATGCTGATGTAACACCAACAGGAGAAGGCGAGAACTGAAATTCGCGACCACCAGAAACATCTGTTTGATAGCTTTGCGTGGCCGGCATGTCAAGAATACAACCAATGGTTTCAAATCCAGCACTTACCTGAAACCATTACGTTTTCGCTGGTACACCCTTGCATCCCAGTGTAAATGATTCCCGTAGAACCCTTACATGCATCGTAACCACAGTAAAACCCTGCTGCATTGGCCGGGAATCGGACCCGGATCTCCCGCGTGGCAGGCGAGAATTCTACCATTGAACCACCAATGCTGATGTAACACTAACAGGAGAAGGCGAAAACTGAAATTCCCGACCACCAGAAATATTATATTGATAGCTCTGTATGGCCGGCATGTCAAGAATACAACCAATGGCTTCAAATCCAGCACTTACCTGAAACCATTACGTTTTTGCTGGTACACCCTTGCATCCCAGTGTAAATGATTCCCGTAGAACCATTACCTGTATCGTAACCGCAGTAAACCCCTGCTGCATTGGCCGGGAATCGGACCCGGATCTCCGCGTGGCAGGCGAGAATTCTACCATTGAACCACCAATGCTGATGTAACACCAAGAGGAGAAGGCGAGAACTGAAATTCCCGACCACCAGAAACATCTGTTTGATAGCTTTGCGTGGCCGGCATGTCAACAATACAACCAATGTTTTCAAATCCAGCACTTACCTGAAACCATTACGTTTTCGCTGGTACACCCTTGCATCCCAGTGTAAATGATTCCCGTAGAACCCTTACATGCATCGTAACCACAGTAAAACCTGCTGCATTGGCCGGGAATCGGATCTCCCGCGTGGCAGGCAAGAATTCTACCATTGAACCACCAATGCTGATGTAACACCAACAGGAGAAGGCGAAAACTGAAATTCCCGACCACCAGAAATATTATATTGATAGCTCTGCATGGCCGGCATGTCAAGAATACAACCAATGGCTTCAAATCCAGCACTTACCTGAAACCATTACGTTTTCGCTGGTACACCCTTGCATCCCAGTGTAAATGATTCCCGTAGAACGATTACCTGTATCGTAACCACAGTAAAACCCTGCTGCATTGGCCGGGAATCTGACCCGGATCTCCCGCGTGGCAGGCGAGAATTCTACCATTGAACCACCAATGCTGATATAACTCCAACAGGAGAAGGCGAGAACTGAAATTCCCGACCACCAGAAACATCTGTTTGACAGCTTTGCGTGGCCGGCATGTCAAGAATACAACCAATGTTTTCAAATCCAGCACTTACCTGAAACCATTACGTTTTCGCTGGTACACCCTTGCATCCCAATGTAAATGATTCCCGTAGAACCATTACCTGTATCGTAACCGCAGTAAACCCCTGCTGCATTGGCCGGGAATCGGACACGAATCTCCCGCGTGGCAGGCGAGAATTCTACCATTGAACCACCAATGCTGATGTAACACCAACAGGAGAAGGCGAGAACTGAAATTCCCCAACACCAGAAATATTATATTGATAGCTCTGCATAGCCGGCATGTCAAGAATACAACCAATGGCTTTAAATCCAGCACTTACCTGAAACCATTACGTTTTCGCTGGTACACCCTTGCATGCCAGTGTAAATGATTCCCGTAGAACCCTTACATGCATCGTAACCACAGTAAAACCCTGCTGCATTGGCCGGGAATCGGACCCGGACCTCCCGCGTGGCAGGCAAGAATTCTACCATTGAACCACCAATGCTGATGTAACACCAACAGGAGAAGGCGAGAACTGAAATTCCCGACCACCAGAAACATCTGTTTGATAGCTTTGCGTGGCCGGCATGTCAAGAATAAAACCAATGTTTTCAAATCCAGCACTTACCTGAAACCATTACTTTTTCGCTGGTACACCCTTGCATCCCAATGTAAATGATTCCCGTAGAACCATTACCTGTATCATAACCGCAGTAAACCCCTGCTGCATTGGCCGGGAATCGGACCCGGATCAAAGCGTGGCAGGCAAGAATTCTACCATTGAACCACCAATGCTGATGTAACACCAACAGGAGAAGGCGAGAACTGAAATTCCCGACCACCAGAAACATCTGTCTGACAGCTTTGCGTGGCCGGCATGTCAAGAATACAACCAATGTTTTCAAATCCAGCACTTACCTGAAACCATTACGTTTTCGCTGGTACACCCTTGCATCCCAATGTAAATGATTCCCGTAGAACCATTACCTGTATCGTAACCGCAGTAAACCCCTGCTGCATTGGCCGGGAATCGGACACGAATCTCCCGCCAGGCAGGCGGGAATTCTACCATTGAACCACCAATGCTGATGTAACACCAACAGGAGAAGGCGAGAACTGAAATTCCCCAACACCAGAAATATTATATTGATAGCTCTGCATAGCCAGCATGTCAAGAATACAACCAATGGCTTTAAATCCAGCACTTACCTGAAACCATTACGTTTTCGCTGGTACACCCTTGCATGCCAGTGTAAATGATTCCCGTAGAACCCTTACATGCATCGTAACCACAGAAAAACCCTGCTGCATTGGCCGGGAATCAGACCCGGACCTCCCGCGTGGCAGGCAAGAATTCTACCATTGAACCACCAATGCTGATGTAACACCAACAGGAGAAGGCGAGAACTGAAATTCCCGACCACCAGAAACATCTGTTTGATAGCTTTGCGTGGCCGGCATGTCAAGAATAAAACCAATGTTTTCAAATCCAGCACTTACCTGAAACCATTACTTATTCGCTGGTACACCCTTGCATCCCAATGTAAATGATTCCCGTAGAACCATTACCTGTATCGTAACCGCAGTAAACCCCTGCTGCATTGGCCGGGAATCGGACCCGGATCTCCGCGTGGCAGGCGAGAATTCTACCATTGAACCACCAATGCTGATGTAACACCAACAGGAGAAGGCGAGAACTGAAATTCCCGACCACCAGAAACATCTGTTTGATAGCTTTGCGTGGCCGGCATGTCAAGAATAAAACCAATGTTTTCAAATCCAGCACTTACCTGACACCATTAGCGTTTTCGCTGGTACATCCTTGCATGCCAGTGTAAATGATTCCCGTAGAACCCTTACATGCATTGTAACCACAGTAAAACCCTGCTGCATTGGCCGGGAATCGGACCCGGATCTCCTGCGTGGCAGGCAAGAATTCTACCACTGAACCACCAATGCTGATGTAACACCAACAGGAGAAGGCGAGAACTGAAATTCCCGACCACCAGAAACATCTGTTTGATAGCTTTGCGTGGCCGGCATGTCAAGAATACAACCAATGTTTTCAAATCCAGCACTTACCTGAAACCATTACGTTTTCGCTGGTACACCCTTGCATCCCAGTGTAAATGATTCCCGTAGAACCCTTACATGCATCGTAACCACAGTAAAACCCTGCTGCATTGGCCGGGAATCTGATCTCCCGCGTGGCAGGCAAGAATTCTACCATTGAACCACCAATGCTGATGTAACACCAACAGGAGAAGGCGAAAACTGAAATTCCCGACCACCAGAAATATTATATTGATAGCTCTGCATGGCCGGCATGTCAAGAATACAACCAATGTTTTCAAATCCAGCACTTACCTGAAACCATTAGCGTTTTCGCTGGTACACCCTTGCATGCCAGTGTAAATGATTCCCGTATAACCCTTACATGCATCGTAACCACAGTAAAACCCTGCTGCATTGGCCGGGAATCGGACCCGGATCTCCCGCGTGGCAGGCGAGAATTCTACCATTGAACCACCAATGCTGATGTAACACCAACAGGAGAAGGCGAGAACTGAAATTCCCGACCACCAGAAACATATGTCTGACAGCTTTGCGTGGCCGGCATGTCAAGAATACAACCAATGTTTTCAAATCCAGCACTTACCTGAAACCATTACGTTTTCGCTGGTACACCCTTGCATCCCAATGTAAATGATTCCCGTAGAACCATTACCTGTATCGTAACCGCAGTAAACCCCTGCTGCATTGGCCGGGAATCGGACACGAATCTCCCGCGTGGCAGGCGAGAATTCTACCATTGAACCACCAATGCTGATGTAACACCAAGAGGAGAAGGCGAGAACTGAAATTCCCGACCACCAGAAACATCTGTTTGATAGCTTTGCGTGGCCGGCATGTCAAGAATACAACCAATGTTTTCAAATCCAGCACTTACCTGAAACCATTAGCGTTTTCGCTGGTACACCCTTGCATGCCAGTGTAAATGATTCCCGCAGAACCCTTACATGCAACGTAACCACAGTAAACCCCTGCTGCATTGGCCGGGAATCGGACCCGGATCTCCCGCGTGGCAGGCGAGAATTTTACCATTGAACCACCAATGCTGATGTAACACCAACAGGAGAAGGCGAGAACTGAAATTCCCGACCACCATAAACATCTGTTTGATAGCTTTGCGTGGCCGGCATGTCAAGAATACAACCAATGTTTTCAAATCCAGCACTTACCTGAAACCATTAGCGTTTTCGCTGGTACACCCTTGCATGCCAGTGTAAATGATTCCCGCAGAACCCTTACATGCATCGTAACCACAGTTAACCCCTGCTGCATTGGCCGGGAATCGGACCTCCCGCGTGGCAGGCGAGAATTCTACCATTGAACCACCAATGCTGATGTAACACCAACAGGAGAAGGCGAGAACTGAAATTCGCGACCACCAGAAATATTATATTGATAGCTCTGCATGGCTGGCATGTCAAGAATACAACCAATGGCTTCAAATCCAGCACTTACCTGAAACCATTACGTTTTCGCTGGTACACCCTTGGATGCCAGTGTAAATGATTCCCGTAGAACCATTACCTGTATCGTAACCACAGTAAAACCCTGCTGCATTGGCCGGGAATCGGACCCGGATCTCCCGCGTGGCAGGCAAGAATTCTACCATTGAACCACCAATGCTGATGTAACACCAACAGGAGAAGGCGAGAACTGAAATTCGCGACCACCAGAAACATCTGTTTGATAGCTTTGCGTGGCCGGCATGTCAAGAATACAACCAATGTTTTCAAATCCAGCACTTACCTGAAACCATTACGTTTTCGCTGGTACACCCTTGCATCCCAGTGTAAATGATTCCCGTAGAACCCTTACATGCATCGTAACCACAGTAAAACCCTGCTGCATTGGCCGGGAATCGGACCCGGATCTCCCGCGTGGCAGGCGAGAATTCTACCATTGAACCACCAATGCTGATGTAACACCAACAGGAGAAGGCGAGAACTGAAATTCCCCAACACCAGAAATATTATATTGATAGCTCTGCATAGCCGGCATGTCAAGAATACAACCAATGGCTTTAAATCCAGCACTTACCTGAAACCATTACGTTTTCGCTGGTACACCCTTGCATGCCAGTGTAAATGATTCCCGTAGAACCCTTACATGCATCGTAACCACAGAAAAACCCTGCTGCATTGGCCGGGAATCGGACCCGGACCTCCCGCGTGGCAGGCAAGAATTCTACCATTGAACCACCAATGCTGATGTAACACCAACAGGAGAAGGCGAGAACTGAAATTCCCGACCACCAGAAACATCTGTTTGATAGCTTTGCGTGGCCGGCATGTCAAGAATAAAACCAATGTTTTCAAATCCAGCACTTACCTGAAACCATTACTTTTTCGCTGGTACACCCTTGCATCCCAATGTAAATGATTCCCGTAGAACCATTACCTGTATCGTAACCGCAGTAAACCCCTGCTGCATTGGCCGGGAATCGGACCCGGATCTCCGCGTGGCAGGCGAGAATTCTACCATTGAACCACCAATGCTGATGTAACACCAACAGGAGAAGGCGAGAACTGAAATTCCCGACCACCAGAAACATCTGTTTGATAGCTTTGCGTGGCCGGCATGTCAAGAATACAACCAATGTTTTCAAATCCAGCACTTACCTGACACCATTAGCGTTTTCGCTGGTACATCCTTGCATGCCAGTGTAAATGATTCCCGTAGAACCCTTACATGCATCGTAACCACAGTAAAACCCTGCTGCATTGGCCGGGAATCGGACCCGGATCTCCTGCGTGGCAGGCAAGAATTCTACCACTGAACCACCAATGCTGATGTAACACCAACAGGAGAAGGCGAGAACTGAAATTCCCGACCACCAGAAACATCTGTTTGATAGCTTTGCGTGGCCGGCATGTCAAGAATACAACCAATGTTTTCAAATCCAGCACTTACCTGAAACCATTACGTTTTCGCTGGTACACCCTTGCATCCCAGTGTAAATGATTCCCGTAGAACCCTTACATGCATCGTAACCACAGTAAAACCCTGCTGCATTGGCCGGGAATCGGATCTCCCGCGTGGCAGGCAAGAATTCTACCATTGAACCACCAATGCTGATGTAACACCAACAGGAGAAGGCGAAAACTGAAATTCCCGACCACCAGAAATATTATATTGATAGCTCTGCATGGCCGGCATGTCAAGAATACAACCAATGTTTTCAAATCCAGCACTTACCTGAAACCATTAGCGTTTTCGCTGGTACACCCTTGCATGCCAGTGTAAATGATTCCCGTATAACCCTTACATGCATCGTAACCACAGTAAAACCCTGCTGCATTGGCCGGGAATCGGACCCGGATCTCCCGCGTGGCAGGCGAGAATTCTACCATTGAACCACCAATGCTGATGTAACACCAACAGGAGAAGGCGAGAACTGAAATTCCCGACCACCAGAAACATATGTCTGACAGCTTTGCGTGGCCGGCATGTCAAGAATACAACCAATGTTTTCAAATCCAGCACTTACCTGAAACCATTAGCGTTTTCGCTGGTACACCCTTGCATGCCAGTGTAAATGATTCCCGCAGAACCCTTACATGCAACGTAACCACAGTAAACCCCTGCTGCATTGGCCGGGAATCGGACCCGGATCTCCCGCGTGGCAGGCGAGAATTCTACCATTGAACCACCAATGCTGATGTAACACCAACAGGAGAAGGCGAGAACTGAAATTCCCGACCACCATAAACATCTGTTTGATAGCTTTGCGTGGCCGGCATGTCAAGAATACAACCAATGTTTTCAAATCCAGCACTTACCTGAAACCATTAGCGTTTTCGCTGGTACACCCTTGCATGCCAGTGTAAATGATTCCCGCAGAACCCTTACATGCATCGTAACCACAGTTAACCCCTGCTGCATTGGCCGGGAATCGGACCTCCCGCGTGGCAGGCGAGAATTCTACCATTGAACCACAAATGCTGATGTAACACCAACAGGAGAAGGCGAGAACTGAAATTCCCGACCACCAGAAACATCTGTTTGATAGCTTTGCGTGGCCGGCATGTCAAGAATACAACCAATGTTTTCAAATCCAGCACTTACCTGAAACCATTACGTTTTCGCTGGTACACCCTTGCATCCCAGTGTAAATGATTCCCGTAGAACCCTTACATGCATCGTAACCACAGTAAAACCCTGCTGCATTGGCCGGGAATCGGATCTCCCGCGTGGCAGGCAAGAATTCTACCATTGAACCACCAATGCTGATGTAACACCAACAGGAGAAGGCGAAAACTGAAATTCCCGACCACCAGAAATATTATATTGATAGCTCTGCATGGCCGGCATGTCAAGAATACAACCAATGGCTTTAAATCCAGCACTTACCTGAAACCATTACGTTTTCGCTGGTACACCCTTGCATGCCAGTGTAAATGATTCCCGTAGAACCCTTACATGCATCGTAACCACAGTAAAACCCTGCTGCATTGGCCGGGAATCGGACCCGGACCTCCCGCGTGGCAGGCAAGAATTCTACCATTGAACCACCAATGCTGATGTAACACCATCAGGAGAAGGCGAGAACTGAAATTCCCGACCACCAGAAACATCTGTTTGATAGCTTTGCGTGGCCGGCATGTCAAGAATAAAACCAATGTTTTCAAATCCAGCACTTACCTGAAACCATTACTTTTTCGCTGGTACACCCTTGCATCCCAATGTAAATGATTCCCGTAGAACCATTACCTGTATCGTAACCGCAGTAAACCCCTGCTGCATTGGCCGGGAATCGGACCCGGATCTCCGCGTGGCAGGCGAGAACTCTACCATTGAACCACCAATGCTGATGTAACACCAACAGGAGAAGGCGAGAAATGAAATTCCCGACCACCAGAAACATCTGTTTGATAGCTTTGCGTGGCCGGCATGTCAAGAATACAACCAATGTTTTCAAATCCAGCACTTACCTGACACCATTAGCATTTTCGCTGGTACATCCTTGCATGCCAGTGTAAATGATTCCCGTAGAACCCTTACATGCATCGTAACCACAGTAACACCCTGCTGCATTGGCCGGGAATCGGACCCGGATCTCCTGCGTGGCAGGCAAGAATTCTACCATTGAACCACCAATGCTGATGTAACACCAACAGGAGAAGGCGAGAACTGAAATTCCCGACCACCAGAAACATCTGTTTGATAGCTTTGCGTGGCCGGCATGTCAAGAATACAACCAATGTTTTCAAATCCAGCACTTACCTGAAACCATTACGTTTTCGCTGGTACACCCTTGCATCCCAGTGTAAATGATTCCCGTAGAACCCTTACATGCATCGTAACCACAGTAAAACCCTGCTGCATTGGCCGGGAATCGGATCTCCCGCGTGGCAGGCAAGAATTCTACCATTGAACCACCAATGCTGATGTAACACCAACAGGAGAAGGCGAAAACTGAAATTCCCGACCACCAGAAATATTATATTGATAGCTCTGCATGGCCGGCATGTCAAGAATACAACCAATGGCTTCAAATCCAGCACTTACCTGAAACCATTACGTTTTCGCTGGTACACCCTTGCATCCCAGTGTAAATGATTCCCGTAGAACCATTACCTGTATCGTAGCCACAGTAAAACCCTGCTGCATTGGCCGGGAATCTGACCCGGATCTCCCGCGTGGCAGGCGAGAATTCTACCATTGAACCACCAATGCTGATGTAACACCAACAGGAGAAGGCGAGAACTGAAATTCCCGACCACCAGAAACATCTGTTTGATAGCTTTGCGTGGCCGGCATGTCAAGAATACAACCAATGTTTTCAAATCCAGCACTTACCTGAAACCATTAGCGTTTTCGCTGGTACACCCTTGCATGCCAGTGTAAATGATTCCCGCAGAACCCTTACATGCATCGTAACCACAGTTAACCCCTGCTGCATTGGCCGGGAATCGGACCCGGATCTCCCGCGTGGCAGGCGAGAATTCTACCATTGAACCACCAATGCTGATGTAACACCAACAGGAGAAGGCGAGAACTGAAATTCCCGACCACCAGAAACATCTGTTTTATAGCTTTGCGTGGCCGGCACGTCAAGAATACAACCAATGTTTTCAAATCCAGCACTTACCTGAAACCATTAGCGTTTTTGCTGGTACACCCTTGCATGCCAGTGTAAATGATTCCCGCAGAACCCTTACATGCAACGTAACCACAGTAAACCCCTGCTGCATTGGCCGGGAATCGGACCCGGATCTCCCGCGTGGCAGGCGAGAATTCTACCATTGAACCACCAATGCTGATGTAACACCAACAGGAGAAGGCGAGAACTGAAATTCCCGACCACCATTAACATCTGTTTGATAGCTTTGCGTGGCCGGCATGTCAAGAATACAACCAATATTTTCAAATCCAGCACTTACCTGAAACCATTAGCGTTTTCGCTGTTACACCCTTGGATGCCAGTGTAAATGATTCCCGTAGAACCCTTACATGCATCGTAACCACAGTAAAACCCTACTGCATTGGCCAGGAATCGGACAAGGATCTCCCGCGTGGCAGGCGAGAATTCTACCATTGAACCACCAATGCTGATGTAACACCAACAGGAGAAGGCGAGAACTGAAATTCCCGACCACCAGAAACATCTGTTTGATAGCTTTGCGTGGCCGGCATGTCAAGAATACAACCAATGTTTTCAAATCCAGCACTTACCTGAAACCATTAGCGTTTTCGCTGGTACACCCTTGCATGCCAGTGTAAATGATTCCCGTAGAACCCTTACATGCATCGTAACCACAGTAAACCCCTGCTGCATTGGCCGGGAATCGGACCCGGATCTCCGCGTGGCAGGCGAGAATTCTACCACTGAACCACCAATGCTGATGTAACACCAACAGGAGAAGGCGAGAACTGAAATTCCCGACCACCAGAAACATCTGTTTGATAGCTTTGCGTGGCCGGCATGTCAAGAATACAACCAATGTTTTCAAATCCAGCACTTACCTGAAACCATTAGCGTTTTCGCTGGTACATCCTTGCATGCCAGTGTAAATGATTCCCGTAGAACCCTTACATGCATCGTAACCACAGTAAAACCCTGCTGCATTGGCCGGGAATCGGACCCTGATCTCCTGCGTGGCAGGCAAGAATTCTACCATTGAACCACCAATGCTGATGTAACACCAAGAGGAGAAGGCGAGAACTGAAATTCCCGACCACCAGAAACATCTGTTTGATAGCTTTGCGTGGCCGGCATGTCAAGAATACAACCAATGTTTTCAAATCCAGCACTTACCTGAAACCATTACGTTTTCGCTGGTACACCCTTGCATCCCAGTGTAAATGATTCCCGTAGAACCATTACCTGTATCGTAACCACAGTAAAACCCTGCTGCATTGGCCGGGAATCGGACCCGGATCTCCGCGTGGCAGGCGAGAATTCTACCACTGAACCACCAATGCTGATGTAACACCAACAGGAGAAGGCGAGAACTGAAATTCCCGACCACCAGAAACATCTGTTTGATAGCTTTGCGTGGCCGGCATGTCAAGAATACAACCAATGTTTTCAAATCCAGCACTTACCTGAAACCATTAGCGTTTTCGCTGGTACATCCTTGCATGCCAGTGTAAATGATTCCCGTAGAACCCTTACATGCATCGTAACCACAGTAAAACCCTGCTGCATTGGCCGGGAATCGGACCCTGATCTCCTGCGTGGCAGGCAAGAATTCTACCATTGAACCACCAATGCTGATGTAACACCAAGAGGAGAAGGCGAGAACTGAAATTCCCGACCACCAGAAACATCTGTTTGATAGCTTTGCGTGGCCGGCATGTCAAGAATACAACCAATGTTTTCAAATCCAGCACTTACCTGAAACCATTACGTTTTCGCTGGTACACCCTTGCATCCCAGTGTAAATGATTCCCGTAGAACCATTACCTGTATCGTAACCACAGTAAAACCCTGCTGCATTGGCCGGGAATCGGACCCGGATCTCTCGCGTGGCAGGCGAGAATTCTACCATTGAACCACCAATGCTGATGTAACACCAACAGGAGAAGGTGAGAACTGAAATTCGCGACCACCAGAAACATCTGTTTGATAGCTTTGCGTGGCCGGCATGTCAAGAATACAACCAATGGTTTCAAATCCAGCACTTACCTGAAACCATTACGTTTTCGCTGGTACACCCTTGCATCCCAGTGTAAATGATTCCCGTAGAACCCTTACATGCATCGTAACCACAGTAAAACCCTGCTGCATTGGCCGGGAATCGGACCCGGATCTCCCGCGTGGCAGGCGAGAATTCTACCATTGAACCACCAATGCTGATGTAACACCAACAGGAGAAGGCGAAAACTGAAATTCCCGACCACCAGAAATATTATATTGATAGCTCTGCATGGCCGGCATGTCAAGAATACAACCAATGGCTTCAAATCCAGCACTTACCTGAAACCATTACGTTTTTGCTGGTACACCCTTGTATCCCAGTGTAAATGATTCCCGTAGAACCATTACCTGTATCGTAACCACAGTAAAACCCTGCTGCATTGGCCGGGAATCGGACCCGGACCTCCCGCGTGGCAGGCAAGAATTCTACCATTGAACCACCAATGCTGATGTAACACCAAGAGGAGAAGGCGAGAACTGAAATTCCCGACCACCAGAAACATCTGTTTGATAGCTTTGCGTGGCCGGCATGTCAAGAATAAAACCAATGTTTTCAAATCCAGCACTTACCTGAAACCATTACTTTTTCGCTGGTACACCCTTGCATCCCAATGTAAATGATTCCCGTAGAACCATTACCTGTATCGTAACCGCAGTAAACCCCTGCTGCATTGGCCGGGAATCGGACCCGGATCTCCGCGTGGCAGGCGAGAATTCTACCATTGAACCACCAATGCTGATGTAACACCAACAGGAGAAGGCGAGAACTGAAATTCCCGACCACCAGAAACATCTGTTTGATAGCTTTGCGTGGCCGGCATGTCAAGAATACAACCAATGTTTTCAAATCCAGCACTTACCTGAAACCATTAGCGTTTTCGCTGGTACATCCTTGCATGCCAGTGTAAATGATTCCCGTAGAACCCTTACATGCATCGTAACCACAGTAAAACCCTGCTGCATTGGCCGGGAATCGGACCCTGATCTCCTGCGTGGCAGGCAAGAATTCTACCATTGAACCACCAATGCTGATGTAACACCAAGAGGAGAAGGCGAGAACTGAAATTCCCGACCACCAGAAACATCTGTTTGATAGCTTTGCGTGGCCGGCATGTCAAGAATACAACCAATGTTTTCAAATCCAGCACTTACCTGAAACCATTACATTTTCGCTGGTACACCCTTGCATCCCAGTGTAAATGATTCCCGTAGAACCCTTACATGCATCGTAACCACAGTAAAACCCTGCTGCATTGGCCGGGAATCGGATCTCCCGCGTGGCAGGCAAGAATTCTACCATTGAACCACCAATGCTGATGTAACACCAACAGGAGAAGGCGAAAACTGAAATTCCCGACCACCAGAAATATTATATTGATAGCTCTGCATGGCCGGCATGTCAAGAATACAACCAATGGCTTTAAATCCAGCACTTACCTGAAACCATTACGTTTTCGCTGGTACACCCTTGCATGCCAGTGTAAATGATTCCCGTAGAACCCTTACATGCATCGTAACCACAGTAAAACCCTGCTGGATTGGCCGGGAATCGGACCCGGACCTCCCGCGTGGCAGGCAAGAATTCTACCATTGAACCACCAATGCTGATGTAACACCATCAGGAGAAGGCGAGAACTGAAATTCCCGACCACCATAAACATCTGTTTGATAGCTTTGCGTGGCCGGCATGTCAAGAATAAAACCAATGTTTTCAAATCCAGCACTTACCTGAAACCATTACTTTTTCGCTGGTACACCCTTGCATCCCAATGTAAATGATTCCCGTAGAACCATTACCTGTATCGTAACCACAGTAAAACCCTGCTGCATTGGCCGGGAATCGGACCCGGACCTCCCGCGTGGCAGGCAAGAATTCTACCATTGAACCACCAATGCTGATGTAACACCAACAGGAGAAGGCGAGAACTGAAATTCCCGACCACCAGAAACATCTGTTTTATAGCTTTGCGTGGCCGGCACGTCAAGAATACAACCAATGTTTTCAAATCCAGCACTTACCTGAAACCATTAGCGTTTTCGCTGTTACACCCTTGGATGCCAGTGTAAATGATTCCCGTAGAACCCTTACATGCATCGTAACCACAGTAAAACCCAACTGCATTGGCCAGGAATCGGACAAGGATCTCCCGCGTGGCAGGCGAGAATTCTACCATTGAACCACCAATGCTGATGTAACACCAACAGGAGAAGGCGAGAACTGAAATTCCCGACCACCAGAAACATCTGTTTGATAGCTTTGCGTGGCCGGCATGTCAAGAATACAACCAATGTTTTCAAATCCAGCACTTACCTGAAACCATTAGCGTTTTCGCTGGTACACCCTTGCATGCCAGTGTAAATGATTCCCGTAGAACCCTTACATGCATCGTAACCACAGTAAACCCCTGCTGCATTGGCCGGGAATCGGACCCGGATCTCCGCGTGGCAGGCGAGAATTCTGCCATTGAACCACCAATGCTGATGTAACACCAACAGGAGAAGGCGAGAACTGAAATTCCCGACCACCAGAAACATCTGTTTGATAGCTTTGCGTGGCCGGCATGTCAAGAATACAACCAATGTTTTCAAATCCAGCACTTACCTGACACCATTAGCGTTTTCGCTGGTACATCCTTGCATGCCAGTGTAAATGATTCCCGTAGAACCCTTACATGCATCGTAACCACAGTAAAACCCTGCTGCATTGGCCGGGAATCGGACCCGGATCGCCTGCGTGGCAGGCAAGAATTCTACCATTGAACCACCAATGCTGATGTAACACCAACAGGAGAAGGCGAGAACTGAAATTCCCGACCACCAGAAACATCTGTTTGATAGCTTTGCGTGGCCGGCATGTCAAGAATACAACCAATGTTTTCAAATCCAGCACTTACCTGAAACCATTACGTTTTCGCTGGTACACCCTTGCATCCCAGTGTAAATGATTCCCGTAGAACCCTTACATGCATCGTAACCACAGTAAAACCCTGCTGCATTGGCCGGGAATCGGATCTCCCGCGTGGCAGGCAAGAATTCTACCATTGAACCACCAATGCTGATGTAACACCAACAGGAGAAGGCGAAAACTGAAATTCCCGACCACCAGAAATATTATATTGATAGCTCTGCATGGCCGGCATGTCAAGAATACAACCAATGGCTTCAAATCCAGCACTTACCTGAAACCATTACGTTTTCGCTGGTACACCCTTGCATCCCAGTGTAAATGATTCCCGTAGAACCATTACCTGTATCGTAGCCACAGTAAAACCCTGCTGCATTGGCCGGGAATCTGACCCGGATCTCCCGCGTGGCAGGCGAGAATTCTACCATTGAACCACCAATGCTGATATAACTCCAACAGGAGAAGGCGAGAACTGAAATTCCCGACCACCAGAAACATCTGTTTGACAGCTTTGCGTGGCCGGCATGTCAAGAATACAACCAATGTTTTCAAATCCAGCACTTACCTGAAACCATTAGCGTTTTCGCTGGTACACCCTTGCATGCCAGTGTAAATGATTCCCGCAGAACCCTTACATGCATCGTAACCACAGTTAACCCCTGCTGCATTGGCCGGGAATCGGACCCGGATCTCCCGCGTGGCAGGCGAGAATTCTACCATTGAACCACCAATGCTGATGTAACACCAACAGGAGAAGGCGAGAACTGAAATTCCCGACCACCAGAAACATCTGTTTTATAGCTTTGCGTGGCCGGCACGTCAAGAATACAACCAATGTTTTCAAATCCAGCACTTACCTGAAACCATTAGCGTTTTTGCTGGTACACCCTTGCATGCCAGTGTAAATGATTCCCGCAGAACCCTTACATGCAACGTAACCACAGTAAACCCCTGCTGCATTGGCCGGGAATCGGACCCGGATCTCCCGCGTGGCAGGCGAGAATTCTACCATTGAACCACCAATGCTGATGTAACACCAACAGGAGAAGGCGAGAACTGAAATTCCCGACCACCATAAACATCTGTTTGATAGCTTTGCGTGGCCGGCCTGTCAAGAATACAACCAATGTTTTCAAATCCAGCACTTACCTGAAACCATTAGCGTTTTCGCTGTTACACCCTTGGATGCCAGTGTAAATGATTCCCGTAGAACCCTTACATGCATCGTAACCACAGTAAAACCCAACTGCATTGGCCAGGAATCGGACAAGGATCTCCCGCGTGGCAGGCGAGAATTCTACCATTGAACCACCAATGCTGATGTAACACCAACAGGAGAAGGCGAGAACTGAAATTCCCGACCACCAGAAACATCTGTTTGATAGCTTTGCGTGGCCGGCATGTCAAGAATACAACCAATGTTTTCAAATCCAGCACTTACCTGAAACCATTAGCGTTTTCGCTGGTACACCCTTGCATGCCAGTGTAAATGATTCCCGTAGAACCCTTACATGCATCGTAACCACAGTAAACCCCTGCTGCATTGGCCGGGAATCGGACCCGGATCTCCGCGTGGCAGGCGAGAATTCTGCCATTGAACCACCAATGCTGATGTAACACCAACAGGAGAAGGCGAGAACTGAAATTCCCGACCACCAGAAACATCTGTTTGATAGCTTTGCGTGGCCGGCATGTCAAGAATAAAACCAATGTTTTCAAATCCAGCACTTACCTGAAACCATTACTTTTTCGCTGGTACACCCTTGCATCCCAATGTAAATGATTCCCGTAGAACCATTACCTGTATCGTAACCGCAGTAAACCCCTGCTGCATTGGCCGGGAATCGGACCCGGATCTCCGCGTGGCAGGCGAGAATTCTACCATTGAACCACCAATGCTGATGTAACACCAACAGGAGAAGGCGAGAACTGAAATTCCCGACCACCAGAAACATCTGTTTGATAGCTTTGCGTGGCCGGCATGTCAAGAATACAACCAATGTTTTCAAATCCAGCACTTACCTGACACCATTAGCGTTTTCGCTGGTACATCCTTGCATGCCAGTGTAAATGATTCCCGTAGAACCCTTACATGCATCGTAACCACAGTAAAACCCTGCTGCATTGGCCGGGAATCGGACCCGGATCTCCTGCGTGGCAGGCAAGAATTCTACCATTGAACCACCAATGCTGATGTAACACCAACAGGAGAAGGCGAGAACTGAAATTCCCGACCACCAGAAACATCTGTTTGATAGCTTTGCGTGGCCGGCATGTCAAGAATACAACCAATGTTTTCAAATCCAGCACTTACCTGAAACCATTACGTTTTCGCTGGTACACCCTTGCATCCCAGTGTAAATGATTCCCGTAGAACCCTTACATGCATCGTAACCACAGTAAAACCCTGCTGCATTGGCCGGGAATCGGATCTCCCGCGTGGCAGGCAAGAATTCTACCATTGAACCACCAATGCTGATGTAACACCAACAGGAGAAGGCGAAAACTGAAATTCCCGACCACCAGAAATATTATATTGATAGCTCTGCATGGCCGGCATGTCAAGAATACAACCAATGGCTTCAAATCCAGCACTTACCTGAAACCATTACGTTTTCGCTGGTACACCCTTGCATCCCAGTGTAAATGATTCCCGTAGAACCATTACCTGTATCGTAGCCACAGTAAAACCCTGCTGCATTGGCCGGGAATCTGACCCGGATCTCCCGCGTGGCAGGCGAGAATTCTACCATTGAACCACCAATGCTGATATAACTCCAACAGGAGAAGGCGAGAACTGAAATTCCCGACCACCAGAAACATCTGTTTGACAGCTTTGCGTGGCCGGCATGTCAAGAATACAACCAATGTTTTCAAATCCAGCACTTACCTGAAACCATTAGCGTTTTCGCTGGTACACCCTTGCATGCCAGTGTAAATGATTCCCGCAGAACCCTTACATGCATCGTAACCACAGTTAACCCCTGCTGCATTGGCCGGGAATCGGACCCGGATCTCCCGCGTGGCAGGCGAGAATTCTACCATTGAACCACCAATGCTGATGTAACACCAACAGGAGAAGGCGAGAACTGAAATTCCCGACCACCAGAAACATCTGTTTTATAGCTTTGCGTGGCCGGCACGTCAAGAATACAACCAATGTTTTCAAATCCAGCACTTACCTGAAACCATTAGCGTTTTTGCTGGTACACCCTTGCATGCCAGTGTAAATGATTCCCGCAGAACCCTTACATGCAACGTAACCACAGTAAACCCCTGCTGCATTGGCGGGGAATCGGACCCGGATCTCCCGCGTGGCAGGCGAGAATTCTACCATTGAACCACCAATGCTGATGTAACACCAACAGGAGAAGGCGAGAACTGAAATTCCCGACCACCAGAAACATCTGTTTGATAGCTTTGCGTGGCCGGCATGTCAAGAATACAACCAATGTTTTCAAATCCAGCACTTACCTGAAACCATTAGCGTTTTCGCTGGTACACCCTTGCATGCCAGTGTAAATGATTCCCGTAGAACCCTTACATGCATCGTAACCACAGTAAACCCCTGCTGCATTGGCCGGGAATCGGACCCGGATCTCCGCGTGGCAGGCGAGAATTCTGCCATTGAACCACCAATGCTGATGTAACACCAACAGGAGAAGGCGAGAACTGAAATTCCCGACCACCAGAAACATCTGTTTGATAGCTTTGCGTGGCCGGCATGTCAAGAATAAAACCAATGTTTTCAAATCCAGCACTTACCTGAAACCATTACTTTTTCGCTGGTACACCCTTGCATCCCAATGTAAATGATTCCCGTAGAACCATTACCTGTATCGTAACCGCAGTAAACCCCTGCTGCATTGGCCGGGAATCGGACCCGGATCTCCGCGTGGCAGGCGAGAATTCTACCATTGAACCACCAATGCTGATGTAACACCAACAGGAGAAGGCGAGAACTGAAATTCCCGACCACCAGAAACATCTGTTTGATAGCTTTGCGTGGCCGGCATGTCAAGAATACAACCAATGTTTTCAAATCCAGCACTTACCTGACACCATTAGCGTTTTCGCTGGTACATCCTTGCATGCCAGTGTAAATGATTCCCGTAGAACCATTACCTGTATCGTAACCGCAGTAAACCCCTGCTGCATTGGCCGGGAATCGGACCCGGATCTCCTGCGTGGCAGGCAAGAATTCTACCATTGAACCACCAATGCTGATGTAACACCAACAGGAGAAGGCGAGAACTGAAATTCCCGACCACCAGAAACATCTGTTTGATAGCTTTGCGTGGCCGGCATGTCAAGAATACAACCAATGTTTTCAAATCCAGCACTTACCTGAAACCATTAGCGTTTTCGCTGGTACACCCTTGCATGCCAGTGTAAATGATTCCCGCAGAACCCTTACATGCAACGTAACCACAGTAAACCCCTGCTGCATTGGCCGGGAATCGGACCCGGATCTCCCGCGTGGCAGGCGAGAATTCTACCATTGAACCACCAATGCTGATGTAACACCAACAGGAGAAGGCGAGAACTGAAATTCCCGACCACCATAAACATCTGTTTGATAGCTTTGCGTGGCCGGCATGTCAAGAATACAACCAATGTTTTCAAATCCAGCACTTACCTGAAACCATTAGCGTTTTCGCTGGTACACCCTTGCATGCCAGTGTAAATGATTCCCGCAGAACCCTTACATGCATCGTAACCACAGTTAACCCCTGCTGCATTGGCCGGGAATCGGACCTCCCGCGTGGCAGGCGAGAATTCTACCATTGAACCACCAATGCTGATGTAACACCAACAGGAGAAGGCGAAAACTGAAATTCGCGACCACCAGAAATATTATATTGATAGCTCTGCATGGCTGGCATGTCAAGAATACAACCAATGGCTTCAAATCCAGCACTTACCTGAAACCATTACGTTTTCGCTGGTACACCCTTGGATGCCAGTGTAAATGATTCCCGTAGAACCATTACCTGTATCGTAACCACAGTAAAACCCTGCCGCATTGGCCGGGAATCGGACCCGGATCTCCTGCGTGGCAGGCGAGAATTCTACCATTGAACCACCAATGCTGATGTAACACCAACAGGAGAAGGCGAGAACTGAAATTCGCGACCACCAGAAACATCTGTTTGATAGCTTTGCGTGGCCGGCATGTCAAGAATACAACCAATGGTTTCAAATCCAGCACTTACCTGAAACCATTACGTTTTCGCTGGTACACCCTTGCATCCCAGTGTAAATGATTCCCGTAGAACCCTTACATGCATCGTAACCACAGTAAAACCCTGCTGCATTGGCCGGGAATCGGATCTCCCGCGTGGCAGGCAAGAATTCTACCATTGAACCACCAATGCTGATGTAACACCAACAGGAGAAGGCGAAAACTGAAATTCCCGACCACCAGAAATATTATATTGATAGCTCTGCATGGCCGGCATGTTAAGAATACAACCAATGTTTTCAAATCCAGCACTTACCTGAAACCATTAGCGTTTTCGCTGGTACACCCTTGCATGCCAGTGTAAATGATTCCCGTATAACCCTAACATGCATCGTAACCACAGTAAAACCCTGCTGCATTGGCCGGGAATCGGACCCGGATCTCCGCGTGGCAGGCGAGAATTCTACCATTGAACCACCAATGCTGATGTAACACCAACAGGAGAAGGCGAGAACTGAAATTCCCGACCACCAGAAACATCTGTTTGATAGCTTTGCGTGGCCGGCATGTCAAGAATACAACCAATGTTTTCAAATCCAGCACTTACCTGAAACCATTAGCGTTTTCGCTGGTACATCCTTGCATGCCAGTGTAAATGATTCCCGTAGAACCCTTACATGCATCGTAACCACAGTAAAACCCTGCTGCATTGGCCGGGAATCGGACCCTGATCTCCTGCGTGGCAGGCAAGAATTCTACCATTGAACCACCAATGCTGATGTAACACCAAGAGGAGAAGGCGAGAACTGAAATTCCCGACCACCAGAAACATCTGTTTGATAGCTTTGCGTGGCCGGCATGTCAACAATACAACCAATGTTTTCAAATCCAGCACTTACCTGAAACCATTACGTTTTCGCTGGTACACCCTTGGATGCCAGTGTAAATGATTCCCGTAGAACCCTTACATGCATCGTAACCACAGTAAAACCCAACTGCATTGGCCAGGAATCGGACAAGGATCTCCCGCGTGGCAGGCAAGAATTCTACCATTGAACCACCAATGCTGATGTAACACCAACAGGAGAAGGCGAGAACTGAAATTCCCGACCACCAGAAACATCTGTTTGATAGCTTTGCGTGGCCGGCATGTCAAGAATACAACCAATGTTTTCAAATCCAGCACTTACCTGAAACCATTACGTTTTCGCTGGTACACCCTTGCATCCCAGTGTAAATGATTCCCGTAGAACCATTACCTGTATCATAACCACAGTAAAACCCTGCTGCATTGGCCGGGAATCGGACACGGATCTCCCGCGTGGCAGGCGAGAATTCTACCATTGAACCACCAATGCTGATGTAACACCAACAGGAGAAGGCGAGAACTGAAATTCGCGACCACCAGAAACATCTGTTTGATAGCTTTGCGTGGCCGGCATGTCAAGAATACAACCAATGGTTTCAAATCCAGCACTTACCTGAAACCATTACGTTTTCGCTGGTACACCCTTGCATCCCAGTGTAAATGATTCCCGTAGAACCCTTACATGCATCGTAACCACAGTAAAACCCTGCTGCATTGGCCGGGAATCGGACCCGGATCTCCCGCGTGGCAGGCGAGAATTCTACCATTGAACCACCAATGCTGATGTAACACTAACAGGAGAAGGCGAAAACTGAAATTCCCGACCACCAGAAATATTATATTGATAGCTCTGCATGGCCGGCATGTCAAGAATACAACCAATGGCTTCAAATCCAGCACTTACCTGAAACCATTACGTTTTTGCTGGTACACCCTTGCATCCCAGTGTAAATGATTCCCGTAGAACCATTACCTGTATCGTAACCACAGTAAAACCCTGCTGCATTGGCCGGGAATCGGACCCGGACCTCCCGCGTGGCAGGCAAGAATTCTACCATTGAACCACCAATGCTGATGTAACACCAACAGGAGAAGGCGAGAACTGAAATTCCCGACCACCGGAAACATCTGTTTGATAGCTTTGCGTGGCCGGCATGTCAAGAATAAAACCAATGTTTTCAAATCCAGCACTTACCTGAAACCATTACTTTTTCGCTGGTACACCCTTGCATCCCAATGTAAATGATTCCCGTAGAACCATTACCTGTATCGTAACCGCAGTAAACCCCTGCTGCATTGGCCGGGAATCGGACCCGGATCTCCGCGTGGCAGGCGAGAATTCTACCATTGAACCACCAATGCTGATGTAACACCAACAGGAGAAGGCGAGAACTGAAATTCCCGACCACCAGAAACATCTGTTTGATAGCTTTGCGTGGCCGGCATGTCAAGAATACAACCAATGTTTTCAAATCCAGCACTTACCTGAAACCATTAGCGTTTTCGCTGGTACATCCTTGCATGCCAGTGTAAATGATTCCCGTAGAACCCTTACATGCATCGTAACCACAGTAAAACCCTGCTGCATTGGCCGGGAATCGGACCCTGATCTCCTGCGTGGCAGGCAAGAATTCTACCATTGAACCACCAATGCTGATGTAACACCAAGAGGAGAAGGCGAGAACTGAAATTCCCGACCACCAGAACCATCTGTTTGATAGCTTTGCGTGGCCGGCATGTCAACAATACAACCAATGTTTTCAAATCCAGCACTTACCTGAAACCATTACGTTTTCGCTGGTACACCCTTGCATCCCAGTGTAAATGATTCCCGTAGAACCCTTACATGCATCGTAACCACAGTAAAACCTGCTGCATTGGCCGGGAATCGGATCTCCCGCGTGGCAGGCAAGAATTCTACCATTGAACCACCAATGCTGATGTAACACCAACAGGAGAAGGCGAAAACTGAAATTCCCGACCACCAGAAATATTATATTGATAGCTCTGCATGGCCGGCATGTCAAGAATACAACCAATGGCTTCAAATCCAGCACTTACCTGAAACCATTACGTTTTCGCTGGTACACCCTTGCATCCCAATGTAAATGATTCCCGTAGAACCATTACCTGTATCGTAACCGCAGTAAACCCCTGCTGCATTGGCCGGGAATCGGACACGAATCTCCCGCGTGGCAGGCGAGAATTCTACCATTGAACCACCAATGCTGATGTAACACCAACAGGAGAAGGCGAGAACTGAAATTCCCGACCACCAGAAACATCTGTTTGATAGCTTTGCGTGGCCGGCATGTCAAGAATAAAACCAATGTTTTCAAATCCAGCACTTACCTGAAACCATTACTTTTTCGCTGGTACACCCTTGCATCCCAATGTAAATGATTCCCGTAGAACCATTACCTGTATCATAACCGCAGTAAACCCCTGCTGCATTGGCCGGGAATCGGACCCGGATCTCCGCGTGGCAGGCAAGAATTCTACCATTGAACCACCAATGCTGATGTAACACCAACAGGAGAAGGCGAGAACTGAAATTCCCGACCACCAGAAACATCTGTCTGACAGCTTTGCGTGGCCGGCATGTCAAGAATACAACCAATGTTTTCAAATCCAGCACTTACCTGAAACCATTACGTTTTCGCTGGTACACCCTTGCATCCCAATGTAAATGATTCCCGTAGAACCATTACCTGTATCGTAACCGCAGTAAACCCCTGCTGCATTGGCCGGGAATCGGACACGAATCTCCCGCCTGGCAGGCGAGAATTCTACCATTGAACCACCAATGCTGATGTAACACCAACAGGAGAAGGCGAGAACTGAAATTCCCCAACACCAGAAATATTATATTGATAGCTCTGCATAGCCGGCATGTCAAGAATACAACCAATGGCTTTAAATCCAGCACTTACCTGAAACCATTACGTTTTCGCTGGTACACCCTTGCATGCCAGTGTAAATGATTCCCGTAGAACCCTTACATGCATCGTAACCACAGTAAAACCCTGCTGCATTGGCCGGGAATCGGACCCGGACCTCCCGCGTGGCAGGCAAGAATTCTACCATTGAACCACCAATGCTGATGTAACACCAACAGGAGAAGGCGAGAACTGAAATTCCCGACCACCAGAAACATCTGTTTGATAGCTTTGCGTGGCCGGCATGTCAAGAATAAAACCAATGTTTTCAAATCCAGCACTTACCTGAAACCATTACTTTTTCGCTGGTACACCCTTGCATCCCAATGTAAATGATTCCCGTAGAACCATTACCTGTATCATAACCGCAGTAAACCCCTGCTGCATTGGCCGGGAATCGGACCCGGATCTCCGCGTGGCAGGCAAGAATTCTACCATTGAACCACCAATGCTGATGTAACACCAACAGGAGAAGGCGAGAACTGAAATTCCCGACCACCAGAAACATCTGTCTGACAGCTTTGCGTGGCCGGCATGTCAAGAATACAACCAATGTTTTCAAATCCAGCACTTACCTGAAACCATTACGTTTTCGCTGGTACACCCTTGCATCCCAATGTAAATGATTCCCGTAGAACCATTACCTGTATCGTAACCGCAGTAAACCCCTGCTGCATTGGCCGGGAATCGGACACGAATCTCCCGCCTGGCAGGCGAGAATTCTACCATTGAACCACCAATGCTGATGTAACACCAACAGGAGAAGGCGAGAACTGAAATTCCCCAACACCAGAAATATTATATTGATAGCTCTGCATAGCCGGCATGTCAAGAATACAACCAATGGCTTTAAATCCAGCACTTACCTGAAACCATTACGTTTTCGCTGGTACACCCTTGCATGCCAGTGTAAATGATTCCCGTAGAACCCTTACATGCATCGTAACCACAGAAAAACCCTGCTGCATTGGCCGGGAATCGGACCCGGACCTCCCGCGTGGCAGGCAAGAATTCTACCATTGAACCACCAATGCTGATGTAACACCAACAGGAGAAGGCGAGAACTGAAATTCCCGACCACCAGAAACATCTGTTTGATAGCTTTGCGTGGCCGGCATGTCAAGAATAAAACCAATGTTTTCAAATCCAGCACTTACCTGAAACCATTACTTTTTCGCTGGTACACCCTTGCATCCCAATGTAAATGATTCCCGTAGAACCATTACCTGTATCGTAACCGCAGTAAACCCCTGCTGCATTGGCCGGGAATCGGACCCGGATCTCCGCGTGGCAGGCGAGAATTCTACCATTGAACCACCAATGCTGATGTAACACCAACAGGAGAAGGCGAGAACTGAAATTCCCGACCACCAGAAACATCTGTTTGATAGCTTTGCGTGGCCGGCATGTCAAGAATACAACCAATGTTTTCAAATCCAGCACTTACCTGACACCATTAGCGTTTTCGCTGGTACATCCTTGCATGCCAGTGTAAATGATTCCCGTAGAACCCTTACATGCATCGTAACCACAGTAAAACCCTGCTGCATTGGCCGGGAATCGGACCCGGATCGCCTGCGTGGCAGGCAAGAATTCTACCACTGAACCACCAATGCTGATGTAACACCAACAGGAGAAGGCGAGAACTGAAATTCCCGACCACCAGAAACATCTGTTTGATAGCTTTGCGTGGCCGGCATGTCAAGAATACAACCAATGTTTTCAAATCCAGCACTTACCTGAAACCATTACGTTTTCGCTGGTACACCCTTGCATCCCAGTGTAAATGATTCCCGTAGAACCCTTACATGCATCGTAACCACAGTAAAACCCTGCTGCATTGGCCGGGAATCGGATCTCCCGCGTGGCAGGCAAGAATTCTACCATTGAACCACCAATGCTGATGTAACACCAACAGGAGAAGGCGAAAACTGAAATTCCCGACCACCAGAAATATTATATTGATAGCTCTGCATGGCCGGCATGTCAAGAATACAACCAATGTTTTCAAATCCAGCACTTACCTGAAACCATTAGCGTTTTCGCTGGTACACCCTTGCATGCCAGTGTAAATGATTCCCGTATAACCCTTACATGCATCGTAACCACAGTAAAACCCTGCTGCATTGGCAGGGAATCGGACCCGGATCTCCCGCGTGGCAGGCGAGAATTCTACCATTGAACCACCAATGCTGATGTAACACCAACAGGAGAAGGCGAGAACTGAAATTCCCGACCACCAGAAACATATGTCTGACAGCTTTGCGTGGCCGGCATGTCAAGAATACAACCAATGTTTTCAAATCCAGCACTTACCTGAAACCATTACGTTTTCGCTGGTACACCCTTGCATCCCAATGTAAATGATTCCCGTAGAACCATTACCTGTATCGTAACCGCAGTAAACCCCTGCTGCATTGGCCGGGAATCGGACACGAATCTCCCGCGTGGCAGGCGAGAATTCTACCATTGAACCACCAATGCTGATGTAACACCAACAGGAGAAGGCGAGAACTGAAATTCCCGACCACCAGAAACATCTGTTTGATAGCTTTGCGTGGCCGGCATGTCAAGAATACAACCAATGTTTTCAAATCCAGCACTTACCTGAAACCATTAGCGTTTTCGCTGGTACACCCTTGCATGCCAGTGTAAATGATTCCCGCAGAACCCTTACATGCAACGTAACCACAGTAAACCCCTGCTGCATTGGCCGGGAATCGGACCCCGATCTCCCGCGTGGCAGGCGAGAATTCTACCATTGAACCACCAATGCTGATGTAACACCAACAGGAGAAGGCGAGAACTGAAATTCCCGACCACCATAAACATCTGCTTGATAGCTTTGCGTGGCCGGCATGTCAAGAATACAACCAATGTTTTCAAATCCAGCACTTACCTGAAACCATTAGCGTTTTCGCTGGTACACCCTTGCATGCCAGTGTAAATGATTCCCGCAGAACCCTTACATGCATCGTAACCACAGTTAACCCCTGCTGCATTGGCCGGGAATCGGACCTCCCGCGTGGCAGGCGAGAATTCTACCATTGAACCACCAATGCTGATGTAACACCAACAGGAGAAGGCGAGAACTGAAATTCGCGACCACCAGAAATATTATATTGATAGCTCTGCATGGCCGGCATGTCAAGAATACAACCAATGGCTTCAAATCCAGCACTTACCTGAAACCATTACGTTTTTGCTGGTACACCCTTGCATCCCAGTGTAAATGATTCCCGTAGAACCATTACCTGTATCGTAACCACAGTAAAACCCTGCTGCATTGGCCGGGAATCGGACCCGGATCTCCGCGTGGCAGGCAAGAATTCTACCATTGAACCACCAATGCTGATGTAACACCAACAGGAGAAGGCGAGAACTGAAATTCCCGACCACCAGAAACATCTGTTTGATAGCTTTGCGTGGCCGGCATGTCAAGAATACAACCAATGTTTTCAAATCCAGCACTTACCTGAAACCATTACGTTTTCGCTGGTACATCCTTGCATGCCAGTGTAAATGATTCCCGTAGAACCCTTACATGCATCGTAACCACAGTAAAACCCTGCTGCATTGGCCGGGAATCGGACCCTGATCTCCTGCGTGGCAGGCAAGAATTCTACCATTGAACCACCAATGCTGATGTAACACCAAGAGGAGAAGGCGAGAACTGAAATTCCCGACCACCAGAAACATCTGTTTGATAGCTTTGCGTGGCCGGCATGTCAAGAATACAACCAATGTTTTCAAATCCAGCACTTACCTGAAACCATTACGTTTTCGCTGGTACACCCTTGCATCCCAGTGTAAATGATTCCCGTAGAACCATTACCTGTATCGTAACCACAGTAAAACCCTGCTGCATTGGCCGGGAATCGGACCCGGATCTCCCGCGTGGCAGGCGAGAATTCTACCATTGAACCACCAATGCTGATGTAACACCAACAGGAGAAGGCGAGAACTGAAATTCGCGACCACCAGAAACATCTGTTTGATAGCTTTGCGTGGCCGGCATGTCAAGAATACAACCAATGGTTTCAAATCCAGCACTTACCTGAAACCATTACGTTTTCGCTGGTACACCCTTGCATCCCAGTGTAAATGATTCCCGTAGAACCCTTACATGCATCGTAACCACAGTAAAACCCTGCTGCATTGGCCGGGAATCGGACCCGGATCTCCCGCGTGGCAGGCGAGAATTCTACCATTGAACCACCAATGCTGATGTAACACTAACAGGAGAAGGCGAAAACTGAAATTCCCGACCACCAGAAATATTATATTGATAGCTCTGCATGGCCGGCATGTCAAGAATACAACCAATGGCTTCAAATCCAGCACTTACCTGAAACCATTACGTTTTTGCTGGTACACCCTTGCATCCCAGTGTAAATGATTCCCGTAGAACCATTACCTGTATCGTAACCACAGTAAAACCCTGCTGCATTGGCCGGGAATCGGACCCGGACCTCCCGCGTGGCAGGCAAGAATTCTACCATTGAACCACCAATGCTGATGTAACACCAACAGGAGAAGGCGAGAACTGAAATTCCCGACCACCAGAAACATCTGTTTGATAGCTTTGCGTGGCCGGCATGTCAAGAATAAAACCAATGTTTTCAAATCCAGCACTTACCTGAAACCATTACTTTTTCGCTGGTACACCCTTGCATCCCAATGTAAATGATTCCCGTAGAACCATTACCTGTATCGTAACCGCAGTAAACCCCTGCTGCATTGGCCGGGAATCGGACCCGGATCTCCGCGTGGCAGGCGAGAATTCTACCATTGAACCACCAATGCTGATGTAACACCAACAGGAGAAGGCGAGAACTGAAATTCCCGACCACCAGAAACATCTGTTTGATAGCTTTGCGTGGCCGGCATGTCAAGAATACAACCAATGTTTTCAAATCCAGCACTTACCTGAAACCATTAGCGTTTTCGCTGGTACATCCTTGCATGCCAGTGTAAATGATTCCCGTAGAACCCTTACATGCATCGTAACCACAGTAAAACCCTGCTGCATTGGCCGGGAATCGGACCCTGATCTCCTGCGTGGCAGGCAAGAATTCTACCATTGAACCACCAATGCTGATGTAACACCAAGAGGAGAAGGCGAGAACTGAAATTCCCGACCACCAGAAACATCTGTTTGATAGCTTTGCGTGGCCGGCATGTCAACAATACAACCAATGTTTTCAAATCCAGCACTTACCTGAAACCATTACGTTTTCGCTGGTACACCCTTGCATCCCAGTGTAAATGATTCCCGTAGAACCATTACCTGTATCGTAACCACAGTAAAACCCTGCTGCATTGGCCGGGAATCGGACCCGGATCTCCGCGTGGCAGGCAA
Organism: Lycodopsis pacificus; assembly: GCA_028022725.1. Taxonomy (NCBI): domain Eukaryota; kingdom Metazoa; phylum Chordata; class Actinopteri; order Perciformes; family Zoarcidae; genus Lycodopsis; species Lycodopsis pacificus. The sequence continues at coordinate 32,853,991 of CM051689.1, read as the reverse complement.
GAATTCTACCATTGAACCACCAATGCTGATGTAACACCAACAGGAGAAGGCGAGAACTGAAATTCCCGACCACCAGAAACATCTGTTTGATAGCTTTGCGTGGCCGGCATGTCAAGAATACAACCAATGTTTTCAAATCCAGCACTTACCTGAAACCATTACGTTTTCGCTGGTACATCCTTGCATGCCAGTGTAAATGATTCCCGTAGAACCCTTACATGCATCGTAACCACAGTAAAACCCTGCTGCATTGGCCGGGAATCGGACCCTGATCTCCTGCGTGGCAGGCAAGAATTCTACCATTGAACCACCAATGCTGATGTAACACCAAGAGGAGAAGGCGAGAACTGAAATTCCCGACCACCAGAAATATTATATTGATAGCTTTGCGTGGCCGGCATGTCAAGAATACAACCAATGGCTTCAAATCCAGCACTTACCTGAAACCATTACGTTTTTGCTGGTACACCCTTGCATCCCAGTGTAAATGATTCCCGTAGAACCATTACCTGTATCGTAACCACAGTAAAACCCTGCTGCATTGGCCGGGAATCGGACCCGGACCTCCCACGTGGCAGGCAAGAATTCTACCATTGAACCACCAATGCTGATGTAACACCAACAGGAGAAGGCGAGAACTGAAATTCCCGACCACCAGAAACATCTGTTTGATAGCTTTGCGTGGCCGGCATGTCAAGAATAAAACCAATGTTTTCAAATCCAGCACTTACCTGAAACCATTACTTTTTCGCTGGTACACCCTTGCATCCCAATGTAAATGATTCCCGTAGAACCATTACCTGTATCGTAACCGCAGTAAACCCCTGCTGCATTGGCCGGGAATCGGACCCGGATCTCCGCGTGGCAGGCGAGAATTCTACCATTGAACCACCAATGCTGATGTAACACCAACAGGAGAAGGCGAGAACTGAAATTCCCGACCACCAGAAACATCTGTTTGATAGCTTTGCGTGGCCGGCATGTCAAGAATACAACCAATGTTTTCAAATCCAGCACTTACCTGAAACCATTAGCGTTTTCGCTGGTACATCCTTGCATGCCAGTGTAAATGATTCCCGTAGAACCCTTACATGCATCGTAACCACAGTAAAACCCTGCTGCATTGGCCGGGAATCGGACCCTGATCTCCTGCGTGGCAGGCCAGAATTCTACCATTGAACCACCAATGCTGATGTAACACCAAGAGGAGAAGGCGAGAACTGAAATTCCCGACCACCAGAAACATCTGTTTGATAGCTTTGCGTGGCCGGCATGTCAACAATACAACCAATGTTTTCAAATCCAGCACTTACCTGAAACCATTACGTTTTCGCTGGTACACCCTTGCATCCCAGTGTAAATGATTCCCGTAGAACCCTTACATGCATCGTAACCACAGTAAAACCTGCTGCATTGGCCGGGAATCGGATCTCCCGCGTGGCAGGCAAGAATTCTACCATTGAACCACCAATGCTGATGTAACACCAACAGGAGAAGGCGAAAACTGAAATTCCCGACCACCAGAAATATTATATTGATAGCTCTGCATGGCCGGCATGTCAAGAATACAACCAATGGCTTCAAATCCAGCACTTACCTGAAACCATTACGTTTTCGCTGGTACACCCTTGCATCCCAGTGTAAATGATTCCCGTAGAACGATTACCTGTATCGTAACCACAGTAAAACCCTGCTGCATTGGCCGGGAATCTGACCCGGATCTCCCGCGTGGCAGGCGAGAATTCTACCATTGAACCACCAATGCTGATATAACTCCAACAGGAGAAGGCGAGAACTGAAATTCCCGACCACCAGAAACATCTGTTTGACAGCTTTGCGTGGCCGGCATGTCAAGAATACAACCAATGTTTTCAAATCCAGCACTTACCTGAAACCATTACGTTTTCGCTGGTACACCCTTGCATCCCAATGTAAATGATTCCCGTAGAACCATTACCTGTATCGTAACCGCAGTAAACCCCTGCTGCATTGGCCGGGAATCGGACACGAATCTCCCGCGTGGCAGGCGAGAATTCTACCATTGAACCACCAATGCTGATGTAACACCAACAGGAGAAGGCGAGAACTGAAATTCCCCAACACCAGAAATATTATATTGATAGCTCTGCATAGCCGGCATGTCAAGAATACAACCAATGGCTTTAAATCCAGCACTTACCTGAAACCATTACGTTTTCGCTGGTACACCCTTGCATGCCAGTGTAAATGATTCCCGTAGAACCCTTACATGCATCGTAACCACAGTAAAACCCTGCTGCATTGGCCGGGAATCGGAACCGGACCTCCCGCGCGGCAGGTAAGAATTCTACCATTGAACCACCAATGCTGATGTAACACCAACAGGAGAAGGCGAGAACTGAAATTCCCGACCACCAGAAACATCTGTTTGATAGCTTTGCGTGGCCGGCATGTCAAGAATAAAACCAATGTTTTCAAATCCAGCACTTACCTGAAACCATTACTTTTTCGCTGGTACACCCTTGCATCCCAATGTAAATGATTCCCGTAGAACCATTACCTGTATCATAACCGCAGTAAACCCCTGCTGCATTGGCCGGGAATCGGACCCGGATCTCCGCGTGGCAGGCAAGAATTCTACCATTGAACCACCAATGCTGATGTAACACCAACAGGAGAAGGCGAGAACTGAAATTCCCGACCACCAGAAACATCTGTCTGACAGCTTTGCGTGGCCGGCATGTCAAGAATACAACCAATGTTTTCAAATCCAGCACTTACCTGAAACCATTACGTTTTCGCTGGTACACCCTTGCATCCCAACGTAAATGATTCCCGTAGAACCATTACCTGTATCGTAACCGCAGTAAACCCCTGCTGCATTGGCCGGGAATCGGACACGAATCTCCCGCCTGGCAGGCGAGAATTCTACCATTGAACCACCAATGCTGATGTAACACCAACAGGAGAAGGCGAGAACTGAAATTCCCCAACACCAGAAATATTATATTGATAGCTCTGCATAGCCGGCATGTCAAGAATACAACCAATGGCTTTAAATCCAGCACTTACCTGAAACCATTACGTTTTCGCTGGTACACCCTTGCATGCCAGTGTAAATGATTCCCGTAGAACCCTTACATGCATCGTAACCACAGAAAAACCCTGCTGCATTGGCCGGGAATCGGACCCGGACCTCCCGCGTGGCAGGCAAGAATTCTACCATTGAACCACCAATGCTGATGTAACACCAACAGGAGAAGGCGAGAACTGAAATTCCCGACCACCAGAAACATCTGTTTGATAGCTTTGCGTGGCCGGCATGTCAAGAATAAAACCAATGTTTTCAAATCCAGCACTTACCTGAAACCATTACTTTTTCGCTGGTACACCCTTGCATCCCAATGTAAATGATTCCCGTAGAACCATTACCTGTATCGTAACCGCAGTAAACCCCTGCTGCATTGGCCGGGAATCGGACCCGGATCTCCGCGTGGCAGGCGAGAATTCTACCATTGAACCACCAATGCTGATGTAACACCAACAGGAGAAGGCGAGAACTGAAATTCCCGACCACCAGAAACATCTGTTTGATAGCTTTGCGTGGCCGGCATGTCAAGAATACAACCAATGTTTTCAAATCCAGCACTTACCTGACACCATTAGCGTTTTCGCTGGTACATCCTTGCATGCCAGTGTAAATGATTCCCGTAGAACCCTTACATGCATCGTAACCACAGTAAAACCCTGCTGCATTGGCCGGGAATCGGACCCGGATCTCCTGCGTGGCAGGCAAGAATTCTACCACTGAACCACCAATGCTGATGTAACACCAACAGGAGAAGGCGAGAACTGAAATTCCCGACCACCAGAAACATCTGTTTGATAGCTTTGCGTGGCCGGCATGTCAAGAATACAACCAATGTTTTCAAATCCAGCACTTACCTGAAACCATTACGTTTTCGCTGGTACACCCTTGCATCCCAGTGTAAATGATTCCCGTAGAACCCTTACATGCATCGTAACCACAGTAAAACCCTGCTGCATTGGCCGGGAATCGGACCCGGATCTCCCGCGTGGCAGGCGAGAATTCTACCATTGAACCACCAATGCTGATGTAACACTAACAGGAGAAGGCGAAAACTGAAATTCCCGACCACCAGAAATATTATATTGATAGCTCTGCATGGCCGGCATGTCAAGAATACAACCAATGGCTTCAAATCCAGCACTTACCTGAAACCATTACGTTTTTGCTGGTACACCCTTGCATCCCAGTGTAAATGATTCCCGTAGAACCATTACCTGTATCGTAACCACAGTAAAACCCTGCTGCATTGGCCGGGAATCGGACCCGGACCTCCCGCATGGCAGGCAAGAATTCTACCATTGAACCACCAATGCTGATGTAACACCAACAGGAGAAGGCGAGAACTGAAATTCCCGACCACCAGAAACATCTGTTTGATAGCTTTGCGTGGCCGGCATGTCAAGAATAAAACCAATGTTTTCAAATCCAGCACTTACCTGAAACCATTACTTTTTCGCTGGTACACCCTGGCATCCCAATGTAAATGATTCCCGTAGAACCATTACCTGTATCGTAACCGCAGTAAACCCCTGCTGCATTGGCCGGGAATCGGACCCGGATCTCCGCGTGGCAGGCGAGAATTCTACCATTGAACCACCAATGCTGATGTAACACCAACAGGAGAAGGCGAGAACTGAAATTCCCGACCACCAGAAACATCTGTTTGATAGCTTTGCGTGGCCGGCATGTCAAGAATACAACCAATGTTTTCAAATCCAGCACTTACCTGAAACCATTAGCGTTTTCGCTGGTACATCCTTGCATGCCAGTGTAAATGATTCCCGTAGAACCCTTACATGCATCGTAACCACAGTAAAACCCTGCTGCATTGGCCGGGAATCGGACCCTGATCTCATGCGTGGCAGGCAAGAATTCTACCATTGAACCACCAATGCTGATGTAACACCAAGAGGAGAAGGCGAGAACTGAAATTCCCGACCACCAGAAACATCTGTTTGATAGCTTTGCGTGGCCGGCATGTCAACAATACAACCAATGTTTTCAAATCCAGCACTTACCTGAAACCATTACGTTTTCGCTGGTACACCCTTGCATCCCAGTGTAAATGATTCCCGTAGAACCATTACCTGTATCGTAACCACAGTAAAACCCTGCTGCATTGGCCGGGAATCGGACCCGGATCTCCCGCGTGGCAGGCGAGAATTCTACCATTGAACCACCAATGCTGATGTAACACCAACAGGAGAAGGCGAGAACTGAAATTCGCGACCACCAGAAACATCTGTTTGATAGCTTTGCGTGGCCGGCATGTCAAGAATACAACCAATGGTTTCAAATCCAGCACTTACCTGAAACCATTACGTTTTCGCTGGTACACCCTTGCATCCCAGTGTAAATGATTCCCGTAGAACCCTTACATGCATCGTAACCACAGTAAAACCCTGCTGCATTGGCCGGGAATCGGACCCGGATCTCCCGCGTGGCAGGCGAGAATTCTACCATTGAACCACCAATGCTGATGTAACACTAACAGGAGAAGGCGAAAACTGAAATTCCCGACCACCAGAAATATTATATTGATAGCTCTGCATGGCCGGTATGTCAAGAATACAACCAATGGCTTCAAATCCAGCACTTACCTGAAACCATTACGTTTTTGCTGGTACACCCTTGCATCCCAGTGTAAATGATTCCCGTAGAACCATTACCTGTATCGTAACCGCAGTAAACCCCTGCTGCATTGGCCGGGAATCGGACCCGGATCTCCGCGTGGCAGGCGAGAATTCTACCATTGAACCACCAATGCTGATGTAACACCAAGAGGAGAAGGCGAGAACTGAAATTCCCGACCACCAGAAACATCTGTTTGATAGCTTTGCGTGGCCGGCATGTCAACAATACAACCAATGTTTTCAAATCCAGCACTTACCTGAAACCATTACGTTTTCGCTGGTACACCCTTGCATCCCAGTGTAAATGATTCCCGTAGAACCCTTACATGCATCGTAACCACAGTAAAACCTGCTGCATTGGCCGGGAATCGGATCTCCCGCGTGGCAGGCAAGAATTCTACCATTGAACCACCAATGCTGATGTAACACCAACAGGAGAAGGCGAAAACTGAAATTCCCGACCACCAGAAATATTATATTGATAGCTCTGCATGGCCGGCATGTCAAGAATACAACCAATGGCTTCAAATCCAGCACTTACCTGAAACCATTACGTTTTCGCTGGTACACCCTTGCATGCCAGTGTAAATGATTCCCGTAGAACCCTTACATGCATCGTAACCACAGTAAAACCCTGCTGCATTGGCCGGGAATCGGACCCGGATCTCCCGCGTGGCAGGCAAGAATTCTACCATTGAACCACCAATGCTGATGTAACACCAACAGGAGAAGGCGAAAACTGAAATTCCCGACCACCAGAAATATTATATTGATAGCTCTGCATGGCCGGCATGTCAAGAATACAACCAATGGCTTCAAATCCAGCACTTACCTGAAACCATTACGTTTTTGCTGGTACACCCTTGCATCCCAGTGTAAATGATTCCCGTAGAACCATTACCTGTATCGTAACCACAGTAAAACCCTGCTGCATTGGCCGGGAATCGGACCCGGACCTCCCGCGTGGCAGGCAAGAATTCTACCATTGAACCACCAATGCTGATGTAACACCAACAGGAGAAGGCGAGAACTGAAATTCCCGACCACCAGAAACATATGTCTGACAGCTTTGCGTGGCCGGCATGTCAAGAATACAACCAATGTTTTCAAATCCAGCACTTACCTGAAACCATTACGTTTTCGCTGGTACACCCTTGCATCCCAATGTAAATGATTCCCGTAGAACCATTACCTGTATCGTAACCGCAGTAAACCCCTGCTGCATTGGCCGGGAATCGGACACGAATCTCCCGCGTGGCAGGCGAGAATTCTACCATTGAACCACCAATGCTGATGTAACACCAACAGGAGAAGGCGAGAACTGAAATTCCCGACCACCAGAAACATCTGTTTGATAGCTTTGCGTGGCCGGCATGTCAAGAATACAACCAATGTTTTCAAATCCAGCACTTACCTGAAACCATTAGCGTTTTCGCTGGTACACCCTTGCATGCCAGTGTAAATGATTCCCGCAGAACCCTTACATGCAACGTAACCACAGTAAACCCCTGCTGCATTGGCCGGGAATCGGACCCGGATCTCCCGCGTGGCAGGCGAGAATTTTACCATTGAACCACCAATGCTGATGTAACACCAACAGGAGAAGGCGAGAACTGAAATTCCCGACCACCATAAACATCTGTTTGATAGCTTTGCGTGGCCGGCATGTCAAGAATACAACCAATGTTTTCAAATCCAGCACTTACCTGAAACCATTAGCGTTTTCGCTGGTACACCCTTGCATGCCAGTGTAAATGATTCCCGCAGAACCCTTACATGCATCGTAACCACAGTTAACCCCTGCTGCATTGGCCGGGAATCGGACCTCCCGCGTGGCAGGCGAGAATTCTACCATTGAACCACCAATGCTGATGTAACACCAACAGGAGAAGGCGAGAACTGAAATTCGCGACCACCAGAAATATTATATTGATAGCTCTGCATGGCTGGCATGTCAAGAATACAACCAATGGCTTCAAATCCAGCACTTACCTGAAACCATTACGTTTTCGCTGGTACACCCTTGGATGCCAGTGTAAATGATTCCCGTAGAACCATTACCTGTATCGTAACCACAGTAAAACCCTGCTGCATTGGCCGGGAATCGGACCCGGATCTCCCGCGTGGCAGGCGAGAATTCTACCATTGAACCACCAATGCTGATGTAACACCAACAGGAGAAGGCGAGAACTGAAATTCGCGACCACCAGAAACATCTGTTTGATAGCTTTGCGTGGCCGGCATGTCAAGAATACAACCAATGTTTTCAAATCCAGCACTTACCTGAAACCATTACGTTTTCGCTGGTACACCCTTGCATCCCAGTGTAAATGATTCCCGTAGAACCCTTACATGCATCGTAACCACAGTAAAACCCTGCTGCATTGGCCGGGAATCGGACCCGGATCTCCCGCGTGGCAGGCGAGAATTCTACCATTGAACCACCAATGCTGATGTAACACCAACAGGAGAAGGCGAGAACTGAAATTCCCCAACACCAGAAATATTATATTGATAGCTCTGCATAGCCGGCATGTCAAGAATACAACCAATGGCTTTAAATCCAGCACTTACCTGAAACCATTACGTTTTCGCTGGTACACCCTTGCATGCCAGTGTAAATGATTCCCGTAGAACCCTTACATGCATCGTAACCACAGAAAAACCCTGCTGCATTGGCCGGGAATCGGACCCGGACCTCCCGCGTGGCAGGCAAGAATTCTACCATTGAACCACCAATGCTGATGTAACACCAACAGGAGAAGGCGAGAACTGAAATTCCCGACCACCAGAAACATCTGTTTGATAGCTTTGCGTGGCCGGCATGTCAAGAATAAAACCAATGTTTTCAAATCCAGCACTTACCTGAAACCATTACTTTTTCGCTGGTACACCCTTGCATCCCAATGTAAATGATTCCCGTAGAACCATTACCTGTATCGTAACCGCAGTAAACCCCTGCTGCATTGGCCGGGAATCGGACCCGGATCTCCGCGTGGCAGGCGAGAATTCTACCATTGAACCACCAATGCTGATGTAACACCAACAGGAGAAGGCGAGAACTGAAATTCCCGACCACCAGAAACATCTGTTTGATAGCTTTGCGTGGCCGGCATGTCAAGAATACAACCAATGTTTTCAAATCCAGCACTTACCTGACACCATTAGCGTTTTCGCTGGTACATCCTTGCATGCCAGTGTAAATGATTCCCGTAGAACCCTTACATGCATCGTAACCACAGTAAAACCCTGCTGCATTGGCCGGGAATCGGACCCGGATCTCCTGCGTGGCAGGCAAGAATCCTACCACTGAACCACCAATGCTGATGTAACACCAACAGGAGAAGGCGAGAACTGAAATTCCCGACCACCAGAAACATCTGTTTGATAGCTTTGCGTGGCCGGCATGTCAAGAATACAACCAATGTTTTCAAATCCAGCACTTACCTGAAACCATTACGTTTTCGCTGGTACACCCTTGCATCCCAGTGTAAATGATTCCCGTAGAACCCTTACATGCATCGTAACCACAGTAAAACCCTGCTGCATTGGCCGGGAATCGGACCCTGACCTCCCGCATGGCAGGCAAGAATTCTACCATTGAACCACCAATGCTGATGTAACAGTAACAGGAGAAGGCGAAAACTGAAATTCCCGACCACCAGAAATATTATACTGATAACTCTGCGTGGCCGGCATGTCAAGAATACAACCAATGTTTTCAAATCCAGCACTTACCTGAAACCATTAGCGTTTTCGCTGGTACACCCTTGCATGCCAGTGTAAATGATTCCCGTAGAACCATTACCTGTATCGTAACCAAAGTAAAACCCTGCTGCATTGGCCGGGAATCGGACACGAATCTCCCGCGTGGCAGGCGAGAATTCTACCATTGAACCACCAATGCTGATGTAACACCAACAGGAGAAGGCGAAAACTGAAATTCCCGACCACCAGAAATATTATATTGATAGCTCTGCATGGCCGGCATGTCAAGAATACAACCAATGGCTTCAAATCCAGCACTTACCTGAAACCATTACGTTTTTGCTGGTACACCCTTGCATCCCAGTGTAAATGATTCCCGTAGAACCATTACCTGTATCGTAACCACAGTAAAACCCTGCTGCATTGGCCGGGAATCGGACCCGGACCTCCCGCGTGGCAGGCAAGAATTCTACCATTGAACCACCAATGCTGATGTAACACCAACAGGAGAAGGCGAGAACTGAAATTCCCGACCACCAGAAACATCTGTTTGATAGCTTTGCGTGGCCGGCATGTCAAGAATAAAACCAATGTTTTCAAATCCAGCACTTACCTGAAACCATTACTTTTTCGCTGGTACACCCTTGCATCCCAATGTAAATGATTCCCGTAGAACCATTACCTGTATCGTAACCGCAGCAAACCCCTGCTGCATTGGCCGGGAATCGGACCCGGATCTCCGCGTGGCAGGCGAGAATTCTACCATTGAACCACCAATGCTGATGTAACACCAACAGGAGAAGGCGAGAACTGAAATTCCCGACCACCAGAAACATCTCTTTGATAGCTTTGCGTGGCCGGCATGTCAAGAATACAACCAATGTTTTCAAATCCAGCACTTACCTGAAACCATTACGTTTTCGCTGGTACACCCTTGCATGCCATTGTAAATGATTCCCGTAGAACCATTACCTGTATCGTAACCACAGTAAAACCCTGCTGCATTGGCCGGGAATCGGACCCTGATCTCCCACGTGGCAGGCAAGAATTCTACCATTGAACCACCAATGCTGATGTAACACCAACAGGAGAAGGCGAGAACTGAAATTCCCCAACACCAGAAATATTATATTGATAGCTCTGCATAGCCGGCATGTCAAGAATACAACCAATGGCTTCAAATCCAGCACTTACCTGAAACCATTAGCATTTTCGCTGGTACACCCTTGCATGCCAGTGTAAATGATTCCCGCAGAACCCTTACATGCATCGGCCGGGAATCGGACCCGGATCTCCCGCGTGGCAGGCGGGAATTCTACCATTGAACCACCAATGCTGATGTAACACCAACAGGAGAAGGCGAGAACTGAAATTCCCCAACACCAGAAATATTATATTGATAGCTCTGCATAGCCGGCATGTCAAGAATACAACCAATGGCTTCAAATCCAGCACTTACCTGAAACCATTACGTTTTCGCTGGTACACCCTTGCATCCCAGTGTAAATGATTCCCGTAGAACCCTTACATGCATCGTAACCACAGTAAAACCCTGCTGCATTGGCCGGGAATCGGACCTCCCGCGTGGCAGGCGAGAATTCTACCATTGAACCACCAATACTGATGTAACACCAACAGGAGAAGGCGAGAACTGAAATTCCCGACCACCAGAGACATTTGTTTGATAGCTTTGCGTGGCCGGCATGTCAAGAATACAACCAATGGTTTCAAATCCAGCACTTACCTGAAACCATTACGTTTTCGCTGGTACACCCTTGCATCCCGGTGTAAATGATTCCCGTAGAACCCTTACATGCATCGTAACCACAGTAAAACCCTGCTGCATTGGCCGGGAATCGGATCTCCCGCGTGGCAGGCAAGAATTCTACCATTGAACCACCAATGCTGATGTAACACCAACAGCAGAAGGCGAAAACTGAAATTCCCGACCACCAGAAATATTATATTGATAGCTCTGCATGGCCGGCATGTCAAGAATACAACCAATGGCTTCAAATCCAGCACTTACCTGAAACCATTACGTTTTCGCTGGTACACCCTTGCATCCCAGTGTAAATGATTCCCGTAGAACCATTACATGCATTGTAACCACAGTAAAACCCTGCTGCATTGGCCGGGAATCGGACCTCCCGCGTGGCAGGCGAGAATTCTACCATTGAACCACCAATGCTGATGTAACACCAACAGGAGAAGGCGAGAACTGAAATTCCCGACCACCAGAAACATCTGTTTGATAGCTTTGCGTGGCGGCATGTCAAGAATACAACCAATGTTTTCAAATCCAGCACTTACCTGAAACCATTACCGTTTTCGCTGGTACATCCTTGCATGCCAGTGTAAATGATTCCCGTAGAACCCTTACATGCATCGTAACCACAGTAAAACCCTGCTGCATTGGCCAGGAATCGGACAAGGATCTCCCGCGTGGCAGGCGAGAATTCTACCATTGAACCACCAATGCTGATGTAACACCAACAGGAGAAGGCGAGAACTGAAATTCCCGACCACCAGAAACATCTGTTTGATAGCTTTGCGTGGCCGGCATGTCAAGAATACAACCAATGTTTTCAAATCCAGCACTTACCTGAAACCATTAGCGTTTTCGCTGGTACACCCTTGCATGCCAGTGTAAATGATTCCCGTAGAACCCTTACATGCATCGTAACCACAGTAAACCCCTGCTGCATTGGCCGGGAATCGGACCCGGATCTCCGCGTGGCAGGCGAGAATTCTGCCATTGAACCACCAATGCTGATGTAACACCAACAGGAGAAGGCGAAAACTGAAATTCCCGACCACCAGAAATATTATATTGATAGCTCTGCGTGGCCGGCATGTCAAGAATACAACCAATGGTTTCAAATCCAGCACTTACCTGAAACCATTACGTTTTCGCTGGTACACCCTTGCATGCCAGTGTAAATGATTCCCGTAGAACCATTACATGCATTGGCCGGGAATCGGACCTCCCGCGTGGCAGGCGAGAATTCTACCATTGAACCACCAATACTGATGTAACACCAACAGGAGAAGGCGAGAACTGAAATTCCCGACCACCAGAAACATTTGTTTGATAGCTTTGCGTGGCCGGCATGTCAAGAATACAACCAATGGTTTCAAATCCAGCACTTACCTGAAACCATTACGTTTTCGCTGGTACACCCTTGCATCCCGGTGTAAATGATTCCCGTAGAACCCTTACATGCATCGTAACCACAGTAAAACCCTGCTGCATTGGCCGGGAATCGGATCTCCCGCGTGGCAGGCAAGAATTCTACCATTGAACCACCAATGCTGATGTAACACCAACAGCAGAAGGCGAAAACTGAAATTCCCGACCACCAGAAATATTATATTGATAGCTCTGCATGGCCGGCATGTCAAGAATACAACCAACGGCTTCAAATCCAGCACTTACCTGAAACCATTACGTTTTCGCTGGGACACCCTTGCATCCCAGTGTAAATGATTCCCGTAGAACCATTACCTGTATCGTAACCACAGTAAAACCGTGCTGCATTGGCCGGGAATCAGACCCGGATCTCCCGCGTGGCAGGCGAGAATTCTACCATTGAACCACCAATGCTGATGTAACACCAACAGGAGAAGGCGAGAACTGAAATTCCCGACCACCAGAAATATTATATTGATAGCTCTGGGTGGCCGGCATGTCAAGAATACAACCAATGGCTTCAAATCCAGCACTTACCTGAAACCATTACGTTTTCGCTGGTACACCCTTGCATCCCAGTGTAAATGATTCCCGTAGAACCATTACCTGTATCGTAACCACAGTAAAACCCTGCTGCATTGGCCGGGAATCGGACCCGGAGGCGAGAATTCTACCATTGAACCATCAATGCTGATGTAACACCAACAGGAGAAGGCGAAAACTGAAATTCCCGACCACCATTAATATTATATTGATAGCTCTGGGTGGCCGGCATGTCAAGAACACAACCAATGGTTTCAAATCCAGCACTTACCTGAAACCATTAGGTTTTCGCTGGTACACCCTTGCATCCCAGTGTAAATGATTCCCGTAGAACCCTTACATGCATCGTAACCACAGTAAAACCCTGCTGCATTGGCCGGGAATCGGACCCGGATCTCCCGCGTGGCAGGCGAGAATTCTACCATTGAACCACCAATGCTGATGTAACACCAACAGGAGAAGGCGAGAACTGAAATTCCCGACCACCAGAAACATCTGTTTTATAGCTTTGCGTGGCCGGCATGTCAAGAATACAACCAATGTTTTCAAATCCAGCACTTACCTGAAACCATTAGCGTTTTCGCTGGTACACCCTTGCATGCCAGTGTAAATGATTCCCGCAGAACCCTTACATGCATTGGCCGGGAATCGGACCTCCCGCGTGGCAGGCGAGAATTCTACCATTGAACCACCAATACTGATGTAACACCAGCAGGAGAAGGCGAGAACTGAAATTCCCGACAACCAGAAACATTTGTTTGATAGCTTTGCGTGGCCGGCATGTCAAGAATACAACCAATGGTTTCAAATCCAGCACTTACCTGAAACCATTACGTTTTCGCTGGTACACCCTTGCATCCCAGTGTAAATGATTCCCGTAGAACCATTACCTGTATCGTAACCACAGTAAAACCCTGCTGCATTGGCCGGGAATCGGACCCGGATCTCTCGCGTGGCAGGCGAGAATTCTACCATTGAACCACCAATGCTGATGTAACAACAACAGGAGAAGGCGAGAACTGAAATTCCCGACCACCAGAAATATTATATTGATAGCTCTGGGTGGCCGGCATGTCAAGAATACAACCAATGGCTTCAAATCCAGCACTTACCTGAAACCATTACGTTTTCGCTGGTACACCCTTGCATCCCAGTGTAAATGATTCCCGTAGAACCATTACCTGTATCGTAACCACAGTAAAACCCTGCTGCATTGGCCGGGAATCGGACCCGGATCTCTCGCCCCCGAGTGGCAGGCGAGAATTCTACCATTGAACCACCAATGCTGATGTAACACCAACAGGAGAAGGCGAGAACTGAAATTCCCGACCACCAGAAACATCTGTTTGATAGCTTTGCGTGGCCGGCATGTCAAGAATACAACCAATGGTTTCAAATCCAGCACTTACCTGAAACCATTACGTTTTCGCTGGTACACCCTTGCATCCCAGTGTAAATGATTCCCGTAGAACCCTTACATGCATCGTAACCACAGTAAAACCCTGCTGCATTGGCCGGGAATCGGACCCGGATCTCCCGCGTGGCAGGCGAGAATTCTACCATTGAACCACCAATGCTGATGTAACACCAACAGGAGAAGGCGAAAACTGAAATTCCCGACCACCAGAAATATTATATTGATAGCTCTGCATGGCCGGCATGTCAAGAATACAACCAATGGCTTCAAATCCAGCACTTACCTGAAACCATTACGTTTTTGCTGGTACACCCTTGCATCCCAGTGTAAATGATTCCCGTAGAACCATTACCTGTATCGTAACCACAGTAAAACCCTGCTGCATTGGCCGGGAATCGGACCCGGACCTCCCGCGTGGCAGGCAAGAATTCTACCATTGAACCACCAATGCTGATGTAACACCATCAGGAGAAGGCGAGAACTGAAATTCCCGACCACCAGAAACATCTGTTTGATAGCTTTGCGTGGCCGGCATGTCAAGAATAAAACCAATGTTTTCAAATCCAGCACTTACCTGAAACCATTACTTTTTCGCTGGTACACCCTTGCATCCCAATGTAAATGATTCCCGTAGAACCATTACCTGTATCGTAACCGCAGTAAACCCCTGCTGCATTGGCCGGGAATCGGACCCGGATCTCCGCGTGGCAGGCGAGAATTCTACCATTGAACCACCAATGCTGATGTAACACCAACAGGAGAAGGCGAGAACTGAAATTCCCGACCACCAGAAACATCTGTTTGATAGCTTTGCGTGGCCGGCATGTCAAGAATACAACCAATGTTTTCAAATCCAGCACTTACCTGAAACCATTAGCGTTTTCGCTGGTACATCCTTGCATGCCAGTGTAAATGATTCCCGTAGAACCCTTACATGCATCGTAACCACAGTAAAACCCTGCTGCATTGGCCGGGAATCGGACCCTGATCTCCTGCGTGGCAGGCAAGAATTCTACCATTGAACCACCAATGCTGATGTAACACCAAGAGGAGAAGGCGAGAACTGAAATTCCCGACCACCAGAAACATCTGTTTGATAGCTTTGCGTGGCCGGCATGTCAAGAATACAACCAATGTTTTCAAATCCAGCACTTACCTGAAACCATTACGTTTTCGCTGGTACACCCTTGCATCCCAGTGTAAATGATTCCCGTAGAACCATTACCTGTATCGTAACCACAGTAAAACCCTGCTGCATTGGCCGGGAATCGGACCCGGATCTCCCGCGTGGCAGGCGAGAATTCTACCATTGAACCACCAATGCTGATGTAACACCAACAGGAGAAGGCGAGAACTGAAATTCGCGACCACCAGAAACATCTGTTTGATAGCTTTGCGTGGCCGGCATGTCAAGAATACAACCAATGGTTTCAAATCCAGCACTTACCTGAAACCATTACGTTTTCGCTGGTACACCCTTGCATCCCAGTGTAAATGATTCCCGTAGAACCCTTACATGCATCGTAACCACAGTAAAACCCTGCTGCATTGGCCGGGAATCGGATCTCCCGCGTGGCAGGCAAGAATTCTACCATTGAACCACCAATGCTGATGTAACACCAACAGGAGAAGGCGAAAACTGAAATTCCCGACCACCAGAAATATTATATTGATAGGTCTGCATGGCCGGCATGTCAGGAATACAACCAATGGCTTCAAATCCAGCACTTACCTGAAACCATTACGTTTTCGCTGGTACACCCTTGCATCCCAGTGTAAATGATTCCCGTAGAACGATTACCTGTATCGTAACCACAGTAAAACCCTGCTGCATTGGCCGGGAATCTGACCCGGATCTCCCGCGTGGCAGGCGAGAATTCTACCATTGAACCACCAATGCTGATATAACTCCAACAGGAGAAGGCGAGAACTGAAATTCCCGACCACCAGAAACATCTGTTTGACAGCTTTGCGTGGCCGGCATGTCAAGAATACAACCAATGTTTTCAAATCCAGCACTTACCTGAAACCATTACGTTTTCGCTGGTACACCCTTGCATCCCAATGTAAATGATTCCCGTAGAACCATTACCTCTATCGTAACCGCAGTAAACCCCTGCTGCATTGGCCGGGAATCGGACACGAATCTCCCGCGTGGCAGGCGAGAATTCTACCATTGAACCACCAATGCTGATGTAACACCAACAGGAGAAGGCGAGAACTGAAATTCCCCAACACCAGAAATATTATATTGATAGCTCTGCATAGCCGGCATGTCAAGAATACAACCAATGGCTTTAAATCCAGCACTTACCTGAAACCATTACGTTTTCGCTGGTACACCCTTGCATGCCAGTGTAAATGATTCCCGTAGAACCCTTACATGCATCGTAACCACAGAAAAACCCTGCTGCATTGGCCGGGAATCGGACCCGGACCTCCCGCACGGCAGGCAAGAATTCTACCATTGAACCACCAATGCTGATGTAACACCAACAGGAGAAGGCGAGAACTGAAATTCCCGACCACCAGAAACATCTGTTTGATAGCTTTGCGTGGCCGGCATGTCAAGAATAAAACCAATGTTTTCAAATCCAGCACTTACCTGAAACCATTACTTTTTCGCTGGTACACCCTTGCATCCCAATGTAAATGATTCCCGTAGAACCATTACCTGTATCGTAACCGCAGTAAACCCCTGCTGCATTGGCCGGGAATCGGACCCGGATCTCCGCGTGGCAGGCGAGAATTCTACCATTGAACCACCAATGCTGATGTAACACCAACAGGAGAAGGCGAGAACTGAAATTCCCGACCACCAGAAACATCTGTTTGATAGCTTTGCGTGGCCGGCATGTCAAGAATACAACCAATGTTTTCAAATCCAGCACTTACCTGACACCATTAGCGTTTTCGCTGGTACATCCTTGCATGCCAGTGTAAATGATTCCCGTAGAACCCTTACATGCATCGTAACCACAGTAAAACCCTGCTGCATTGGCCGGGAATCGGACCCGGATCTCCTGCGTGGCAGGCAAGAATTCTACCACTGAACCACCAATGCTGATGTAACACCAACAGGAGAAGGCGAGAACTGAAATTCCCGACCACCAGAAACATCTGTTTGATAGCTTTGCGTGGCCGGCATGTCAAGAATACAACCAATGTTTTCAAATCCAGCACTTACCTGAAACCATTACGTTTTCGCTGGTACACCCTTGCATCCCAGTGTAAATGATTCCCGTAGAACCCTTACATGCATCGTAACCACAGTAAAACCCTGCTGCATTGGCCGGGAATCGGATCTCCCGCGTGGCAGTCAAGAATTCTACCATTGAACCACCAATGCTGATGTAACACCAACAGGAGAAGGCGAAAACTGAAATTCCCGACCACCAGAAATATTATATTGATAGCTCTGCATGGCCGGCATGTCAAGAATACAACCAATGTTTTCAAATCCAGCACTTACCTGAAACCATTAGCGTTTTCGCTGGTACACCCTTGCATGCCAGTGTAAATGACTCCCGTATAACCCTTACATGCATCGTAACCACAGTAAAACCCTGCTGCATTGGCCGGGAATCGGACCCGGATCTCCCGCGTGGCAGGCGAGAATTCTACCATTGAACCACCAATGCTGATGTAACATCAACAGGAGAAGGCGAGAACTGAAATTCCCGACCACCAGAAACATATGTCTGACAGCTTTGCGTGGCCGGCATGTCAAGAATACAACCAATGTTTTCAAATCCAGCACTTACCTGAAACCATTACGTTTTCGCTGGTACACCCTTGCATCCCAATGTAAATGATTCCCGTAGAACCATTACCTGTATCGTAACCTCAGTAAACCCCAGCTGCATTGGCCGGGAATCGGACACGAATCTCCCGCGTGGCAGGCGAGAATTCTACCATTGAACCACCAATGCTGATGTAACACCAACAGGAGAAGGCGAGAACTGAAATTCCCGACCACCAGAAACATCTGTTTGATAGCTTTGCGTGGCCGGCATGTCAAGAATACAACCAATGTTTTCAAATCCAGCACTTACCTGAAACCATTAGCGTTTTCGCTGGTACACCCTTGCATGCCAGTGTAAATGATTCCCGCAGAACCCTTACATGCAACGTAACCACAGTAAACCACTGCTGCATTGGCCGGGAATCGGACCCGGATCTCCCGCGTGGCAGGCGAGAATTCTACCATTGAACCACCAATGCTGATGTAACACCAACAGGAGAAGGCGAGAACTGAAATTCCCGACCACCATAAACATCTGTTTGATAGCTTTGCGTGGCCGGCATGTCAAGAATACAACCAATGTTTTCAAATCCAGCACTTACCTGAAACCATTAGCGTTTTCGCTGGTACACCCTTGCATGCCAGTGTAAATGATTCCCGCAGAACCCTTACATGCATCGTAACCACAGTTAACCCCTGCTGCATTGGCCGGGAATCGGACCTCCCGCGTGGCAGGCGAGAATTCTACCATTGAACCACCAATGCTGATGTAACACCAACAGGAGAAGGCGAGAACTGAAATTCCCGACCAACAGAAACATCTGTTTTATAGCTTTGCGTGGCCGGCATGTCAAGAATACAACCAATGTTTTCAAATCCAGCACTTACCTGAAACCATTAGCGTTTTTGCTGGTACACCCTTGCATGCCAGTGTGAATGATTCCCGCAGAACCCTTACATGCATCGTAACCACAGTAAACCGCTGCTGCATTGGCCGGGAATCGGACCCGGATCTCCCGCGTGGCAGGCGAGAATTCTACCATTGAACCACCAATGCTGATGTAACACCAACAGGAGAAGGCGAGAACTGAAATTCCCGACCACCAGAAACATCTGTCTGACAGCTTTGCGTGGCGGCATGTCAAGAATACAACCAATGTTTTCAAATCCAGCACTTACCTGAAACCATTACGTTTTCGCTGGTACACCCTTGCATCCCAATGTAAATGATTCCCGTAGAACCATTACCTGTATCGTAACCGCAGTAAACCCCTGCTGCATTGGCCGGGAATCGGACACGAATCTCCCGCGTGGCAGGCGAGAATTCTACCATTGAACCACCAATGCTGATGTAACACCAACAGGAGAAGGCGAGAACTGAAATTCCCGACCACCAGAAACATCTGTTTGATAGCTTTGCGTGGCCGGCATGTCAAGAATACAACCAATGTTTTCAAATCCAGCACTTACCTGACACCATTAGCGTTTTCGCTGGTACATCCTTGCATGCCAGTGTAAATGATTCCCGTAGAACCCTTACATGCATCGTAACCACAGTAAAACCCTGCTGCATTGGCCGGGAATCGGACCCGGATCTCCTGCGTGGCAGGCAAGAATTCTACCACTGAACCACCAATGCTGATGTAACACCAACAGGAGAAGGCGAGAACTGAAATTCCCGACCACCAGAAACATCTGTTTGATAGCTTTGCGTGGCCGGCATGTCAAGAATACAACCAATGTTTTCAAATCCAGCACTTACCTGAAACCATTACGTTTTCGCTGGTACACCCTTGCATCCCAGTGTAAATGATTCCCGTAGAACCCTTACATGCATCGTAACCACAGTAAAACCCTGCTGCATTGGCCGGGAATCGGATCTCCCGCGTGGCAGTCAAGAATTCTACCATTGAACCACCAATGCTGATGTAACACCAACAGGAGAAGGCGAAAACTGAAATTCCCGACCACCAGAAATATTATATTGATAGCTCTGCATGGCCGGCATGTCAAGAATACAACCAATGTTTTCAAATCCAGCACTTACCTGAAACCATTAGCGTTTTCGCTGGTACACCCTTGCATGCCAGTGTAAATGACTCCCGTATAACCCTTACATGCATCGTAACCACAGTAAAACCCTGCTGCATTGGCCGGGAATCGGACCCGGATCTCCCGCGTGGCAGGCGAGAATTCTACCATTGAACCACCAATGCTGATGTAACATCAACAGGAGAAGGCGAGAACTGAAATTCCCGACCACCAGAAACATATGTCTGACAGCTTTGCGTGGCCGGCATGTCAAGAATACAACCAATGTTTTCAAATCCAGCACTTACCTGAAACCATTACGTTTTCGCTGGTACACCCTTGCATCCCAATGTAAATGATTCCCGTAGAACCATTACCTGTATCGTAACCTCAGTAAACCCCAGCTGCATTGGCCGGGAATCGGACACGAATCTCCCGCGTGGCAGGCGAGAATTCTACCATTGAACCACCAATGCTGATGTAACACCAACAGGAGAAGGCGAGAACTGAAATTCCCGACCACCAGAAACATCTGTTTGATAGCTTTGCGTGGCCGGCATGTCAAGAATACAACCAATGTTTTCAAATCCAGCACTTACCTGAAACCATTAGCGTTTTCGCTGGTACACCCTTGCATGCCAGTGTAAATGATTCCCGCAGAACCCTTACATGCAACGTAACCACAGTAAACCACTGCTGCATTGGCCGGGAATCGGACCCGGATCTCCCGCGTGGCAGGCGAGAATTCTACCATTGAACCACCAATGCTGATGTAACACCAACAGGAGAAGGCGAGAACTGAAATTCCCGACCACCATAAACATCTGTTTGATAGCTTTGCGTGGCCGGCATGTCAAGAATACAACCAATGTTTTCAAATCCAGCACTTACCTGAAACCATTAGCGTTTTCGCTGGTACACCCTTGCATGCCAGTGTAAATGATTCCCGCAGAACCCTTACATGCATCGTAACCACAGTTAACCCCTGCTGCATTGGCCGGGAATCGGACCTCCCGCGTGGCAGGCGAGAATTCTACCATTGAACCACCAATGCTGATGTAACACCAACAGGAGAAGGCGAGAACTGAAATTCCCGACCAACAGAAACATCTGTTTTATAGCTTTGCGTGGCCGGCATGTCAAGAATACAACCAATGTTTTCAAATCCAGCACTTACCTGAAACCATTAGCGTTTTTGCTGGTACACCCTTGCATGCCAGTGTGAATGATTCCCGCAGAACCCTTACATGCATCGTAACCACAGTAAACCGCTGCTGCATTGGCCGGGAATCGGACCCGGATCTCCCGCGTGGCAGGCGAGAATTCTACCATTGAACCACCAATGCTGATGTAACACCAACAGGAGAAGGCGAGAACTGAAATTCCCGACCACCAGAAACATCTGTCTGACAGCTTTGCGTGGCGGCATGTCAAGAATACAACCAATGTTTTCAAATCCAGCACTTACCTGAAACCATTACGTTTTCGCTGGTACACCCTTGCATCCCAATGTAAATGATTCCCGTAGAACCATTACCTGTATCGTAACCGCAGTAAACCCCTGCTGCATTGGCCGGGAATCGGACACGAATCTCCCGCGTGGCAGGCGAGAATTCTACCATTGAACCACCAATGCTGATGTAACACCAACAGGAGAAGGCGAGAACAGAAATTCCCGACCACCATAAACATCTGTTTGATAGCTTTGCATGGCCGGCATGTCAAGAATACAACCAATGTTTTCAAATCCAGCACTTACCTGAAACCATTAGCGTTTTCGCTGGTACACCCTTGCATGCCAGTGTAAATGATTCCCGCAGAACCCTTACATGCATCGTAACCACAGTTAACCCCTGCTGCATTGGCCTGGAATCGGACCCGGATCTCCCGCGTGGCAGGCGAGAATTCTACCATTGAACCACCAATGCTGATGTAACACCAACAGGAGAAGGCGAGAACTGAAATTCCCGACCACCAGAAACATCTGTTTTGTAGCTTTGCGTGGCCGGCACGTCAAGAATACAACCAATGTTTTCAAATCCAGCACTTACCTGAAACCATTAGCGTTTTCGCTGTTACACCCTTGGATGCCAGTGTAAATGATTGCCGTAGAACCCTTACATGCATCGTAACCACAGTAAAACCCTACTGCATTGGCCAGGAATCGGACAAGGATCTCCCGCGTGGCAGGTGAGAATTCTACCATTGAACCACCAATGCTGATGTAACACCAACAGGAGAAGGCGAGAACTGAAATTCCCGACCACCAGAAACATCTGTTTGATAGCTTTGCGTGGCCGGCATGTCAAGAATACAACCAATGTTTTCAAATCCAGCACTTACCTGAAACCATTAGCGTTTTCGCTGGTACACCCTTGCATGCCAGTGTAAATGATTCCCGTAGAACCCTTACATGCATCGTAACCACAGTAAACCCCTGCTGCATTGGCCGGGAATCGGACCCGGATCTCCGCGTGGCAGGCGAGAATTCTGCCATTGAACCACCAATGCTGATGTAACACCAACAGGAGAAGGCGAAAACTGAAATTCCCGACCACCAGAAATATTATATTGATAGCTCTGCGTGGCCGGCATGTCAAGAATACAACCAATGGTTTCAAATCCAGCACTTACCTGAAACCATTACGTTTTCGCTGGTACACCCTTGCATCCCAGTGTAAATGATTCCCGTAGAACCCTTACATGCATCGTAACCACAGTAAAACCCTGCTGCATTGGCCGGGAATCGGACCCGGATCTCCCGCATGGCAGGCGAGAATTCTACCATTGAACCACCAATGCTGATGTAACACCAACAGGAGAAGGCGAAAACTGAAATTCCCGACCACAAGAAATATTATATTGATAGCTCTGCATGGCCGGCATGTCAAGAATACAACCAATGGTTTCAAATCCAGCACTTACCTGAAACCATTACGTTTTCGCTGGTACACCCTTGCATCCCAGTGTAAATGATTCCCGTAGAACCATTACCTGTATCGTAACCACAGTAAAACCCTGCTGCATTGGCCGGGAATCGGACCCGGATCTCCGCGTGGCAGGCGAGAATTCTGCCATTGAACCACCAATGCTGATGTAACACCAACAGGAGAAGGCGAGAACTGAAATTCCCGACCACCAGAAACATCTGTTTTATAGCTTTGCGTGGCCGGCATGTCAAGAATACAACCAATGTTTTCAAATCCAGCACTTACCTGAAACCATTACGTTTTCGCTGGTACACCCTTGCGTGCCAGTGTAAATGATTCCCGCAGAACCCTTACATGCATCGTAACCACAGTTAACCCCTGCTGCATTGGCCGGGAATCGGACCTCCCGCGTGGCAGGCGAGAATTCTACCATTGAACCACCAATGCTGATGTAACACCAACAGGAGAAGGCGAGAACTGAAATTCGCGACCACCAGAAATATTATATTGATAGCTCTGCATGGCTGGCATGTCAAGAATACAACCAATGGCTTCAAATCCAGCACTTACCTGAAACCATTACGTTTTCGCTGGTACACCCTTGCATCCCAGTGTAAATGATTCCCGTAGAACCATTACCTGTATCGTAACCACAGTAAAACCCTGCTGCATTGGCCGGGAATCGGACCTCCCGCGTGGCAGGCGAGAATTCTACCATTGAACCACCAATGCTGATGTAACACCAACAGGAGAAGGCGAGAACTGAAATTCCCGACCACCAGAAACATCTGTTTGATAGCTTTGCGTGGCCGGCATGTCAAGAATACAACCAATGTTTTCAAATCCAGCACTTACCTGAAACCATTAGCATTTTTCGCTGGTACACCCTTGCATGCCAGTGTAAATGATTCCCGGAGAACCCTTACATGCATCGTAACCACAGTAAAACCCTGCTGCATTGGCCGGGAATCGGACCCGGATCTCCCGCGTGGCAGGCGAGAATTCTACCATTGAACCACCAATGCTGATGTAACACCAACAGGAGAAGGCGAGAACTGAAATTCCCGACCACCAGAAACATCTGTCTGACAGCTTTGCGTGGCCGGCATGTCAAGAATACAACCAATGTTTTCAAATCCAGCACTTACCTGAAACCATTACGTTTTCGCTGGTACACCCTTGCATCCCAATGTAAATGATTCCCGTAGAACCATTACCTGTATCGTAACCGCAGTAAACCCCTGCTGCATTGGCCGGGAATCGGACACGAATCTCCCGCGTGGCAGGCGAGAATTCTACCATTGAACCACCAATGCTGATGTAACACCAACAGGAGAAGGCGAGAACTGAAATTCCCGACCACCAGAAACATCTGTTTGACAGCTTTGCGTGGCCGGCATGTCAAGAATACAACCAATGTTTTCAAATCCAGCACTTACCTGAAACCATTACGTTTTCGCTGGTACACCCTTGCATGCCAGTGTGAATGATTCCCGCAGAACCCTTACATGCATCGTAACCACAGTAAACCGCTGCTGCATTGGCCGGGAATCGGACCCGGATCTCCCGCGTGGCAGGCGAGAATTCTACCATTGAACCACCAATGCTGATGTAATACCAACAGGAGAAGGCTAGAACTGAAATTCGCGACCACCAAAAATATTACATTGATAGCTCTGCATGGCCGGCATGTCAAGAATACAACCAATGGCTTCAAATCCAGCACTTACCTGAAACCATTACGTTTTCGCTGGTACACCCTTGCATCCCAGTGTAAATGATTCCCGTAGAACCATTACCTGTATCGTAACCACAGTAAAACCCTGCTGCATTGGCCGGGAATCGGACCTCCCGCGTGGCAGGCGAGAATTCTACCATTGAACCACCAATGCTGATGTAACACCAACAGGAGAAGGCGAGAACTGAAATTCCCGACCAACAGAAACATCTGTTTTATAGCTTTGCGTGGCCGGCATGTCAAGAATACAACCAATGTTTTCAAATCCAGCACTTACCTGAAACCATTACGTTTTCGCTGGTACACCCTTGCATCCCAGTGTAAATGATTCCCGTAGAACCCTTACATGCATCGTAACCACAGTAAAACCCTGCTGCATTGGCCGGGAATCGGATCTCCCGCGTGGCAGGCAAGAATTCTACCATTGAACCACCAATGCTGATGTAACACCAACAGGAGAAGGCGAAAACTGAAATTCCCGACCACCAGAAATATTATATTGATAGCTCTGCATGGCCGGCATGTCAAGAATACAACCAATGTTTTCAAATCCAGCACTTTCCTGAAACCATTAGCGTTTTCGCTGGTACACCCTTGCATGCCAGTGTAAATGACTCCCGTATAACCCTTACATGCATCGTAACCACAGTAAAACCCTGCTGCATTGGCCGGGAATCGGACCCGGATCTCCCGCGTGGCAGGCGAGAATTCTACCATTGAACCACCAATGCTGATGTAACATCAACAGGAGAAGGCGAGAACTGAAATTCCCGACCACCAGAAACATATGTCTGACAGCTTTGCGTGGCCGGCATGTCAAGAATACAACCAATGTTTTCAAATCCAGCACTTACCTGAAACCATTACGTTTTCGCTGGTACACCCTTGCATCCCAATGTAAATGATTCCCGTAGAACCATTACCTGTATCGTAACCGCAGTAAACCCCAGCTGCATTGGCCGGGAATCGGACACGAATCTCCCGCGTGGCAGGCGAGAATTCTACCATTGAACCACCAATGCTGATGTAACACCAACAGGAGAAGGCGAGAACTGAAATTCCCGACCACCAGAAACATCTGTTTGATAGCTTTGCGTGGCCGGCATGTCAAGAATACAACCAATGTTTTCAAATCCAGCACTTACCTGAAACCATTAGCGTTTTCGCTGGTACACCCTTGCATGCCAGTGTAAATGATTCCCGCAGAACCCTTACATGCAACGTAACCACAGTAAACCCCTGCTGCATTGGCCGGGAATCGGACCCGGATCTCCCGCGTGGCAGGCGAGAATTCTACCATTGAACCACCAATGCTGATGTAACACCAACAGGAGAAGGCGAGAACTGAAATTCCCGACCACCATAAACATCTGTTTGATAGCTTTGCGTGGCCGGCATGTCAAGAATACAACCAATGTTTTCAAATCCAGCACTTACCTGAAACCATTAGCGTTTTCGCTGGTACACCCTTGCATGCCAGTGTAAATGATTCCCGCAGAACCCTTACATGCATCGTAACCACAGTTAACCCCTGCTGCATTGGCCGGGAATCGGACCTCCCGCGTGGCAGGCGAGAATTCTACCATTGAACCACCAATGCTGATGTAACACCAACAGGAGAAGGCGAGAACTGAAATTCGCGACCACCAGAAATATTATATTGATAGCTCTGCATGGCTGGCATGTCAAGAATACAACCAATGGCTTCAAATCCAGCACTTACCTGAAACCATTACGTTTTCGCTGGTACACCCTTGGATGCCAGTGTAAATGATTCCCGTAGAACCATTACCTGTATCGTAACCACAGTAAAACCCTGCTGCATTGGCCGGGAATCGGACCCGGATCTCCCGCGTGGCAGGCGAGAATTCTACCATTGAACCACCAATGCTGATGTAACACAAACAGGAGAAGGCGAGAACTGAAATTCGCGACCACCAGAAACATCTGTTTGATAGCTTTGCGTGGCCGGCATGTCAAGAATACAACCGATGGTTTCAAATCCAGCACTTACCTGAAACCATTACGTTTTCGCTGGTACACCCTTGCATCCCAGTGTAAATGATTCCCGTAGAACCCTTACATGCATCGTAACCACAGTAAAACCCTGCTGCATTGGCCGGGAATCGGACCCGGATCTCCCGCGTGGCAGGCGAGAATTCTACCATTGAACCACCAATGCTGATGTAACACCAACAGGAGAAGGCGAGAACTGAAATTCCCCAACACCAGAAATATTATATTGATAGCTCTGCATAGCCGGCATGTCAAGAATACAACCAATGGCTTTAAATCCAGCACTTACCTGAAACCATTACGTTTTCGCTGGTACACCCTTGCATGCCAGTGTAAATGATTCCCGTAGAACCCTTACATGCATCGTAACCACAGAAAATCCCTGCTGCATTGGCCGGGAATCGGACCCGGACCTCCCGCGTGGCAGGCAAGAATTCTACCATTGACCACCAATGCTGATGTAACACCAACAGGAGAAGGCGAGAACTGAAATTCCCGACCACCAGAAACATCTGTTTGATAGCTTTGCGTGGCCGGCATGTCAAGAATAAAACCAATGTTTTCAAATCCAGCACTTACCTGAAACCATTACTTTTTCGCTGGTACACCCTTGCATCCCAATGTAAATGATTCCCGTAGAACCATTACCTGTATCGTAACCGCAGTAAACCCCTGCTGCATTGGCCGGGAATCGGACCCGGATCTCCGCGTGGCAGGCGAGAATTCTACCATTGAACCACCAATGCTGATGTAACACCAACAGGAGAAGGCGAGAACTGAAATTCCCGACCACCAGAAACATCTGTTTGATAGCTTTGCGTGGCCGGCATGTCAAGAATACAACCAATGTTTTCAAATCCAGCACTTACCTGACACCATTAGCGTTTTCGCTGGTACATCCTTGCATGCCAGTGTAAATGATTCCCGTAGAACCCTTACATGCATCGTAACCACAGTAAAACCCTGCTGCATTGGCCGGGAATCGGACCCGGATCTCCTGCGTGGCAGGTAAGAATTCTACCACTGAACCACCAATGCTGATGTAACACCAACAGGAGAAGGCGAGAACTGAAATTCCCGACCACCAGAAACATCTGTTTGATAGCTTTGCGTGGCCGGCATGTCAAGAATACAACCAATGTTTTCAAATCCAGCACTTACCTGAAACCATTACGTTTTCGCTGGTACACCCTTGCATCCCAGTGTAAATGATTCCCGTAGAACCCTTACATGCATCGTAACGACAGTAAAACCCTGCTGCATTGGCCGGGAATCGGATCTCCCGCGTGGCAGGCAAGAATTCTACCATTGAACCACCAATGCTGATGTAACACCAACAGGAGAAGGCGAAAACTGAAATTCCCGACCACCAGAAATATTATATTGATAGCTCTGCATGGCCGGCATGTCAAGAATACAACCAATGTTTTCAAATCCAGCACTTACCTGAAACCATTAGCGTTTTCGCTGGTACACCCTTGCATGCCAGTGTAAATGATTCCCGTATAACCCTTACATGCATCGTAACCACAGTAAAACCCTGCTGCATTGGCCGGGAATCGGACCCGGATCTCCCGCGTGGCAGGCGAGAATTCTACCATTGAACCACCAATGCTGATGTAACACCAACAGGAGAAGGCGAGAACTGAAATTCCCGACCACCAGAAACATATGTCTGACAGCTTTGCGTGGCCGGCATGTCAAGAATACAACCAATGTTTTCAAATCCAGCACTTACCTGAAACCATTACGTTTTCGCTGGTACACCCTTGCATCCCAATGTAAATGATTCCCGTAGAACCATTACCTGTATCGTAACCGCAGTAAACCCCTGCTGCATTGGCCGGGAATCGGACACGAATCTCCCGCGTGGCAGGCGAGAATTCTACCATTGAACCACCAATGCTGATGTAACACCAACAGGAGAAGGCGAGAACTGAAATTCCCGACCACCAGAAACATCTGTTTGATAGCTTTGCGTGGCCGGCATGTCAAGAATACAACCAATGTTTTCAAATCCAGCACTTACCTGAAACCATTAGCGTTTTCGCTGGTACACCCTTGCATGCCAGTGTAAATGATTCCCGCAGAACCCTTACATGCAACGTAACCACAGTAAACCCCTGCTGCATTGGCCGGGAATCGGACCCGGATCTCCCGCGTGGCAGGCGAGAATTCTACCATTGAACCACCAATGCTGATGTAACACCAACAGGAGAAGGCGAGAACTGAAATTCCCGACCACCATAAACATCTGTTTGATAGCTTTGCGTGGCCGGCATGTCAAGAATACAACCAATGTTTTCAAATCCAGCACTGACCTGAAACCATTAGCGTTTTCGCTGGTACACCCTTGCATGCCAGTGTAAATGATTCCCGCAGAACCCTTACATGCATCGTAACCACAGTTAACCCCTGCTGCATTGGCCGGGAATCGGACCTCCCGCGTGGCAGGCGAGAATTCTACCATTGAACCACCAATGCTGATGTAACACCAACAGGAGAAGGCGAGAACTGAAATTCGCGACCACCAGAAATATTATATTGATAGCTCTGCATGGCTGGCATGTCAAGAATACAACCAATGGCTTCAAATCCAGCACTTACCTGAAACCATTACGTTTTCGCTGGTACACCCTTGGATGCCAGTGTAAATGATTCCCGTAGAACCATTACCTGTATCGTAACCACAGTAAAACCCTGCTGCATTGGCCGGGAATCGGACCCGGATCTCCCGCGTGGCAGGCGAGAATTCTACCATTGAACCACCAATGCTGATGTAACACCAACAGGAGAAGGCGAGGACTGAAATTCGCGACCACCAGAAACATCTGTTTGATAGCTTTGCGTGGCCGGCATGTCAAGAATACAACCAATGGTTTCAAATCCAGCACTTACCTGAAACCATTACGTTTTCGCTGGTACACCCTTGCATCCCAGTGTAAATGATTCCCGTAGAACCCTTACATGCATCGTAACCACAGTAAAACCCTGCTGCATTGGCCGGGAATCGGACCCGGATCTCCCGCGTGGCAGGCGAGAATTCTACCATTGAACCACCAATGCTGATGTAACACCAACAGGAGAAGGCGAAAACTG
Source organism: Lycodopsis pacificus (assembly GCA_028022725.1). NCBI lineage: Eukaryota > Metazoa > Chordata > Actinopteri > Perciformes > Zoarcidae > Lycodopsis > Lycodopsis pacificus. Next base: position 32,823,868 of record CM051689.1, on the reverse strand, counting down.
AAATTCCCGACCACCAGAAATATTATATTGATAGCTCTGCATGGCCGGCATGTCAAGAATACAACCAATGGCTTCAAATCCAGCACTTACCTGAAACCATTACGTTTTTGCTGGTACACCCTTGCATCCCAGTGTAAATGATTCCCGTAGAACCATTACCTGTATCGTAACCACAGTAAAACCCTGCTGCATTGGCCGGGAATTGGACCCGGACCTCCCGCGTGGCAGGCAAGAATTCTACTATTGAACCACCAATGCTGATGTAACACCAACAGGAGAAGGCGAGAACTGAAATTCCCGACCACCAGAAACATCTGTTTGATAGCTTTGCGTGGCCGGCATGTCAAGAATAAAACCAATGTTTTCAAATCCAGCACTTACCTGAAACCATTACTTTTTCGCTGGTACACCCTTGCATCCCAATGTAAATGATTCCCGTAGAACCATTACCTGTATCGTAACCGCAGTAAACCCCTGCTGCATTTGCCGGGAATCGGACCCGGATCTCCGCGTGGCAGGCGAGAATTCTACCATTGAACCACCAATGCTGATGTAACACCAACAGGAGAAGGCGAGAACTGAAATTCCCGACCACCAGAAACATCTGTTTGATAGCTTTGCGTGGCCGGCATGTCAAGAATACAACCAATGTTTTCAAATCCAGCACTTACCTGAAACCATTAGCGTTTTCGCTGGTACATCCTTGCATGCCAGTGTAAATGATTCCCGTAGAACCCTTACATGCATCGTAACCACAGTAAAACCCTGCTGCATTGGCCGGGAATCGGACCCTGATCTCCTGCGTGGCAGGCAAGAATTCTACCATTGAACCACCAATGCTGATGTAACACCAAGAGGAGAAGGCGAGAACTGAAATTCCCGACCACCAGAAACATCTGTTTGATAGCTTTGCGTGGCCGGCATGTCAAGAATACAACCAATGTTTTCAAATCCAGCACTTACCTGAAACCATTACGTTTTCGCTGGTACACCCTTGCATCCCAGTGTAAATGATTCCCGTAGAACCATTACCTGTATCGTAACCACAGTAAAACCCTGCTGCGTTGGCCGGGAATCGGACCCGGATCTCCCGCGTGGCAGGCGAGAATTCTACCATTGAACCACCAATGCTGATGTAACACCAACAGGAGAAGGCGAGAACTGAAATTCGCGACCACCAGAAACATCTGTTTGATAGCTTTGCGTGGCCGGCATGTCAGGAATACAACCAATGGTTTCAAATCCAGCACTTACCTGAAACCATTACGTTTTCGCTGGTACACCCTTGCATCCCAGTGTAAATGATTCCCGTAGAACCCTTACATGCATCGTAACCACAGTAAAACCCTGCTGCATTGGCCGGGAATCGGACCCGGATCTCCCGCGTGGCAGGCGAGAATTCTACCATTGAACCACCAATGCTGATGTAACACCAACAGGAGAAGGCGAAAACTGAAATTCCCGACCACCAGAAATATTATATTGATAGCTCTGCATGGCCGGCATGTCAAGAATACAACCAATGGCTTCAAATCCAGCACTTACCTGAAACCATTACGTTTTTGCTGGTACACCCTTGCATCCCAGTGTAAATGATTCCCGTAGAACCATTACCTGTATCGTAACCACAGTAAAACCCTGCTGCATTGGCCGGGAATCGGACCCGGACCTCCCGCGTGGCAGGCAAGAATTCTACCATTGAACCACCAATGCTGATGTAACACCAACAGGAGAAGGCGAGAACTGAAATTCCCGACCACCAGAAACATCTGTTTGATAGCTTTGCGTGGCCGGCATGTCAAGAATAAAACCAATGTTTTCAAATCCAGCACTTACCTGAAACCATTACTTTTTCGCTGGTACACCCTTGCATCCCAATGTAAATGATTCCCGTAGAACCATTACCTGTATCGTAACCGCAGTAAACCCCTGCTGCATTGGCCGGGAATCGGACCCGGATCTCCGCGTGGCAGGCGAGAATTCTACCATTGAACCACCAATGCTGATGTAACACCAACAGGAGAAGGCGAGAACTGAAATTCCCGACCACCAGAAACATCTGTTTGATAGCTTTGCGTGGCCGGCATGTCAAGAATACAACCAATGTTTTCAAATCCAGCACTTACCTGAAACCATTAGCGTTTTCGCTGGTACATCCTTGCATGCCAGTGTAAATGATTCCCGTAGAACCCTTACATGCATCGTAACCACAGTAAAACCCTGCTGCATTGGCCGGGAATCGGACCCTGATCTCCTGCGTGGCAGGCAAGAATTCTACCATTGAACCACCAATGCTGATGTAACACCAAGAGGAGAAGGCGAGAACTGAAATTCCCGACCACCAGAAACATCTGTTTGATAGCTTTGCGTGGCCGGCATGTCAAGAATACAACCAATGTTTTCAAATCCAGCACTTACCTGAAACCATTACGTTTTCGCTGGTACACCCTTGCATCCCAGTGTAAATGATTCCCGTAGAACCCTTACATGCATCGTAACCACAGTAAAACCCTGCTGCATTGGCCGGGAATCGGATCTCCCGCGTGGCAGGCAAGAATTCTACCATTGAACCACCAATGCTGATGTAACACCAACAGGAGAAGGCGAGAACTGAAATTCCCGACCACCAGCAATATTATATTGATAGCTCTGCATGGCCGGCATGTCAAGAATACAACCAATGGCTTCAAATCCAGCACTTACCTGAAACCATTACGTTTTTGCTGGTACACCCTTGCATCCCAGTGTAAATGATTCCCGTAGAACCATTACCTGTATCGTAACCACAGTAAAACCCTGCTGCATTGGCCGGGAATCGGACCCGGACCTCCCGCGTGGCAGGCAAGAATTCTACCATTGAACCACCAATGCTGATGTAACACCAACAGGAGAAGGCGAGAACTGAAATTCCCGACCACCAGAAACATCTGTTTGATAGCTTTGCGTGGCCGGCATGTCAAGAATAAAACCAATGTTTTCAAATCCAGCACTTACCTGAAACCATTACTTTTTCGCTGGTACACCCTTGCATCCCAATGTAAATGATTCCCGTAGAACCATTACCTGTATCGTAACCGCAGTAAACCCCTGCTGCATTGGCCGGGAATCGGACCCGGATCTCCGCGTGGCAGGCGAGAATTCTACCATTGAACCACCAATGCTGATGTAACACCAACAGGAGAAGGCGAGAACTGAAATTCCCGACCACCAGAAACATCTGTTTGATAGCTTTGCGTGGCCGGCATGTCAAGAATACAACCAATGTTTTCAAATCCAGCACTTACCTGAAACCATTAGCGTTTTCGCTGGTACATCCTTGCATGCCAGTGTAAATGATTCCCGTAGAACCCTTACATGCATCGTAACCACAGTAAAACCCTGCTGCATTGGCCGGGAATCGGACCCTGATCTCCTGCGTGGCAGGCAAGAATTCTACCATTGAACCACCAATGCTGATGTAACACCAAGAGGAGAAGGCGAGAACTGAAATTCCCGACCACCAGAAACATCTGTTTGATAGCTTTGCGTGGCCGGCATGTCAAGAATACAACCAATGTTTTCAAATCCAGCACTTACCTGAAACCATTACGTTTTCGCTGGTACACCCTTGCATCCCAGTGTAAATGATTCCCGTAGAACCCTTACATGCATCGTAACCACAGTAAAACCCTGCTGCATTGGCCGGGAATCGGATCTCCCGCGTGGCAGGCAAGAATTCTACCATTGAACCACCAATGCTGATGTAACACCAACAGGAGAAGGCGAAAACTGAAATTCCCGACCACCAGAAATATTATATTGATAGCTCTGCATGGCCGGCATGTCAAGAATACAACCAATGCCTTTAAATCCAGCACTTACCTGAAACCATTACGTTTTCGCTGGTACACCCTTGCATGCCAGTGTAAATGATTCCCGTAGAACCCTTACATGCATCGTAACCACAGTAAACCCCTGCTGCATTGGCCGGGAATCGGACCCGGATCTCCGCGTGGCAGGCGAGAATTCTGCCATTGAACCACCAATGCTGATGTAACACCAAGAGGAGAAGGCGAGAAATGAAATTCCCGACCACCAGAAACATCTGTTTGATAGCTTTGCGTGGCCGGCATGTCAAGAATAAAACCAATGTTTTCAAATCCAGCACTTACCTGACACCATTAGCGTTTTCGCTGGTACATCCTTGCATGCCAGTGTAAATGATTCCCGTAGAACCCTTACATGCATCGTAACCACAGTAAAACCCTGCTGCATTGGCCGGGAATCGGACCCGGATCTCCTGCGTGGCAGGCAAGAATTCTACCATTGAACCACCAATGCTGATGTAACACCAACAGGAGAAGGCGAGAACTGAAATTCCCGACCACCAGAAACATCTGTTTGATAGCTTTGCGTGGCCGGCATGTCAAGAATACAACCAATGTTTTCAAATCCAGCACTTACCTGAAACCATTACGTTTTCGCTGGTACACCCTTGCATCCCAGTGTAAATGATTCCCGTAGAACCCTTACATGCATCGTAACCACAGTAAAACCCTGCTGCATTGGCCGGGAATCGGATCTCCCGCGTGGCAGGCAAGAATTCTACCATTGAACCACCAATGCTGATGTAACACCAACAGGAGAAGGCGAAAACTGAAATTCCCGACCACCAGAAATATTATATTGATAGCTCTGCATGGCCGGCATGTCAAGAATACAACCAATGGCTTCAAATCCAGCACTTACCTGAAACCATTACGTTTTCGCTGGTACACCCTTGCATCCCAGTGTAAATGATTCCCGTAGAACCATTACCTGTATCGTAGCCACAGTAAAACCCTGCTGCATTGGCCGGGAATCTGACCCGGATCTCCCGCGTGGCAGGCGAGAATTCTACCATTGAACCACCAATGCTGATATAACTCCAACAGGAGAAGGCGAGAACTGAAATTCCCGACCACCAGAAACATCTGTTTGACAGCTTTGCGTGGCCGGCATGTCAAGAATACAACCAATGTTTTCAAATCCAGCACTTACCTGAAACCATTAGCGTTTTCGCTGGTACACCCTTGCATGCCAGTGTAAATGATTCCCGTATAACCCTTACATGCATCGTAACCACAGTAAAACCCTGCTGCATTGGCCGGGAATCGGACCCGGATCTCCCGCGTGGCAGGCGAGAATTCTACCATTGAACCACCAATGCTGATGTAACACCAACAGGAGAAGGCGAGAACTGAAATTCCCGACCACCAGAAACATCTGTCTGACAGCTTTGCGTGGCCGGCATGTCAAGAATACAACCAATGTTTTCAAATCCAGCACTTACCTGAAACCATTACGTTTTCGCTGGTACACCCTTGCATCCCAATGTAAATGATTCCCGTAGAACCATTACCTGTATCGTAACCGCAGTAAACCCCTGCTGCATTGGCCGGGAATCGGACACGAATCTCCCGCGTGGCAGGCGAGAATTCTACCATTGAACCACCAATGCTGATGTAACACCAACAGGAGAAGGCGAGAACTGAAATTCCCGACCACCAGAAACATCTGTTTGATAGCTTTGCGTGGCCGGCATGTCAAGAATACAACCAATGTTTTCAAATCCAGCACTTACCTGAAACCATTAGCGTTTTCGCTGGTACACCCTTGCATGCCAGTGTAAATGACTTCCGCAGAACCCTTACATGCATCGTAACCACAGTTAACCCCTGCTGCATTGGCCGGGAATCGGACCCGGATCTCCCGCGTGGCAGGCGAGAATTCTACCATTGAACCACCAATGCTGATGTAACACCAACAGGAGAAGGCGAGAACTGAAATTCCCGACCACCAGAAACATCTGTTTGATAGCTTTGCGTGGCCGGCATGTCAAGAATAAAACCAATGTTTTCAAATCCAGCACTTACCTGAAACCATTACTTTTTCGCTGGTACACCCTTGCATCCCAATGTAAATGATTCACGTAGAACCCTTACATGCATCGTAACCACAGTTAACCCCTGCTGCATTGGCCGGGAATCGGACCCGGATCTCCCGCGTGGCAGGCGAGAATTCTACCATTGAACCACCAATGCTGATGTAACACCAACAGGAGAAGGCGAGAACTGAAATTCGCGACCACCAGAAATATTATATTGATAGCTCTGCATGGCTGGCATGTCAAGAATACAACCAATGGCTTCAAATCCAGCACTTACCTGAAACCATTACGTTTTCGCTGGTACACCCTTGCATCCCAGTGTAAATGATTCCCGTAGAACCATTACCTGTATCGTAACCACAGTAAAACCCTGCTGCATTGGCCGGGAATCGGACCTCCCGCGTGGCAGGCGAGAATTCTACCATTGAACCACCAATGCTGATGTAACACCAACAGGAGAAGGCGAGAACTGAAATTCCCGACCACCAGAAACATCTGCTTGATAGCTTTGCGTGGCCGGCATGTCAAGAATACAACCAATGTTTTCAAATCCAGCACTTACCTGAAACCATTACGTTTTCGCTGGTACACCCTTGCATCCCAGTGTAAATGATACCCGTAGAACCCTTACATGCATCGTAACCACAGTAAAACCCTGCTGCATTGGCCGGGAATCGGATCTCCCGCGTGGCAGGCAAGAATTCTACCATTGAACCACCAATGCTGATGTAACACCAACAGGAGAAGGCGAAAACTGAAATTCCCGACCACCAGAAATATTATATTGATAGCTCTGCATGGCCGGCATGTCAAGAATACAACCAATGTTTTCAAATCCAGCACTTACCTGAAACCATTAGCGTTTTCGCTGGTACACCCTTGCATGCCAGTGTAAATGATTCCCGTATAACCCTTACATGCATCGTAACCACAGTAAAACCCTGCTGCATTGGCCGGGAATCGGACCCGGATCTCCCGCGTGGCAGGCGAGAATTCTATCATTGAACCACCAATGCTGATGTAACACCAACAGGAGAAGGCGAGAACTGAAATTCCCGACCACCAGAAACATATGTCTGACAGCTTTGCGTGGCCGGCATGTCAAGAATACAACCAATGTTTTCAAATCCAGCACTTACCTGAAACCATTACGTTTTCGCTGGTACACCCTTGCATCCCAATGTAAATGATTCATGTAGAACCATTACCTGTATCGTAACCGCAGTAAACCCCTGCTGCATTGGCCGGGAATCGGACACGAATCTCCCGCGTGGCAGGCGAGAATTCTACCATTGAACCACCAATGCTGATGTAACACCAACAGGAGAAGGCGAGAACTGAAATTCCCGACCACCAGAAACATCTGTTTGATAGCTTTGCGTGGCCGGCATGTCAAGAATACAACCAATGTTTTCAAATCCAGCACTTACCTGAAACCATTAGCGTTTTCGCTGGTACACCCTTGCATGCCAGTGTAAATGATTCCCGCAGAACCCTTACATGCAACGTAACCACAGTAAACCCCTGCTGCATTGGCCGGGAATCGGACCCGGATCTCCCGCGTGGCAGGCGAGAATTCTACCATTGAACCACCAATGCTGATGTAACACCAACAGGAGAAGGCGAGAACTGAAATTCCCGACCACCATAAACATCTGTTTAATAGCTTTGCGTGGCCGGCATGTCAAGAATACAACCAATGTTTTCAAATCCAGCACTCACCTGAAACCATTAGCGTTTTCGCTGGTACACCCTTGCATGCCAGTGTAAATGATTCCCGCAGAACCCTTACATGCATCGTAACCACAGTTAACCCCTGCTGCATTGGCCGGGAATCGGACCCGGATCTCCCGCGTGGCAGGCGAGAATTCTACCATTGAACCACCAATGCTGATGTAACACCAACAGGAGAAGGCGAGAACTGAAATTCCCGACCACCAGAAACATCTGTTTGATAGCTTTGCGTGGCCGGCATGTCAAGAATACAACCAATGTTTTCAAATCCAGCACTTACCTGAAACCATTAGCGTTTTCGCTGGTACACCCTTGCATGCCAGTGTAAATGATTCCCGTAGAACCCTTACATGCATCGTAACCACAGTAAACCCCTGCTGCATTGGCCGGGAATTGGACCCGGATCTCCGCGTGGCAGGCGAGAATTCTGCCATTGAACCACCAATGCTGATGTAACACCAACAGGAGAAGGCGAAAACTGAAATTCCCGACCACCAGAAATATTATATTGATAGCTCTGCGTGGCCGGCATGTCAAGAATACAACCAATGGTTTCAAATCCAGCACTTACCTGAAACCATTACGTTTTCGCTGGTACACCCTTGCATCCCAGTGTAAATGATTCCCGTAGAACCCTTACATGCATCGTAACCACAGTAAAACCCTGCTGCATTGGCCGGGAATCGGACCCAGATCTCCCGCGTGGCAGGCGAGAATTCTACCATTGAACCACCAATGCTGATGTAACACCAACAGGAGAAGGCGAGAACTGAAATTCGCGACCACCAGAAATATTATATTGATAGCTCTGCATGGCTGGCATGTCAAGAATACAACCAATGGCTTCAAATCCAGCACTTACCTGAAACCATTACGTTTTCGCTGGTACACCCTTGCATCCCAGTGTAAATGATTCCCGTAGAACCCTTACATGCATCGTAACCACAGTAAAACCCTGCTGCATTGGCCGGGAATCGGATCTCCCGCGTGGCAGGCAAGAATTCTACCATTGAACCACCAATGCTGATGTAACACCAACAGGAGAAGGCGAAAACTGAAATTCCCGACCACCAGAAATATTATATTGATAGCTCTGCATGGCCGGCATGTCAAGAATACAACCAATGTTTTCAAATCCAGCACTTACCTGAAACCATTAGCGTTTTCGCTGGTACACCCTTGCATGCCAGTGTAAATGATTCCCGTATAACCCTTACATGCATCGTAACCACAGTAAAACCCTGCTGCATTGGCCGGGAATCGGACCCGGATCTCCCGCGTGGCAGGCGAGAATTCTATCATTGAACCACCAATGCTGATGTAACACCAACAGGAGAAGGCGAGAACTGAAATTCCCGACCACCAGAAACATATGTCTGACAGCTTTGCGTGGCCGGCATGTCAAGAATACAACCAATGTTTTCAAATCCAGCACTTACCTGAAACCATTAGCGTTTTCGCTGGTACACCCTTGCATGCCAGTGTAAATGATTCCCGCAGAACCCTTACATGCAACGTAACCACAGTAAACCCCTGCTGCATTGGCCGGGAATCGGACCCGGATCTCCCGCGTGGCAGGCGAGAATTCTACCATTGAACCACCAATGCTGATGTAACACCAACAGGAGAAGGCGAGAACTGAAATTCCCGACCACCATAAACATCTGTTTGATAGCTTTGCGTGGCCGGCATGTCAAGAATACAACCAATGTTCTCAAATCCAGCACTCACCTGAAACCATTAGCGTTTTCGCTGGTACACCCTTGCATGCCAGTGTAAATGATTCCCGCAGAACCCTTACATGCATCGTAACCACAGTTAACCCCTGCTGCATTGGCCGGGAATCGGACCCGGATCTCCCGCGTGGCAGGCGAGAATTCTACCATTGAACCACCAATGCTGATGTAACACCAACAGGAGAAGGCGAGAACTGAAATTCCCGACCACCAGAAACATCTCTTTGATAGCTTTGCGTGGCCGGCATGTCAAGAATACAACCAATGTTTTCAAATCCAGCACTTACCTGACACCATTAGCGTTTTCGCTGGTACATCCTTGCATGCCAGTGTAAATGATTCCCGTAGAACCCTTACATGCATCGTAACCACAGTAACACCCTGCTGCATTGGCCGGGAATCGGACCCGGATCTCCTGCGTGGCAGGCAAGAATTCTACCATTGAACCACCAATGCTGATGTAACACCAACAGGAGAAGGCGAGAACTGAAATTCCCGACCACCAGAAATATTATATTGATAGCTCTGCATGGCCGGCATGTCAAGAATACAACCAATGGCTTCAAATCCAGCACTTACCTGAAACCATTACGTTTTTGCTGGTACACCCTTGCATCCCAGTGTAAATGATTCCCGTAGAACCATTACCTGTATCGTAACCACAGTAAAACCCTGCTGCATTGGCCGGGAATCGGACCCGGACCTCCCGCGTGGCAGGCAAGAATTCTACCATTGAACCACCAATGCTGATGTAACACCAACAGGAGAAGGCGAGAACTGAAATTCCCGACCACCAGAAACATCTGTTTGATAGCTTTGCGTGGCCGGCATGTCAAGAATAAAACCAATGTTTTCAAATCCAGCACTTACCTGAAACCATTACTTTTTCGCTGGTACACCCTTGCATCCCAATGTAAATGATTCCCGTAGAACCATTACCTGTATCGTAACCGCAGTAAACCCCTGCTGCATTGGCCGGGAATCGGACCCGGATCTCCGCGTGGCAGGCGAGAATTCTACCATTGAACCACCAATGCTGATGTAACACCAACAGGAGAAGGCGAGAACTGAAATTCCCGACCACCAGAAACATCTGTTTGATAGCTTTGCGTGGCCGGCATGTCAAGAATACAACCAATGTTTTCAAATCCAGCACTTACCTGAAACCATTAGCGTTTTCGCTGGTACATCCTTGCATGCCAGTGTAAATGATTCCCGTAGAACCCTTACATGCATCGTAACCACAGTAAAACCCTGCTGCATTGGCCGGGAATCGGACCCTGATCTCCTGCGTGGCAGGCAAGAATTCTACCATTGAACCACCAATGCTGATGTAACACCAAGAGGAGAAGGCGAGAACTGAAATTCCCGACCACCAGAAACATCTGTTTGATAGCTTTGCGTGGCCGGCATGTCAAGAATACAACCAATGTTTTCAAATCCAGCACTTACCTGAAACCATTACGTTTTCGCTGGTACACCCTTGCATCCCAGTGTAAATGATTCCCGTAGAACCCTTACATGCATCGTAACCACAGTAAAACCCTGCTGCATTGGCCGGGAATCGGATCTCCCGCGTGGCAGGCAAGAATTCTACCATTGAACCACCAATGCTGATGTAACACCAACAGGAGAAGGCGAAAACTGAAATTCCCGACCACCAGAAATATTATATTGATAGCTCTGCATGGCCGGCATGTCAAGAATACAACCAATGCCTTTAAATCCAGCACTTACCTGAAACCATTACGTTTTCGCTGGTACACCCTTGCATGCCAGTGTAAATGATTCCCGTAGAACCCTTACATGCATCGTAACCACAGTAAACCCCTGCTGCATTGGCCGGGAATCGGACCCGGATCTCCGCGTGGCAGGCGAGAATTCTGCCATTGAACCACCAATGCTGATGTAACACCAAGAGGAGAAGGCGAGAAATGAAATTCCCGACCACCAGAAACATCTGTTTGATAGCTTTGCGTGGCCGGCATGTCAAGAATAAAACCAATGTTTTCAAATCCAGCACTTACCTGACACCATTAGCGTTTTCGCTGGTACATCCTTGCATGCCAGTGTAAATGATTCCCGTAGAACCCTTACATGCATCGTAACCACAGTAAAACGCTGCTGCATTGGCCGGGAATCGGACCCGGATCTCCTGCGTGGCAGGCAAGAATTCTACCATTGAACCACCAATGCTGATGTAACACCAACAGGAGAAGGCGAGAACTGAAATTCCCGACCACCAGAAACATCTGTTTGATAGCTTTGCGTGGCCGGCATGTCAAGAATACAACCAATGTTTTCAAATCCAGCACTTACCTGAAACCATTACGTTTTCGCTGGTACACCCTTGCATCCCAGTGTAAATGATTCCCGTAGAACCCTTACATGCATCGTAACCACAGTAAAACCCTGCTGCATTGGCCGGGAATCGGATCTCCCGCGTGGCAGGCAAGAATTCTACCATTGAACCACCAATGCTGATGTAACACCAACAGGAGAAGGCGAAAACTGAAATTCCCGACCACCAGAAATATTATATTGATAGCTCTGCATGGCCGGCATGTCAAGAATACAACCAATGGCTTCAAATCCAGCACTTACCTGAAACCATTACGTTTTCGCTGGTACACCCTTGCATCCCAGTGTAAATGATTCCCGTAGAACCATTACCTGTATCGTAGCCACAGTAAAACCCTGCTGCATTGGCCGGGAATCTGACTCGGATCTCCCGCGTGGCAGGCGAGAATTCTACCATTGAACCACCAATGCTGATATAACTCCAACAGGAGAAGGCGAGAACTGAAATTCCCGACCACCAGAAACATCTGTTTGACAGCTTTGCGTGGCCGGCATGTCAAGAATACAACCAATGTTTTCAAATCCAGCACTTACCTGAAACCATTAGCGTTTTCGCTGGTACACCCTTGCATGCCAGTGTAAATGATTCCCGTATAACCCTTACATGCATCGTAACCACAGTAAAACCCTGCTGCATTGGCCGGGAATCGGACCCGGATCTCCCGCGTGGCAGGCGAGAATTCTACCATTGAACCACCAATGCTGATGTAACACCAACAGGAGAAGGCGAGAACTGAAATTCCCGACCACCAGAAACATCTGTCTGACAGCTTTGCGTGGCCGGCATGTCAAGAATACAACCAATGTTTTCAAATCCAGCACTTACCTGAAACCATTACGTTTTCGCTGGTACACCCTTGCATCCCAATGTAAATGATTCCCGTAGAACCATTACCTGTATCGTAACCGCAGTAAACCCCTGCTGCATTGGCCGGGAATCGGACACGAATCTCCCGCGTGGCAGGCGAGAATTCTACCATTGAACCACCAATGCTGATGTAACACCAACAGGAGAAGGCGAGAACTGAAATTCCCGACCACCAGAAACATCTGTTTGATAGCTTTGCGTGGCCGGCATGTCAAGAATACAACCAATGTTTTCAAATCCAGCACTTACCTGAAACCATTAGCGTTTTCGCTGGTACACCCTTGCATGCCAGTGTAAATGACTTCCGCAGAACCCTTACATGCATCGTAACCACAGTTAACCCCTGCTGCATTGGCCGGGAATCGGACCCGGATCTCCCGCGTGGCAGGCGAGAATTCTACCATTGAACCACCAATGCTGATGTAACACCAACAGGAGAAGGCGAGAACTGAAATTCCCGACCACCAGAAACATCTGTTTGATAGCTTTGCGTGGCCGGCATGTCAAGAATAAAACCAATGTTTTCAAATCCAGCACTTACCTGAAACCATTACTTTTTCGCTGGTACACCCTTGCATCCCAATGTAAATGATTCCCGTAGAACCCTTACATGCATCGTAACCACAGTTAACCCCTGCTGCATTGGCCGGGAATCGGACCCGGATCTCCCGCGTGGCAGGCGAGAATTCTACCATTGAACCACCAATGCTGATGTAACACCAACAGGAGAAGGCGAGAACTGAAATTCGCGACCACCAGAAATATTATATTGATAGCTCTGCATGGCTGGCATGTCAAGAATACAACCAATGGCTTCAAATCCAGCACTTACCTGAAACCATTACGTTTTCGCTGGTACACCCTTGCATCCCAGTGTAAATGATTCCCGTAGAACCATTACCTGTATCGTAACCACAGTAAAACCCTGCTGCATTGGCCGGGAATCGGACCTCCCGCGTGGCAGGCGAGAATTCTACCATTGAACCACCAATGCTGATGTAACACCAACAGGAGAAGGCGAGAACTGAAATTCCCGACCACCAGAAACATCTGCTTGATAGCTTTGCGTGGCCGGCATGTCAAGAATACAACCAATGTTTTCAAATCCAGCACTTACCTGAAACCATTACGTTTTCGCTGGTACACCCTTGCATCCCAATGTAAATGATTCCCGTAGAACCGTTACCTGTATCGTAACCGCAGTAAACCCCTGCTGCATTGGCCGGGAATCGGACCCGGATCTCCGCGTGGCAGGCGAGAATTCTGCCATTGAACCACCAATGCTGATGTAACGCCAAGAGGAGAAGGCGAAAACTGAAATTCCCGACCACCAGAAACATCTGTTTGATAGCTTTGCGTGGCCGGCATGTCAAGAATACAACCAATGTTTTCAAATCCAGCACTTACCTGAAACCATTACGTTTTCGCTGGTACACCCTTGCATCCCAGTGTAAATGATTCCCGTAGAACCCTTACATGCATCGTAACCACAGTAAAACCCTGCTGCATTGGCCGGGAATCGGATCTCCCGCGTGGCAGGCAAGAATTCTACCATTGAACCACCAATGCTGATGTAACACCAACAGGAGAAGGCGAAAACTGAAATTCCCGACCACCAGAAATATTATATTGATAGCTCTGCATGGCCGGCATGTCAAGAATACAACCAATGTTTTCAAATCCAGCACTTACCTGAAACCATTAGCGTTTTCGCTGGTACACCCTTGCATGCCAGTGTAAATGATTCCCGTATAACCCTTACATGCATCGTAACCACAGTAAAACCCTGCTGCATTGGCCGGGAATCGGACCCGGATCTCCCGCGTGGCAGGCGAGAATTCTATCATTGAACCACCAATGCTGATGTAACACCAACAGGAGAAGGCGAGAACTGAAATTCCCGACCACCAGAAACATATGTCTGACAGCTTTGCGTGGCCGGCATGTCAAGAATACAACCAATGTTTTCAAATCCAGCACTTACCTGAAACCATTACGTTTTCGCTGGTACACCCTTGCATCCCAATGTAAATGATTCATGTAGAACCATTACCTGTATCGTAACCGCAGTAAACCCCTGCTGCATTGGCCGGGAATCGGACACGAATCTCCCGCGTGGCAGGCGAGAATTCTACCATTGAACCACCAATGCTGATGTAACACCAACAGGAGAAGGCGAGAACTGAAATTCCCGACCACCAGAAACATCTGTTTGATAGCTTTGCGTGGCCGGCATGTCAAGAATACAACCAATGTTTTCAAATCCAGCACTTACCTGAAACCATTAGCGTTTTCGCTGGTACACCCTTGCATGCCAGTGTAAATGATTCCCGCAGAACCCTTACATGCAACGTAACCACAGTAAACCCCTGCTGCATTGGCCGGGAATCGGACCCGGATCTCCCGCGTGGCAGGCGAGAATTCTACCATTGAACCACCAATGCTGATGTAACACCAACAGGAGAAGGCGAGAACTGAAATTCCCGACCACCATAAACATCTGTTTAATAGCTTTGCGTGGCCGGCATGTCAAGAATACAACCAATGTTTTCAAATCCAGCACTCACCTGAAACCATTAGCGTTTTCGCTGGTACACCCTTGCATGCCAGTGTAAATGATTCCCGCAGAACCCTTACATGCATCGTAACCACAGTTAACCCCTGCTGCATTGGCCGGGAATCGGACCCGGATCTCCCGCGTGGCAGGCGAGAATTCTACCATTGAACCACCAATGCTGATGTAACACCAACAGGAGAAGGCGAGAACTGAAATTCCCGACCACCAGAAACATCTGTTTGATAGCTTTGCGTGGCCGGCATGTCAAGAATACAACCAATGTTTTCAAATCCAGCACTTACCTGAAACCATTAGCGTTTTCGCTGGTACACCCTTGCATGCCAGTGTAAATGATTCCCGTAGAACCCTTACATGCATCGTAACCACAGTAAACCCCTGCTGCATTGGCCGGGAATTGGACCCGGATCTCCGCGTGGCAGGCGAGAATTCTGCCATTGAACCACCAATGCTGATGTAACACCAACAGGAGAAGGCGAAAACTGAAATTCCCGACCACCAGAAATATTATATTGATAGCTCTGCGTGGCCGGCATGTCAAGAATACAACCAATGGTTTCAAATCCAGCACTTACCTGAAACCATTACGTTTTCGCTGGTACACCCTTGCATCCCAGTGTAAATGATTCCCGTAGAACCCTTACATGCATCGTAACCACAGTAAAACCCTGCTGCATTGGCCGGGAATCGGACCCAGATCTCCCGCGTGGCAGGCGAGAATTCTACCATTGAACCACCAATGCTGATGTAACACCAACAGGAGAAGGCGAAAACTGAAATTCCCGACCACCAGAAATATTATATTGATAGCTCTGCATGGCCGGCATGTCAAGAATACAACCAATGGTTTCAAATCCAGCACTTACCTGAAACCATTACGTTTTCGCTGGTACACCCTTGCATCCCAGTGTAAATGATTCCCGTAGAACCATTACCTGTATCGTAACCACAGTAAAACCCTGCTGCATTGGCCGGGAATCGGACCCGGATCTCCCGCGTGGCAGGCGAGAATTCTACCATTGAACCACCAATGCTGATGTAACACCAACAGGAGAAGGCGAGAACTGAAATTCCCGACCACCAGAAACATCTGTTTTATAGCTTTGCGTGGCCGGCATGTCAAGAATACAACCAATGTTTTCAAATCCAGCACTTACCTGAAACCATTAGCGTTTTCGCTGGTACACCCTTGCGTGCCAGTGTAAATGATTCCCGCAGAACCCTTACATGCATCGTAACCACAGTTAACCCCTGCTGCATTGGCCGGGAATCGGACCTCCCGCGTGGCAGGCGAGAATTCTACCATTGAACCACCAATGCTGATGTAACACCAACAGGAGAAGGCGAGAACTGAAATTCGCGACCACCAGAAATATTATATTGATAGCTCTGCATGGCTGGCATGTCAAGAATACAACCAATGGCTTCAAATCCAGCACTTACCTGAAACCATTACGTTTTCGCTGGTACACCCTTGCATCCCAGTGTAAATGATTCCCGTAGAACCCTTACATGCATCGTAACCACAGTAAAACCCTGCTGCATTGGCCGGGAATCGGATCTCCCGCGTGGCAGGCAAGAATTCTACCATTGAACCACCAATGCTGATGTAACACCAACAGGAGAAGGCGAAAACTGAAATTCCCGACCACCAGAAATATTATATTGATAGCTCTGCATGGCCGGCATGTCAAGAATACAACCAATGTTTTCAAATCCAGCACTTACCTGAAACCATTAGCGTTTTCGCTGGTACACCCTTGCATGCCAGTGTAAATGATTCCCGTATAACCCTTACATGCATCGTAACCACAGTAAAACCCTGCTGCATTGGCCGGGAATCGGACCCGGATCTCCCGCGTGGCAGGCGAGAATTCTATCATTGAACCACCAATGCTGATGTAACACCAACAGGAGAAGGCGAGAACTGAAATTCCCGACCACCAGAAACATATGTCTGACAGCTTTGCGTGGCCGGCATGTCAAGAATACAACCAATGTTTTCAAATCCAGCACTTACCTGAAACCATTAGCGTTTTCGCTGGTACACCCTTGCATGCCAGTGTAAATGATTCCCGCAGAACCCTTACATGCAACGTAACCACAGTAAACCCCTGCTGCATTGGCCGGGAATCGGACCCGGATCTCCCGCGTGGCAGGCGAGAATTCTACCATTGAACCACCAATGCTGATGTAACACCAACAGGAGAAGGCGAGAACTGAAATTCCCGACCACCATAAACATCTGTTTGATAGCTTTGCGTGGCCGGCATGTCAAGAATACAACCAATGTTTTCAAATCCAGCACTCACCTGAAACCATTAGCGTTTTCGCTGGTACACCCTTGCATGCCAGTGTAAATGATTCCCGCAGAACCCTTACATGCATCGTAACCACAGTTAACCCCTGCTGCATTGGCCGGGAATCGGACCCGGATCTCCCGCGTGGCAGGCGAGAATTCTACCATTGAACCACCAATGCTGATGTAACACCAACAGGAGAAGGCGAGAACTGAAATTCCCGACCACCAGAAACATCTGTTTGATAGCTTTGCGTGGCCGGCATGTCAAGAATACAACCAATGTTTTCAAATCCAGCACTTACCTGAAACCATTAGCGTTTTCGCTGGTACACCCTTGCATGCCAGTGTAAATGATTCCCGTAGAACCCTTACATGCATCGTAACCACAGTAAACCCCTGCTGCATTGGCCGGGAATTGGACCCGGATCTCCGCGTGGCAGGCGAGAATTCTGCCATTGAACCACCAATGCTGATGTAACACCAACAGGAGAAGGCGAAAACTGAAATTCCCGACCACCAGAAATATTATATTGATAGCTCTGCGTGGCCGGCATGTCAAGAATACAACCAATGGTTTCAAATCCAGCACTTACCTGAAACCATTACGTTTTCGCTGGTACACCCTTGCATCCCAGTGTAAATGATTCCCGTAGAACCCTTACATGCATCGTAACCACAGTAAAACCCTGCTGCATTGGCCGGGAATCGGACCCAGATCTCCCGCGTGGCAGGCGAGAATTCTACCATTGAACCACCAATGCTGATGTAACACCCACAGGAGAAGGCGAAAACTGAAATTCCCGACCACCAGAAATATTATATTGATAGCTCTGCATGGCCGGCATGTCAAGAATACAACCAATGGTTTCAAATCCAGCACTTACCTGAAACCATTACGTTTTCGCTGGTACACCCTTGCATCCCAGTGTAAATGATTCCCGTAGAACCATTACCTGTATCGTAACCACAGTAAAACCCTGCTGCATTGGCCGGGAATCGGACCCGGATCTCCCGCGTGGCAGGCGAGAATTCTACCATTGAACCACCAATGCTGATGTAACACCAACAGGAGAAGGCGAGAACTGAAATTCCCGACCACCAGAAACATCTGTTTTATAGCTTTGCGTGGCCGGCATGTCAAGAATACAACCAATGTTTTCAAATCCAGCACTTACCTGAAACCATTAGCGTTTTCGCTGGTACACCCTTGCGTGCCAGTGTAAATGATTCCCGCAGAACCCTTACATGCATCGTAACCACAGTTAACCCCTGCTGCATTGGCCGGGAATCGGACCTCCCGCGTGGCAGGCGAGAATTCTACCATTGAACCACCAATGCTGATGTAACACCAACAGGAGAAGGCGAGAACTGAAATTCGCGACCACCAGAAATATTATATTGATAGCTCTGCATGGCTGGCATGTCAAGAATACAACCAATGGCTTCAAATCCAGCACTTACCTGAAACCATTACGTTTTCGCTGGTACACCCTTGCATCCCAGTGTAAATGATTCCCGTAGAACCCTTACATGCATCGTAACCACAGTAAAACCCTGCTGCATTGGCCGGGAATCGGATCTCCCGCGTGGCAGGCAAGAATTCTACCATTGAACCACCAATGCTGATGTAACACCAACAGGAGAAGGCGAGAACTGAAATTCGCGACCACCAGAAATATTATATTGATAGCTCTGCATGGCTGGCATGTCAAGAATACAACCAATGGCTTCAAATCCAGCACTTACCTGAAACCATTACGTTTTCGCTGGTACACCCTTGCATGCCAGTGTAAATGATTCCCGTATAACCCTTACATGCATCGTAACCACAGTAAAACCCTGCTGCATTGGCCGGGAATCGGACCCGGATCTCCCGCGTGGCAGGCGAGAATTCTATCATTGAACCACCAATGCTGATGTAACACCAACAGGAGAAGGCGAGAACTGAAATTCCCGACCACCAGAAACATATGTCTGACAGCTTTGCGTGGCCGGCATGTCAAGAATACAACCAATGTTTTCAAATCCAGCACTTACCTGAAACCATTACGTTTTCGCTGGTACACCCTTGCATCCCAATGTAAATGATTCATGTAGAACCATTACCTGTATCGTAACCGCAGTAAACCCCTGCTGCATTGGCCGGGAATCGGACACGAATCTCCCGCGTGGCAGGCGAGAATTCTACCATTGAACCACCAATGCTGATGTAACACCAACAGGAGAAGGCGAGAACTGAAATTCCCGACCACCAGAAACATCTGTTTGATAGCTTTGCGTGGCCGGCATGTCAAGAATACAACCAATGTTTTCAAATCCAGCACTTACCTGAAACCATTAGCGTTTTCGCTGGTACACCCTTGCATGCCAGTGTAAATGATTCCCGCAGAACCCTTACATGCAACGTAACCACAGTAAACCCCTGCTGCATTGGCCGGGAATCGGACCCGGATCTCCCGCGTGGCAGGCGAGAATTCTACCATTGAACCACCAATGCTGATGTAACACCAACAGGAGAAGGCGAGAACTGAAATTCCCGACCACCATAAACATCTGTTTGATAGCTTTGCGTGGCCGGCATGTCAAGAATACAACCAATGTTTTCAAATCCAGCACTCACCTGAAACCATTAGCGTTTTCGCTGGTACACCCTTGCATGCCAGTGTAAATGATTCCCGCAGAACCCTTACATGCATCGTAACCACAGTTAACCCCTGCTGCATTGGCCGGGAATCGGACCCGGATCTCCCGCGTGGCAGGCGAGAATTCTACCATTGAACCACCAATGCTGATGTAACACCAACAGGAGAAGGCGAGAACTGAAATTCCCGACCACCAGAAACATCTGTTTGATAGCTTTGCGTGGCCGGCATGTCAAGAATACAACCAATGTTTTCAAATCCAGCACTTACCTGAAACCATTAGCGTTTTCGCTGGTACACCCTTGCATGCCAGTGTAAATGATTCCCGTAGAACCCTTACATGCATCGTAACCACAGTAAACCCCTGCTGCATTGGCCGGGAATTGGACCCGGATCTCCGCGTGGCAGGCGAGAATTCTGCCATTGAACCACCAATGTTGATGTAACACCAACAGGAGAAGGCGAGAACTGAAATTCGCGACCACCAGAAATATTATATTGATAGCTCTGCATGGCTGGCATGTCAAGAATACAACCAATGGCTTCAAATCCAGCACTTACCTGAAACCATTACGTTTTCGCTGGTACACCCTTGCATCCCAGTGTAAATGATTCCCGTAGAACCATTACCTGTATCGTAACCACAGTAAAACCCTGCTGCATTGGCCGGGAATCGGACCTCCCGCGTGGCAGGCGAGAATTCTACCATTGAAACACTAATGCTGATGTAACACCAACCTGAGAAGGCGAGAACTGAAATTCGCGACCACCAGAAACATCTGTTTGATAGCTTTGCGTGGCCGGCATGTCAAGAATACAACCAATGGTTTCAAATCCAGCACTTACCTGAAACCATTACGTTTTCGCTGGTACACCCTTGCATCCCAGTGTAAATGATTCCCGTAGAACCCTTACATGCATCGTAACCACAGTAAAACCCTGCTGCATTGGCCGGGAATCGGACCCGGATCTCCCGCGTGGCAGGCGAGAATTCTACCATTGAACCACCAATGCTGATGTAACACCAACAGGAGAAGGCAAAAACTGAAATTCCCGACCAC
Source organism: Lycodopsis pacificus (assembly GCA_028022725.1). NCBI lineage: Eukaryota > Metazoa > Chordata > Actinopteri > Perciformes > Zoarcidae > Lycodopsis > Lycodopsis pacificus. Next base: position 32,802,681 of record CM051689.1, on the reverse strand, counting down.
CAGAAATATTATATTGATAGCTCTGCATGGCCGGCATGTCAAGAATACAACGAATGGCTTCAAATCCAGCACTTACCTGAAACCATTACGTTTTTGCTGGTACACCCTTGCATCCCAGTGTAAATGATTCCCGTAGAACCATTACCTGTATCGTAACCACAGTAAAACCCTGCTGCATTGGCCGGGAATCGGACCCGGACCTCCCGCGTGGCAGGCAAGAATTCTACCATTGAACCACCAATGCTGATGTAACACCAACAGGAGAAGGCGAGAACTGAAATTCCCGACCACCAGAAACATCTGTTTGATAGCTTTGCGTGGCCGGCATGTCAAGAATAAAACCAATGTTTTCAAATCCAGCACTTACCTGAAACCATTACTTTTTCGCTGGTACACCCTTGCATCCCAATGTAAATGATTCCCGTAGAACCATTACCTGTATCGTAACCGCAGTAAACCCCTGCTGCATTGGCCGGGAATCGGACCCGGATCTCCGCGTGGCAGGCGAGAATTCTACCATTGAACCACCAATGCTGATGTAACACCAACAGGAGAAGGCGAGAACTGAAATTCCCGACCACCAGAAACATCTGTTTGACAGCTTTGCGTGGCCGGCATGTCAAGAATACAACCAATGTTTTCAAATCCAGCACTTACCTGAAACAATTAGCGTTTTCGCTGGTACACCCTTGCGTGCCAGTGTAAATGATTCCCGCAGAACCCTTACATGCATCGTAACCACAGTTAACCCCTGCTGCATTGGCCGGGAATCGGACCCGGATCTCCCGCGTGGCAGGCGAGAATTCTACCATTGAACCACCAATGCTGATGTAACACCAACAGGAGAAGGCGAGAACTGAAATTCCCGACCACCAGAAACATCTGTTTTGTAGCTTTGCGTGGCCGGCACGTCAAGAATACAACCAATGTTTTCAAATCCAGCACTTACCTGAAACCATTAGCGTTTTTGCTGGTACACCCTTGCATGCCAGTGTAAATGATTCCCGCAGAACCCTTACATGCAACGTAACCACAGTAAACCCCTGCTGCATTGGCCGGGAATCGGACCCGGATCTCCCGCGTGGCAGGCGAGAATTCTACCATTGAACCACCAATGCTGATGTAACACCAACAGGAGAAGGCGAGAACTGAAATTCCCGACCACCAGAAACATCTGTTTTATAGCTTTGCGTGGCCGGCATGTCAAGAATACAACCAATGTTTTCAAAACCAGCACTTACCTGAAACCATTAGCGTTTTCGCTGGTACACCCTTGCGTGCCAGTGTAAATGATTCCCGCAGAACCCTTACATGCATTGTAACCACAGTTAACCCGTGCTGCATTGGCCGGGAATCGGACCTCCCGCGTGGCAGGCGAGAATTCTACCATTGAACCACCAATGCTGATGTAACACCAACAGGAGAAGGCGAGAACTGAAATTCGCGACCACCAGAAATATTATATTGATAGCTCTGCATGGCTGGCATGTCAAGAATACAACCAATGGTTTCAAATCCAGCACTTACCTGAAACCATTACGTTTTCGCTGGTACACCCTTGCATCCCAGTGTAAATGATTCCCGTAGAACCATTACCTGTATCGTAACCACAGTAAAACCCTGCTGCATTGGCCGGGAATCGGACCCGGATCTCCCGCGTGGCAGGCGAGAATTCTACCATTGAACCACCAATGCTGATGTAACACCAACAGGAGAAGGCGAGAACTGAAATTCCCGACCACCAGAAACATCTGTTTTATAGCTTTGCGTGGCCGGCATGTCAAGAATACAACCAATGTTTTCAAATCCAGCACTTACCTGAAACCATTAGCGTTTTCGCTGGTACACCCTTGCGTGCCAGTGTAAATGATTCCCGCAGAACCCTTACATGCATCGTAACCACAGTAAAACCCTGCTGCATTGGCCGGGAATCGGACCCGGATCTCCCGCGTGGCAGGCGAGAATTCTACCATTGAACCACCAATGCTGATGTAACACCAACAGGAGAAGGCGAGAACTGAAATTCCCGACCACCAGAAACATCTGTTTGATAGCTTTGCGTGGCCGGCATGTCAAGAATACAACCAATGTTTTCAAATCCAGCACTTACCTGAAACCATGAGCGTTTTCGCTGGTACACCCTTGCATGCCAGTGTAAATGATTCCCGCAGAACCCTTACATGCAACGTAACCACAGTAAACCCCTGCTGCATTGGCCGGGAATCGGACCCGGATCTCCCGCGTGGCAGGCGAGAATTCTACCATTGAACCACCAATGCTGATGTAACACCAACAGGAGAAGGCGAGAACTGAAATTCCCGACCACCATAAACATCTGTTTGATAGCTTTGCGTGGCCGGCATGTCAAGAATACAACCAATGTTTTCAAATCCAGCACTCACCTGAAACCATTAGCGTTTTCGCTGGTACACCCTTGCATGCCAGTGTAAATGATTCCCGCAGAACCCTTACATGCATCGTAACCACAGTTAACCCCTGCTGCATTGGCCGGGAATCGGACCCGGATCTCCCGCGTGGCAGGCGAGAATTCTACCATTGAACCACCAATGCTGATGTAACACCAACAGGAGAAGGCGAGAACTGAAATTCCCGACCACCAGAAACATCTGTTTGATAGCTTTGCGTGGCCGGCATGTCAAGAATACAACCAATGTTTTCAAATCCAGCACTTACCTGAAACCATTAGCGTTTTCGCTGGTACACCCTTGCATGCCAGTGTAAATGATTCCCGTAGAACCCTTACATGCATCGTAACCACAGTAAACCCCTGCTGCATTGGCCGGGAATTGGACCCGGATCTCCGCGTGGCAGGCGAGAATTCTGCCATTGAACCACCAATGTTGATGTAACACCAACAGGAGAAGGCGAGAACTGAAATTCGCGACCACCAGAAATATTATATTGATAGCTCTGCATGGCTGGCATGTCAAGAATACAACCAATGGCTTCAAATCCAGCACTTACCTGAAACCATTACGTTTTCGCTGGTACACCCTTGCATCCCAGTGTAAATGATTCCCGTAGAACCATTACCTGTATCGTAACCACAGTAAAACCCTGCTGCATTGGCCGGGAATCGGACCTCCCGCGTGGCAGGCGAGAATTCTACCATTGAAACACTAATGCTGATGTAACACCAACCTGAGAAGGCGAGAACTGAAATTCGCGACCACCAGAAACATCTGTTTGATAGCTTTGCGTGGCCGGCATGTCAAGAATACAACCAATGGTTTCAAATCCAGCACTTACCTGAAACCATTACGTTTTCGCTGGTACACCCTTGCATCCCAGTGTAAATGATTCCCGTAGAACCCTTACATGCATCGTAACCACAGTAAAACCCTGCTGCATTGGCCGGGAATCGGACCCGGATCTCCCGCGTGGCAGGCGAGAATTCTACCATTGAACCACCAATGCTGATGTAACACCAACAGGAGAAGGCAAAAACTGAAATTCCCGACCACCAGAAATATTATATTGATAGCTCTGCATGGCCGGCATGTCAAGAATACAACGAATGGCTTCAAATCCAGCACTTACCTGAAACCATTACGTTTTTGCTGGTACACCCTTGCATCCCAGTGTAAATGATTCCCGTAGAACCATTACCTGTATCGTAACCACAGTAAAACCCTGCTGCATTGGCCGGGAATCGGACCCGGACCTCCCGCGTGGCAGGCAAGAATTCTACCATTGAACCACCAATGCTGATGTAACACCAACAGGAGAAGGCGAGAACTGAAATTCCCGACCACCAGAAACATCTGTTTGATAGCTTTGCGTGGCCGGCATGTCAAGAATAAAACCAATGTTTTCAAATCCAGCACTTACCTGAAACCATTACTTTTTCGCTGGTACACCCTTGCATCCCAATGTAAATGATTCCCGTAGAACCATTACCTGTATCGTAACCGCAGTAAACCCCTGCTGCATTGGCCGGGAATCGGACCCGGATCTCCGCGTGGCAGGCGAGAATTCTACCATTGAACCACCAATGCTGATGTAACACCAACAGGAGAAGGCGAGAACTGAAATTCCCGACCACCAGAAACATCTGTTTGACAGCTTTGCGTGGCCGGCATGTCAAGAATACAACCAATGTTTTCAAATCCAGCACTTACCTGAAACAATTAGCGTTTTCGCTGGTACACCCTTGCGTGCCAGTGTAAATGATTCCCGCAGAACCCTTACATGCATCGTAACCACAGTTAACCCCTGCTGCATTGGCCGGGAATCGGACCCGGATCTCCCGCGTGGCAGGCGAGAATTCTACCATTGAACCACCAATGCTGATGTAACACCAACAGGAGAAGGCGAGAACTGAAATTCCCGACCACCAGAAACATCTGTTTTGTAGCTTTGCGTGGCCGGCACGTCAAGAATACAACCAATGTTTTCAAATCCAGCACTTACCTGAAACCATTAGCGTTTTTGCTGGTACACCCTTGCATGCCAGTGTAAATGATTCCCGCAGAACCCTTACATGCAACGTAACCACAGTAAACCCCTGCTGCATTGGCCGGGAATCGGACCCGGATCTCCCGCGTGGCAGGCGAGAATTCTACCATTGAACCACCAATGCTGATGTAACACCAACAGGAGAAGGCGAGAACTGAAATTCCCGACCACCAGAAACATCTGTTTTATAGCTTTGCGTGGCCGGCATGTCAAGAATACAACCAATGTTTTCAAAACCAGCACTTACCTGAAACCATTAGCGTTTTCGCTGGTACACCCTTGCGTGCCAGTGTAAATGATTCCCGCAGAACCCTTACATGCATTGTAACCACAGTTAACCCGTGCTGCATTGGCCGGGAATCGGACCTCCCGCGTGGCAGGCGAGAATTCTACCATTGAACCACCAATGCTGATGTAACACCAACAGGAGAAGGCGAGAACTGAAATTCGCGACCACCAGAAATATTATATTGATAGCTCTGCATGGCTGGCATGTCAAGAATACAACCAATGGTTTCAAATCCAGCACTTACCTGAAACCATTACGTTTTCGCTGGTACACCCTTGCATCCCAGTGTAAATGATTCCCGTAGAACCATTACCTGTATCGTAACCACAGTAAAACCCTGCTGCATTGGCCGGGAATCGGACCCGGATCTCCCGCGTGGCAGGCGAGAATTCTACCATTGAACCACCAATGCTGATGTAACACCAACAGGAGAAGGCGAGAACTGAAATTCCCGACCACCAGAAACATCTGTTTTATAGCTTTGCGTGGCCGGCATGTCAAGAATACAACCAATGTTTTCAAATCCAGCACTTACCTGAAACCATTAGCGTTTTCGCTGGTACACCCTTGCGTGCCAGTGTAAATGATTCCCGCAGAACCCTTACATGCATCGTAACCACAGTAAAACCCTGCTGCATTGGCCGGGAATCGGACCCGGATCTCCCGCGTGGCAGGCGAGAATTCTACCATTGAACCACCAATGCTGATGTAACACCAACAGGAGAAGGCGAGAACTGAAATTCCCGACCAACAGAAACATCTGTTTTATAGCTTTGCGTGGCCGGCATGTCAAGAATACAACCAATGTTTTCAAATCCAGCACTTACCTGAAACCATTAGCGTTTTTGCTGGTACACCCTTGCATGCCAGTGTGAATGATTCCCGCAGAACCCTTACATGCATCGTAACCACAGTAAACCGCTGCTGCATTGGCCGGGAATCGGACCCGGATCTCCCGCGTGGCAGGCGAGAATTCTACCATTGAACCACCAATGCTGATGTAATACCAACAGGAGAAGGCTAGAACTGAAATTCGCGACCACCAAAAATATTACATTGATAGCTCTGCATGGCCGGCATGTCAAGAATACAACCAATGGCTTCAAATCCAGCACTTACCTGAAACCATTACGTTTTCGCTGGTACACCCTTGCATCCAGTGTAAATGATTCCCGTAGAACCATTACCTGTATCGTAACCACAGTAAAACCCTGCTGCATTGGCCGGGAATCGGACCTCCCGCGTGGCAGGCGAGAATTCTACCATTGAACCACCAATGCTGATGTAACACCAACAGGAGAAGGCGAGAACTGAAATTCCCGACCACCAGAAACATCTGTTTGATAGCTTTGCGTGGCCGGCATGTCAAGAACACAACCAATGTTTTCAAATCCAGCACTTACCTGAAACCATTAACGTTTTCGCTGGTACACCCTTGCATGCCAGTGTAAATGATTCCCGCAGAACCCTTACATGCATCGTAACCACAGTAAACCCCTGCTGCATTGGCCGGGAATCGGACCCGGATCTCCCGCGTGGCAGGCGAGAATTCTACCATTGAAACACTAATGCTGATGTAACACCAACCTGAGAAGGCGAGAACTGAAATTCGCGACCACCAGAAACATCTGTTTGATAGCTTTGCGTGGCCGGCATGTCAAGAATACAACCAATGGTTTCAAATCCATCACTTACCTGAAACCATTACGTTTTCGCTGGTACACCCTTGCATCCCAGTGTAAATGATTCCCGTAGAACCCTTACATGCATCGTAACCACAGTAAAACCCTGCTGCATTGGCCGGGAATCGGACCCGGATCTCCCGCGTGGCAGGCGAGAATTCTACCATTGAACCACCAATGCTGATGTAACACCAACAGGAGAAGGCGAGAACTGAAATTCCCGACCACTAGAAATATTATATTGATAGCTCTGCATGGCCGGCATGTCAAGAATACAACGAATGGCTTCAAATCCAGCACTTACCTGAAACCATTACGTTTTCGCTGGTACACCCTTGCATCCCAGTGTAAATGATTCCCGTAGAACCCTTACATGCATCGTAACCACAGTAAAACCCTGCTGCATTGGCCGGGAATCGGATCTCCCGCGTGGCAGGCAAGAATTCTACCATTGAACCACCAATGCTGATGTAACACCAACAGGAGAAGGCGAAAACTGAAATTCCCGACCACCAGAAATATTATATTGATAGCTCTGCATGGCAAGAATACAACCAATGGCTTCAAATCCAGCACTTACCTGAAACCATTACGTTTTCGCTGGTACACCCTTGCATCCCAATGTAAATGATTCCCGTAGAACCATTACCTGTATCGTAACCGCAGTAAACCCCTGCTGCATTGGCCGGGAATCGGACACGAATCTCCCGCGTGGCAGGCGAGAATTCTACCATTGAACCACCAATGCTGATGTAACACCAACAGGAGAAGGCGAGAACTGAAATTCCCCAACACCAGAAATATTATATTGATAGCTCTGCATAGCCGGCATGTCAAGAATACAACCAATGGCTTTAAATCCAGCACTTACCTGAAACCATTACGTTTTCGCTGGTACACCCTTGCATGACAGTGTAAATGATTCCCGTAGAACCCTTACATGCATCGTAACCACAGTAAAACCCTGCTGCATTGGCCGGGAATCGGACCCGGACCTCCCGCGTGGCAGGCAAGAATTCTACCATTGAACCACCAATGCTGATGTAACACCAACAGGAGAAGGCGAGAACTGAAATTCCCGACCACCAGAAACATCTGTTTGATAGCTTTGCGTGGCCGGCATGTCAAGAATAAAACCAATGTTTTCAAATCCAGCACTTACCTGAAACCATTACTTTTTCGCTGGTACACCCTTGCATCCCAATGTAAATGATTCCCGTAGAACCATTACCTGTATCATAACCGCAGTAAACCCCTGCTGCATTGGCCGGGAATCGGACCCGGATCTCCGCGTGGCAGGCAAGAATTCTACCATTGAACCACCAATGCTGATGTAACACCAACAGGAGAAGGCGAGAACTGAAATTCCCGACCACCAGAAATATTATATTGATAGCTCTGCATAGCCGGCATGTCAAGAATACAACCAATGGCTTTAAATCCAGCACTTACCTGAAACCATTACGTTTTCGCTGGTACACCCTTGCATGCCAGTGTAAATGATTCCCGTAGAACCCTTACATGCATCGTAACCACAGAAAAACCCTGCTGCATTGGCCGGGAATCGGACCCGGACCTCCCGCGTGGCAGGCAAGAATTCTACCATTGAACCACCAATGCTGATGTAACACCAACAGGAGAAGGCGAGAACTGAAATTCCCGACCACCAGAAACATCTGTTTGATAGCTTTGCGTGGCCGGCATGTCAAGAATAAAACCAATGTTTTCAAATCCAGCACTTACCTGAAACCATTACTTTTTCGCTGGTACACCCTTGCATCCCAATGTAAATGATTCCCGTAGAACCATTACCTGTATCGTAACCGCAGTAAACCCCTGCTGCATTGGCCGGGAATCGGACCCGGATCTCCGCGTGGCAGGCGAGAATTCTACCATTGAACCACCAATGCTGATGTAACACCAACAGGAGAAGGCGAGAACTGAAATTCCCGACCACCAGAAACATCTGTTTGATAGCTTTGCGTGGCCGGCATGTCAAGAATACAACCAATGTTTTCAAATCCAGCACTTACCTGACACCATTAGCGTTTTCGCTGGTACATCCTTGCATGCCAGTGTAAATGATTCCCGTAGAACCCTTACATGCATCGTAACCACAGTAAAACCCTGCTGCATTGGCCGGGAATCGGACCCGGATCGCCTGCGTGGCAGGCAAGAATTCTACCACTGAACCACCAATGCTGATGTAACACCAACAGGAGAAGGCGAGAACTGAAATTCCCGACCACCAGAAACATCTGTTTGATAGCTTTGCGTGGCCGGCATGTCAAGAATACAACCAATGTTTTCAAATCCAGCACTTACCTGAAACCATTACGTTTTCGCTGGTACACCCTTGCATCCCAGTGTAAATGATTCCCGTAGAACCCTTACATGCATCGTAACCACAGTAAAACCCTGCTGCATTGGCCGGGAATCGGATCTCCCGCGTGGCAGGCAAGAATTCTACCATTGAACCACCAATGCTGATGTAACACCAACAGGAGAAGGCGAAAACTGAAATTCCCGACCACCAGAAATATTATATTGATAGCTCTGCATGGCCGGCATGTCAAGAATACAACCAATGTTTTCAAATCCAGCACTTACCTGAAACCATTAGCGTTTTCGCTGGTACACCCTTGCATGCCAGTGTAAATGATTCCCGTATAACCCTTACATGCATCGTAACCACAGTAAAACCCTGCTGCATTGGCCGGGAATCGGACCCGGATCTCCCGCGTGGCAGGCGAGAATTCTACCATTGAACCACCAATGCTGATGTAACACCAACAGGAGAAGGCGAGAACTGAAATTCCCGACCACCAGAAACATATGTCTGACAGCTTTGCGTGGCCGGCATGTCAAGAATACAACCAATGTTTTCAAATCCAGCACTTACCTGAAACCATTACGTTTTCGCTGGTACACCCTTGCATCCCAATGTAAATGATTCCCGTAGAACCATTACCTGTATCGTAACCGCAGTAAACCCCTGCTGCATTGGCCGGGAATCGGACACGAATCTCCCGCGTGGCAGGCGAGAATTCTACCATTGAACCACCAATGCTGATGTAACACCAACAGGAGAAGGCGAGAACTGAAATTCCCGACCACCAGAAACATCTGTTTGATAGCTTTGCGTGGCCGGCATGTCAAGAATACAACCAATGTTTTCAAATCCAGCACTTACCTGAAACCATTAGCGTTTTCGCTGGTACACCCTTGCATGCCAGTGTAAATGATTCCCGCAGAACCCTTACATGCAACGTAACCACAGTAAACCCCTGCTGCATTGGCCGGGAATCGGACCCGGATCTCCCGCGTGGCAGGCGAGAATTCTACCATTGAACCACCAATGCTGATGTAACACCAACAGGAGAAGGCGAGAACTGAAATTCCCGACCACCATAAACATCTGTTTGATAGCTTTGCGTGGCCGGCATGTCAAGAATACAACCAATGTTTTCAAATCCAGCACTTACCTGAAACCATTAGCGTTTTCGCTGGTACACCCTTGCATGCCAGTGTAAATGATTCCCGCAGAACCCTTACATGCATCGTAACCACAGTTAACCCCTGCTGCATTGGCCGGGAATCGGACCTCCCGCGTGGCAGGCGAGAATTCTACCATTGAACCACCAATGCTGATGTAACACCAACAGGAGAAGGCGAGAACTGAAATTCGCGACCACCAGAAATATTATATTGACAGCTCTGCATGGCTGGCATGTCAAGAATACAACCAATGGCTTCAAATCCAGCACTTACCTGAAACCATTACGTTTTCGCTGGTACACCCTTGGATGCCAGTGTAAATGATTCCCGTAGAACCATTACCTGTATCGTAACCACAGTAAAACCCTGCTGCATTGGCCGGGAATCGGACCCGGATCTCCCGCGTGGCAGGCGAGAATTCTACCATTGAACCACCAATGCTGATGTAACACCAACAGGAGAAGGCGAGAACTGAAATTCTCGACCACCAGAAACATCTGTTTGATAGCTTTGCGTGGCCGGCATGTCAAGAATACAACAAATGGTTTCAAATCCAGCACTTACCTGAAACCATTACGTTTTCGCTGGTACACCCTTGCATCCCAGTGTAAATGATTCCCGTAGAACCCTTACATGCATCGTAACCACAGTAAAACCCTGCTGCATTGGCCGGGAATCGGACCCGGATCTCCCGCGTGGCAGGCGAGAATTCTACCATTGAACCACCAATGCTGATGTAACACCAACAGGAGAAGGCGAAAACTGAAATTCCCGACCACCAGAAATATTATATTGATAGCTCTGCATGGCCGGCATGTCAAGAATACAACCAATGGCTTCAAATCCAGCACTTACCTGAAACCATTACGTTTTTGCTGGTACACCCTTGCATCCCAGTGTAAATGATTCCCGTAGAACCATTACCTGTATCGTAACCACAGTAAAACCCTGCTGCATTGGCCGGGAATCGGACCCTGATCTCCTGCGTGGCAGGCAAGAATTCTACCATTGAACCACCAATGCTGATGTAACACCAAGAGGAGAAGGCGAGAACTGAAATTCCCGACCACCAGAAACATCTGTTTGATAGCTTTGCGTGGCCGGCATGTCAAGAATACAACCAATGTTTTCAAATCCAGCACTTACCTGAAACCATTACATTTTCGCTGGTACACCCTTGCATCCCAGTGTAAATGATTCCCGTAGAACCATTACCTGTATCGTAACCACAGTAAAACCCTGCTGCATTGGCCGGGAATCGGACCCGGATCTCCCGCGTGGCAGGCGAGAATTCTACCATTGAACCACCAATGCTGATGTAACACCAACAGGAGAAGGCGAGAACTGAAATTCGCGACCACCAGAAACATCTGTTTGATAGCTTTGCGTGGCCGGCATGTCAAGAATACAACCAATGGTTTCAAATCCAGCACTTACCTGAAACCATTACGTTTTCGCTGGTACACCCTTGCATCCCAGTGTAAATGATTCCCGTAGAACCCTTACATGCATCGTAACCACAGTAAAACCCTGCTGCATTGGCCGGGAATCGGACCCTGATCTCCCGCGTGGCAGGCGAGAATTCTACCATTGAACCACCAATGCTGATGTAACACTAACAGGAGAAGGCGAAAACTGAAATTCCCGACCACCAGAAATATTATATTGATAGCTCTGCATGGCCGGCATGTCAAGAATACAACCAATGGCTTCAAATCCAGCACTTACCTGAAACCATTACGTTTTTGCTGGTACACCCTTGCATCCCAGTGTAAATGATTCCCGTAGAACCATTACCTGTATCGTAACCACAGTAAAACCCTGCTGCATTGGCCGGGAATCGGACCCGGACCTCCCGCGTGGCAGGCAAGAATTCTACCATTGAACCACCAATGCTGATGTAACACCAACAGGAGAAGGCGAGAACTGAAATTCCCGACCACCAGAAACATCTGTTTGATAGCTTTGCGTGGCCGGCATGTCAAGAATAAAACCAATGTTTTCAAATCCAGCACTTACCTGAAACCATTTGCGTTTTCGCTGGTACACCCTTGCATGCCAGTGTAAATGATTCCCGCAGAACCCTTACATGCAACGTAACCACAGTAAACCCCTGCTGCATTGGCCGGGAATCGGACCCGGATCTCCCGCGTGGCAGGCGAGAATTCTACCATTGAACCACCAATGCTGATGTAACACCAACAGGAGAAGGCGAGAACTGAAATTCCCGACCACCATAAACATCTGTTTGATAGCTTTGCGTGGCCGGCATGTCAAGAATACAACCAATGTTTTCAAATCCAGCACTTACCTGAAACCATTAGCGTTTTCGCTGGTACACCCTTGCATGCCAGTGTAAATGATTCCCGCAGAACCCTTACATGCATCGTAACCACAGTTAACCCCTGCTGCATTGGCCGGGAATCGGACCTCCCGCGTGGCAGGCGAGAATTCTACCATTGAACCACCAATGCTGATGTAACACCAACAGGAGAAGGCGAGAACTGAAATTCGCGACCACCAGAAATATTATATTGATAGCTCTGCATGGCTGGCATGTCAAGAATACAACCAATGGCTTCAAATCCAGCACTTACCTGAAACCATTACGTTTTCGCTGGTACACCCTTGGATGCCAGTGTAAATGATTCCCGTAGAACCATTACCTGTATCGTAACCACAGTAAAACCCTGCTGCATTGGCCGGGAATCGGACCCTGATCTCCTGCGTGGCAGGCAAGAATTCTACCATTGAACCACCAATGCTGATGTAACACCAAGAGGAGAAGGCGAGAACTGAAATTCCCGACCACCAGAAACATCTGTTTGATAGCTTTGCGTGGCCGGCATGTCAAGAATACAACCAATGTTTTCAAATCCAGCACTTACCTGAAACCATTACGTTTTCGCTGGTACACCCTTGCATCCCAGTGTAAATGATTCCCGTAGAACCATTACCTGTATCGTAACCACAGTAAAACCCTGCTGCATTGGCCGGGAATCGGACCCGGATCTCCCGCGTGGCAGGCGAGAATTCTACCATTGAACCACCAATGCTGATGTAACACCAACAGGAGAAGGCGAGAACTGAAATTCGCGACCACCAGAAACATCTGTTTGATAGCTTTGCGTGGCCGGCATGTCAAGAATACAACCAATGGTTTCAAATCCAGCACTTACCTGAAACCATTACGTTTTCGCTGGTACACCCTTGCATCCCAGTGTAAATGATTCCCGTAGAACCCTTACATGCATCGTAACCACAGTAAAACCCTGCTGCATTGGCCGGGAATCGGACCCGGATCTCCCGCGTGGCAGGCGAGAATTCTACCATTGAACCACCAATGCTGATGTAACACTAACAGGAGAAGGCGAAAACTGAAATTCCCGACCACCAGAAATATTATATTGATAGCTCTGCATGGCCGGCATGTCAAGAATACAACCAATGTTTTCAAATCCAGCACTTACCTGAAACCATTACGTTTTCGCTGGTACACCCTTGCATCCCAGTGTAAATGATTCCCGCAGAACCATTACCTGTATCGTAACCACAGTAAACCCCTGCTGCATTGGCCGGGAATCGGACACGAATCTCCCGCGTGGCAGGCGAGAATTCTACCATTGAACCACCAATGCTGATGTAACACCAACAGGAGAAGGCGAGAACTGAAATTCCCGACCACCAGAAACATCTGTTTGATAGCTTTGCGTGGCCGGCATGTCAAGAATACAACCAATGTTTTCAAATCCAGCACTTACCTGAAACCATTAGCGTTTTCGCTGGTACACCCTTGCATCCCAGTGTAAATGATTCCCGTAGAACCCTTACATGCATCGTAACCACAGTAAAACCCTGCTGCATTGGCCGGGAATCGGACCCGGATCTCCCGCGTGGCAGGCGAGAATTCTACCATTGAACCACCAATGCTGATGTAACACCAACAGGAGAAGGCGAAAACTGAAATTCCCGACCACCAGAAATATTATATTGATAGCTCTGCATGGCCGGCATGTCAAGAATACAACCAATGGCTTCAAATCCAGCACTTACCTGAAACCATTACGTTTTTGCTGGTACACCCTTGCATCCCAGTGTAAATGATTCCCGTAGAACCATTACCTGTATCGTAACCACAGTAAAACCCTGCTGCATTGGCCGGGAATCGGACCCGGATCTCCGCGTGGCAGGCAAGAATTCTACCATTGAACCACCAATGCTGATGTAACACCAACAGGAGAAGGCGAGAACTGAAATTCCCGACCACCAGAAAAATCTGTTTGATAGCTTTGCGTGGCCGGCATGTCAAGAATACAACCAATGTTTTCAAATCCAGCACTTACCTGAAACCATTACGTTTTCGCTGGTACATCCTTGCATGCCAGTGTAAATGATTCCCGTAGAACCCTTACATGCATCGTAACCACAGTAAAACCCTGCTGCATTGGCCGGGAATCGGACCCTGATCTCCTGCGTGGCAGGCAAGAATTCTACCATTGAACCACCAATGCTGATGTAACACCAAGAGGAGAAGGCGAGAACTGAAATTCCCGACCACCAGAAACATCTGTTTGATAGCTTTGCGTGGCCGGCATGTCAAGAATACAACCAATGTTTTCAAATCCAGCACTTACCTGAAACCATTACGTTTTCGCTGGTACACCCTTGCATCCCAGTGTAAATGATTCCCGTAGAACCATTACCTGTATCGTAACCACAGTAAAACCCTGCTGCATTGGCCGGGAATCGGACCCGGATCTCCCGCGTGGCAGGCGAGAATTCTACCATTGAACCACCAATGCTGATGTAACACCAACAGGAGAAGGCGAGAACTGAAATTCGCGACCACCAGAAACATCTGTTTGATAGCTTTGCGTGGCCGGCATGTCAAGAATACAACCAATGGTTTCAAATCCAGCACTTACCTGAAACCATTACGTTTTCGCTGGTACACCCTTGCATCCCAGTGTAAATGATTCCCGTAGAACCCTTACATGCATCGTAACCACAGTAAAACCCTGCTGCATTGGCCGGGAATCGGACCCGGATCTCCCGCGTGGCAGGCGAGAATTCTACCATTGAACCACCAATGCTGATGTAACACTAACAGGAGAAGGCGAAAACTGAAATTCCCGACCACCAGAAATATTATATTGATAGCTCTGCATGGCCGGCATGTCAAGAATACAACCAATGTTTTCAAATCCAGCACTTACCTGAAACCATTACGTTTTCGCTGGTACACCCTTGCATCCCAGTGTAAATGATTCCCGCAGAACCATTACCTGTATCGTAACCACAGTAAACCCCTGCTGCATTGGCCGGGAATCGGACACGAATCTCCCGCGTGGCAGGCGAGAATTCTACCATTGAACCACCAATGCTGATGTAACACCAACAGGAGAAGGCGAGAACTGAAATTCCCGACCACCAGAAACATCTGTTTGATAGCTTTGCGTGGCCGGCATGTCAAGAATACAACCAATGTTTTCAAATCCAGCACTTACCTGAAACCATTAGCGTTTTCGCTGGTACACCCTTGCATGCCAGTGTAAATGATTCCCGCAGAACCCTTACATGCAACGTAACCACAGTAAACCCCTGCTGCATTGGCCGGGAATCGGACCCGGATCTCCCGCGTGGCAGGCGAGAATTCTACCATTGAACCACCAATGCTGATGTAACACCAACAGGAGAAGGCGAGAGCTGAAATTCCCGACCACCATAAACATCTGTTTGATAGCTTTGCGTGGCCGGCATGTCAAGAATACAACCAATGTTTTCAAATCCAGCACTTACCTGAAACCATTAGCGTTTTCGCTGGTACACCCTTGCATGCCAGTGTAAATGATTCCCGCAGAACCCTTACATGCATCGTAACCACAGTTAACCCCTGCTGCATTGGCCGGGAATCGGACCTCCCGCGTGGCAGGCGAGAATTCTACCATTGAACCACCAATGCTGATGTAACACCAACAGGAGAAGGCGAGAACTGAAATTCGCGACCACCAGAAATATTATATTGATAGCTCTGCATGGCTGGCATGTCAAGAATACAACCAATGGCTTCAAATCCAGCACTTACCTGAAACCATTACGTTTTCGCTGGTACACCCTTGGATGCCAGTGTAAATGATTCCCGTAGAACCATTACCTGTATCGTAACCACAGTAAAACCCTGCTGCATTGGCCGGGAATCGGACCCGGATCTCCCGCGTGGCAGGCGAGAATTCTACCATTGAACCACCAATGCTGATGTAACACCAACAGGAGAAGGCGAGAACTGAAATTCGCGACCACCAGAAACATCTGTTTGATAGCTTTGCGTGGCCGGCATGTCAAGAATACAACCAATGTTTTCAAATCCAGCACTTACCTGAAACCATTACGTTTTCGCTGGTACACCCTTGCATCCCAGTGTAAATGATTCCCGTAGAACCCTTACATGCATCGTAACCACAGTAAAACCCTGCTGCATTGGCCGGGAATCGGACCCGGATCTCCCGCGTGGCAGGCGAGAATTCTACCATTGAACCACCAATGCTGATGTAACACCAACAGTAGAAGGCGAGAACTGAAATTCCCCAACACCAGAAATATTATATTGATAGCTCTGCATAGCCGGCATGTCAAGAATACAACCAATGGCTTTAAATCCAGCACTTACCTGAAACCATTACGTTTTCGCTGGTACACCCTTGCATGCCAGTGTAAATGATTCCCGTAGAACCCTTACATGCATCGTAACCACAGAAAAACCCTGCTGCATTGGCCGGGAATCGGACCCGGACCTCCCGCGTGGCAGGCAAGAATTCTACCATTGAACCACCAATGCTGATGTAACACCAACAGGAGAAGGCGAGAACTGAAATTCCCGACCACCAGAAACATCTGTTTGATAGCTTTGCGTGGCCGGCATGTCAAGAATAAAACCAATGTTTTCAAATCCAGCACTTACCTGAAACCATTACTTTTTCGCTGGTACACACTTGCATCCCAATGTAAATGATTCCCGTAGAACCATTACCTGTATCGTAACCGCAGTAAACCCCTGCTGCATTGGCCGGGAATCGGACCCGGATCTCCGCGTGGCAGGCGAGAATTCTACCATTGAACCACCAATGCTGATGTAACACCAACAGGAGAAGGCGAGAACTGAAATTCCCGACCACCAGAAACATCTGTTTGATAGCTTTGCGTGGCCGGCATGTCAAGAATACAACCAATGTTTTCAAATCCAGCACTTACCTGAAACCATTACGTTTTCGCTGGTACACCCTTGCATCCCAGTGTAAATGATTCCCGTAGAACCCTTACATGCATCGTAACCACAGTAAAACCCTGCTGCATTGGCCGGGAATCGGATCTCCCGCGTGGCAGGCAAGAATTCTACCATTGAACCACCAATGCTGATGTAACACCAACAGGAGAAGGCGAAAACTGAAATTCCCGACCACCAGAAATATTATATTGATAGCTCTGCATGGCCGGCATGTCAAGAATACAACCAATGTTTTCAAATCCAGCACTTACCTGAAACCATTAGCGTTTTCGCTGGTACACCCTTGCATGCCAGTGTAAATGATTCCCGTATAACCCTTACATGCATCGTAACCACAGTAAAACCCTGCTGCATTGGCCGGGAATCGGACCCGGATCTCCCGCGTGGCAGGCGAGAATTCTACCATTGAACCACCAATGCTGATGTAACACCAACAGGAGAAGGCGAGACCTGAAATTCCCGACCACCAGAAACATATGTCTGACAGCTTTGCGTGGCCGGCATGTCAAGAATACAACCAATGTTTTCAAATCCAGCACTTACCTGAAACCATTAGCGTTTTCGCTGGTACACCCTTGCATGCCAGTGTAAATGATTCCCGCAGAACCCTTACATGCAACGTAACCACAGTAAACCCCTGCTGCATTGGCCGGGAATCGGACCCGGATCTCCCGCGTGGCAGGCGAGAATTCTACCATTGAACCACCAATGCTGATGTAACACCAACAGGAGAAGGCGAGAACTGAAATTCCCGACCACCATAAACATCTGTTTGATAGCTTTGCGTGGCCGGCATGTCAAGAATACAACCAATGTTTTCAAATCCAGCACTTACCTGAAACCATTAGCGTTTTCGCTGGTACACCCTTGCATGCCAGTGTAAATGATTCCCGCAGAACCCTTACATGCATCGTAACCACAGTTAACCACTGCTGCATTGGCCGGGAATCGGACCTCCCGCGTGGCAGGCGAGAATTCTACCATTGAACCACAAATGCTGATGTAACACCAACAGGAGAAGGTGAGAACTGAAATTCGCGACCACCAGAAACATCTGTTTGATAGCTTTGCGTGGCCGGCATGTCAAGAATACAACCAATGTTTTCAAATCCAGCACTTACCTGACACCATTACGTTTTCGCTGGTACACCCTTGCATCCCAGTGTAAATGATTCCCGTAGAACCCTTACATGCATCGTAACCACAGTAAAACCCTGCTGCATTGGCCGGGAATCGGACCCGGATCTCCCGCGTGGCAGGCGAGAATTCTACCATTGAACCACCAATGCTGATGTAACACCAACAGGAGAAGGCGAAAACTGAAATTCCCGACCACCAGAAATATTATATTGATAGCTCTGCATGGCCGGCATGTCAAGAATACAACCAATGGCTTCAAATCCAGCACTTACCTGAAACCATTACGTTTTTGCTGGTACACCCTTGCATCCCAGTGTAAATGATTCCCGTAGAACCATTACCTGTATCGTAACCACAGTAAAACCCTGCTGCATTGGCCGGGAATCGGACCCGGACCTCCCGCGTGGCAGGCAAGAATTCTACCATTGAACCACCAATGCTGATGTAACACCAACAGGAGAAGGCGAGAACTGAAATTCCCGACCACCAGAAACATCTGTTTGATAGCTTTGCGTGGCCGGCATGTCAAGAATAAAACCAATGTTTTCAAATCCAGCACTTACCTGAAACCATTACTTTTTCGCTGGTACACCCTTGCATCCCAATGTAAATGATTCCCGTAGAACCATTACCTGTATCGTAACCGCAGTAAACCCCTGCTGCATTGGCCGGGAGTCGGACCCGGATCTCCGCGTGGCAGGCGAGAATTCTACCATTGAACCACCAATGCTGATGTAACACCAACAGGAGAAGGCGAGAACTGAAATTCCCGACCACCAGAAACATCTGTTTGATAGCTTTGCGTGGCCGGCATGTCAAGAATACAACCAATGTTTTCAAATCCAGCACTTACCTGAAACCATTACGTTTTCGCTGGTACACCCTTGCATCCCAGTGTAAATGATTCCCGTAGAACCCTTACATGCATCGTAACCACAGTAAAACCCTGCTGCATTGGCCGGGAATCGGATCTCCCGCGTGGCAGGCAAGAATTCTACCATTGAACCACCAATGCTGATGTAACACCAACAGGAGAAGGCGAAAACTGAAATTCCCGACCACCAGAAATATTATATTGATAGCTCTGCATGGCCGGCATGTCAAGAATACAACCAATGTTTTCAAATCCAGCACTTACCTGAAACCATTAGCGTTTTCGCTGGTACACCCTTGCATGCCAGTGTAAATGATTCCCGTATAACCCTTACATGCATCGTAACCACAGTAAAACCCTGCTGCATTGGCCGGGAATCGGACCCGGATCTCCCGCGTGGCAGGCGAGAATTCTACCATTGAACCACCAATGCTGATGTAACACCAACAGGAGAAGGCGAGAACTGAAATTCCCGACCACCAGAAACATATGTCTGACAGCTTTGCGTGGCCGGCATGTCAAGAATACAACCAATGTTTTCAAATCCAGCACTTACCTGAAACCATTACGTTTTCGCTGGTACACCCTTGCATCCCAATGTAAATGATTCCCGTAGAACCATTACCTGTATCGTAACCGCAGTAAACCCCTGCTGCATTGGCCGGGAATCGGACACGAATCTCCCGCGTGGCAGGCGAGAATTCTACCATTGAACCACCAATGCTGATGTAACACCAAGAGGAGAAGGCGAGAACTGAAATTCCCGACCACCAGAAACATCTGTTTGATAGCTTTGCGTGGCCGGCATGTCAAGAATACAACCAATGTTTTCAAATCCAGCACTTACCTGAAACCATTAGCGTTTTCGCTGGTACACCCTTGCATGCCAGTGTAAATGATTCCCGCAGAACCCTTACATGCAACGTAACCACAGTAAACCCCTGCTGCATTGGCCGGGAATCGGACCCGGATCTCCCGCGTGGCAGGCGAGAATTCTACCATTGAACCACCAATGCTGATGTAACACCAACAGGAGAAGGCGAGAACTGAAATTCCCGACCACCATAAACATCTGTTTGATAGCTTTGCGTGGCCGGCATGTCAAGAATACAACCAATGTTTTCAAATCCAGCACTTACCTGAAACCATTAGCGTTTTCGCTGGTACACCCTTGCATGCCAGTGTAAATGATTCCCGCAGAACCCTTACATGCATCGTAACCACAGTTAACCCCTGCTGCATTGGCCGGGAATCGGACCTCCCGCGTGGCAGGCGAGAATTCTACCATTGAACCACAAATGCTGATGTAACACCAACAGGAGAAGGCGAAAACTGAAATTCCCGACCACCAGAAATATTATATTGATAGCTCTGCATGGCCGGCATGTCAAGAATACAACCAATGGCTTCAAATCCAGCACTTACCTGAAACCATTACGTTTTTGCTGGTACACCCTTGCATCCCAGTGTAAATGATTCCCGTAGAACCATTACCTGTATCGTAACCACAGTAAAACCCTGCTGCATTGGCCGGGAATCGGACCCGGACCTCCCGCGTGGCAGGCAAGAATTCTACCATTGAACCACCAATGCTGATGTAACACCAACAGGAGAAGGCGAGAACTGAAATTCCCGACCACCAGAAACATCTGTTTGATAGCTTTGCGTGGCCGGCATGTCAAGAATAAAACCAATGTTTTCAAATCCAGCACTTACCTGAAACCATTACTTTTTCGCTGGTACACCCTTGCATCCCAATGTAAATGATTCCCGTAGAACCATTACCTGTATCGTAACCGCAGTAAACCCGTGCTGCATTGGCCGGGAATCGGACCCGGACCTCCGCGTGGCAGGCGAGAATTCTACCATTGAACCACCAATGCTGATGTAACACCAACAGGAGAAGGCGAGAACTGAAATTCCCGACCACCAGAAACATCTGTTTGATAGCTTTGCGTGGCCGGCATGTCAAGAATACAACCAATGTTTTCAAATCCAGCACTTACCTGAAACCATTAGCGTTTTCGCTGGTACATCCTTGCATGCCAGTGTAAATGATTCCCGTAGAACCCTTACATGCATCGTAACCACAGTAAAACCCTGCTGCATTGGCCGGGAATCGGACCCTGATCTCCTGCGTGGCAGGCAAGAATTCTACCATTGAACCACCAATGCTGATGTAACACCAAGAGGAGAAGGCGAGAACTGAAATTCCCGACCACCAGAAACATCTGTTTGATAGCTTTGCGTGGCCGGCATGTCAAGAATACAACCAATGTTTTCAAATCCAGCACTTACCTGAAACCATTACGTTTTCGCTGGTACACCCTTGCATCCCAGTGTAAATGATTCCCGTAGAACCATTACCTGTATCGTAACCACAGTAAAACCCTGCTGCATTGGCCGGGAATCGGACCCGGATCTCCCGCGTGGCAGGCGAGAATTCTACCATTGAACCACCAATGCTGATGTAACACCAACAGGAGAAGGCGAGAACTGAAATTCGCGACCACCAGAAACATCTGTTTGATAGCTTTGCGTGGCCGGCATGTCAAGAATACAACCAATGGTTTCAAATCCAGCACTTACCTGAAACCATTACGTTTTCGCTGGTACACCCTTGCATCCCAGTGTAAATGATTCCCGTAGAACCCTTACATGCATCGTAACCACAGTAAAACCCTGCTGCATTGGCCGGGAATCGGACCCGGATCTCCCGCGTGGCAGGCGAGAATTCTACCATTGAACCACCAATGCTGATGTAACACCAACAGGAGAAGGCGAAAACTGAAATTCCCGACCACCAGAAATATTATATTGATAGCTCTGCATGGCCGGCATGTCAAGAATACAACCAATGGCTTCAAATCCAGCACTTACCTGAAACCATTACGTTTTTGCTGGTACACCCTTGCATCCCAGTGTAAATGATTCCCGTAGAACCATTACCTGTATCGTAACCACAGTAAAACCCTGCTGCATTGGCCGGGAATCGGACCCGGACCTCTCGCATGGCAGGCAAGAATTCTACCATTGAACCACCAATGCTGATGTAACACCAACAGGAGAAGGCGAGAACTGAAATTCCCGACCACCAGAAACATCTGTTTGATAGCTTTGCGTGGCCGGCATGTCAAGAATAAAACCAATGTTTTCAAATCCAGCACTTACCTGAAACCATTACTTTTTCGCTGGTACACCCTTGCATCCCAATGTAAATGATTCCCGTAGAACCATTACCTGTATCGTAACCGCAGTAAACCCCTGCTGCATTGGCCGGGAATCGGACCCGGATCTCCGCGTGGCAGGCGAGAATTCTACCATTGAACCACCAATGCTGATGTAACACCAACAGGAGAAGGCGAGAACTGAAATTCCCGACCACCAGAAACATCTGTTTGATAGCTTTGCGTGGCCGGCATGTCAAGAATACAACCAATGTTTTCAAATCCAGCACTTACCTGAAACCATTAGCGTTTTCGCTGGTACATCCTTGCATGCCAGTGTAAATGATTCCCGTAGAACCCTTACATGCATCGTAACCACAGTAAAACCCTGCTGCATTGGCCGGGAATCGGACCCTGAT
The DNA here is from genome assembly GCA_028022725.1 of Lycodopsis pacificus. Classification (NCBI taxonomy): domain Eukaryota; kingdom Metazoa; phylum Chordata; class Actinopteri; order Perciformes; family Zoarcidae; genus Lycodopsis; species Lycodopsis pacificus. The sequence goes on along the minus strand of CM051689.1, from coordinate 32,779,851 downwards.
CTCCTGCGTGGCAGGCAAGAATTCTACCATTGAACCACCAATGCTGATGTAACACCAAGAGGAGAAGGCGAGAACTGAAATTCCCGACCACCAGAAACATCTGTTTGATAGCTTTGCGTGGCCGGCATGTCAAGAATACAACCAATGTTTTCAAATCCAGCACTTACCTGAAACCATTACGTTTTCGCTGGTACACCCTTGCATCCCAGTGTAAATGATTCCCGTAGAACCCTTACATGCATCGTAACCACAGTAAAACCCTGCTGCATTGGCCGGGAATCGGATCTCCCGCGTGGCAGGCAAGAATTCTACCATTGAACCACCAATGCTGATGTAACACCAACAGGAGAAGGCGAAAACTGAAATTCCCGACCACCAGAAATATTATATTGATAGCTCTGCATGGCCGGCATGTCAAGAATACAACCAATGGCTTTAAATCCAGCACTTACCTGAAACCATTAAGTTTTCGCTGGTACACCCTTGCATGCCAGTGTAAATGATTCCCGTAGAACCCTTACATGCATCGTAACCACAGTAAAACCCTGCTGCATTGGCCGGGAATCGGACCCGGACCTCCCGCGTGGCAGGCAAGAATTCTACCATTGAACCACCAATGCTGATGTAACACCATCAGGAGAAGGCGAGAACTGAAATTCCCGACCACCAGAAACATCTGTTTGATAGCTTTGCGTGGCCGGCATGTCAAGAATAAAACCAATGTTTTCAAATCCAGCACTTACCTGAAACCATTACTTTTTCGCTGGTACACCCTTGCATCCCAATGTAAATGATTCCCGTAGAACCATTACCTGTATCGTAACCGCAGTAAACCCCTGCTGCATTGGCCGGGAATCGGACCCGGATCTCCGCGTGGCAGGCGAGAACTCTACCATTGAACCACCAATGCTGATGTAACACCAACAGGAGAAGGCGAGAAATGAAATTCCCGACCACCAGAAACATCTGTTTGATAGCTTTGCGTGGCCGGCATGTCAAGAATACAACCAATGTTTTCAAATCCAGCACTTACCTGACACCATTAGCATTTTCGCTGGTACATCCTTGCATGCCAGTGTAAATGATTCCCGTAGAACCCTTACATGCATCGTAACCACAGTAACACCCTGCTGCATTGGCCGGGAATCGGACCCGGATCTCCTGCGTGGCAGGCAAGAATTCTACCATTGAACCACCAATGCTGATGTAACACCAACAGGAGAAGGCGAGAACTGAAATTCCCGACCACCAGAAACATCTGTTTGATAGCTTTGCGTGGCCGGCATGTCAAGAATACAACCAATGTTTTCAAATCCAGCACTTACCTGAAACCATTACGTTTTCGCTGGTACACCCTTGCATCCCAGTGTAAATGATTCCCGTAGAACCCTTACATGCATCGTAACCACAGTAAAACCCTGCTGCATTGGCCGGGAATCGGATCTCCCGCGTGGCAGGCAAGAATTCTACCATTGAACCACCAATGCTGATGTAACACCAACAGGAGAAGGCGAAAACTGAAATTCCCGACCACCAGAAATATTATATTGATAGCTCTGCATGGCCGGCATGTCAAGAATACAACCAATGGCTTCAAATCCAGCACTTACCTGAAACCATTACGTTTTCGCTGGTACACCCTTGCATCCCAGTGTAAATGATTCCCGTAGAACCATTACCTGTATCGTAGCCACAGTAAAACCCTGCTGCATTGGCCGGGAATCTGACCTGGATCTCCCGCGTGGCAGGCGAGAATTCTACCATTGAACCACCAATGCTGATGTAACACCAACAGGAGAAGGCGAGAACTGAAATTCCCGACCACCAGAAACATCTGTTTGATAGCTTTGCGTGGCCGGCACGTCAAGAATACAACCAATGTTTTCAAATCCAGCACTTACCTGAAACCATTAGCATTTTTGCTGGTACACCCTTGCATGCCAGTGTAAATGATTCCCGCAGAACCCTTACATGCAACGTAACCACAGTTAACCCCTGCTGCATTGGCCGGGAATCGGACCCGGATCTCCCGCGTGGCAGGCGAGAATTCTACCATTGAACCACCAATGCTGATGTAACACCAACAGGAGAAGGCGAGAACTGAAATTCCCGACCACCATAAACATCTGTTTGATAGCTTTGCGTGGCCGGCATGTCAAGAATACAACCAATGTTTTCAAATCCAGCACTTACCTGAAACCATTAGCGTTTTCGCTGTTACACCCTTGGATGCCAGTGTAAATGATTCCCGTAGAACCCTTACATGCATCGTAACCACAGTAAAACCCTACTGCATTGGCCAGGAATCGGACAAGGATCTCCCGCGTGGCAGGCGAGAATTCTACCATTGAACCACCAATGCTGATGTAACACCAACAGGAGAAGGCGAGAACTGAAATTCCCGACCACCAGAAACATCTGTTTGATAGCTTTGCGTGGCCGGCATGTCAAGAATACAACCAATGTTTTCAAATCCAGCACTTACCTGAAACCATTACTTTTTCGCTGGTACACCCTTGCATCCCAATGTAAATGATTCCCGTAGAACCATTACCTGTATCGTAACCGCAGTAAACCCCTGCTGCATTGGCCGGGAATCGGACCCGGATCTCCGCGTGGCAGGCGAGAATTCTACCATTGAACCACCAATGCTGATGTAACACCAACAGGAGAAGGCGAGAACTGAAATTCCCGACCACCAGAAACATCTGTTTGATAGCTTTGCGTGGCCGGCATGTCAAGAATACAACCAATGTTTTCAAATCCAGCACTTACCTGAAACCATTAGCGTTTTCGCTGGTACATCCTTGCATGCCAGTGTAAATGATTCCCGTAGAACCCTTACATGCATCGTAACCACAGTAAAACCCTGCTGCATTGGCCGGGAATCGGACCCTGATCTCCTGCGTGGCAGGCAAGAATTCTACCATTGAACCACCAATGCTGATGTAACACCAAGAGGAGAAGGCGAGAACTGAAATTCCCGACCACCAGAAACATCTGTTTGATAGCTTTGCGTGGCCGGCATGTCAAGAATACAACCAATGTTTTCAAATCCAGCACTTACCTGAAACCATTACGTTTTCGCTGGTACACCCTTGCATCCCAGTGTAAATGATTCCCGTAGAACCATTACCTGTATCGTAACCACAGTAAAACCCTGCTGCATTGGCCGGGAATCGGACCCGGATCTCCCGCTTGGCAGGCGAGAATTCTACCATTGAACCACCAATGCTGATGTAACACCAACAGGAGAAGGCGAGAACTGAAATTCGCGACCACCAGAAACATCTGTTTGATAGCTTTGCGTGGCCGGCATGTCAAGAATACAACCAATGGTTTCAAATCCAGCACTTACCTGAAACCATTACGTTTTCGCTGGTACACCCTTGCATCCCAGTGTAAATGATTCCCGTAGAACCCTTACATGCATCGTAACCACAGTAAAACCCTGCTGCATTGGCCGGGAATCGGACCCGGATCTCCCGCGTGGCAGGCGAGAATTCTACCATTGAACCACCAATGCTGATGTAACACCAACAGGAGAAGGCGAAAACTGAAATTCCCGACCACCAGAAATATTATATTGATAGCTCTGCATGGCCGGCATGTCAAGAATACAACCAATGGCTTCAAATCCAGCACTTACCTGAAACCATTACGTTTTTGCTGGTACACCCTTGCATCCCAGTGTAAATGATTCCCGTAGAACCATTACCTGTATCGTAACCACAGTAAAACCCTGCTGCATTGGCCGGGAATCGGACCCAGACCTCCCGCGTGGCAGGCAAGAATTCTACCATTGAACCACCAATGCTGATGTAACACCAACAGGAGAAGGCGAGAACTGAAATTCCCGACCACCAGAAACATCTGTTTGATAGCTTTGCGTGGCCGGCATGTCAAGAATAAAACCAATGTTTTCAAATCCAGCACTTACCTGAAACCATTACTTTTTCGCTGGTACACCCTTGCATCCCAATGTAAATGATTCCCGTAGAACCATTACCTGTATCGTAACCGCAGTAAACCCCTGCTGCATTGGCCGGGAATCGGACCCGGATCTCCGCGTGGCAGGCGAGAATTCTACCATTGAACCACCAATGCTGATGTAACACCAACAGGAGAAGGCGAGAACTGAAATTCCCGACCACCAGAAACATCTGTTTGATAGCTTTGCGTGGCCGGCATGTCAAGAATACAACCAATGTTTTCAAATCCAGCACTTACCTGAAACCATTACGTTTTCGCTGGTACATCCTTGCATGCCAGTGTAAATGATTCCCGTAGAACCCTTACATGCATCGTAACCACAGTAAAACCCTGCTGCATTGGCCGGGAATCAGACCCTGATCTCCTGCGTGGCAGGCAAGAATTCTACCATTGAACCACCAATGCTGATGTAACACCAAGAGGAGAAGGCGAGAACTGAAATTCCCGACCACCAGAAACATCTGTTTGATAGCTTTGCGTGGCCGGCATGTCAAGAATACAACCAATGTTTTCAAATCCAGCACTTACCTGAAACCATTACGTTTTCGCTGGTACACCCTTGCATCCCAGTGTAAATGATTCCCGTAGAACCCTTACATGCATCGTAACCACAGTAAAACCCTGCTGCATTGGCCGGGAATCGGATCTCCCGCGTGGCAGGCAAGAATTCTACCATTGAACCACCAATGCTGATGTAACACCAACAGGAGAAGGCGAAAACTGAAATTCCCGACCACCAGAAATATTATATTGATAGCTCTGCATGGCCGGCATGTCAAGAATACAACCAATGGCTTTAAATCCAGCACTTACCTGAAACCATTACGTTTTCGCTGGTACACCACTTGCATGCCAGTGTAAATGATTCCCGTAGAACCCTTACATGCATCGTAACCACAGTAAAACCCTGCTGCATTGGCCGGGAATCGGACCCGGACCTCCCGCGTGGCAGGCAAGAATTCTACCATTGAACCACCAATGCTGATGTAACACCATCAGGAGAAGGCGAGAACTGAAATTCCCGACCACCAGAAACATCTGTTTGATAGCTTTGCGTGGCCGGCATGTCAAGAATACAACCAATGTTTTCAAATCCAGCACTTACCTGACACCATTAGCGTTTTCGCTGGTACATCCTTGCATGCCAGTGTAAATGATTCCCGTAGAACCCTTACATGCATCGTAACCACAGTAACACCCTGCTGCATTGGCCGGGAATCGGACCCGGATCTCCTGCGTGGCAGGCAAGAATTCTACCATTGAACCACCAATGCTGATGTAACACCAGCAGGAGAAGGCGAGAACTGAAATTCCCGACCACCAGAAACATCTGTTTGATAGCTTTGCGTGGCCGGCATGTCAAGAATACAACCAATGTTTTCAAATCCAGCACTTACCTGAAACCATTACGTTTTCGCTGGTACACCCTTGCATCCCAGTGTAAATGATTCCCGTAGAACCCTTACATGCATCGTAACCACAGTAAAACCCTGCTGCATTGGCCGGGAATCGGATCTCCCGCGTGGCAGGCAAGAATTCTACCATTGAACCACCAATGCTGATGTAACACCAACAGGAGAAGGCGAAAACTGAAATTCCCGACCACCAGAAATATTATATTGATAGCTCTGCATGGCCGGCATGTCAAGAATACAACCAATGGCTTCAAATCCAGCACTTACCTGAAACCATTACGTTTTCGCTGGTACACCCTTGCATCCCAGTGTAAATGATTCCCGTAGAACCATTACCTGTATCGTAGCCACAGTAAAACCCTGCTGCATTGGCCGGGAATCTGACCCGGATCTCCCGCGTGGCAGGCGAGAGTTCTACCATTGAACCACCAATGCTGATGTAACACCAACAGGAGAAGGCGAGAACTGAAATTCCCGACCACCAGAAACATCTGTTTGATAGCTTTGCGTGGCCGGCATGTCAAGAATACAACCAATGTTTTCAAATCCAGCACTTACCTGAAACCATTAGCGTTTTCGCTGGTACACCCTTGCATGCTAGTGTAAATGATTCCCGCAGAACCCTTACATGCATCGTAACCACAGTTAACCCCTGCTGCATTGGCCGGGAATCGGACCCGGATCTCCCGCGTGGCAGGCGAGAATTCTACCATTGAACCACCAATGCTGATGTAACACCAACAGGAGAAGGCGAGAACTGAAATTCCCGACCACCAGAAACATCTGTTTTATAGCTTTGCGTGGCCGGCACGTCAAGAATACAACCAATGTTTTCAAATCCAGCACTTACCTGAAACCATTAGCGTTTTTGCTGGTACACCCTTGCATGCCAGTGTAAATGATTCCCGCAGAACCCTTACATGCAACGTAACCACAGTAAACCCCTGCTGCATTGGCCGGGAATCGGACCCGGATCTCCCGCGTGGCAGGCGAGAATTCTACCATTGAACCACCAATGCTGATGTAACACCAACAGGAGAAGGCGAGAACTGAAATTCCCGACCACCATAAACATCTGTTTGATAGCTTTGCGTGGCCGGCATGTCAAGAATACAACCAATGTTTTCAAATCCAGCACTTACCTGAAACCATTAGCGTTTTCGCTGTTACACCCTTGGATGCCAGTGTAAATGATTCCCGTAGAACCCTTACATGCATCGTAACCACAGTAAAACCCAACTGCATTGGCCAGGAATCGGACAAGGATCTCCTGCGTGGCAGGCAAGAATTCTACCATTGAACCACCAATGCTGATGTAACACCAACAGGAGAAGGCGAGAACTGAAATTCCCGACCACCAGAAACATCTGTTTGATAGCTTTGCGTGGCCGGCATGTCAAGAATACAACCAATGTTTTCAAATCCAGCACTTACCTGAAACCATTACGTTTTCGCTGGTACACCCTTGCATCCCAGTGTAAATGATTCCCGTAGAACCCTTACATGCATCGTAACCACAGTAAAACCCTGCTGCATTGGCCGGGAATCGGATCTCCCGCGTGGCAGGCAAGAATTCTACCATTGAACCACCAATGCTGATGTAACACCAACAGGAGAAGGCGAAAACTGAAATTCCCGACCACCAGAAATATTATATTGATAGCTCTGCATGGCCGGCATGTCAAGAATACAACCAATGGCTTCAAATCCAGCACTTACCTGAAACCATTACGTTTTCGCTGGTACACCCTTGCATCCCAGTGTAAATGATTCCCGTAGAACCATTACCTGTATCGTAGCCACAGTAAAACCCTGCTGCATTGGCCGGGAATCTGACCCGGATCTCCCGCGTGGCAGGCGAGAATTCTACCATTGAACCACCAATGCTGATATAACTCCAACAGGAGAAGGCGAGAACTGAAATTCCCGACCACCAGAAACATCTGTTTGACAGCTTTGCGTGGCCGGCATGTCAAGAATACAACCAATGTTTTCAAATCCAGCACTTACCTGAAACCATTAGCGTTTTCGCTGGTACACCCTTGCATGCCAGTGTAAATGATTCCCGTATAACCCTTACATGCATCGTAACCACAGTAAAACCCTGCTGCATTGGCCGGGAATCGGACCCGGATCTCCCGCGTGGCAGGCGAGAATTCTACCATTGAACCACCAATGCTGATGTAACACCAACAGGAGAAGGCGAGAACTGAAATTCCCGACCACCAGAAACATCTGTCTGACAGCTTTGCGTGGCCGGCATGTCAAGAATACAACCAATGTTTTCAAATCCAGCACTTACCTGAAACCATTACGTTTTCGCTGGTACACCCTTGCATCCCAATGTAAATGATTCCCGTAGAACCATTACCTGTATCGTAACCGCAGTAAACCCCTGCTGCATTGGCCGGGAATCGGACACGAATCTCCCGCGTGGCAGGCGAGAATTCTACCATTGAACCACCAATGCTGATGTAACACCAACAGGAGAAGGCGAGAACTGAAATTCCCGACCACCAGAAACATCTGTTTGATAGCTTTGCGTGGCCGGCATGTCAAGAATACAACCAATGTTTTCAAATCCAGCACTTACCTGACACCATTAGCGTTTTCGCTGGTACATCCTTGCATGCCAGTGTAAATGATTCCCGTAGAACCCTTACATGCATCGTAACCACAGTAAAACCCTGCTGCATTGGCCGGGAATCGGACCCGGATCTCCTGCGTGGCAGGCAAGAATTCTACCATTGAACCACCAATGCTGATGTAACACCAACAGGAGAAGGCGAGAACTGAAATTCCCGACCACCAGAAACATCTGTTTGATAGCTTTGCGTGGCCGGCATGTCAAGAATACAACCAATGTTTTCAAATCCAGCACTTACCTGAAACCATTAGCGTTTTCGCTGGTACACCCTTGCATGCCAGTGTAAATGATTCCCGTAGAACCCTTACATGCATCGTAACCACAGTAAACCCCTGCTGCATTGGCCGGGAATCGGACCCGGATCTCCGCGTGGCAGGCGAGAATTCTGCCATTGAACCACCAATGCTGATGTAACACCAACAGGAGAAGGCGAAAACTGAAATTCCCGACCACCAGAAATATTATATTGATAGCTCTGCGTTGCCGGCATGTCAAGAATACAACCAATGGCTTCAAATCCAGCACTTACCTGAAAACATTACGTTTTCGCTGGTACACCCTTGCATCCCAGTGTAAATGATTCCCGTAGAACCATTACCTGTATCGTAACCACAGTAAAACCCTTCTGCATTGGCCGGGAATCGGACCCGGATCTCCCGCGTGGCAGGCGAGAATTCTACCATTGAACCACCAATGCTCATGTAACACCAACAGGAGAAGGCGAGAACTGAAATTCCCGACCACCAGAAACATCTGTTTGATAGCTTTGCGTGGCCGGCATGTCAAGAATAAAACCAATGTTTTCAAATCCAGCACTGACCTGAAACCATTACTTTTTCGCTGGTACACCCTTGCATCCCAATGTAAATGATTCCCGTAGAACCGTTACCTGTATCGTAACCGCAGTAAACCCCTGCTGCATTGGCCGGGAATCGGACCCGGATCTCCGCGTGGCAGGCGAGAATTCTGCCATTGAACCACCAATGCTGATGTAACGCCAAGAGGAGAAGGCGAAAACTGAAATTCCCGACCACCAGAAACATCTGTTTGATAGCTTTGCGTGGCGGCATGTCAAGAATACAACTAATGTTTTCAAATCCAGCACTTACCTGAAACCATTACGTTTTCACTGGTACACCCTTGCATGTCAGTGTAAATGATTCCCGTAGAACCCTTACATGCATCGTAACCACAGTAAAACCCTGCTGCATTGGCCGGGAATCGGACACTGATCTCCCGCGTGGCAGGCGAGAATTCTACCATTGAACCACCAATGCTGATGTAACACCAACAGGAGAAGGCGAGAACTGAAATTCCCGACCACCAGAAACATCTGTTTGATAGCTTTGCGTGGCCGGCATGTCAAGAATACAACCAATGTTTTCAAATCCAGCACTTACCTGAAACCATTACGTTTTCGCTGGTACACCCTTGCATCCCAGTGTAAATGATTCCCGTAGAACCCTTACATGCATCGTAACCACAGTAAAACCCTGCTGCATTGGCCGGGAATCGGATCTCCCGCGTGGCAGGCAAGAATTCTACCATTGAACCACCAATGCTGATGTAACACCAACAGGAGAAGGCGAAAACTGAAATTCCCGACCACCAGAAATATTATATTGATAGCTCTGCATGGCCGGCATGTCAAGAATACAACCAATGTTTTCAAATCCAGCACTTACCTGAAACCATTAGCGTTTTCGCTGGTACACCCTTGCATGCCAGTGTAAATGATTCCCGTATAACCCTTACATGCATCGTAACCACAGTAAAACCCTGCTGCATTGGCCGGGAATCGGACCCTGATCTCCCGCGTGGCAGGCGAGAATTCTACCATTGAACCACCAATGCTGATGTAACACCAACAGGAGAAGGCGAGAACTGAAATTCCCGACCCCCCGAAAAATATGTCTGACAGCTTTGCGTGGCCGGCATGTCAAGAATACAACCAATGTTTTCAAATCCAGCACTTACCTGAAACCATTACGTTTTCGCTGGTACACCCTTGCATCCCAATGTAAATGATTCCCGTAGAACCATTACCTGTATCGTAACCGCAGTAAACCCCTGCTGCATTGGCCGGGAATCGGACACGAATCTCCCGCGTGGCAGGCGAGAATTCTACCATTGAACCACCAATGCTGATGTAACACCAACAGGAGAAGGCGAGAACTGAAATTCCCGACCACCAGAAACATCTGTTTGATAGCTTTGCGTGGCCGGCATGTCAAGAATACAACCAATGTTTTCAAATCCAGCACTTACCTGAAACCATTAGCGTTTTCGCTGGTACACCCTTGCATGCCAGTGTAAATGATTCCCGCAGAACCCTTACATGCAACGTAACCACAGTAAACCCCTGCTGCATTGGCCGGGAATCGGACCCGGATCTCCCGCGTGGCAGGCGAGAATTCTACCATTGAACCACCAATGCTGATGTAACACCAACAGGAGAAGGCGAGAACTGAAATTCCCGACCACCATAAACATCTGTTTGATAGCTTTGCGTGGCCGGCATGTCAAGAATACAACCAATGTTTTCAAATCCAGCACTTACCTGAAACCATTAGCGTTTTCGCTGGTACACCCTTGCATGCCAGTGTAAATGATTCCCGCAGAACCCTTACATGCATCGTAACCACAGTTAACCCCTGCTGCATTGGCCGGGAATCGGACCTCCCGCGTGGCAGGCGAGAATTCTACCATTGAACCACCAATGCTGATGTAACACCAACAGGAGAAGGCGAGAACTGAAATTCGCGACCACCAGAAATATTATATTGATAGCTCTGCATGGCAAGAATACAACCAATGGCTTCAAATCCAGCACTTACCTGAAACCATTACGTTTTCGCTGGTACACCCTTGGATGCCAGTGTAAATGATTCCCGTAGAACCATTACCTGTATCGTAACCACAGTAAAACCCTGCCGCATTGGCCGGGAATCGGACCCGGATCTCCCGCGTGGCAGGCGAGAATTCTACCATTGAACCACCAATGCTGATGTAACACCAACAGGAGAAGGCGAGAACTGAAATTCGCGACCACCAGAAACATCTGTTTGATAGCTTTGCGTGGCCGGCATGTCAAGAATACAACCAATGGTTTCAAATCCAGCACTTACCTGAAACCATTACGTTTTCGCTGGTACACCCTTGCATCCCAGTGTAAATGATTCCCGTAGAACCCTTACATGCATCGTAACCACAGTAAAACCCTGCTGCATTGGCCGGGAATCGGACCCGGATCTCCCGCGTGGCAGGCGAGAATTCTACCATTGAACCACCAATGCTGATGTAACACCAACAGGAGAAGGCGAAAACTGAAATTCCCGACCACCAGAAATATTATATTGATAGCTCTGCATGGCCGGCATGTCAAGAATACAACCAATGGCGTCAAATCCAGCACTTACCTGAAACCATTACGTTTTTGCTGGTACACCCTTGCATCCCAGTGTAAATGATTCCCGTAGAACCATTACCTGTATCGTAACCACAGTAAAACCCTGCTGCATTGGCCGGGAATCGGACCCGGACCTCCCGCGTGGCAGGCAAGAATTCTACCATTGAACCACCAATGCTGATGTAACACCAACAGGAGAAGGCGAGAACTGAAATTCCCGACCACCAGAAACATCTGTTTGATAGCTTTGCGTGGCCGGCATGTCAAGAATACAACCAATGTTTTCAAATCCAGCACTTACCTGAAACCATTCGCGTTTTCGCTGGTACACCCTTGCATGCCAGTGTAAATGATTCCCGCAGAACCCTTACATGCATCGTAACCACAGTTAACCCCTGCTGCATTGGCCGGGAATCGGACCTCCCGCGTGGCAGGCGAGAATTCTACCATTGAACCACCAATGCTGATGTAACACCAACAGGAGAAGGCGAGAACTGAAATTCGCGACCACCAGAAATATTATATTGATAGCTCTGCATGGCTGGCATGTCAAGAATACAACCAATGGCTTCAAATCCAGCACTTACCTGAAACCATTACGTTTTCGCTGGTACACCCTTGGATGCCAGTGTAAATGATTCCCGTAGAACCATTACCTGTATCGTAACCACAGTAAAACCCTGCCGCATTGGCCGGGAATCGGACCCGGATCTCCTGCGTGGCAGGCGAGAATTCTACCATTGAACCACCAATGCTGATGTAACACCAACAGGAGAAGGCGAGAACTGAAATTCGCGACCACCAGAAACATCTGTTTGATAGCTTTGCGTGGCCGGCATGTCAAGAATACAACCAATGGTTTCAAATCCAGCACTTACCTGAAACCATTACGTTTTCGCTGGTACACCCTTGCATCCCAGTGTAAATGATTCCCGTAGAACCCTTACATGCATCGTAACCACAGTAAAACCCTGCTGCATTGGCCGGGAATCGGACCCGGATCTCCCGCGTGGCAGGCGAGAATTCTACCATTGAACCACCAATGCTGATGTAACACCAACAGGAGAAGGCGAAAACTGAAATTCCCGACCACCAGAAATATTATATTGATAGCTCTGCATGGCCGGCATGTCAAGAATACAACCAATGGCTTCAAATCCAGCACTTACCTGAAACCATTACGTTTTTGCTGGTACACCCTTGCATCCCAGTGTAAATGATTCCCGTAGAACCATTACCTGTATCGTAACCACAATAAAACCCTGCTGCATTGGCCGGGAATCGGACCCGGACCTCCCGCGTGGCAGGCAAGAATTCTACCATTGAACCACCAATGCTGATGTAACACCAACAGGAGAAGGCGAGAACTGAAATTCCCGACCACCAGAAACATCTGTTTGATAGCTTTGCGTGGCCGGCATGTCAAGAATAAAACCAATGTTTTCAAATCCAGCACTTACCTGAAACCATTACTTTTTCGCTGGTACACCCTTGCATCCCAATGTAAATGATTCCCGTAGAACCATTACCTGTATCGTAACCGCAGTAAACCCCTGCTGCATTGGCCGGGAATCGGACCCGGATCTCCGCGTGGCAGGCGAGAATTCTACCATTGAACCACCATTGCTGATGTAACACCAACAGGAGAAGGCGAGAACTGAAATTTCCGACCACCAGAAACATCTGTTTGATAGCTTTGCGTGGCCGGCATGTCAAGAATACAACCAATGTTTTCAAATCCAGCACTTACCTGAAACCATTACGTTTTCGCTGGTACACCCTTGCATCCCAGTGTAAATGATTCCCGTAGAACCATTACCTGTATCGTAACCACAGTAAAACCCTGCTGCATTGGCCGGGAATCGGACCCGGATCTCCCGCGTGGCAGGCGAGAATTCTACCATTGAACCACCAATGCTGATGTAACACCAACAGGAGAAGGCGAGAACTGAAATTCGCGACCACCAGAAACATCTGTTTGATAGCTTTGCGTGGCCGGCATGTCAAGAATACAACCAATGGTTTCAAATCCAGCACTTACCTGAAACCATTACGTTTTCGCTGGTACACCCTTGCATCCCAGTGTAAATGATTCCGTAGAACCCTTACATGCATCGTAACCACAGTAAAACCCTGCTGCATTGGCCGGGAATCGGACCCGGATCTCCCGCGTGGCAGGCGAGAATTCTACCATTGAACCACCAATGCTGATGTAACACCAACAGGAGAAGGCGAAAACTGAAATTCCCGACCACCAGAAATATTATATTGATAGCTCTGCATGGCCGGCATGTCAAGAATACAACCAATGGCTTCAAATCCAGCACTTACCTGAAACCATTACGTTTTTGCTGGTACACCCTTGCATCCCAGTGTAAATGATTCCCGTAGAACCATTACCTGTATCGTAACCACAGTAAAACCCTGCTGCATTGGCCGGGAATCGGACCCGGACCTCCCGCGTGGCAGGCAAGAATTCTACCATTGAACCACCAATGCTGATGTAACACCAACAGGAGAAGGCGAGAACTGAAATTCCCGACCACCAGAAACATCTGTTTGATAGCTTTGCGTGGCCGGCATGTCAAGAATACAACCAATGTTTTCAAATCCAGCACTTACCTGAAACCATTAGCGTTTTCGCTGGTACACCCTTGCATGCCAGTGTAAATGATTCCCGCAGAACCCTTACATGCAACGTAACCACAGTAAACCCCTGCTGCATTGGCCGGGAATCGGACCCGGATCTCCCGCGTGGCAGGCGAGAATTCTACCATTGAACCACCAATGCTGATGTAACACCAACAGGAGAAGGCGAAAACTGAAATTCCCGACCACCAGAAATATTATATTGATAGCTCTGCATGGCCGGCATGTCAAGAATACAACCAATGGCGTCAAATCCAGCACTTACCTGAAACCATTACGTTTTTGCTGGTACACCCTTGCATCCCAGTGTAAATGATTCCCGTAGAACCATTACCTGTATCGTAACCACAGTAAAACCCTGCTGCATTGGCCGGGAATCGGACCCGGACCTCCCGCGTGGCAGGCAAGAATTCTACCATTGAACCACCAATGCTGATGTAACACCAACAGGAGAAGGCGAGAACTGAAATTCCCGACCACCAGAAACATCTGTTTGATAGCTTTGCGTGGCCGGCATGTCAAGAATAAAACCAATGTTTTCAAATCCAGCACTTACCTGAAACCATTACTTTTTCGCTGGTACACCCTTGCATCCCAATGTAAATGATTCCCGTAGAACCATTACCTGTATCGTAACCGCAGTAAACCCCTGCTGCATTGGCCGGGAATCGGACCCGGATCTCCGCGTGGCAGGCGAGAATTCTACCATTGAACCACCAATGCTGATGTAACACCAACAGGAGAAGGCGAGAACTGAAATTCCCGACCACCAGAAACATCTGTTTGATAGCTTTGCGTGGCCGGCATGTCAAGAATACAACCAATGTTTTCAAATCCAGCACTTACCTGAAACCATTAGCGTTTTCGCTGGTACACCCTTGCATGCCAGTGTAAATGATTCCCGCAGAACCCTTACATGCATCGTAACCACAGTTAACCCCTGCTGCATTGGCCGGGAATCGGACCTCCCGCGTGGCAGGCGAGAATTCTACCATTGAACCACCAATGCTGATGTAACACCAACAGGAGAAGGCGAGAACTGAAATTCGCGACCACCAGAAATATTATATTGATAGCTCTGCATGGCTGGCATGTCAAGAATACAACCAATGGCTTCAAATCCAGCACTTACCTGAAACCATTACGTTTTCGCTGGTACACCCTTGGATGCCAGTGTAAATGATTCCCGTAGAACCATTACCTGTATCGTAACCACAGTAAAACCCTGCAGCATTGGCCGGGAATCGGACCCGGATCTCCTGCGTGGCAGGCGAGAATTCTACCATTGAACCACCAATGCTGATGTAACACCAACAGGAGAAGGCGAGAACTGAAATTCGCGACCACCAGAAACATCTGTTTGATAGCTTTGCGTGGCCGGCATGTCAAGAATACAACCAATGGTTTCAAATCCAGCACTTACCTGAAACCATTACGTTTTCGCTGGTACACCCTTGCATCCCAGTGTAAATGATTCCCGTAGAACCCTTACATGCATCGTAACCACAGTAAAACCCTGCTGCATTGGCCGGGAATCGGACCCGGATCTCCCGCGTGGCAGGCGAGAATTCTACCATTGAACCACCAATGCTGATGTAACACCAACAGGAGAAGGCGAGAACTGAAATTCCCGACCACCAGAAACATCTGTTTGATAGCTTTGCGTGGCCGGCATGTCAAGAATAAAACCAATGTTTTCAAATCCAGCACTTACCTGAAACCATTACTTTTTCGCTGGTACACCCTTGCATCCCAATGTAAATGATTCCCGTAGAACCATTACCTGTATCGTAACCGCAGTAAACCCCTGCTGCATTGGCCGGGAATCGGACCCGGATCTCCGCGTGGCAGGCGAGAATTCTACCATTGAACCACCATTGCTGATGTAACACCAACAGGAGAAGGCGAGAACTGAAATTCCCGACCACCAGAAACATCTGTTTGATAGCTTTGCGTGGCCGGCATGTCAAGAATACAACCAATGTTTTCAAATCCAGCACTTACCTGAAACCATTAGCGTTTTCGCTGGTACATCCTTGCATGCCAGTGTAAATGATTCCCGTAGAACCCTTACATGCATCGTAACCACAGTAAAACCCTGCTGCATTGGCCGGGAATCGGACCCTGATCTCCTGCGTGGCAGGCAAGAATTCTACCATTGAACCACCAATGCTGATGTAACACCAAGAGGAGAAGGCGAGAACTGAAATTCCCGACCACCAGAAACATCTGTTTGATAGCTTTGCGTGGCCGGCATGTCAAGAATACAACCAATGTTTTCAAATCCAGCACTTACCTGAAACCATTACGTTTTCGCTGGTACACCCTTGCATCCCAGTGTAAATGATTCCCGTAGAACCATTACCTGTATCGTAACCACAGTAAAACCCTGCTGCATTGGCCGGGAATCGGACCCGGATCTCCCGCGTGGCAGGCGAGAATTCTACCATTGAACCACCAATGCTGATGTAACACCAACAGGAGAAGGCGAGAACTGAAATTCGCGACCACCAGAAACATCTGTTTGATAGCTTTGCGTGGCCGGCATGTCAAGAATACAACCAATGGTTTCAAATCCAGCACTTACCTGAAACCATTACGTTTTCGCTGGTACACCCTTGCATCCCAGTATAAATGATTCCCGTAGAACCCTTACATGCATCGTAACCACAGTAAAACCCTGCTGCATTGGCCGGGAATCGGATCTCCCGCGTGGCAGGCAAGAATTCTACCATTGAACCACCAATGCTGATGTAACACCAACAGGAGAAGGCGAGAACTGAAATTCCCGACCACCAGAAATATTATATTGATAGCTCTGCATGGCCGGCATGTCAAGAATACAACCAATGGCTTTAAATCCAGCACTTACCTGAAACCATTACGTTTTCGCTGGTACACCCTTGCATGCCAGTGTAAATGATTCCCGTAGAACCCTTACATGCATCGTAACCACAGTAAAACCCTGCTGCATTGGCCGGGAATCGGACCCGGACCTCCCGCGTGGCAGGCAAGAATTCTACCATTGAACCACCAATGCTGATGTAACACCATCAGGAGAAGGCGAGAACTGAAATTCCCGACCACCAGAAACATCTGTTTGATAGCTTTGCGTGGCCGGCATGTCAAGAATAAAACCAATGTTTTCAAATCCAGCACTTACCTGAAACCATTACTTTTTCGCTGGTACACCCTTGCATCCCAATGTAAATGATTCCCGTAGAACCATTACCTGTATCGTAACCGCAGTAAACCCCTGCTGCATTGGCCGGGAATCGGACCCGGATCTAAAAAGTGGCAGGCGAGAATTCTGCCATTGAACCACCAATGCTGATGTAACACCAACAGGAGAAGGCGAAAACTGAAATTCCCGACCACCAGAAATATTATATTGATAGCTCTGCGTGGCCGGCATGTCAAGAATACAACCAATGGCTTCAAATCCAGCACTTACCTGAAAACATTACGTTTTCGCTGGTACACCCTTGCATCCCAGTGTAAATGATTCCCGTAGAACCATTACCTGTATCGTAACCACAGTAAAACCCTTCTGCATTGGCCGGGAATCGGACCCGGATCTCCCGCGTGGCAGGCGAGAATTCTACCATTGAACCACCAATGCTGATGTAACACCAACAGGAGAAGGCGAGAACTGAAATTCCCGACCACCAGAAACATCTGTTTGATAGCTTTGCGTGGCCGGCATGTCAAGAATAAAACCAATGTTTTCAAATCCAGCACTGACCTGAAACCATTACTTTTTCGCTGGTACACCCTTGCATCCCAATGTAAATGATTCCCGTAGAACCGTTACCTGTATCGTAACCGCAGTAAACCCCTGCTGCATTGGCCGGGAATCGGACCCGGATCTCCGCGTGGCAGGCGAGAATTCTGCCATTGAACCACCAATGCTGATGTAACGCCAAGAGGAGAAGGCGAAAACTGAAATTCCCGACCACCAGAAACATCTGTTTGATAGCTTTGCGTGGCGGCATGTCAAGAATACAACCAATGTTTTCAAATCCAGCACTTACCTGAAACCATTACGTTTTCGCTGGTACACCCTTGCATCCCAGTGTAAATGATTCCCGTAGAACCCTTACATGCATCGTAACCACAGTAAAACCCTGCTGCATTGGCCGGGAATCGGATCTCCCGCGTGGCAGGCAAGAATTCTACCATTGAACCACCAATGCTGATGTAACACCAACAGGAGAAGGCGAAAACTGAAATTCCCGACCACCAGAAATATTATATTGATAGCTCTGCATGGCCGGCATGTCAAGAATACAACCAATGTTTTCAAATCCAGCACTTACCTGAAACCATTAGCGTTTTCGCTGGTACACCCTTGCATGCCAGTGTAAATGATTCCCGTATAACCCTTACATGCATCGTAACCACAGTAAAACCCTGCTGCATTGGCCGGGAATCGGACCCGGATCTCCCGCGTGGCAGGCGAGAATTCTACCATTGAACCACCAATGCTGATGTAACACCAACAGGAGAAGGCGAGAACTGAAATTCCCGACAACCCGAAAAATATGTCTGACAGCTTTGCGTGGCCGGCATGTCAAGAATACAACCAATGTTTTCAAATCCAGCACTTACCTGAAACCATTACGTTTTCGCTGGTACACCCTTGCATCCCAATGTAAATGATTCCCGTAGAACCATTAGCTGTATCGTAACCACAGTAAACCCCTGCTGCATTGGCCGGGAATCGGACCCGGATCTCCCGCGTGGCAGGCGAGAATTCTACCATTGAACCACCAATGCTGATGTAACACCAACAGGAGAAGGCGAGAACTGAAATTCCCGACCACCATAAACATCTGTTTGATAGCTTTGCGTGGCCGGCATGTCAAGAATACAACCAATGTTTTCAAATCCAGCACTTACCTGAAACCATTAGCGTTTTCGCTGGTACACCCTTGCATGCCAGTGTAAATGATTCCCGCAGAACCCTTACATGCATCGTAACCACAGTTAACCCCTGCTGCATTGGCCGGGAATCGGACCTCCCGCGTGGCAGGCGAGAATTCTACCATTGAACCACCAATGCTGATGTAACACCAACAGGAGAAGGCGAGAACTGAAATTCGCGACCACCAGAAATATTATATTGATAGCTCTGCATGGCTGGCATGTCAAGAATACAACCAATGGCTTCAAATCCAGCACTTACCTGAAACCATTACGTTTTCGCTGGTACACCCTTGGATGCCAGTGTAAATGATTCCCGTAGAACCATTACCTGTATCGTAACCACAGTAAAACCCTGCCGCATTGGCCGGGAATCGGACCCGGATCTCCCGCGTGGCAGGCGAGAATTCTACCATTGAACCACCAATGCTGATGTAACACCAACAGGAGAAGGCGAGAACTGAAATTCCCGACCACCATAAACATCTGTTTGATAGCTTTGCGTGGCCGGCATGTCAAGAATACAACCAATGTTTTCAAATCCAGCACTTACCTGAAACCATTAGCGTTTTCGCTGGTACACCCTTGCATGCCAGTGTAAATGATTCCCGCAGAACCCTTACATGCATCGTAACCACAGTTAACCACTGCTGCATTGGCCGGGAATCGGACCTCCCGCGTGGCAGGCGAGAATTCTACCATTGAACCACAAATGCTGATGTAACACCAACAGGAGAAGGCGAGAACTGAAATTCGCGACCACCAGAAACATCTGTTTGATAGCTTTGCGTGGCCGGCATGTCAAGAATACAACCAATGTTTTCAAATCCAGCACTTACCTGACACCATTACGTTTTCGCTGGTACACCCTTGCATCCCAGTGTAAATGATTCCCGTAGAACCCTTACATGCATCGTAACCACAGTAAAACCCTGCTGCATTGGCCGGGAATCGGACCCGGATCTCCCGCGTGGCAGGCGAGAATTCTACCATTGAACCACCAATGCTGATGTAACACCAACAGGAGAAGGCGAGAACTGAAATTCCCGACCACCAGAAACATCTGTTTGATAGCTTTGCGTGGCCGGCATGTCAAGAATAAAACCAATGTTTTCAAATCCAGCACTTACCTGAAACCATTACTTTTTCGCTGGTACACCCTTGCATCCCAATGTAAATGATTCCCGTAGAACCATTACCTGTATCGTAACCGCAGTAAACCCCTGCTGCATTGGCCGGGAATCGGACCCGGATCTCCGCGTGGCAGGCGAGAATTCTACCATTGAACCAACAATGCTGATGTAACACCAACAGGAGAAGGCGAGAACTGAAATTCCCGACCACCAGAAACATCTGTTTGATAGCTTTGCGTGGCCGGCATGTCAAGAATAAAACCAATGTTTTCAAATCCAGCACTTACCTGAAACCATTACTTTTTCGCTGGTACACCCTTGCATCCCAGTGTAAATGATTCCCGTAGAACCATTACCTGTATCGTAACCACAGTAAAACCCTGCTGCATTGGCCGGGAATCGGACCCGGACCTCCCGCGTGGCAGGCAAGAATTCTACCATTGAACCACCAATGCTGATGTAACACCAACAGGAGAAGGCGAGAACTGAAATTCCCGACCACCAGAAACATCTGTTTGATAGCTTTGCGTGGCCGGCATGTCAAGAATACAACCAATGTTTTCAAATCCAGCACTTACCTGAAACCATTACGTTTTCGCTGGTACACCCTTGCATCCCAGTGTAAATGATTCCCGTAGAACCCTTACATGCATCGTAACCACAGTAAAACCCTGCTGCATTGGCCGGGAATCGGATCTCCCGCGTGGCAGGCAAGAATTCTACCATTGAACCACCAATGCTGATGTAACACCAACAGGAGAAGGCGAAAACTGAAATTCCCGACCACCAGAAATATTATATTGATAGCTCTGCATGGCCGGCATGTCAAGAATACAACCAATGTTTTCAAATCCAGCACTTACCTGAAACCATTAGCGTTTTCGCTGGTACACCCTTGCATGCCAGTGTAAATGATTCCCGCATAACCCTTACATGCAACGTAACCACAGTAAACCCCTGCTGCATTGGCCGGGAATCGGACCCGGATCTCCCGCGTGGCAGGCGAGAATTCTACCATTGAACCACCAATGCTGATGTAACACCAACAGGAGAAGGCGAGAACTGAAATTCCCGACCACCATAAACATCTGTTTGATAGCTTTGCGTGGCCGGCATGTCAAGAATACAACCAATGTTTTCAAATCCAGCACTTACCTGAAACCATTAGCGTTTTCGCTGGTACACCCTTGCATGCCAGTGTAAATGATTCCCGCAGAACCCTTACATGCATCGTAACCACAGTTAACCCCTGCTGCATTGGCCGGGAATCGGACCTCCCGCGTGGCAGGCGAGAATTCTACCATTGAACCACAAATGCTGATGTAACACCAACAGGAGAAGGCGAGAACTGAAATTCCCGACCACCAGAAACATCTGTTTGATAGCTTTGCGTGGCCGGCATGTCAAGAATACAACCAATGGTTTCAAATCCAGCACTTACCTGAAACCATTACGTTTTCGCTGGTACACCCTTGCATCCCAGTGTAAATGATTCCCGTAGAACCCTTACATGCATCGTAACCACAGTAAAACCCTGCCGCATTGGCCGGGAATCGGACCCGGATCTCCCGCGTGGCAGGCGAGAATTCTACCATTGAACCACCAATGCTGATGTAACACCAACAGGAGAAGGCGAAAACTGAAATTCCCGACCACCAGAAATATTATATTGATAGCTCTGCATGGCCGGCATGTCAAGAATACAACCAATGGCTTCAAATCCAGCACTTACCTGAAACCATTACGTTTTTGCTGGTACACCCTTGCATCCCAGTGTAAATGATTCCCGTAGAACCATTACCTGTATCGTAACCACAGTAAAACCCTGCTGCATTGGCCGGGAATCGGACCCGGACCTCCCGCGTGGCAGGCAAGAATTCTACCATTGAACCACCAATGCTGATGTAACACCAACAGGAGAAGGCGAGAACTGAAATTCCCGACCACCAGAAACATCTGTTTGATAGCTTTGCGTGGCCGGCATGTCAAGAATAAAACCAATGTTTTCAAATCCAGCACTTACCTGAAACCATTACTTTTTCGCTGGTACACCCTTGCATCCCAATGTAAATGATTCCCGTAGAACCATTACCTGTATCGTAACCGCAGTAAACCCCTGCTGCATTGGCCGGGAATCGGACCCGGAACTCCGCGTGGCAGGCGAGAATTCTACCATTGAACCACCAATGCTGATGTAACACCAACAGGAGAAGGCGAGAACTGAAATTCCCGACCACCAGAAACATCTGTTTGATAGCTTTGCGTGGCCGGCATGTCAAGAATACAACCAATGTTTTCAAATCCAGCACTTACCTGAAACCATTAGCGTTTTCGCTGGTACATCCTTGCATGCCAGTGTAAATGATTCCCGTAGAACCCTTACATGCATCGTAACCACAGTAAAACCCTGCTGCATTGGCCGGGAATCGGACCCTGATCTCCTGCGTGGCAGGCAAGAATTCTACCATTGAACCACCAATGCTGATGTAACACCAAGAGGAGAAGGCGAGAACTGAAATTCCCGACCACCAGAAACATCTGTTTGATAGCTTTGCGTGGCCGGCATGTCAAGAATACAACCAATGTTTTCAAATCCAGCACTTACCTGAAACCATTACGTTTTCGCTGGTACACCCTTGCATCCCAGTGTAAATGATTCCCGTAGAACCATTACCTGTATCGTAACCACAGTAAAACCCTGCTGCATTGGCCGGGAATCGGACCCGGATCTCCCGCTTGGCAGGCGAGAATTCTACCATTGAACCACCAATGCTGATGTAACACCAACAGGAGAAGGCGAGAACTGAAATTCGCGACCACCAGAAACATCTGTTTGATAGCTTTGCGTGGCCGGCATGTCAAGAATACAACCAATGGTTTCAAATCCAGCACTTACCTGAAACCATTACGTTTTCGCTGGTACACCCTTGCATCCCAGTGTAAATGATTCCCGTAGAACCCTTACATGCATCGTAACCACAGTAAAACCCTGCTGCATTGGCCGGGAATCGGACCCGGATCTCCCGCGTGGCAGGCGAGAATTCTACCATTGAACCACCAATGCTGATGTAACACCAACAGGAGAAGGCGAAAACTGAAATTCCCGACCACCAGAAATATTATATTGATAGCTCTGCATGGCCGGCATGTCAAGAATACAACCAATGGCTTCAAATCCAGCACTTACCTGAAACCATTACGTTTTTGCTGGTACACCCTTGCATCCCAGTGTAAATGATTCCCGTAGAACCATTACCTGTATCGTAACCACAGTAAAACCCTGCTGCATTGGCCGGGAATCGAACCCGGACCTCCCGCGTGGCAGGCAAGAATTCTACCATTGAACCACCAATGCTGATGTAACACCAACAGGAGAAGGCGAGAACTGAAATTCCCGACCACCAGAAACATCTGTTTGATAGCTTTGCGTGGCCGGCATGTCAAGAATAAAACCAATGTTTTCAAATCCAGCACTTACCTGAAACCATTACTTTTTCGCTGGTACACCCTTGCATCCCAATGTAAATGATTCCCGTAGAACCATTACCTGTATCGTAACCGCAGTAAACCCCTGCTGCATTGGCCGGGAATCGGACCCTGATCTCCTGCGTGGCAGGCAAGAATTCTACCATTGAACCACCAATGCTGATGTAACACCAAGAGGAGAAGGCGAGAACTGAAATTCCCGACCACCAGAAACATCTGTTTGATAGCTTTGCGTGGCCGGCATGTCAAGAATACAACCAATGTTTTCAAATCCAGCACTTACCTGAAACCATTACGTTTTCGCTGGTACACCCTTGCATCCCAGTGTAAATGATTCCCGTAGAACCCTTACATGCATCGTAACCACAGTAAAACCCTGCTGCATTGGCCGGGAATCGGATCTCCCGCGTGGCAGGCAAGAATTCTACCATTGAACCACCAATGCTGATGTAACACCAACAGGAGAAGGCGAAAACTGAAATTCCCGACCACCAGAAATATTATATTGATAGCTCTGCATGGCCGGCATGTCAAGAATACAACCAATGGCTTTAAATCCAGCACTTACCTGAAACCATTACGTTTTCGCTGGTACACCCTTGCATGCCAGTGTAAATGATTCCCGTAGAACCCTTACATGCATCGTAACCACAGTAAAACCCTGCTGCATTGGCCGGGAATCGGACCCGGACCTCCCGCGTGGCAGGCAAGAATTCTACCATTGAACCACCAATGCTGATGTAACACCATCAGGAGAAGGCGAGAACTGAAATTCCCGACCACCAGAAACATCTGTTTGATAGCTTTGCGTGGCCGGCATGTCAAGAATACAACCAATGTTTTCAAATCCAGCACTTACCTGACACCATTAGCATTTTCTCTGGTACATCCTTGCATGCCAGTGTAAATGATTCCCGTAGAACCCTTACATGCATCGTAACCACAGTAACACCCTGCTGCATTGGCCGGGAATCGGACCCGGATCTCCTGCGTGGCAGGAAAGAATTCTACCATTGAACCACCAATGCTGATGTAACACCAACAGGAGAAGGCGAGAACTGAAATTCCCGACCACCAGAAACATCTGTTTGATAGCTTTGCGTGGCCGGCATGTCAAGAATACAACCAATGTTTTCAAATCCAGCACTTACCTGAAACCATTACGTTTTCGCTGGTACACCCTTGCATCCCAGTGTAAATGATTCCCGTAGAACCCTTACATGCATCGTAACCACAGTAAAACCCTGCTGCATTGGCCGGGAATCGGATCTCCCGCGTGGCAGGCAAGAATTCTACCATTGAACCACCAATGCTGATGTAACACCAACAGGAGAAGGCGAAAACTGAAATTCCCGACCACCAGAAATATTATATTGATAGCTCTGCATGGCCGGCATGTCAAGAATACAACCAATGGCTTCAAATCCAGCACTTAACTGAAACCATTACGTTTTCGCTGGTACACCCTTGCATCCCAGTGTAAATGATTCCCGTAGAACCATTACCTGTATCGTAGCCACAGTAAAACCCTGCTGCATTGGCCGGGAATCTGACCCGGATCTCCCGCGTGGCAGGCGAGAATTCTACCATTGAACCACCAATGCTGATGTAACACCAACAGGAGAAGGCGAGAACTGAAATTCCCGACCACCAGAAACATCTGTTTGATAGCTTTGCGTGGCCGGCATGTCAAGAATACAACCAATGTTTTCAAATCCAGCACTTACCTGAAACCATTAGCGTTTTCGCTGGTACACCCTTGCATGCCAGTGTAAATGATTCCCGCAGAACCCTTACATGCATCGTAACCACAGTTAACCCCTGCTGCATTGGCCGGGAATCGGACCCGGATCTCCCGCGTGGCAGGCGAGAATTCTACCATTGAACCACCAATGCTGATGTAACACCAACAGGAGAAGGCGAGAACTGAAATTCCCGACCACCAGAAACATCTGTTTTATAGCTTTGCGTGGCCGGCACGTCAAGAATACAACCAATGTTTTCAAATCCAGCACTTACCTGAAACCATTAGCGTTTTTGCTGGTACACCCTTGCATGCCAGTGTAAATGATTCCCGCAGAACCCTTACATGCATCGTAACCACAGTTAACCACTGCTGCATTGGCCGGGAATCGGACCTCCCGCGTGGCAGGCGAGAATTCTACCATTGAACCACAAATGCTGATGTAACACCAACAGGAGAAGGCGAGAACTGAAATTCGCGACCACCAGAAACATCTGTTTGATAGCTTTGCGTGGCCGGCATGTCAAGAATACAACCAATGTTTTCAAATCCAGCACTTACCTGACACCATTACGTTTTCGCTGGTACACCCTTGCATCCCAGTGTAAATGATTCCCGTAGAACCCTTACATGCATCGTAACCACAGTAAAACCCTGCTGCATTGGCCGGGAAGCGGACCCGGATCTCCCGCGTGGCAGGCGAGAATTCTACCATTGAACCACCAATGCTGATGTAACACCAACAGGAGAAGGCGAAAACTGAAATTCCCGACCACCAGAAATATTATATTGATAGCTCTGCATGGCCGGCATGTCAAGAATACAACCAATGGCTTCAAATCCAGCACTTACCTGAAACCATTACGTTTTTGCTGGTACACCCTTGCATCCCAGTGTAAATGATTCCCGTAGAACCATTACCTGTATCGTAACCACAGTAAAACCCTGCTGCATTGGCCGGGAATCGGACCCGGACCTCCCGCGTGGCAGGCAAGAATTCTACCATTGAACCACCAATGCTGATGTAACACCAACAGGAGAAGGCGAGAACTGAAATTCCCGACCACCAGAAACATCTGTTTGATAGCTTTGCGTGGCCGGCATGTCAAGAATAAAACCAATGTTTTCAAATCCAGCACTTACCTGAAACCATTACTTTTTCGCTGGTACACCCTTGCATCCCAATGTAAATGATTCCCGTAGAACCATTACCTGTATCGTAACCGCAGTAAGCCCCTGCTGCATTGGCCGGGAATCGTACCCGGATCTCCGCGTGGCAGGCGAGAATTCTACCATTGAACCACCAATGCTGATGTAACACCAACAGGAGAAGGCGAGAACTGAAATTCCCGACCACCAGAAACATCTGTTTGATAGCTTTGCGTGGCCGGCATGTCAAGAATAAAACCAATGTTTTCAAATCCAGCACTTACCTGAAACCATTACTTTTTCGCTGGTACACCCTTGCATCCCAGTGTAAATGATTCCCGTAGAACCATTACCTGTATCGTAACCACAGTAAAACCCTGCTGCATTGGCCGGGAATCGGACCCGGACCTCCCGCGTGGCAGGCAAGAATTCTACCATTGAACCACCAATGCTGATGTAACACCAACAGGAGAAGGCGAGAACTGAAATTCCCGACCACCAGAAACATCTGTTTGATAGCTTTGCGTGGCCGGCATGTCAAGAATACAACCAATGTTTTCAAATCCAGCACTTACCTGAAACCATTACGTTTTCGCTGGTACACCCTTGCATCCCAGTGTAAATGATTCCCGTAGAACCCTTACATGCATCGTAACCACAGTAAAACCCTGCTGCATTGGCCGGGAATCGGATCTCCCGCGTGGCAGGCAAGAATTCTACCATTGAACCACCAATGCTGATGTAACACCAACAGGAGAAGGCGAAAACTGAAATTCCCGACCACCAGAAATATTATATTGATAGCTCTGCATGGCCGGCATGTCAAGAATACAACCAATGTTTTCAAATCCAGCACTTACCTGAAACCATTAGCGTTTTCGCTGGTACACCCTTGCATGCCAGTGTAAATGATTCCCGTATAACCCTTACATGCATCGTAACCACAGTAAAACCCTGCTGCATTGGCCGGGAATCGGACCCGGATCTCCCGCGTGGCAGGCGAGAATTCTACCATTGAACCACCAATGCTGATGTAACACCAACAGGAGAAGGCGAGAACTGAAATTCCCGACCACCAGAAACATATGTCTGACAGCTTTGCGTGGCCGGCATGTCAAGAATACAACCAATGTTTTCAAATCCAGCACTTACCTAAAACCATTACGTTTTCGCTGGTACACCCTTGCATCCCAATGTAAATGATTCCCGTAGAACCATTACCTGTATCGTAACCGCAGTAAACCCCTGCTGCATTGGCCGGGAATCGGACACGAATCTCCCGCGTGGCAGGCGAGAATTCTACCATTGAACCACCAATGCTGATGTAACACCAACAGGAGAAGGCGAGAACTGAAATTCCCGACCACCAGAAACATCTGTTTGATAGCTTTGCGTGGCCGGCATGTCAAGAATACAACCAATGTTTTCAAATCCAGCACTTACCTGAAACCATTAGCGTTTTCGCTGGTACACCCTTGCATGCCAGTGTAAATGATTCCCGCAGAACCCTTACATGCAACGTAACCACAGTAAACCCCTGCTGCATTGGCCGGGAATCGGACCCGGATCTCCCGCGTGGCAGGCGAGAATTCTACCATTGAACCACCAATGCTGATGTAACACCAACAGGAGAAGGCGAGAACTGAAATTCCCGACCACCATAAACATCTGTTTGATAGCTTTGCGTGGCCGGCATGTCAAGAATACAACCAATGTTTTCAAATCCAGCACTTACCTGAAACCATTAGCGTTTTCGCTGGTACACCCTTGCATGCCAGTGTAAATGATTCCCGCAGAACCCTTACATGCATCGTAACCACAGTTAACCCCTGCTGCATTGGCCGGGAATCGGACCTCCCGCGTGGCAGGCGAGAATTCTACCATTGAACCACAAATGCTGATGTAACACCAACAGGAGAAGGCGAGAACTGAAATTCGCGACCACCAGAAACATCTGTTTGATAGCTTTGCGTGGCCGGCATGTCAAGAATACAACCAATGGTTTCAAATCCAGCACTTACCTGAAACCATTACGTTTTCGCTGGTACACCCTTGCATCCCAGTGTAAATGATTCCCGTAGAACCCTTACATGCATCGTAACCACAGTAAAACCCTGCCGCATTGGCCGGGAATCGGACCCGGATCTCCCGCGTGGCAGGCGAGAATTCTACCATTGAACCACCAATGCTGATGTAACACCAACAGGAGAAGGCGAAAACTGAAATTCCCGACCACCAGAAATATTATATTGATAGCTCTGCATGGCCGGCATGTCAAGAATACAACCAATGGCTTCAAATCCAGCACTTACCTGAAACCATTACGTTTTTGCTGGTACACCCTTGCATCCCAGTGTAAATGATTCCCGTAGAACCATTACCTGTATCGTAACCACAGTAAAACCCTGCTGCATTGGCCGGGAATCGGACCCGGACCTCCCGCGTGGCAGGCAAGAATTCTACCATTGAACCACCAATGCTGATGTAACACCAACAGGAGAAGGCGAGAACTGAAATTCCCGACCACCAGAAACATCTGTTTGATAGCTTTGCATGGCCGGCATGTCAAGAATAAAACCAATGTTTTCAAATCCAGCACTTACCTGAAACCATTACTTTTTCGCTGGTACACCCTTGCATCCCAATGTAAATGATTCCCGTAGAACCATTACCTGTATCGTAACCGCAGTAAACCCCTGCTGCATTGGCCGGGAATCGGACCCGGACCTCCGCGTGGCAGGCGAGAATTCTACCATTGAACCACCAATGCTGATGTAACACCAACAGGAGAAGGCGAGAACTGAAATTCCCGACCACCAGAAACATCTGTTTGATAGCTTTGCGTGGCCGGCATGTCAAGAATACAACCAATGTTTTCAAATCCAGCACTTACCTGAAACCATTAGCGTTTTCGCTGGTACATCCTTGCATGCCAGTGTAAATGATTCCCGTAGAACCCTTACATGCATCGTAACCACAGTAAAACCCTGCTGCATTGGCCGGGAATCGGACCCTGATCTCCTGCGTGGCAGGCAAGAATTCTACCATTGAACCACCAATGCTGATGTAACACCAAGAGGAGAAGGCGAGAACTGAAATTCCCGACCACCAGAAACATCTGTTTGATAGCTTTGCGTGGCCGGCATGTCAAGAATACAACCAATGTTTTCAAATCCAGCACTTACCTGAAACCATTACGTTTTCGCTGGTACACCCTTGCATCCCAGTGTAAATGATTCCCGTAGAACCATTACCTGTATCGTAACCACAGTAAAACCCTGCTGCATTGGCCGGGAATCGGACCCGGATCTCCCGCGTGGCAGGCGAGAATTCTACCATTGAACCACCAATGCTGATGTAACACCAACAGGAGAAGGCGAGAACTGAAATTCGCGACCACCAGAAACATCTGTTTGATAGCTTTGCGTGGCCGGCATGTCAAGAATACAACCAATGGTTTCAAATCCAGCACTTACCTGAAACCATTACGTTTTCGCTGGTACACCCTTGCATCCCAGTGTAAATGATTCCCGTAGAACCCTTACATGCATCGTAACCACAGTAAAACCCTGCTGCATTGGCCGGGAATCGGACCCGGATCTCCCGCGTGGCAGGCGAGAATTCTACAATTGAACCACCAATGCTGATGTAACACCAACAGGAGAAGGCGAAAACTGAAATTCCCGACCACCAGAAATATTATATTGATAGCTCTGCATGGCCGGCATGTCAAGAATACAACCAATGGCTTCAAATCCAGCACTTACCTGAAACCATTACGTTTTTGCTGGTACACCCTTGCATCCCAGTGTAAATGATTCCCGTAGAACCATTACCTGTATCGTAACCACAGTAAAACCCTGCTGCATTGGCCGGGAATCGAACCCGGACCTCCCGCGTGGCAGGCAAGAATTCTACCATTGAACCACCAATGCTGATGTAACACCAACAGGAGAAGGCGAGAACTGAAATTCCCGACCACCAGAAACATCTGTTTGATAGCTTTGCGTGGCCGGCATGTCAAGAATAAAACCAATGTTTTCAAATCCAGCACTTACCTGAAACCATTACTTTTTCGCTGGTACACCCTTGCATCCCAATGTAAATGATTCCCGTAGAACCATTACCTGTATCGTAACCGCAGTAAACCCCTGCTGCATTGGCCGGGAATCGGACCCTGATCTCCTGCGTGGCAGGCAAGAATTCTACCATTGAACCACCAATGCTGATGTAACACCAAGAGGAGAAGGCGAGAACTGAAATTCCCGACCACCAGAAACATCTGTTTGATAGCTTTGCGTGGCCGGCATGTCAAGAATACAACCAATGTTTTCAAATCCAGCACTTACCTGAAACCATTACGTTTTCGCTGGTACACCCTTGCATCCCAGTGTAAATGATTCCCGTAGAACCCTTACATGCATCGTAACCACAGTAAAACCCTGCTGCATTGGCCGGGAATCGGATCTCCCGCGTGGCAGGCAAGAATTCTACCATTGAACCACCAATGCTGATGTAACACCAACAGGAGAAGGCGAAAACTGAAATTCCCGACCACCAGAAATATTATATTGATAGCTCTGCATGGCCGGCATGTCAAGAATACAACCAATGGCTTTAAATCCAGCACTTACCTGAAACCATTACGTTTTCGCTGGTACACCCTTGCATGCCAGTGTAAATGATTCCCGTAGAACCCTTACATGCATCGTAACCACAGTAAAACCCTGCTGCATTGGCCGGGAATCGGACCCGGACCTCCCGCGTGGCAGGCAAGAATTCTACCATTGAACCACCAATGCTGATGTAACACCAACAGGAGAAGGCGAGAACTGAAATTCCCGACCACCAGAAACATCTGTTTGATAGCTTTGCGTGGCCGGCATGTCAAGAATACAACCAATGTTTTCAAATCCAGCACTTACCTGAAACCATTAGCGTTTTCGCTGGTACACCCTTGCATGCCAGTGTAAATGATTCCCGCAGAACCCTTACATGCATCGTAACCACAGTCAACCCCTGCTGCATTGGCCGGGAATCGGACCCGGATCTCCCGCGTGGCAGGCGAGAATTCTACCATTGAACCACCAATGCTGATGTAACACCAACAGGAGAAGGCGAGAACTGAAATTCCCGACCACCAGAAACATCTGTTTTATAGCTTTGCGTGGCCGGCACGTCAAGAATACAACCAATGTTTTCAAATCCAGCACTTACCTGAAACCATTAGCGTTTTTGCTGGTACACCCTTGCATGCCAGTGTAAATGATTCCCGCAGAACCCTTACATGCAACGTAACCACAGTAAACCCCTGCTGCATTGGCCGGGAATCGGACCCGGATCTCCCGCGTGGCAGGCGAGAATTCTACCATTGAACCACCAATGCTGATGTAACACCAACAGGAGAAGGCGAGAACTGAAATTCCCGACCACCATAAACATCTGTTTGATAGCTTTGCGTGGCCGGCATGTCAAGAATACAACCAATGTTTTCAAATCCAGCACTTACCTGAAACCATTAGCGTTTTCGCTGTTACACCCTTGGATGCCAGTGTAAATGATTCCCGTAGAACCCTTACATGCATCGTAACCACAGTAAAACCCTACTGCATTGGCCAGGAATCGGACAAGGATCTCCCGCGTGGCAGGCGAGAATTCTACCATTGAACCACCAATGCTGATGTAACACCAACAGGAGAAGGCGAGAACTGAAATTCCCGACCACCAGAAACATCTGTTTGATAGCTTTGCGTGGCCGGCATGTCAAGAATACAACCAATGTTTTCAAATCCAGCACTTACCTGAAACCATTAGCGTTTTCGCTGGTACACCCTTGCATGCCAGTGTAAATGATTCCCGTAGAACCCTTACATGCATCGTAACCACAGTAAACCCCTGCTGCATTGGCCGGGAATCGGACCCGGATCTCCGCGTGGCAGGCGAGAATTCTGCCATTGAACCACCAATGCTGATGTAACACCAACAGGAGAAGGCGAGAACTGAAATTCCCGACCACCAGAAACATCTGTTTGATAGCTTTGCGTGGCCGGCATGTCAAGAATAAAACCAATGTTTTCAAATCCAGCACTTACCTGAAACCATTACTTTTTCGCTGGTACACCCTTGCATCCCAATGTAAATGATTCCCGTAGAACCATTACATGCATCGTAACCACAGTAAAACCCTGCTGCATTGGCCGGGAATCGGACCCTGATCTCCTGCGTGGCAGGCGAGAATTCTACCATTGAACCACCAATGCTGATGTAACACCAAGAGGAGAAGGCGAGAACTGAAATTCCCGACCACCAGAAACATCTGTTTGATAGCTTTGCGTGGCCGGCATGTCAAGAATACAACCAATGTTTTCAAATCCAGCACTTACCTGAAACCATTATGTTTTCGCTGGTACACCCTTGCATCCCAGTGTAAATGATTCCCGTAGAACCATTACCTGTATCGTAACCACAGTAAAACCCTGCTGCATTGGCCGGGAATCGGACCCGGATCTCCCGCTTGGCAGGCGAGAATTCTACCATTGAACCACCAATGCTGATGTAACACCAACAGGAGAAGGCGAGAACTGAAATTTGCGACCACCAGAAACATCTGTTTGATAGCTTTGCGTGGCCGGCATGTCAAGAATACAACCAATGGTTTCAAATCCAGCACTTACCTGAAACCATTACGTTTTCGCTGGTACACCCTTGCATCCCAGTGTAAATGATTCCCGTAGAACCCTTACATGCATCGTAACCACAGTAAAACCCTGCTGCATTGGCCGGGAATCGGACCCGGATCTCCCGCGTGGCAGGCGAGAATTCTACCATTGAACCACCAATGCTGATGTAACACCAACAGGAGAAGGCGAAAACTGAAATTCCCGACCACCAGAAATATTATATTGATAGCTCTGCATGGCCGGCATGTCAAGAATACAACCAATGGCTTCAAATCCAGCACTTACCTGAAACCATTACGTTTTTGCTGGTACACCCTTGCATCCCAGTGTAAATGATTCCCGTAGAACCATTACCTGTATCGTAACCACAGTAAAACCCTGCTGCATTGGCCGGGAATCGGACCCGGACCTCCCGCGTGGCAGGCAAGAATTCTACCATTGAACCACCAATGCTGATGTAACACCAACAGGAGAAGGCGAGAACTGAAATTCCCGACCACCAGAAACATCTGTTTGATAGCTTTGCGTGGCCGGCATGTCAAGAATAAAACCAATGTTTTCAAATCCAGCACTTACCTGAAACCATTACTTTTTCGCTGGTACACCCTTGCATGCCAGTGTAAATGATTCCCGTAGAACCCTTACATGCATCGTAACCACAGTAAAACCCTGCTGCATTGGCCGGGAATCGGACCCGGACCTCCCGCGTGGCAGGCAAGAATTCTACCATTGAACCACCAATGCTGATGTAACACCATCAGGAGAAGGCGAGAACTGAAATTCCCGACCACCAGAAACATCTGTTTGATAGCTTTGCGTGGCCGGCATGTCAAGAATACAACCAATGTTTTCAAATCCAGCACTTACCTGACACCATTAGCGTTTTCGCTGGTACATCCTTGCATGCCAGTGTAAATGATTCCCGTAGAACCCTTACATGCATCGTAACCACAGTAACACCCTGCTGCATTGGCCGGGAATCGGACCCGGATCTCCTGCATGGCAGGCAAGAATTCTACCATTGAACCACCAATGCTGATGTAACACCAACAGGAGAAGGCGAGAACTGAAATTCCCGACCACCAGAAACATCTGTTTGATAGCTTTGCGTGGCCGGCATGTCAAGAATACAACCAATGTTTTCAAATCCAGCACTTACCTGAAACCATTACGTTTTCGCTGGTACACCCTTGCATCCCAGTGTAAATGATTCCCGTAGAACCATTACCTGTATCGTAACCACAGTAAAACCCTGCTGCATTGGCCGGGAATCGGACCCGGACCTCCCGCGTGGCAGGCAAGAATTCTACCATTGAACCACCAATGCTGATGTAACACCAACAGGAGAAGGCGAGAACTGAAATTCCCGACCACCAGAAACATCTGTTTGATAGCTTTGCGTGGCCGGCATGTCAAGAATAAAACCAATGTTTTCAAATCCAGCACTTACCTGAAACCATTACTTTTTCGCTGGTACACCCTTGCATCCCAATGTAAATGATTCCCGTAGAACCATTACCTGTATCGTAACCGCAGTAAACCCCTGCTGCATTGGCCGGGAATCGGACCCGGACCTCCGCGTGGCAGGCGAGAATTCTACCATTGAACCACCAATGCTGATGTAACACCAACAGGAGAAGGCGAGAACTGAAATTCCCGACGACCAGAAACATCTGTTTGATAGCTTTGCGTGGCCGGCATGTCAAGAATACAACCGATGTTTTCAAATCCAGCACTTACCTGAAACCATTAGCGTTTTCGCTGGTACATCCTTGCATGCCAGTGTAAATGATTCCCGTAGAACCCTTACATGCATCGTAACCACAGTAAAACCCTGCTGCATTGGCCGGGAATCGGACCCTGATCTCCTGCGTGGCAGGCAAGAATTCTACCATTGAACCACCAATGCTGATGTAACACCAAGAGGAGAAGGCGAGAACTGAAATTCCCGACCACCAGAAACATCTGTTTGATAGCTTTGCGTGGCCGGCATGTCAAGAATACAACCAATGTTTTCAAATCCAGCACTTACCTGAAACCATTACGTTTTCGCTGGTACACCCTTGCATCCCAGTGTAAATGATTCCCGTAGAACCATTACCTGTATCGTAACCACAGTAAAACCCTGCTGCATTGGCCGGGAATCGGACCCGGATCTCCCGCGTGGCAGGCGAGAATTCTACCATTGAACCACCAATGCTGATGTAACACCAACAGGAGAAGGCGAGAACTGAAATTCGCGACCACCAGAAACATCTGTTTGATAGCTTTGCGTGGCCGGCATGTCAAGAATACAACCAATGGTTTCAAATCCAGCACTTACCTGAAACCATTACGTTTTCGCTGGTACACCCTTGCATCCCAGTGTAAATGATTCCCGTAGAACCCTTACATGCATCGTAACCACAGTAAAACCCTGCTGCATTGGCCGGGAATCGGACCCGGATCTCCCGCGTGGCAGGCGAGAATTCTACCATTGAACCACCAATGCTGATGTAACACCAACAGGAGAAGGCGAAAACTGAAATTCCCGACCACCAGAAATATTATATTGATAGCTCTGCATGGCCGGCATGTCAAGAATACAACCAATGGCTTCAAATCCAGCACTTACCTGAAACCATTACGTTTTTGCTGGTACACCCTTGCATCCCAGTGTAAATGATTCCCGTAGAACCATTACCTGTATCGTAACCACAGTAAAACCCTGCTGCATTGGCCGGGAATCGGACCCGGACCTCCCGCGTGGCAGGCAAGAATTCTACCATTGAACCACCAATGCTGATGTAACACCAACAGGAGAAGGCGAGAACTGAAATTCCCGACCACCAGAAACATCTGTTTGATAGCTTTGCGTGGCCGGCATGTCAAGAATAAAACCAATGTTTTCAAATCCAGCACTTACCTGAAACCATTACTTTTTCGCTGGTACACCCTTGCATCCCAATGTAAATGATTCCCGTAGAACCATTACCTGTATCGTAACCGCAGTAAACCCCTGCTGCATTGGCCGGGAATCGGACCCTGATCTCCTGCGTGGCAGGCAAGAATTCTACCATTGAACCACCAATGCTGATGTAACACCAAGAGGAGAAGGCGAGAACTGAAATTCCCGACCACCAGAAACATCTGTTTGATAGCTTTGCGTGGCCGGCATGTCAAGAATACAACCAATGTTTTCAAATCCAGCACTTACCTGAAACCATTACGTTTTCGCTGGTACACCCTTGCATCCCAGTGTAAATGATTCCCGTAGAACCCTTACATGCATCGTAACCACAGTAAAACCCTGCTGCATTGGCCGGGAATCGGATCTCCCGCGTGGCAGGCAAGAATTCTACCATTGAACCACCAATGCTGATGTAACACCAACAGGAGAAGGCGAAAACTGAAATTCCCGACCACCAGAAATATTATATTGATAGCTCTGCATGGCCGGCATGTCAAGAATACAACCAATGGCTTTAAATCCAGCACTT
This sequence comes from Lycodopsis pacificus, assembly GCA_028022725.1. NCBI lineage: Eukaryota > Metazoa > Chordata > Actinopteri > Perciformes > Zoarcidae > Lycodopsis > Lycodopsis pacificus. Next base: position 32,743,141 of record CM051689.1, on the reverse strand, counting down.
ACCTGAAACCATTACGTTTTCGCTGGTACACCCTTGCATGCCAGTGTAAATGATTCCCGTAGAACCCTTACATGCATCGTAACCACAGTAAAACCCTGCTGCATTGGCCGGGAATCGGACCCGGACCTCCCGCGTGGCAGGCAAGAATTCTACCATTGAACCACCAATGCTGATGTAACACCATCAGGAGAAGGCGAGAACTGAAATTCCCGACCACCAGAAACATCTGTTTGATAGCTTTGCGTGGCCGGCATGTCAAGAATACAACCAATGTTTTCAAATCCAGCACTTACCTGACACCATCAGCATTTTCGCTGGTACATCCTTGCATGCCAGTGTAAATGATTCCCGTAGAACCCTTACATGCATCGTAACCACAGTAACACCCTGCTGCATTGGCCGGGAATCGGACCCGGATCTCCTGCGTGGCAGGCAAGAATTCTACCATTGAACCACCAATGCTGATGTAACACCAACAGGAGAAGGCGAGAACTGAAATTCCCGACCACCAGAAACATCTGTTTGATAGCTTTGCGTGGCCGGCATGTCAAGAATACAACCAATGTTTTCAAATCCAGCACTTACCTGAAACCATTACGTTTTCGCTGGTACACCCTTGCATCCCAATGTAAATGATTCCCGTAGAACCATTACCTGTATCGTAACCGCAGTTAACCCCTGCTGCATTGGCCGGGAATCGGACCTGGATCTCCCGCGTGGCAGGCGAGAATTCTACCATTGAACCACCAATGCTGATGTAACACCAACAGGAGAAGGCGAGAACTGAAATTCCCGACCACCAGAAACATCTGTTTTATAGCTTTGCGTGGCCGGCACGTCAAGAATACAACCAATGTTTTCAAATCCAGCACTTACCTGAAACCATAAGCGTTTTTGCTGGTACACCCTTGCATGCCAGTGTAAATGATTCCCGCAGAACCCTTACATGCAACGTAACCACAGTAAACCCCTGCTGCATTGGCCGGGAATCGGACCCGGATCTCCCGCGTGGCAGGCGAGAATTCTACCATTGAACCACCAATGCTGATGTAACACCAACAGGAGAAGGCGAGAACTGAAATTCGCGACCACCATAAACATCTGTTTGATAGCTTTGCGTGGCCGGCATGTCAAGAATACAACCAATGTTTTCAAATCCAGCACTTACCTGAAACCATTAACGTTTTCGCTGGTACACCCTTGCATGCCAGTGTAAATGATTCCCGGAGAACCCTTACATGCATCGTAACCACAGTAAAACCCTGCTGCATTGGCCGGGAATCGGACCTCCCGCGTGGCAGGCAAGAATTCTACCATTGAACCACCAATGCTGATGTAACACCAACAGGAGAAGGAGAGAACTGAAATTCCCGACCACCAGAAACATCTGTCTGACAGCTTTGCGTGGCCGGCATGTCAAGAATACAACCAATGTTTTCAAATCCAGCACTTACCTGAAACCATTACGTTTTCGCTGGTACACCCTTGCATCCCAATGTAAATGATCCCCGTAGAACCCTTACATGCATCGTAACCACAGTAAACCCCTGCTGCATTGGCCGGGAATCGGACCCGGATCTCCGCGTGGCAGGCGGGAATTCTGCCATTGAACCACCAATGCTGATGTAACGCCAACAGGAGAAGGCGAAAACTGAAATTCCCGACCACCAGAAACATCTGTTTGATAGCTTTGCGTGGCCGGCATGTCAAGAATACAACCCATGTTTTCAAATCCAGCACTTACCTGAAACCATTACGTTTTCGCTGGTACACCCTTGCATGTCAGTGTAAATGATTCCCGTAGAACCCTTACATGCATCGTAACCACAGTAAAACCCTGCTGCATTGGCCCGGAATCGGACACTGATCTCCCGCGTGGCAGGCGAGAATTCTACCATTGAACCACCAATGCTGATGTAACACCAACAGGAGAAGGCGAGAACTGAAATTCGCGACCACCAGAAACATCTGTTTGATAGCTTTGCGTGGCCGGCATGTCAAGAATACAACCAATGTTTTCAAATCCAGCACTTACCTGAAACCATTACGTTTTCGCTGGTACACCCTTGCATCCCAGTGTAAATGATTCCCGTAGAACCCTTACATGCATCGTAACCACAGTAAACCACTGCTGCATTGGCCGGGAATCGGACCCGGATCTCCCGCGTGGCAGGCGAGAATTCTACCATTGAACCACCAATGCTGATGTAACACCAACAGGAGAAGGCGAGAACTGAAATTCGCGACCACCAGAAACATCTGTTTGATAGCTTTGCTTGGCCAGCATGTCAAGAATACAACCAATGTTTTCAAATCCAGCACTTACCTGAAACCATTAGCGTTTTCGCTGGTACACCCTTACATGCCAGTGTAAATGATTCCCGTAGAACCCTTACATGCATCGTAACCACAGTAAACCCCTGCTGCATTGGCCGGGAATCGGACCCGGATCTCCCGCGTGGCAGGGGACAATTCTACCATTGAACCACCAATGCTGATGTAACACCAACAGGAGAAGGCGAGAACTGAAATTCGCGACCACCAGAAACATCTGTTTGATAGCTTTGCGTGGCCGGCATGTCAAGAATACAACCAATGTTTTCAAATCCAGCACTTACCTGAAACCATTAGCGTTTTCGCTGGTACACCCTTGCATGCCAGTGTAAATGATTCCCGGAGAACCCTTACATGCATCGTAACCACAGTAAACCCCTGCTGCATTGGCCGGGAATCGGACCCGGATCTCCGCGTGGCAGGCGAGAATTCTGCCATTGAACCACCAATGCTGATGTAACGCCAACAGGAGAAGGCGAAAACTGAAATTCCCGACCACCAGAAACATCTGTTTGATAGCTTTGCGTGGCCGGCATGTCAAGAATACAACCAATGTTTTCAAATCCAGCACTTACCTGAAACCATTACGTTTTCGCTGGTACACCCTTGCATGTCAGTGTAAATGATTCCCGTAGAACCCTTACATGCATCGTAACCACAGTAAAACCCTGCTGCATTGGCCGGGAATCGGACACTGATCTCCCGCGTGGCAGGCGAGAATTCTACCATTGAACCACCAATGCTGATGTAACACCAACAGGAGAAGGCGAGAACTGAAATTCGCGACCACCAGAAACATCTGTTTGATAGCTTTGCGTGGCCGGCATGTCAAGAATACAACCAATGTTTTCAAATCCAGCACTTACCTGAAACCATTAGCGTTTTCGCTGGTACACCCTTGCATGCCAGTGTAAATTATTCCCGGAGAACCCTTACATGCATCGTAACCACAGTAAACCCCTGCTGCATTGGCCGGGAATCGGACCCGGATCTCCCGCGTGGCAGTGGACAATTCTACCATTGAACCACCAATGCTGATGTAACACCAACAGGAGAAGGCGAGAACTGAAATTCGCGACCACCAGAAACATCTGTTTGATAGCTTTGCGTGGCCGGCATGTCAAGAATACAACCAATGTTTTCAAATCCAGCACTTACCTGAAACCATTAACGTTTTCGCTGGTACACCCTTGCATGCCAGTGTAAATGATTCCCGGAGAACCCTTACATGCATCGTAACCACAGTAAAACCCTGCTGCATTGGCCGGGAATCGGACCTCCCGCGTGGCAGGCAAGAATTCTACCATTGAACCACCAATGCTGATGTAACACCAACAGGAGAAGGAGAGAACTGAAATTTCCGACCACCAGAAACATCTGTCTGACAGCTTTGCGTGGCCGGCATGTCAAGAATACAACCAATGTTTTCAAATCCAGCACTTACCTGAAACCATTACGTTTTCGCTGGTACACCCTTGCATCCCAATGTAAATGATCCCCGTAGAACCCTTACATGCATCGTAACCACAGTAAACCCCTGCTGCATTGGCCGGGAATCGGACCCGGATCTCCGCGTGGCAGGCGAGAATTCTGCCATTGAACCACCAATGCTGATGTAACGCCAACAGGAGAAGGCGAAAACTGAAATTCCCGACCACCAGAAACATCTGTTTGATAGCTTTGCGTGGCCGGCATGTCAAGAATACAACCAATGTTTTCAAATCCAGCACTTACCTGAAACCATTACGTTTTCGCTGGTACACCCTTGCATGTCAGTGTAAATGATTCCCGCAGAACCCTTACATGCATCGTAACCACAGTAAAACCCTGCTGCATTGGCCCGGAATCGGACACTGATCTCCCGCGTGGCAGGCGAGAATTCTACCATTGAACCACCAATGCTGATGTAACACCAACAGGAGAAGGCGAGAACTGAAGTTCGCGACCACCAGAAACATCTGTTTGATAGCTTTGCGTGGCCGGCATGTCAAGAATACAACCAATGTTTTCAAATCCAGCACTTACCTGACACCATTAGCGTTTTCGCTGGTACATCCTTGCATGCCAGTGTAAATGATTCCCGTAGAACCCTTACATGCATCGTAACCACAGTAAAACCCTGCTGCATTGGCCGGGAATCGGACCCGGATCTCCCGCGTGGCAGGGGACAATTCTACCATTGAACCACCAATGCTGATGTAACACCAACAGGAGAAGGCGAGAACTGAAATTCGCGACCACCAGAAACATCTGTTTGATAGCTTTGCGTGGCCGGCATGTCAAGAATACAACCAATGTTTTCAAATCCAGCACTTACCTGAAACCATTAGCGTTTTCGCTGGTACACCCTTGTATGCCAGTGTAAATGATTCCCGGAGAACCCTTACATGCATCGTAACCACAGTAAAACCCTGCTGCATTGGCCGGGAATCGGACCCGGATCTCCCGCGTGGCAGGCGAGAATTCTACCATTGAACCACCAATGCTGATGTAACACCAACAGGAGAAGGCGAGAACTGAAATTCGCGACCACCAGAAACATCTGTTTGATAGCTTTGCTTGGCCGGCATGTCAAGAATACAACCAATGTTTTCAAATCCAGCACTTACCTGAAACCATTACGTTTTCGCTGGTACACCCTTGCATGTCAGTGTAAATGATTCCCGTAGAACCCTTACATGCATCGTAACCACAGTAAAACCCTGCTGCATTGGCCGGGAATCGGACACTGATCTCCCGCGTGGCAGGCGAGAATTCTAGCATTGAACCACCAATGCTGATGTAACACCAACAGGAGAAGGCGAGAACTGAAATTCGCGACCACCAGAAACATCTGTTTGATAGCTTTGCGTGGCCGGCATGTCAAGAATACAACCAATGTTTTCAAATCCAGCACTTACCTGAAACCATTAGCGTTTTCGCTGGTACACCCTTGCATGCCAGTGTAAATGATTCCCGGAGAACCCTTACATGCATCGTAACCACAGTAAAACCCTGCTGCATTGGCCGGGAATCGGACCCGGATCTCCCGCGTGGCAGGCGAGAATTCTACCATTGAACCACCAATGCTGATGTAACACCAACAGGAGAAGGCGAGAACTGAAATTCGCGACCACCAGAAACATCTGTTTGATAGCTTTGCTTGGCCGGCATGTCAAGAATACAACCAATGTTTTCAAATCCAGCACTTACCTGAAACCATTGGCGTTTTCGCTGGTACACCCTTACATGCCAGTGTAAATGATTCCCGTAGAACCCTTACATGCATCGTAACCACAGTAAACCCCTGCTGCATTGGCCGGGAATCGGACCCGGATCTCCGCGTGGCAGGCGAGAATTCTGCCATTGAACCACCAATGCTGATGTAACGCCAACAGGAGAAGGCGAAAACTGAAATTCCCGACCACCAGAAACATCTGTTTGATAGCTTTGCGTGGCCGGCATGTCAAGAATACAACCAATGTTTTCAAATCCAGCACTTACCTGAAACCATTACGTTTTCGCTGGTACACCCTTGCATGTCAGTGTAAATGATTCCCGTAGAACCCTTACATGCATCGTAACCACAGTAAAACCCTGCTGCATTGGCCCGGAATCGGACACTGATCTCCCGCGTGGCAGGCGAGAATTCTACCATTGAACCACCAATGCTGATGTAACACCAACAGGAGAAGGCGAGAACTGAAATTCGCGACCACCAGAAACATCTGTTTGATAGCTTTGCGTGGCCGGCATGTCAAGAATACAACCAATGTTTTCAAATCCAGCACTTACCTGAAACCATTACGTTTTCGCTGGTACACCCTTGCATGTCAGTGTAAATGATTCCCGTAGAACCCTTACATGCATCGTAACCACAGTAAAACCCTGCTGCATTGGCCGGGAATCGGACACTGATCTCCCGCGTGGCAGGCGAGAATTCTACCATTGAACCACCAATGCTGATGTAACACCAGCAGGAGAAGGCGAGAACTGAAATTCGCGACCACCAGAAACATCTGTTTGATAGCTTTGCGTGGCCGGCATGTCAAGAATACAACCAATGTTTTCAAATCCAGCACTTACCTGAAACCATTACGTTTTCGCTGGTACACCCTTGCATCCCAGTGTAAATGATTCCCGTAGAACCCTTACATGCATCGTAACCACAGTAAACCACTGCTGCATTGGCCGGGAATCGGACCCGGATCTCCCGCGTGGCAGGCGAGAATTCTACCATTGAACCACCAATGCTGATGTAACACCAACAGGAGAAGGCGAGAACTGAAATTCGCGACCACCAGAAACATCTGTTTGATAGCTTTGCTTGGCCGGCATGTCAAGAATACAACCAATGTTTTCAAATCCAGCACTTACCTGAAACCGTTAGCGTTTTCGCTGGTACACCCTTACATGCCAGTGTAAATGATTCCCGTAGAACCCTTACATGCATCGTAACCACAGTAAACCCCTGCTGCATTGGCCGGGAATCGGACCCGGATCTCCCGCGTGGCAGGGGACAATTCTACCATTGAACCACCAATGCTGATGTAACACCAACAGGAGAAGGCGAGAACTGAAATTCGCGACCACCAGAAACATCTGTTTGATAGCTTTGCGTGGCCGGCATGTCAAGAATACAACCAATGTTTTCAAATCCAGCACTTACCTGAAACCATTACGTTTTCGCTGGTACACCCTTGCATCCCAGTGTAAATGATTCCCGTAGAACCCTTACATGCATCGTAACCACAGTAAACCCCTGCTGCATTGGCCGGGAATCGGACCCGGATCTCCCGCGTGGCAGGGGAGAATTCTACCATTGAACCACCAATGCTGATGGAACACCAACAGGAGAAGGCGAAAACTGAAATTCGCGACCACCAGAAACATCTGTTTGATAGCTTTGCGTGGCCGGCATGTCAAGAATACAACCAATGTTTTCAAATCCAGCACTTACCTGAAACCATTAGCGTTTTCGCTGGTACACCCTTGCATGCCAGTGTAAATGATTCCCGGAGAACCCTTACATGCATCGTAACCACAGTAAAACCCTGCTGCATTGGCCGGGAATCTGACCCGGATCTCCCGCGTGGTAGGCGAGAATTCTACCATTGAACCACCAATGCTGATGTAACACCAACAGGAGAAGGCGAGAACTGAAATTCCCGACCACCAGAAACATCTGTCTGACAGCTTTGCGTGGCCGGCATGTCAAGAATACAACCAATGTTTTCAAATCCAGCACTTACCTGAAACCATTACGTTTTCGCTGGTACACCCTTGCATCCCAATGTAAATGATTCCCGTAGAACCATTGCCTGTATCGTAACCGCAGTAAACCCCTGCTGCATTGGCCGGGAATCGGACACTAATCTCCCGCGTGGCAGGCGAGAATTCTACCATTGAACCACCAATGCTGATGTAACACCAACAGGAGAAGGCGAGAACTGAAATTTCCCAACACCAGAAATATTATATTGATAGCTCTGCATAGCCGGCATGTCAAGAATACAACCAATGGCTTCAAATCCAGCACTTACCTGAAACCATTACGTTTTCGCTGGTACACCCTTGCATCCCAGTGTAAATGATTCCCGTAGAACCATTACCTGTATCGTAACCACAGTAAAACCCTGCTGCATTGGCCGGGAATCGGACCCGGATCTCCCGCGTGGCAGGCGAGAATTATACCATTGAACCACCAATGCTGATGTAACACCAACAGGAGAAGGCGAGAACTGAAATTCCCGACCACCAGAAACATCTGTTTGATAGCTTTGCGTGGCCGGCATGTCAAGAATAAAACCAATGTTTTCAAATCCAGCACTTACCTGAAACCATAACTTTTTCGCTGGTACACCCTTGCATCCCAATGTAAATGATTCCCGTAGAACCGTTACCTGTATCGTAACCGCAGTAAACCCCTGCTGCATTGGCCGGGAATCGGACCCGGATCTCCGCGTGGCAGGCGAGAATTCTGCCATTGAACCACCAATGCTGATGTAACGCCAACAGGAGAAGGCGAAAACTGAAATTCCCGACCACCAGAAACATCTGTTTGATAGCTTTGCGTGGCGGCATGTCAAGAATACAACCAATGTTTTCAAATCCAGCACTTACCTGAAACCATTAGCGTTTTCGCTGGTACACCCTTGCATGCCAGTGTAAATGATTCCCGGAGAACCCTTACATGCATCGTAACCACAGTAAAACCCTGCTGCATTGGCCGGGAATCGGACCTCCCGCGTGGCAGGCAAGAATTCTACCATTGAACCACCAATGCTGATGTAACACCAACAGGAGAAGGAGAGAACTGAAATTCCCGACCACCAGAAACATCTGTCTGACAGCTTTGCGTGGCCGGCATGTCAAGAATACAACCAATGTTTTCAAATCCAGCACTTACCTGAAACCATTACGTTTTCGCTGGTACACCCTTGCATCCCAATGTAAATGATCCCCGTAGAACCCTTACATGCATCGTAACCACAGTAAACCCCTGCTGCATTGGCCGGGAATCGGACCCGGATCTCCGCGTGGCAGGCGAGAATTCTGCCATTGAACCACCAATGCTGATGTAACGCCAACAGGAGAAGGCGAAAACTGAAATTCCCGACCACCAGAAACATCTGTTTGATAGCTTTGCGTGGCGGCATGTCAAGAATACAACCAATGTTTTCAAATCCAGCACTTACCTGAAACCATTAGCGTTTTCGCTGGTACACCCTTGCATGCCAGTGTAAATGATTCCCGTAGAACCCTTACATGCATCGTAACCACAGTAAAACCCTGCTGCATTGGCCGGGAATCGGACCCAGATCTCCCGCGTGGCAGGCGAGAATTCTACCATTGAACAACCAATGCTGATGTAACACCAACAGGAGAAGGCGAAAACTGAAATTCCCGACCACCAGAAACATCTGTTTGATAGCTTTGCGTGGCCGGCATGTCAAGAATACAACCAATGTTTTCAAATCCAGCACTTACCTGAAACCATTAGCGTTTTCGCTGGTACACCCTTGCATGCCAGTGTAAATGATTCCCGTCGAACCCTTACATGCATCGTAACCACAGTAAAATCCTGCTGCATTGGCCAGGAATCGGACCCGGATCTCCCGCGTGGCAGGCGAGAAATCTACCATTGGACCACCAATGCTGATGTAACACCAACAGGAGAAGGCGAGAACTGAAATTCCCGACCACCAGAAACATCTGTTTGATAGCTTTGCGTGGCCGGCATGTCAAGAATAAAACCAATGTTTTCAAATCCAGCACTTACCTGAAACCATAACTTTTTCGCTGGTACACCCTTGCATGCCAGTGTAAATGATTCCCGTAGAACCCTTACATGCATCGTAACCACAGTAAAACCCTGCTGCATTGGCCGGGAATCGGACCCAGATCTCCCGCATGGCAGGCGAGAATTCTACCATTGAACCACCAATGCTGATGTAACACCAACAGGAGAAGGCGAAAACTGAAATTCCCGACCACCAGAAACATCTGTTTGATAGCTTTGCGTGGCCGGCATGTCAAGAATAAAACCAATGTTTTCAAATCCAGCACTTACCTGAAACCATAACTTTTTCGCTGGTACACCCTTGCATGCCAGTGTAAATGATTCCCGTAGAACCCTTACATGCATCGGAACCACAGTAAAACCCTGCTGCATTGGCCGGGAATCGGACCCAGATCTCCCGCGTGGCAGGCGAGAATTCTACCATTGAACCACCAATGCTGATGTAACACCAACAGGAGAAGGCGAGAACTGAAATTCCCGACCACCAGAAACATCTGTTTGATAGCTTTGCGTGGCCGGCATGTCAAGAATAAAACCAATGTTTTCAAATCCAGCACTTACCTGAAACCATAACTTTTTCGCTGGTACACCCTTGCATCCCAATGTAAATGATTCCCGTAGAACCGTTACCTGTATCGTAACCGCAGTAAACCCCTGCTGCATTGGCCGGGAATCGGACCCGGATCTCCGCGTGGCAGGCGAGAATTCTGCCATTGAACCACCAATGCTGATGTAACACCAACAGGAGAAGGCGAAAACTGAAATTCCCGACCACCAGAAACATCTGTTTGATAGCTTTGCGTGGCCGGCATGTCAAGAATACAACCAATGTTTTCAAATCCAGCACTTACCTGAAACCATTAGCGTTTTCGCTGGTACACCCTTGCATGCCAGTGTAAATGATTCCCGTAGAACCCTTACATGCATCGTAACCACAGTAAAACCCTGCTGCATTGGCCGGGAATCGGACCCGGATCTCCCGCGCGGCACCCGGGGATTCTTTAGCTAAAACTCCCTCAACCGTTTCCCATTCATTTTCAATGGTATCCCTAAACCAGTACGGATGTAATATATTTTTGGCCACCAGCACCAGCAGCGCTGTGGTGCCGTTTTGCGAGAGAAAGATTTTCTCCGGTGTTTGTCAGTCAGTCGGAGCCTGGAAGAGCATCGACAGCCCGCATTCTCCGGAGCTTTTCGCTGTGTGGACACTACGTTGAACGGTAAGTCATTAAAATGAATAACAATGAATTAAAATGTCATGACAATTAGTCTGGGCTGTCTGACATTCACTTGAAAGCTATAAAGATAAAGTTAGTTGTGTTTTTTTTGTGTTATATTGTGTCGAAGTCGGACTTCTGTATGAGTTTGTTACCTTACAACGTAACGTAATCTGGAGCCGTTAACGGTTCATACCGGTTAATTCATGTCCGACTTTGATGCGTTTTTGTGACCAAAAGTATCACAAGTTAACACCAACGTGCATTCAAATAGAATGAGTAATAAACTCCGTATGTCAGTGAATATAGAGGCTGAGCAGCGGCCGGTTGAGGTTCTGGTGAACGTAAGATATACTCTGTTACTTTACGGACACGTAACAAAAGAACAAGCTGTGACCGGACCCGGTGGTTCATGTGAATCACGTTAACGTTAAATAAACACGCACGTCTCCGTTGTATCACGTCACGTATCGTCATTAATGCATCTAATTCATAGTTGTGTACATTAACTGCTCCACGTGTGTTTGACAGCATTAGTTACTGACGTTAGTTACTTGGCAGATTCAGGATAACAGACAAAATATACTCAACTAATAAATGATGTGTCATTACAGATTAAACTACCAGCAGTAAAGTCATTAAAGTGATGAACACATGCTTTTTTGTACTTTTACTTCAGTCAGACTTTGAGTAAGTAAGATTTGAATGCAGGACTTTTACTTAAAGAGTATTTACACCATGTGGTGGTATTAATACATCTTTTTTTACTGAAGTACAAGATGTGTAGACTTTCTCCATCACTGTTAAAATAATGTTTATTACATTATACAAGAAGTGCAAGAAGATATTAATTTAATGACGTTCTAATTCTCGTCTGTTTGCATCTCAGTGATGGATGAAGATGAAGAGCTGGAGAGAGGGATGCTGAGCATCTCTCCTTCCAAGCAACATGTGCAGAGCTGTGAGTAAACATTTGATGTCTTTCATTTCTACCACCTGAAGATTTAAAGTCAGTTACAGTTCAGCCGGTTTGCTATTAATCGTGTATTCTATTCAGTATATATGATATGTTTTTTGTTTATGTTTAACAGCTGTTTCTGCATCATCAAACAGCCAGACAACAACAGGCTCCGGGAACAGAAAGGTTTTTCACCAAAAACGTTCTGCCGTCAACCGACAACCCTGGGACCATGACTTCTTATCCCACATGAAGCATGACTTGAACCGTTCTGTCTCATGTTTCGGTGTTCTGCTTGTTGTCCTAGTGACTATGAATTGATACCAGTCATGATGAGGGTACGTATCACTCTTTGTTTTCTTATATGGATAAAAATAAACAATATGTATGTATGAAACTGCTGTGTTACTGACACCTGAATGCATGTGTTTGAAGTGTGGCATGTTGCTTCACCTGCCTAGGTTACATCACAATGACTGGCGACTGAATATTAACCCATTGAAAGACAAACACACGTGTATGAATGAAGTATATTCTTTATATATTAATGTGAGAAACAGTCTGTCATTGGATATGGCTGAGAAAGGTGATGTAACGATACTAACAGTTGTGTTTGTATATTGTCAAAATATAAATGACTTCCAAGGTGTTTTCCGTTGTAGAACCATCTGCTGCACCGACTCAACTGAAGGGTTCACAAGTAGATGGTAAATACATCCAACATTTAAACACATCTGTCATATTCACTGTGCTCATATCTGTTATAAACCGTTGATTATGTTTTGTGATCCTTCTCTCCTTGCAGCCGCTGCTCTAACTGTAAGGAGACCAGTGCCTGTTCCTCAGGAGCTCACGTGTCTGCTGCCTGAAGGAGCGGGTCGTCCAGCAACAGAGGCGACGGTCACAGTCCCTGGTGTGTGTTATTTGACCTGTATTTGCATCTTAAAAATATACGATATGTAGTGTTCATCAAAACTGTTGTTAATTCTATACAGTTACTGCTGCACTGTATTCAGACAATAGGTAGGCAGCACTCCAGTGTCCAGCTTGCTGAGTTTCACAGACTGCAGTGTAGCTGTCATGTTACATCCTTGCTTCATCTTACTGTCAATAATAATGATTACATGTTTAATATTCTCCATAGTGTCAGAGGCACCCCTGATTTCTCCTGAGACGTCTGCAGAGCCCACTCAACTGTCACCTGCACAGAGAGATCAAAGTTAGTATGAGAAGGTTTTTCATGTCAAAAGATTAAATCAAGACGCAACCAAAATCATACTCATTTGCTCCGTTTATTCTTGTCTGACTAGGTGAGCCATCACCCAGGCCGTTAGCTGTCCCCACCCGTCCTCCTCCACAGCTCCCTGGCTACGAGCATGAAGTCAGCCAGTGGACCCGTTTACAGCAGCAGAGGATCTGGATGAAGACAGAGCTGGAATCCACGGGTCTCTGGCCAGGCTCCTTTCCTTTCCTTTCCTACCTCATGAAGATGGTGTCATTGTGGCATCTCCCTCCCCAGCCAGAATGAATCGACAGCATCTCTGATCTTCCTTCTCCAAAGTACTTTCAGCTGGAACTGGATGCTACAAGGAAAAGGGTGGAGGACAGAGGACAGCAGAAGAGGAAGAGGACTGAATCCCAGCCCACAGGTCGCAAGTGTCGATTCTGTCAGATGGATCTGAAGCAGGATCCAAACAGTCCTCACATTCACACGGGCTTCCCTGGACTAACAGGGAAGTACATTTACTGCCCTGGTAAAGTCTTTTCCTTTTACAAAGACCAGGGCATGGAGAAGCAGACGACCTGCTTTTTATGAGAGAAAAAAAGAGATGGGAGGTGGGAAAGTAAGAGAAAGGGGGAGTGTGTTGTCGTGTATATACTGTATATCTTTGCTCATTTTAATAATTAGATAATTTTTTACTGGATTCATTATTATATTTGTTGTACATATTTGTGTTGTGTATTTGCAATATGGGCTCTGTGTTCAACAGTCACTGTCCCTGTTGTGTTTAATAAATGATGTTCTGTTCACTAATGTCTACATGTCTCATGAATCAGTGAATCATTATAGTGAACAGTAAATACATATTTAATTAAGTGATTGCAATTTAAATGTTCATAATTAGGAAAACTGCAATATAATAGGTTAATAGCCATAAATAATTCAAGTACTTGATAATCTATCTGCCACTACAATCTAGTGATAATCAGTAAAAGGTAAAGTTGGAGAAACATTTCTTGATTTATAAATAGCTCTTTATCATTGATGTGTGGCCTTGCCCCAAGTGGGACTTGTACCTGCGTCCAGGAGCTGAAACCAGCGATATGAAAGTGGATTTTGAGCACCTTGGACAGCGTTAATAATGCTGCAATTTCATTGGCTGTCAGCGTATGCCAACTATACACGGCTTGCCCCCGCGTGGCAGGCGAGAATTCTACCATTGAACCACCAATGCTGATGTAACACCAACAGGAGAAGGCGAAAACTGAAAGACGCAACCAAAATCGTACTCATTTGCTCCGTTTATTGTCTGACTAGGTGAGCCATCACCCAGGCCGTTAGCTGTCCCCACCCATCCTCCTCCACAGCTCCCTGGCTACGACCATGAAGTCAGCCAGTGGACCTGTTTACAGCAGCAGAGGATCTGGAGGAAGACAGAGCTGGAATCCATGGGTCTCTGGCCAGGCTCCTTTCCTGTGCGCAACCTTATGAAGATGGTGTCATTGTGGCGTCCCCCTCCACAGCCAGAATTAATAGACAGCATTTCTGATCTTCCTTCTCCAAAGTACTTTCAGCTCCATCCCTTCTTCATATGGAAGCCAGAGAATGACTTGATGGCTAGACTGAGGAACAATTACACTCTGCCGTGCATTGAAGGTTGTGCCCGGCCTCAAGTTGTCTCTGCAGGTGTTGGTAGACCTCGTGTTATTGTCGGTCTCACTGGACAGTACTACCTGTTGTCATCCAGGCTGTGCTGCAAAGTGTGCAGGAAGAGGTGGTATGCTGATAACCCAGTGTGGCTGGACAAACTCCCAAAGAGGTTCACAAACCTGTTGCCAGCAGTACTGACCTACAAGAAGGCCATTTGTAAATCAGTCATGGACGAGCTCAGGCGGACAGGCAACTCACCCACCGACATGGCAAAGCAGATAATGGAGATGATGCACCTGAAGTTTGACAGGAAACCAAGGTTGACAGGAAACCAAGCCGGCTCCTGTCGGAGAGTACGGTGATCCAGTTGGCTGGAACGGGATCTCTGTGTCTGCTCACTACCTGACTGACTGTCTGCTGCACGAGTACCAGCACCAGGAGAGCGCCATCACACAACTCCTGCAGGGTACCTTTGGACAGGCTCTCCGCTCAGACCACACACGCAAAGTTGCGAGGAAGGTCACCTTTTCATCCGGCACCATGTCCTCGTATGCGGTCATGAATGAGAACTGGATGATCCTTTCATGGGTGATGGTGCAGTGCCCATGTACGAGGGACTAGCACAGCGCTTCAGCACTGCAGGCACATAGAGAAGGCACAATACCAGTGGGTAGACAGGTAAATTATAACCAGTACTTTTTACCAACATTGGTGACACAAACAGCTCAGAATCACAACTTGCATTGCTTTTCATATTTCCAGTTTGATGACAGAAAATCCCTTTGCATTGATTTTATTGTGATGACCGTATACACCGGACTACACATGGTGCTTGATATGACTGCTTTAACATTCACGGCTATACTTTGTCTGTATTTGTTCTTTCAGGGATTGCTGTGCAGCATTTAAGGTGGCTGAATCGTTTGCAGGAGAGCAACTGAACTGGGATTCTTGGAGAACAACTGATGCCATTGTTGCTGGGGCCACTTCTGGTAACCTGCTGAACACCTGTGCATCAAGATCCCACTTCAGTGCAAACATCACCATCAAGCTGGACTTATTCCACTGTATGAGGCGGTTCCTCCGTGAGTGTGTGTCAGAGCATCATGCCCTGTACAGCTCTTTTGCTCAGTTCCTGTCTGCAGCTTTTTCTGTGGTGGATCAGGAAGACCTGCAGAGGCTTAAGGACGCCTATGCCTTCTGTGGAATCCAGCCTGCCAACCCAACAAAGACCCACATTCGCGAGCACTGCAGGACCAGGTTTCCAAAGCCTGAGGAGCTCATCAAGAGGGTCGAGGGAGTTTTCCAGCAGTTTCACCTCGCGGGGGATCCAAATGGCACTCCTCTCTTCAAGCCCTCAATGCTGAAGGAATGGCGGATTCAGCGGGTGCACATCCTGCGAAGTTGCCTGAGTGATCCTGTGGTGGAAGGTGGGACTCTGTACAGGCATGGAGGAACACTGCAGCTGAACCATGTGCAGGGTGAAGGGGCCAAAGTTCCTGTTTGGATCCCCATCAGAGGCACATCCCAGCAGGAGGGCTATCACTTCCACCAGGCTCAGTGGGTCACTGGAATACGTGTTTCCACAGAGCTGTTTCAGGCTCAGGGGATGACTGGGGTGGCACGGTGGAACTACCAGCACCTGGTGGACTTGAAGCAGCCAGGTGTTCCCCTCCCAGCTGTCTTTGATCCGGCATTGATTGCACACCTTAACGCGGTCTCTGAACGGGTGTTGGGGCAGGTCAAATATCCAGCTTTTCATCTCACTAGTAGAGACACTGGAGAGAAGTTTGGCCTGGAATATGTTGAACCTGGTTGCCGCCCAGTTATTCTGGACTGGGACAAGCACAAGCACAGGAGCAAGACAGACTCCGCCCAGGCCCTGAATCCACCTCCTCACAGCGGCCCGCCCGCTGCCCAATCTGCGCTTCCTCGGTCCTCCTCAACGGCACCGCCATGCCCTGCTGCTGATTCTGCTGTCAAACCAGAAGTGAATCCCACTACAACAGGTAAACATCTGACACACAGACAAAGTAGTGCACCACACCTCAGTTGGTCACTAGATTTTATTCATATTTCATTTTTATGACAAGCATAATGGATGAGTCACTTTTCATTTTTTACGATATGTGACAATATTTAATGTGTTATTGAATAACCATGTACATAAATATACCAGTCAGCCACTTATCTAAAAGTGGAAAATGTGTTTTCACCCATAAAAGTGTATGAATTAGGGCTTCTCTCTTCTGTAGGTCAGAATGTCTTATTGTATTCTCTTTTGTTTTTATAGAAACCACATGCCGGCCGACTCTGCCTCTGCTGTCCTCACCAACTGGTGCCCGCACTGGACCTGTGAGGACAGGAGGGAGAGTTTTTGTATTGAACCACAAGCGATGGCCGGCCCCCATGAAGGCAGCCATCGACAACCTGCTGAACTAACGCCGTGGGCAGGACATGCTCAAGCTTGTGGACCAGGACTATGCTGCTCTTGTCCACAACTGATGTACAGACCCCAACAGCATGCTCCACCCAACAACAAAACTGCACATCTCACTGTATGTAAAGCACCTGAGCAAGTTGTTCAACACCAGTTCAGCTTTGAATATCAGCCCAGAAAAGAGAGGCAGGAACTCTGGCACTCTCCGACAGAGGGCAGTGAGACCACCAGTGTGCCAGCTGTTACCATGCCCGTTGCAGTCATTAACGCATCTGTTCGGACCCTGACTCCATTGAGAAAATGGTACAAAAACTGCATGGAGATGCAGCAACTTCAACAACTGTCAGAGCAAAAGCAGACCCAGACAAAAAGGTGTCTTGCTGATGACCAGCCAAAAGTCCAGGTATGAGAATGATGGTTCTTCTACCAGCAGGGTCCTGTCGGATACTTCTACTGCTCCACTAAACTTTATGGTGCAGAAGGTCTGACAAACCCAAAAATGCATTTTGTAGACTTTGCAGAGATGCCACAAATGCCACAAATAAAAGGGTGGAGGAGAGCGGACAGCAGAAGAGGACTGAATCCCAGCACACAGGTCGCAAGTGTGGATTCTGTAAGATGGAACCGAAACAGTCCTCACATTCACACGGGGTTCCCTGGAGTAACACAGGGCAGTAAATGTACTGCCCTGTTAGTCTTTTCCCAAAGACCAGGGCATGGAGAAGGAGATGACATGGACTGAGTTCCAGGGGTCTGCTTTTTGTGAGAAGGGAAAATGGGAGTGTTTTGTCTTTGCTCATTTTAATAATGAGATTCTTTTTTTTTTTTACTGGATACATTGTGTATTTGACATTGTTCAATAAATATATTTTGTTCACTAATGTCTACATGTCTCATAAGTGAATCATTATAATGAACAGTAAAAATATATTTAAGTGATTGCAATTTAAATGTTCATAATTAGGAAAGCTATAACATAATGGGTTATTAGCCATAAATACTTCAAGTACTTGATAACCTGTCTGCCACTACAATCTAGTGATAATCAGTAAACAGCAAAGTTGGATACACAATTCTTGATTCATAAATAGGTCTTTACCCCAACTAAGACTTGAACCTGTGTCCAGGAGAAAATATATATATATATATATATATATATATATATATATATATATATATATATATATATATATATATATATATATATATATATATATATATATATATATATATATATATATATATATCCACGCCCTAAAGCGTACACTGTTTTGTGTTCTTTCCTAAATGGGACCATAATTTACTGAATGAACATCATGCTGTAGTGAAGACTTAAACGTAGTAATGTTTACTGGGGTAATAAAAAAGTGAGACGCAGGGTCATTTTCTCATAGACTTTTATACAATTAGACTTTTGAATCAGAGGAGTCGCCCCCTGATGGCCATTAGAACAAATGCAAGCTCAAGGCACTTTGAGCATTGACTTCACTTTTCAGAACTGAAGGTTGCCGCCTACTCGCAACAAATGCATACGTACACCAGCTCATTCTGCAGCGTGACACTTTCCCTCAAGCTCTGTACCAGATATGTCAGCAATAGAGTAATGGCACACCCAAGCCATGTAGTAATGTCACGAGCTAGGTGAACTTCTTCTTCCCAACAAACAGAAGAAAATCCTTCCAGTTCTCTCCTCTCGTCCGAGTCTTCTTTCACTCTGTCATTCTCTCCTATTTGCTCATGTTCCAGTTTTCTTGAGCCAGCTCTGTGTCCTTCTCTACTTCGTTTACTGGAAATAGTTGTTGACCATTCATGTCTTGAGCCCCTAATGTCTGTTCTCTCATTCTGCCTTTGAATTATTGGTGCCCTGAATCTTTCACAATCTGGTGAAATGTCTCACCAACTACAAATGGATTGCCATGACATTTGGACATGCATCTATTATCATGAGGTGCAAATTTCCATTTGTACAATACATTGGTTTATGACCAAATACCTGCAAAACTAATGATATTCCCATGAGCATTAAATGTAGTTTGAATGTATGATAATTAGTCAATGTTAACATGACAAAATGATGACAAACATTACCCCTGCTGACCCCCCCCCCCCACACACATAACCACCGTCAACTGTCATTGTTACATTTCGCTCAAAGCAGTGCCAGTAATAATATTAATAACTGTATTTGTTAAGAACTTAAACAAGGTTACAAAGTGCTTAACAAAATACATACACACAAATAAAACAAATAGTGCGCAGAAAGGCAAATCAAAACAACTATAAAGCAACACAAAAGTTACAAATCGGGAATTGAAAAAGGCTTTGCTGTAAAAAATACGTTCTAAGCAATGATTAAAAAAAAAGGTAATGTTACAGCCTCACATAACCAATAACAATGATGCATGTGCACCATTATGCCCACATTTCAATTATATCACATATCTAACAAGATTATTTGATTTCCGAACAAGGTCAGACAATATATTTTACAATTTCTTTTTTTTCAATTCCAAATATTCTTTACTTTTGCAACGCACTCCAACTATTCCATCCTGGCATCCCAGATCGGGCTGTTGAACTTGACGTGTTGACCATGTTCCGCACCAACAGAGCATAGCGAATCTAACTCTATGGCCATGTTAGAAATCACATTATTCATACCAAGTGTGACGTATGTGGATTTTGTGTATGTGAGAAATGCCCGGACATATACACGATTATTAATAATTTGTTGCTCGAGAAGTCGTTGTCATAGTTGTTGGTATAGTAGTACACACAGTACATTTGCATGCATGTATGTGAATGTCATGCAAATTCTTACATAAATTTTATTTATTCAAACAAATAACACCGACAGAGCTTTTAGAAAAGGTGCAGAATACAAATATCCCAAAATGTTTTGATTGTGAATTCATAATCAAAAAACGAATGTTTTTTTTATTTCTGTCGAGGGCATCATCTGATGTATTGTTGCCACTTCTAACAGGCCTTGTGAGCAAATAGTATCACTGCATTGGTATCACGTGGTATATATATATATATATATATATATATATATATATATATATATATATATATATATATATATATATATATATATATATATATATATCTGCGTTGTCAGTGATCAAATTGCCATTTAGTGTGGAAAAAAAATGGGGAAAAAATGGCTGAGTTTGAAGGGAGGCACCAGACTTTAGTTACCAATAGAAGTGCTCAGCATCAAAAGATGGCGGCCTCTACATTATAACTTTACCTAAAACTAGCAAGCCATATCCTACGATTGTCATGGATTAATTACATGAATCTTGAAACACCACCGCATAAAGCTAATGCAGGCTACACCTACATGTCGCAAAAATGACTTCATTACTTTACCACAAAAGATCCATCCCGTGACACTGTCTGAGGCTGTTCATATTTATTAAGTAACTGTGCAGATCATGGGGTCAGCTAACAGCATTTGAACTATTCAAGTCTGTTTAATTCCTGAATATCCACCAATCCTCTCAAAGCCTGAATACACGAGAAAGCTGTTCCATAAGTAAAGATTCACACTCTTTTCTTTATGTTGTGTAGCATAAAGGATTACCTACTACAGCCTTGTGTTGTACAATGACAACAAATTAATATTGCCTGTTGGCTCCACACTGCACCTGTGTAATAATTATACAAATAAAACGGAAATGCTGGTGATCATGACAGAACATATACAGATTAATGTCTGTGTTGGTATCTCTGGATGATATTGTTGACCTGTTGAGAGATGGTTGTTTTCAATTTGTTTTTCATTTTAAAATTCTTACACCATTTCAGACACCGTTCCAGACTTTTAACCTGGAATATAAATCTGAATTTTTTAGAATCTTCGGAACAGCATTCAGGCCATCCCAGGATATAGCTAATGTCCCAAAATACTTAGTTCTCAGAAATTAACTTAAATTGGCAACTCCTCAATATATTTGCCTTTGCTTAACCTTTTTCCCCTCTTTTAACCTGCAGACGTCAACCCAAATTTAACAGACGGTGGCCGGGATTTCCTGCTTTATCCTTCTCACACTTCCTTTTATCGTTGTCATATCACAGCTCTCATTTGTTATTCTTCAATGTCTTTGCACTTTTTTTTACTCTTCTCCTAGTCTCTCCAATCTTTCCACTTGTCCTTGGCTTACGCTCTCTCCGCTCTTACCTCACAGCTTTTAATTTTCCTTCTCTATCTTTTCCAGTGTAATAATGAGTGAAAGGTGCGGAGGGATTCTCAGGCCTGCCCTCCGCCTCCCCCTCTTCCATTCTCCATCCTCTCTCCTAGTCTCCCTTTATTCATCTCTTTGTCTCACTTTCTTTTAAACCAGAGTACGGGGGGAGACTAATTATACAGATGGTATTCGGCCAGTTCCTATGGCGACTGCACTGTTGCAACGCAGGGAACGGCAAAATGTCTGACAGTCACTTGCCAAGATGATTACTCACTGTAAATAGTTAAAAGGGAATTGATTTAACCTTTTGATTCGAGGGCCAGTATCCATATATTGGCAGTGCTGAAACCTGACCAGTGGGCTCATGGTGATGAGGTGTTCGATTGGTTTCCATTGACATGTTCAGAGTTACGGCTGGTGTTATTTTGTACTTTCATGTTTCCACAAACTCTCTGACAATACCTCAATACAAGACTTACATCTCTAGAAATTGATCACAAATGTATAGCTACATTTTCTTTTTTTACACATTTGGTGGACTACAGCACCAGTATGGTGTATGTGGGAATGATTCAAAATATGACTATGCCAGAGATTGTGGTTACGAAGGAAAATGTCTCCCAGGTTTGGACCACAATTGAGCTTTATGGGTCAGGGCAGGGATTCCCAAAGTGTGGTGCGCACCCCTGGGGTGCGCGAGCTGCCTCTAGGGGGTGTGCGAGAGGAAACATGTATTGGTGGTCTAATGGTGTAATTAAATATAATTTAAAAAAATGCACTTCAGCTCCTGCCGCCAGAATGTCTTTTACGTATAGCTAGCCTAGCTTGTGCAGCTAACGACAGCAAACTTCATTCATTCAGCAACATTCATACAAATATGATAAACTGGCTGAAATCGGGGAAACTGTCAGGTGGGACATCTGATGCTATCAGTCATAAAAGAGGAGGCACAGAGAGAGAGCGAGAGCGAGAGAGGAATCGGAGGCGAGAGAAAACGGAGAGGTGCGTTGGGGAGAGACCGGGAAAAGAAATCGAACGGGAGTCAGAGAAAGTTGAGACGGAGGAGACCGAAAAGGAGGAAGGGATTGCACAGACAAATCAGGAGCACATAGGCCCATCGTGGAGTCAAGGTGAAAAAAGAGGAAATATGATGAAAATGATCTGGGTCTGGACTTCACTTGGATTGGCAATGCAGATTGCCCAAAGCCACAGTGCGTGGTGTGCAGTGAGGTTCTGGCTAACAGCTGTCTGAAGCCCTCTTATTTACGTCGCCACCTGAAAACCAAGCATGCCAGTGCAAGTCAAAAGCCCCTTACATTGTTTATATCGAAATCGGAGGAGTTACAAAACAGCCCAAAACAACTGCAGTTTCATTCATGTGTTGGGTCTACAAAACACGCACTGCGGGCTTCATATCTGGTCACAGAATAGCAAGAAAGGGGCTACCGCATACAATCGCCCAAGGCGTGTGCTTGCCAGCTGCCAAATGTATGACGCACCAATAACCACCGCGGACGCACCAATTGTGTCCACGGTGGTCTAACTTATGCTGCAAACAAACTGATGCTATCGAAATAATAAGACACTAAAATGACATGAAATTAGTGGCTTTAACTCACAGAAAGTATTAAATCTTCAGAGATAAATCATACAAAATATATTAAATAACTTTAAAATATTTAAAGCCAAGTATAAATCATTATATTTTAATGGCTGGATCTTAACTTTCCCCCCTAATTTACAACAGCCATCTCACAATTCCAATCATCCCTCTAAATCTGGACACTGTACTGCCTCTGGAAATTAATGGCATGTGAAGGCCACCGTAAATACACTTCTAATTATCCTTGGTCGTTCCCTCAGTACACATCGACTTCAGCGTAATAACATCATCAACTCCGGAGAACGTATGTATGTGTACAGTGTTATGGGCACAGGGTTAAGAACCGTACAGATATTGGTCTAATACGGCTGTAACATGCTTTGTAAATTCTTTCACGGAGAGTCCTCGTTGACCTTTAAGCCTGTTGCCTTGGCAACTGATTGATGGCCGGGACACAGGAGTGAGTCAAGTCATTAACGGTAGAAACACCAGGGCCACGGCAGATCATTAGGAGATTAAAAAACGTCAACATTTTCTTCTGTGTTTACAAAGAAAATGTACATTTAGAATTCTGTTTTCATTTGATCGCTCCGCACCTAGGCTTAATTTGTCTACCCAAAAAATTTGAAACTGTTTTGATACGACCGACAACCTTGGGTGTTCATATTATTTTTTGTTTTTCGTCATCGGGTTGACTGACCAAAACACTGCACGCACACACACACACACAAAGTGAAATAGAGCAGTTGCAAGTTATGCTTGTTGGCTTTTTATTTTCATGGTGCCGTTTTCAACCAGATGTAATATGATAAAGATGAAATGGCACTATAAAAGAGGATTCCACTGAGGATTCCACTGTTTTTTTACACAGTATTAATACAACTTAAATTAAAGCTGCGAGCAGCTATGAACGGGCCCTCGCAATCTGCAGCGCGTCGGGGGTGCCGGCGGGACTCCGGCCTGCGCGTCCGAGAACGTCCGCGACCGTCGGACGGGGCGTCCGCGACCGAGACGTGTTTAATCCCGCGTGGACCGCCTGATGCCGGAAATAATGCTTTGCAAATAGTCCGATGCTTCCTGTATCCGCTGCCTGGCGCCACAGAACGCGTGCATCGTGTTGCTCTGTATCAAGTGTAAACCACATAGTGTAAGAGTCACGTTGGATACAGGTGCCTACCAATTTTCATACATGTAGCTGAAACGTCGCGCTGGGGGTGCAGTTTTGAAATATTGTAGTGGGCGCTATAGGAGGCAATTCAAAACGGACAAGCCAAAAAACCATATACACTGTCTTGCTGTGACCTATGACCCATGTACAAAGTTTCATGAGTTTGAGCATCCCAACACACTCAACCATCAGCTTCCTTTTTCATGGCGAACGATACTTTGCCACGGCAACAGCGTTCAACGAAAGCGCACAATATTCACGATGATGCATCATCAATGTCTTAAGGCTATCCTTACCAAATTTGAGACTCATCAGGTCACCTGGCTAGGAGGTATAAAATAAAAGTATAAAATATGACATTTCCTTTAGCCAGTAGGTGGCGCTATGAGTTATTGAAATTTTGTCAATTGAAATATGTTGAAGCTTGATGTAGCATCATGCATAAGAAGTTTTGTGGATAATGTACCTTGGACAACTTATAAGAATTCTTTTTCTTTTTTTTTTAAACAGTGAGGCAAAATGGCCGCCACGCCAAGGTTCTTCGATGAAAGCGCGAGATTTTTATAACTTTTAATCACAAAGGTCTTAAGAGCATCCTGACCAAAGGAGAAGTTGATCACATAAATTCTCGAGGAGGAGTTCGTTAAAATACGAAGGCTGAAATCTGCAAAGTGACAAAAAGCACATCTTTGCGGGTTTATTGTAGCGCCACCTAGTGGTCGAATGCAAAACAAATCTCAGGGTATGTTATAGCATGCGATGTGCACATATGCTGCACATTTAGGCATTTTAGGACAAACAGTTGAGAGGTTATGTGTATTGATATGTAGCCACGCCCCTAAGACGTTTATTGGTCCATATCTTATAAACGCTAAGAGATATCAGAAAGCTTTTAATAACTTTTGATGAGGTAGATCCATTAATGAGCCACAGCAAATTCGGTAGCAATGTAGGAGGAGATAGGAGATTGCAAAAACGTGTTTTACACTAAATTCAATATGGCGGAAAATCTAAGTAGGCGGCACTTAGGGGTCTGAGAGGCTTTTTTTTTTTTTTAGATCTAGCGGATTGGGACATGTGGGTCAAATTTCAAGTCAATCGGACATACTGGCCGAGGGGCGTGGCCGGTCCAATTTGTAGGGGGCGCTAGAGAGCCATTTTTTTACACCCACATATGCAAATTTTGGCAGCAGAGTTTTTACGTGAGGACAGGTGTCCAAATTTGGTGAGTTTTCATGCATGTCAAGTACCCCTACAAGCTCCATCCCCACAAAAATAAAAACCACGAAAAATAAGAATACCCCTTACAGTTTCAATAGGTCCTTCGCAGGCCCGACGTTGTCGGTTGCTCGGGCCCTAATTAATAAACATTACACTAACATTTCAAGACTGAACAAATGTAGCATCCCATACATGTTTTGTATGTTATTTTGTGTCCACTACTTAATCTACGAAATATGACAGTCTCTTCCTGCAGAAGTACCTGCACTTCAGAATTTTTTTTAACATTTAGAGTCCTACTCAGACTGTACAAAGACAGTTTAAATTCCTGTGTGCACACGACCCTGCGGTCCCATACCCTTTTATTGGGATTGGCAGGGCGTTTACCTATGCTAATTGGGATCAACTGACACATGCCTTCAGTATCAACAATTATTGCATTGATTGCCATTAAATTGGTCCTGACATTCTTGTTCCTCACAGGTTGAATCCTTCTGACTTCAGTGATCCCTCGACTTTCCTTCGAGCTCCACTATGAAGGTGAAATCTTTGGTTTTGACTGAATATCTTTCTTACAGCTATTGCTGAAAAAGTTGCAGGTATTCCATGATTTATCCTCTACCATCATTATCTGATAAACGTTAGTTTGTCCTCTTCTTTGGTTTATGACCAAATATCTGCAATACATATGGCATTCCCATCAACCCCAGCTGCACTCTAATTAGCAAATGCAAACATGCTAAACAAAGATGGAAAAACCAACTGAAAGTTAGCATGTTAGCATCTTCCCTGAGAGTACGTGGGCGCGCACATCAGTCTTTCAGTAAGCTTTTAACCATGATGTAACATGGATTCCACAACTGAGTCAGTAATGGCATTGTGGAAGGAGATTCTATGCTAAGATGATCACTGACACCTATTCGGTACCCTCAATTCAGTTATATATTCAGTGTAGTACAGTCATTCAGTTACTGAGTGTCTAGAGACAGAAAGATGTCACCAAGACATTCGACATTAAGCAGAAAGTCATATGGCCTGTGTAACCTGGAACTATCCTTTGAAGATCATTAAGTTATGAACTCAGTGTATCAAAATCAGCAGGCCTTATGTGCTAAAGTTTATATCTCATCTGGTGTCGCCACATCCAAGAGTTAAAGAGGTTGCCAATGGAGGAGGCTAATGTATCAATTTATGCTAATTTACAATCATTACGGCTCATTAACCTGAGATTTATCATCCACCTCATTAGGGGCACGGTGCAATAAATGAAGCTAAGGAGGCAGAAAGCCTGCTATAGTAAACAAACTGATAATTTGCTGGAATTTACTTGTTTATGTACTTGTAAAGACATTTAGCCCAAAGATGTTTTCTTTTTCTGCATTCAGTAAATAAATTAGTTGCTTTAATATGTTGGTTATTTATGTTATATTTGCACTGGGTAAATATTGATCTATATCCATTTCAATTACACATTTATGGAAAATTACTTTGCAGGCGGAAGTGCATATATAAAAAAGGTAAAGTTTGAAAAATACACACACACTGAAGAAACCGGATGTTGTCTCACGCTAATCTTTCCGCTAGCTTTCAAAGTCCTTCGCTCGCTCCCGACCTGTGCCGTTTACCGTGAATTTCAGCATATAGGTGCACTAAGATGTCAGTGTCTGCTAACTTTACCGCAGCGATGTCCAGTAATCTCCAGGCTGAGCAACAGCTGGTGCCCGTCTTGCTTTTGTCTAAATTGATCCCACAAGCTGCATCAACGTAGTCTGCTGAAGACTTCCTCCATGGACATGAACAAAAAAAGCGTTAACTTGCCCAGCACTAATATATATATACATACATATACATATATATATATATATATATATATATACACATACATATACATACATATACATATATATATATATATATATATATACACATACATATATATATATATATATATATATGTATATATATATATATACACATACATATATATGTATATATATATATATATATATACACACATACATATATATGTATATATACATATATATATATATGTATATATATATATATGTATGTGTGTATATATATATATATATATATATACATATATATATATATACATATACATATACATACATATACATACATACATATACATACATACATACATACATACATATATATATATATATATATATATATATATATATATATATATATATATATATATATATATATATATATATATATATATATATATATATATATATATATATATATATATATACATATACACACACACATATATATATATACATATACATATTTAATATACATATACACACACACACACACACACACACACACACACACACACACACACACACACACACACACACACAGAACTTGGTCATGAATATGCAGGGATTAGGATCAGGCCCCTTGTACAAACTGACAGGAAGACAAATGATGCAATGTGCTGAAACATACCAAAAACACCTGTGCCCTGCCTGCCTAGGAGTGTGTGTGCACATGTGCGTATGAGAGGGAGAAGAAAATTGACTACTCTCTGTGTGCATATATGAAAGAGACAGTGTGCGGCGTGTATATTTCCACTGACAAACACGGAGGCCAGTCACTGGTTGCGTGCAGCATCTTAAGTTTGCATTTAAAAAAAAAGAGAAATTTAAGTTCCACAAAAAAAACATTTAAATTGTCACTCAAATACTTTAGTTCTTCAACATAAGAAATTCCTTAATATGCCGTATGAGAAAGCTTTTCCCTCAGATAAATAGGTCCAGGTCAAATGGGGATTTAGTGGCAACAGGTGGGCATGAAGGCACCAGGCTCGATAAAACCTCATGGACAGACTACCAGCTGTACTACTTGTTCTTCATGTGATCGACGTTGGCAACAGCTGGGTAGTCTGGATAGTCTCCGACATGCTTCAAGCACCATACATTGATATTGCTACTCATTTGGCAAGCCGCTGTGAATGTAACTGAAAGTAGAAACAATGAATTTTTTCACAACATTACCAAATAAACTGTATTAAATGGGCATCAGTTGTTACGGTCAGTTATGCTGGACCCATGCGCAGACACCGGGACAACAGGGTAGGTGAGATAAAAGGTTTTATTTAGTTGTTCGTGGAGCCAGTGGAACATGCAGGTAGGAAGGTGAGGCGGTGTGAGTGGGGGCGACGTGGCACAGGAATCTTGGAGCACAAGTTAGTTGCAGATCGGGAAAACAAAGCGAACTAATTGTTGAGACGAGCTAAACCTCAGAGGGGCCCGAGGCTGTAGCTACCACTGAGCTGAAGAAACAATCTGGCGATGAGACTGAAGGAAGCTGGGGTATTTGAGCTGTCTGTGATGATGGTCTGATTGTTGGCAGGTGTGGAGATGAGCCCAGGTGCCAGATGATTGAAGCTGCGCCCATGCCATACACACACACACACACACACAGACAGACGGGAGACAACGATACAAGCTGAGGTCACAGCGGAGCCGTGACATCAGTCACATCATGGTTGATGTCCAATCCGCTTAATAAGGCCAGTATTGGCGCCACTATGCTGAGCTGGTTTATCAAATTGGTGCATCCAGGATGTCAGAGGTCAAATGGTCCATTGGAGGTGTCTACTTGATGAATTAAAGAGCTAAAAAAGAGATCAGGGATTTTTCGTGACCTGATAAACCAAAAGTTTCTCCTAATAATTTATTATATTCAATCTGGAAAGAATCAGTAAATGATTGAACTATTAAAAAAAGCCTTCAGTTACAACTTTTAAATACTGTCCTAAGGGGTGCTTGGATGGACATGTTATTCTGTAGGTACATAACTGTCAGAAAATGTCTTCAAATAAATAATAATAATGTATTTTATTTATAACACACTTTTCATTTTAAAAAAAATCTCAGAGTGCCACAGAGCCAGTACATAGTAAAAACATAGTAAAAAGCATAGTTAAAACATACCGTAGTTAAAAAAAAGAAATAAATAAATAAACTATAATAAAATAAAATATAAATACAACATATGGTTTTCAAAGAAAAATGGAAGTGAGTGCAGTCTTTTTCCTTGAGACAGAATTTGTGCATTTAAAAAAATGCAGAATATTCTGTTTTCTTCATCAATCCAATCTAGCCAATGTATGTTTTTTTCAGTTCCTACACTTTAGAGCTCCATTATTTTATTCACTCTCCAATTGCAATACTCAAACTAGTAACCAATTTGGTACATTTTTAGCCATGGTCGCAGTGTGGCTCCAGAAATAGCAATGTCAGCGAGTCGATTGGTCCGATACTTGGATCCAGATGGAACTATTGGATGGATTGCCACAACATTTAGTTCGGACATTCATGGTCCCGAGAGGATGAATCCTTACTGTGGTGATTTCTCTTACTTTACATATAGCCCTATCATCAGGTTAGGGTCAATTTTTGTCTGCTCCTACGTTAGCATGTTAGCATTGTCATTGTGGGTATGTTAGCATGATAATAGCTAAAAGTACAAAACCAGAAGTCTACAGCCATGCTACTGGCACTGTTAGCCTGTAGACTTCTAGTTTTGTTTGTTCAACCATGATTTTAAATTGTGAATTGTAATCTCTGATGGTTTTCCATTCGTTACATTTTTAGTGCCCTTGTGATGACATCAGAACACAAATATCAGTGTAATAGTAACATGTGAAAATACTTTTAAATGACAGCTCTGAACCTCTTCTTTTTTTCTTTACAAATTTCTATTATTCTTAATCGTCTGTTTTTTTTTAATTAAACATTTTTTTGCATTATTCATTGTCAAATTTTATTGTCTGTTTGACCTTGTTTAAATGTGTTGCATTTGTATTAACTTTGTTTGTACAGCACTCTGACCTACATCTCTTTTATGAAAAGTATTATATTATTATATTATATTAATTATTATTAACCTGACTTCATGACTAATTCAGTACAAACCCTCATGACCCAAAGGGAGGCAGAAGTAGGGTATTTTGTTAGTTTTCTATACTATATAACATATTCACGAAAGGCACTCTCACAGCATTACTATCTAACAAGAGACGTGCTGTGGGAGCTCTAGGCCTTCATTGGCTCGTTAGGCATGATGGACAGAGATGGGAAACTGGAACCACGCTTGGAAATAGTCCAAATTATCCCTTACTCTCACAATCTCATTCCTCGGCTGCTCTCTCATTTTCCGAGTTAAACTGTGTAATTGAATGCATTGCAGTCCTCACAGAGCACTCCAGTTTCTTTTTCTACATCTTCTCTTTGACACCTGGCTTCTGGGCGACCTACACTTTGCAATCGCTTCCCGATTTCCCCCAGAAGGAAGCTATGCAACATTTCCACGTGGGAGATAATGTTCCGATATCAATTAAAGCATGAGGGGGAACAAATGGCGGCCTCCTATGGTGTGGGAATTCAGAAATTAAGCAGTATTCCCTTTTTAACCAAAGCTCTCGAAATGGCCCTCCCAGGTGTATTGGTTTCTGTGTCAAACTATGAAATCTAATGAATCCAGTGCAATAAAATCCCCATCCTACTTTCTTTCATCTTTAATTTGACGCCTGACTTTTCTGACGACCGCTGTTGTACAATCACACTCTAATTTACCCCCAAAGCTAAATTTGCCCAGTCTCATGACACACAGGCACCAATGATTAACTGTGAGCAATTACTATTTGAATAGGGGGCCTTCTTTGTCTTCTCACATCACCCCCATAAAAGACCGATTACCTATTAATAACGAAGCACGTCTACGTCTTTGTGTGACCCGTCAGTGTTACTGGAGTTCTCTATTCTGGAAATAGGGACACAACAGTCATTTTATAAATTATAATACATATTACCACATCCGAGAACATGCACGTGGGCAGAAATACGTAGTAAACACACACACACACACAGACACAAACACACACAGATAGATGTTCTTTTTCACGACAGTTGAAGAGAACGGGGAGGAATGGGTTGTCTAACAAAACACAGCTCATCAAACAAGAACAGCCAAGTAGCAGCTCTGACTGATAAACGCAACAGCTTCTCACTTTAACTCTGGCATTTGTCATAATTTTGTCACTCCTTTTTTATTACTGGATCATATTAGGATTATTTGAAGTACAATTATGTCCCTCATCACTGTCATAATAAACACCATCATTATCATTTTACAATTTCAGACATTTAGAAAAAGCTTGTTAGCCACAAGATGGCTAAAACGAGAGAAGATTCAAAACTGGGGCTGTACAAAATTAGATCTTAAACAGAACAAAGCTCGTGAAAAAAGGAAAAAGAATTGTAATGGTGCGTTCACACCGGACGCGCCGATTTTTTGACGCGCCGCAAAAACGCGTCCAACGCACTGCCGGTCGTGTTCACACCAAACGCTGTGTGTAATCGCGTAATCTGTAATCTAGATTACGCGCCGGAGAGGGGGCGGGGCTTATCGCCTGAAATCCGTTCAACTGTCCGCCATTAACCATTGAAAAAATAACCTATATTTTGGCTTATTACTTGTTGTGGAAGTCACAGATATCCCGGGAAACTAAACGCCGTCATGTCTGGGTTCATAATATTGCGCCGTGGATTTTATCGAGCTGTATTCACTGTGTCTAGCAAGCCACACGTCGCTGTTTACTACAGCTGTAGGAACACAAAATAAACTAATTTGGCTGCGATTTAACGGCAATAAACCGACAAAAAGGGACTCCGAAATAACTACGTAATGATGCCGATTTGTAGGCTACTTGTCTTCTCAATGGAGCTCTGATGGATTGGTGCTAGGCTATGCTAACATTGTAGCAGCTCCACCAGCAATCAATAACGTCATGTAGACGTAAATACGGCAGCGTCTATTCATTGTTTGTACCATATAGTTTACACACACACACACACACACACACACACACACACACACACACACACACACACACATTTATACACATAGTTTGGTCCGGTCTCTATTGATATGAGGTATTGTAGAGCTCTGGGTGAACACAGACTATAGTATTTATTTCCTGATTCAAACAATGGCAGGAGTCGACGGCACTGATGACGGGGGGAGCAACTCAACGCTGATAGGCTATCGCGCCACAGCGTCACGCGATTATTTCGCAGAAGTTGAAAAATTTCAACTCACACGTTGGCGATTTTGCGTCCACCGCGCCGCAAAAACGCGTCCAACGCGCCATCGCAAAATCGCGGTGCGCCAGTCTCATCGCGTCTGTGCATAGACTTTGTATGTAATCTCGACGCGCGTCAAAAAATCGACACGTCCGGTGTGAACGCACCTTAACAGTTGTAATTTAGCTCATCAGAAGGTAAAAGATAAGACTGATATTTTTTGGTCTTGGGATTGGTTTTGAATTATATTAGGACCTTTATCTTAGAAAATAGAAAAAGTCAGATTATGTGTGTCTGCTTTAGTATTCCCTGACAGATCATACACATGCACAGCTAAGCAGAAGTTGGGTAGAGCGGGGTCGGGTGGGACACTTTTGTTTAGACATCAACTACTTCTCTTGCAAAGGCTGGTTGTTGTGAAATCCTAAATGTCCTTTGAGGTCCTTTGAGAAGAGAAAGTAATGTATTGTATCATGTGTGAACTGCACATCGATGGCCGAAGAGCAAAACCTCCTATCTGAAAAATGCCTGGATCATTTTGCAGATAGGATCTTTGCAATCTTTCCATAATTTGGTGCAAGTTGGAAGAGGTTCTACAACATGATGCTCTAAATTAAGTTTCAATAAAGGGCGGGATTATTTTAAAACAGACTGAATATGAACAGCCTTCCTTGTTCTCATCATCCAAAATGAAATCCGGCAATCAGAAAATTCTGCAGATAGGAGGTTTTGTGCTTTGACCCTCGACATGATACAATACATGTTTGCCTATTACCTCATTCATAATTGATCAATTATCAATCACTTATGGTGCTTTCATTTGTTAAGGTGAGGATGACTAAATCATTTCATAATTTAATACAAAATAATTTCAATGATAAAGGATTTGTCACGGCCAGGCTATGCCTCATGCTCTTCCCTGCTTGTCCTGTGTGTGTGTGTGTGTGTGTGTGTGGTATGGGCGTGGCTCCGAACTGGTCTCCTCCTGGCTTCCTCCTGATTACAATTGACCTCACCTGCACAGTCAACCCAGCTGCCTTCCATCAACTCATCACTCAACAGTAAATCTACCCCGGTTCTTCTTCCACTCTCCACTAGATCGTTGTTACAACTTACGTGGTAGTTTGCTCGTTCTGGGCCGCTCTGTTTAGAGACTAGTTCAGTTGTTTCCGAGTGTTTTTTCATTGCATTGACCCTGTTCCCCAGTCTGCTTGCCCTGCCTGGATGCCACCCTCGCCCTCCTTAGAGTTCCCCGCTGTTCCCCGACTGTTTTCCCCTTGTGTCTTCTCTGTAATAAAACCATTACACTCTCGTACTCCCTGGTCTGTGTCTGTGCCTTGGGTCCGCCACCACACCCCGTGACAGGATTCTCAACATGTTAATAGTTACAAGTTTATTTTACAAACAAAGTAGTGTCAGTAGTGATTTCCAGTGAAGGCAGTAAAGGCAACACACAGTGGAATCACACTTCTAATCCAAGCAATAGTGACTGTGGAGTGTAATACTAAGCGTATGTCAGTGTCATCGTGGATGTAAACAAGTGTAGCCTATGATGTGACTTACTTTTCTGGTGTCAAGCAACGCATTGATTACAAATGTGTATTCTTACAGTAAGCCTCCAGAGACAGTCTGTCAGACATGGATGATACTGCAACAACTATAAATATATACTAGTGCTGGACAACGATTACAATTTTTAATCGCATGATTTGTTTTATGCGCAAAAATTCAATAATGAATTAAAAAGTAGTGTATGGCACACTTTTATTTTAAAAGTACTGCTATATGAACAAAAGTGCAATAATATTTGGTTTGCAAACACGTTAAACACATAAGGTGCTTTTTAACAGCAGTATTCCCTTTACACAGTAGCAGTTAAAATACAGTTATAATGATTCTGATAATAGATATTCAGCCGGTGTTCACAACTTTATCTTCATGTGTGCAATTTTAAATATACACCTTGAAAACTGCAAACCTATCTACGTCATGTTTTTATGTTTGTTAAATTGTCAGTAGCGATAACTAAATTATATGCTTATTATACAACATATTCTAAACAAAACAACTTTAAAAACTATGTGTGGTATTTGTTATAAATGTACGTTGGTACATAGAGGGTGATAAGAAGCTGTACATGGAGGGACTGAGGACCCAGGGAAATGTAGGTGAAGCATGGGAACCTGGAGGGAGTCTGTAACGTGGCAGTAACATGCATGAGGAAGTTATGCTAACAAAGATTTGCAGTTAAGAGCAGTTTGTTCTCATGTGCTTATATGTTCATTTAAAAACATGACAATATGCATTTTGATATTGTCACATTTGATCCTGTAACGAGACAATCGCGCGTGTGGTGAGACACGGGAGGGACCAACGGTGAAGGGAGGGGAAGCGGCGGAAGTGACGCCACACAGCTGATCACCGCTCGCTGCCGGTTCTTGTGTCAAAAAAAAGAAAAATGCGTGAACGCGCGATAAAATAATTGTCGGCGTTAATTAATGAATGCGTTAACGCGAAATTAACGCGTTAACTTGCCCAGCACTAATTAATATATATCGCGTGTTAACGCATTTTTTTAAATTTATTAGGGTCCGAGCCAACGACAACGTCGGGCCAGCGAAGGCCCTATTGAAATTGTAAGGTTTCTTATTATTCTGATCTATATTTTTCCACTTTGGGACTGCTTGGGGGGGGACTTACCATACTCACCAAATTTTGGGGACTTGTCAGGTCTGGGTGAACTTAGAGTTTGAAATGGATGTGTTGGAGCTATTTATTTGATATTGTGTTTCGTTATTTCATTTGTAAGTAGTATTGTTTAATTAGTGTAGATGTTTATATATTAAGATAATTTTTTCTCTTTAATAGTAATTTGTTTAGTTATATTATTTTTTGGGTAATTACTGTGGGCACCTGCTGCTATTTAAACAAGGAGAAAGATAGGACCAGCATGCACCGGGGTGGGCGTATAGTTTTTACCAGCCGCACAGCAGCATTGCACAGCACGAAAGGAGTTTTGTTAGTTAGTTTGTTTGCTTGATTTATTTGCTTTATTTAATAAATACACAAAAATGGAATCCTGCTTGGACATTCACTATCTTCTGGCTGCGTACGAATACCGACCACGGTGCATCAGTGGCGTTTGATTATTATTTGTTTAAGTTTGAGTTAGCCGACAAATGGCCACTACAGGATGCATCTTTCTGTGTAAAAAAATGGCTCTCTACAATTCGGACCGGCGATGCCCCTCGGCTAGTATGTCCGATTGACTTGAAATTTGACCCACATGTCCGAATCCGCTAGATCTTCCAAAATGCTGCCGCCGGATTACTCACCAGGACAAATCGACGGTCTCACATCACCCCCGTACTCCGATCTCTCCACTGGCTTCCTGTAGCATCTAGGATACACTTTAAAATTCTCACCATCACTTACAGAGCACTTCACGGTCAGGCTCCGGCTTATGTAGCTGATCTACTTCGCCCCTATTCACCCGCCCGCACTCTCAGGTCAAACGCTCTAGGTCTTCTGTCAGTCCCATGCACACGATTTAAGACCCGTGGTGACCGAGCCTTTGAGGCAGTGGCCCCGAGGCTCTGGAATGCTCTGCCTGCAACTCTGCGCCTCATAGATACTGTGGATACTTTTAAAAGCCAGCTTAAAACCCACCTGTTTAGGCTGGCGTTTGTGTAAAAGTAAACCCATGTCCTAGACCTGGTCTTAAAATATGTTTTACATTTTTATTTTTTATTTAATTTTTTTAATTTTCTCTGTGTAGATAATTTATTGACCCTAGGGTCACATTGTGTTTTTTATGCTTTTAAATGTCTGCTCTGTTAAGCACTTTGTGATACTACTGTCTGTGAAAAGCGCTATATAAATAAAATTCATTCATCTAAAACAGGGATTCCCAAAGTGTGGTGCGCGAGCTGCCTCTAGGGGGTGCGCGTGAGGAAAAATGTAATAGCGGTGCAGTCCTGTGTCCTAAAAATTACGTTCCCCCAAAACTAAAATGCATTCTCAATTACGTTTTACCATGAACGTATTTTCTCCCTGATTACGTTTGTGTTTGACGTATTACAAATACATTTCTCATCAACATATCTTTGCTGTACTCTAGTCGTTATTATTTTTCTGTGATCTGCCTCGCCTCTACCCCGCCACCCACAAGTTATTGATCCGCGGCCTGTTTTCTGAGGGCTGACAGACCTGACGATCGGGTGCCTCGCGGCGGGGACGGCTGGAGACCTCACGTCCCGGTGCCAACGGGTGCGCGCCCGCCACTTGGAATCATAAAACCAAGTCCCGGATTTCACCCGGGGAACATTCTGGAGGTATTGTGGCCGGGTGATGTGTCTCGTTGCTGGGGAGGTATGAGCCGAGAGTGGCGGGTGTTATGGAGGTGTATATATTACAACTCGGTGTTGTTCCCGTGCGTCGATGAGCGCATTTCTGCCGGAGACAGGCGGCGTGTTGTGGTAGTATTCTGACCGCGTAATAAGGAGAGTGGTGGTGGAGAGGGAAAAAAATGTTCAAGAGATGGTGGAATGTATGATTGTAGAGAGAGAAGCGAAAAAGTTGGACGTGATCGCGCGTCCAACAACACTGTCGCGTGCATCGATGCTTTGTCCGAAGACATCCTGGCTACATTAGTCGGTCGCGTGAAGAAGAGTGAGTTTTACTCTCTGCAAGTAGACGAGTCTACAGATGTGGCCAATCTGGCCAATCTTCTGGTGAACGTCCGTTACCTTTTCGAAGGCACGGTGCAGAAAGAGTTCTTGTGTTTTTTATCTTGTAAACAAATGCCACGCGCGAGCAAACTCTCATTAGTTCGATTTGTATGCGGCTCTGTTGCTTTTTTTTTTTTTAAAGCAACAGAGCCGCGTGGGGGGGGGGGATTGGGGGTGCGTGAACCCAGTCGGGATGTAGAAGGGGGTGCGTGGCCTAAAAAGTTTGGGAACCGCTGATCTAAAAAAGCCTCTCAGACCCCTAAGCTCCGCCTACTTAGATTTTCCGCCATTTTGAATTTAGTGTGAAACCCATTTTTGCTATCTCCTCCTACATGCTGGGTCCAATTTACTACCAAATTTGCTGTGGATCATTATTAGATCTACCTCATCAAAAGTTATCAAAAGCTTTTTGATACCTCTTAGCGTTTACAAGATATGGATCAATAAACTTCTAAGGGGCGTGGCTTAATATCAATACACAACTTCTCAACCGTTTGTCCTAAAATTCCAAAATTTGCAGCATATGTGCACGTCGCATGCTGGAACATACCCTGCGAATTGTTTTGCATTCAACCCCTAGGGGGCGCTACAGTAAACCCGTGAAGTTGGCCTTTTTGCCGATTTCAGCCTTCGCATTTTAACGAACTCCTCCTGGAGAATTTATGCGATCAACTTCTCCTTTGGTCAGGATGCTCTTAAGACCTTTGTGATTAAAAGGTATCAAAATCTCGCGCTTTCATCGAAGAACCTTGACGTTGCGTGGCGGCCATTTTGCCTCACTGTTTCTGAAAAAATGTATTCTTATAAGTTGTTATAACTCCAAGGTACATTATCCAATCCGCACAAAACTTCTTATGCATGATGCTACTTCAAGCTTGAACATATTTCAATTGAAAAAAAATGCAATAACTCATAGCTCCGCCTACTGGCTAAAGGAAATGTCATATTTTATACTTTTCTTTATACCTCCTAGCCAGGTGACCTGATGAGATTCAAATTTGGTAAGGATAGCCTTAAGACATTGATGATGCATGATCATGAATATTGTGCGCTTTCATTGAACGCTGTTCCCGTAGCGACACATCGTATTCATGCAAAAGAAAGCTGATGGTTTAGTGGGTTGGGATGCTCAAAAACTCATGAAACTTTGTACATGTGTCGTAGGTCATAGGAAGACATAGTGTATATGGTTTTTCGGCTTGACCGTTTTAAATTGCCTCTATAGCGCCCCCTACAAGATTTCAAAAGAGCAGCCCCAGCGCTACGTTTGAACTACATGTATGAAAGTTGGTAGGCAGATGTATCCTATGGAGACTTAAAAATAAGACTCTTGGGACCATGCTCTAAACCCGACCGGAAGTCGGCCATTTGTGTTTTTCCATAGATTTTGCCCTATTTCTAGTCGCTATACTTTAACGAACTCCTCCTCGGGACTTCGTCAGATCCACTTTAAATTGTCAGTTCAATGTCAAGACCATTGTGATTAAAAGTTATCAAAAGCTTTACGTTTGACGCAATCGTTTAGCCGTAGCGGGCGGCTACTTTACGTGATTCCCCATGAACAAAGCTGATGTAACTCAGCTGGACTTGTTCCAAACAGTCTCAAACTTCACATGCTTGATAACACTCATAGCCTGAGGATGTCTACAAGCTAATTTCCCCTAATACTCACAGCGCCACCTGCTAGCGAAAGGAAATCTGCGTTTTCCGACAAACGGTATCCGATTTACGTGACTTTTACACTATGTGGTTTACACTTGATCCAGAGCTACATGATGCATGTTTGCTCGCGTTCTGTAGCTCCACACAGTGGATACAGGAACGGTGAAGTATTTGCTATACATAAATTCAACACCCCCTATTACTTAGCCACAGCCCCTTTCATTACTAATTCATTGCTTGGTGTAATATATTGTGTCATTCCACTCAGCAGATACCCTGTTTCATGGATGAGGAATGCCCCTGCCCCGTAGAATTCAGCCAAGCACCCTTACACAACACATTAACCGTTTGGCACTTACCCTTCTGGACAGCATCTTTCTTCATAACAGAGACGTTCTGTTTCATTGGTGTACGTTATCCCACCACTTTAACCAAGCCCCACCCTTTTCTGAACAAAAGAACCATTTCTCATAGTATCTTGTGCGACATATCAGACCAATCCCAATTCCCACACTCACATACTTGGAAGCATGGAGACGTAAAAAAAAGTGTCAACAAAGTCAACTGCACATGGG
This sequence comes from Lycodopsis pacificus, assembly GCA_028022725.1. Classification (NCBI taxonomy): domain Eukaryota; kingdom Metazoa; phylum Chordata; class Actinopteri; order Perciformes; family Zoarcidae; genus Lycodopsis; species Lycodopsis pacificus. Next base: position 32,703,753 of record CM051689.1, on the reverse strand, counting down.
TGTTGAGCCTGTCACATTCAAGATTAAAGATTACATCAGAGGATATTTATTTCTTTATTCATCAAATACTTAACTTGGTCTTTTGAGCTCCTTCGAATAAAACAACTAAATACAATATTTGCAATTACCTCTCATCTTGTGAGGAAACAGCCTGGAACATGTTTCAATTTCAGAGTAAAAAATATAAAATAAATACCCACAATTGTATGTCATATTTTTTACATTTTAATGGTAACTGGATCTGTTGCAGCAAAGTACTGTCGCATTCCTATTTACACCTTTTTAAGCACTTACTGTCTATCACACTCAACCATTTCACGTCGGTTTAGGGGACAACAATTGCACTCTGCATCGATATCCTATTTCTCAGTTGTGTTTTCCTCACTGCCCACTTAGTCCCACACCTTTCATAACATATCAACCTATCATATCAATCTCATTTCTTTCTTCTTTTTACTACAAATCTTTGAACTTCAATTACATGCAGTATGACACAATAACAATAAAATCAATCAGGAGACATTTGACTGAACAATAATTAATTTCACATGCATGACGACATCATTCCTGAAAACTCTTAGGCTATTTGACGTTTGATCGTGATGTAGTATATTAGAAGGCAGTTGTGATGCTGTGGTTACAGCAACAATATTCCCCCTCAAGTCTAGGCACTCCTGGTGGTGATGAAAATCCGATGATGGGATGTGAGCAGGACTGAGCACTGGATATGATGGAGACTGGAGTTCAATGGGGTGGAGGACGGTTGCATCCAATCATACTGCAATGACAACTGACAACAGAACAGAGGACAGCGGGTTTAAAACATTTATAGCAACTATGTCATTGGCTTACGGAAACCATGTCAGAATCTGGTTGGTTCCTGTAAAAGTCACTCAGGGAAGGACAGATTTGTCAATAAATTAGTGTACAGATCTTATATATTACTGAATTTAACAACTTTACAACTATATTTTGGAAGATAACTGCTACAGAAAATGTATTGATTGAAATAAATGCTTTCATGTCAACGCCACAAAATTGCAGGACACTGCAGGGAATCGAACCCCATCCCAGTAAACCAGGAGTACCATTACCAGTGTTTTTTGCTTTTTTTTAGACTACATGAAAGCTATGGTAAAGCAAAACCTGCATTAGTAAGAGCATGAGTGTCAGAATATAGGCCAATTATGCATTAATATAAATACTATTTCATAAATGTGGATAACTACGTAATTTATTTCAATGACTGCTATATATGACATTTATCTTGTCAAAACATTTTTTTGTTCCACATGCTCTTGTAATGCAGGAAACGAAACCCTACTGTTTTTTTTTTGCCATTTTTTCGAAACTGGACACAATATGAACAAATATACATTTCAACATGCATAATAACGAAACGCTAGTTTTTTTTGTTTTTTTCTAAGCTGAACACAATATGAACAAATATACATTTCAACATGCATAATAGCGAAACACTTTTTTTTCTAAACTGAACACAATATGAACAAATATACATACATGCATAATACAATACAACATTAGGAAATGCATTGTCATTCTGATGTTCGAATTGCAAACCCTAACCATCAACGCTCAAATCTCAACTACACACCGCTGAAGTCTTTTTAAATGCCGTTTGTACAGTTTTGACGCTCCATGCTGCTACATGTGATGATATGAACCCTCTCTCCACCTCTGATGCCAAATAAAGCTGAAGACCTTAAACCTACAGCTGTTTAAAGTCAAATCGTACTATACCATGTCATCTTGAAACATGGTAGAGGGGATACTATATTCAAAAGAACAGAGTATCCCCTCATGATCACTGAAATATGTAGTACAGACTACTGCTTCTATATCATACTGTGTGGTTTTCACATACACATGGTCAATCTGTGTACCTTTCTCTGTTGTGGGTTCTGTCACAAGCTGAACATACCCCTTGTCTGTGATAAAGTTGGAAATCGATGATGATTTCAAAATGTCATCATTGAAATCTCCCATGACAGCAATCGTGTCACTGAATGGATCAAGCCAATCAAGTAATTTACCCTAGTGTTCTTTGAACAAGACATGGGATAAGATGGTGGTCTGTAAATTACTGCTATCATCATGTTGTAAGTCAGACAGTTGTACACTAAACATTCTAAATTTACATCTGGTACTTTTACAATGTTGTATGTCAAAGTGTCTGCACTATACATGCCAACACCACCATGTTGTTGGTCTTGCAAAGCAACCAATGCTGGGTTGTTGCTGCTGTAAGATGAACTTCGGGGACAACTATCAAATGAATAACCATTAATGTTGACCGAGTCCAACGAGTAAGTAGAAGAGAGCCAGGTTTCTGTAACAGCAATACAGTTAGGCTGCAAATGTTGTGTACATATCATCAGATCTGCAACATGGTGTGTCAAACTTTGCACATTCATCAAAAACACAGTAAAACTGTGTGTGCCTGCTTTCTGAACTGTCCTACTGTCACTCACTGAATTGCCTGCTGAATATTATCTCTACAGTAGATAGCCTCATCTTTAAAGTCACAAATGATCAACCCCGATAAATTTGTAACACGGCTTAATGCTACATAAGCCTGTCCTGCAGTAAAAATCTTATTCAGTGACACCACAGCTCTATCAACCGTAATTCCTTGTACCTTATGAACTGTACAAGTCCAAGCCAGTTTTAATGGAAATTGACGCCGCAAGCCACCTTTGCTAGTGACCCTATCCTCTTCTGGAACAATAGGCGTAGAGGTCTGTAAAGTGCTTAAGGCATATGCAGACTGTTTCCGCCTCTGTGCACAAACTTGCTCATCATCAAATTGAACATACACAGTTTTAGGAAACTTACTACACGCTGAAAGAACTATATGAGTCACTATGCCACAGACCCCGTTAACAAGTCCATCCATCACGTCCACATTTTTCGTCAACATAACACGTGCATTTACCCCAACAACCAGTCTTTCTGCTAAACATGTGTTAAACACTCTGCCATGATGTCCGTCTTTCAACTCTAATTTACCTGTGGACCTATTACGATTATAATCCTGAGCATCTATTTCTAAATATTCAGGACATGTTCTTATTAACTCAATATTATGACTATTGACTTGAGCATTTGTGGGAAAAATGTGTAACGATGAATTCTCTTCACCAGTTTCACATTTCTTCAACAAATCTATGTCACTGGCCCTCAATTTGGTTCCCTTTGCACGTGTCCTCAACCTATTTAATAGCCCTGCAAACACAGCATCCTTCTGCCTAACAATAGTCGTTAACTCAACAACGCTAAATAGGTTACTCCACAGGTTAAAGCCTACGTCATCCACATACAGTGGCTTCCCTTTTACTGGCGGTAACTGGAAAAAATCTCCAACAGCAATTACACTTACATTACCGAATGGGGAAAAATCCCCACTTTGTTTGATTTGCCGTAATCTGCCATGAATATATCCCATCAGTTTATGATCGACCATGGATATTTCATCAATAATTCAAATTTGCAGATTACTATATTGGGCACACAGACTATTTATTTATTCCTCACCTAAAGGTGTGTATGGTAAATTGGTATCTATGCCAATGCTAAATGTCGAATGGATTGTTGAACAATGTAAATTGTATGCTGCAATGCCAGTTGGAGCAGTTAACACTACAGTAATTTCTTCTGGGTCACAACACAATGTTGACAGTAACCTGGTTGCTTCATATTGTAGCGCTCGAATTAAATGACTCTTTCCTGTCCCTGCACCACCTGTTATAAAAACATTAAATGGATCCGGATTATTTCCCCTTATCTTGTTTACACACCACTGTCTTACCTCATTTAATATGGACATTTGTGGTTCATTTAGTGACCTCATTATTTTTAATCCTTCACCTCTGCTCAAAATGTTAGTGGTCTTCTCCAGATGTGCAACTTGTTGATGACTAACTGAAAGATCAGGAATACTTTCTATTGGCCCCTCATCTATAGTTACAGTCTCTTTGCGCTCCTGCTCACATTCTAGACGCTCCAATTCTTGTTCTGGACACAGTTCACACCACGCGTCTTCTAAAACACCATCGTTATCAACAAGGTCTTGTGCACTAGCCAATTCATCGGCATCAACTTCAAACAAACTTCTATTTTGGTCAACTACTGACTTCACTGACTGTCTTGATCCATTCAATGTAACATGACCAGTCATGTAAAAGTCTTCAAATGATTGGCAAGTTGCTGGTTTCAACTCCTCCTCAACACGATATGGCAAAAACAACTGAAAAATACTCTGATAAAATTTTGTTTTCGAAAACTGAGCATAACGCACAACTGCAGGTTGTGTTCGCGTTCTCTTTCCAACACAACCTAAACCATTCTTTAGCTTAATGCTATTCTTTGTCTGTTCACTTTTTGACAAAACGCGATATAGTGATGCAAACATTGTCAAACACAAATCATCAAAATCAGCGTCATTGGGCCTACTCCTATAACGGTCCACCCACCCAGGCGACCATATGTCCTCTGAGGTGAGAGTTTTGGACTTTGCCTTTTCCTGTAACACACGTAAAGGCAAACTGATTTTCACAGTACAGTCCCCTGTTGGCACAAACTGAACCTTGCGTGAAAATTCCTTTCGGCGCATATTCGCCAATCTAAACACAGCCTCTTGAGCACAAACATCTCTGTTGTGTAAGAAAACAGCTCCTAATTTTTTCATTGCATCCTTTGCGTCGGCATTGCCCTGTTTGGATGCTTCTCTATGTGCAATCCCATCTCCTTTTCTGACTTTGAAATGTATGAAATAATATACACAATGCAAGCATATGGATTAACTACATACTGAAGGTCCATGTTGGCATTCCAGCATTTCAACAAAGGCCTGCTATATTGATTAATCCATACTTCCTCAATCTCTCTCTTTAATACAACGTGTATTTCTGCCAATACAGCTGTATGCAGCCTCAAAGAGAGTTTGATCTATCCCTAAACTATCAAACAATTGCTCCACACTACTAAAACCATCAGTCTCATCTGACAGAGCCAATTTAATAGCTTGCATAATCTTTGTTGCCTATTCCTTCTTCATCACTTTATCAGCTAAACTCGGTTCTTGCTTTTCACATCCACAAGGTGTCAAATTACATGTACATTTATTTTCACACTCGTCGGCGCTACGACATATGAAGGTACGAGTGGATGCTGGCCTGGGAAAGCCAAACCGACAAACTGTGTGTTTTTTCTTACACATTTTGGAATGTCTTTTAGAATGTTTTTGTACAGATGTCACAATGTCCCTTAAGGGGTCGTCGTCTGATGGTAATTCACATGCGACATTTATCAATAAATGCAATTACCTCTTCATCTGTATTTTTATCAAGTTTAGGTGCATTCTCAATCCAGAATAGACTATGCACATGAGGCGAACCGCACTGTTGAAATTCTACACGATAAATATCCTTTAAAAATATGTCTTCTCTCCTGTCTCATGTGTGTTTGTGTGTCTCTGAATCGCAATTCAAGCTGAAGCTGAATCTCAATGAGCGTCTGTGAGCTTTCACGAATGAAAGCAACGTATTTTCAAAAACTGCCTTACTTGAACTCAATGTGACGTGCATTGGCAAGTTCGTCATTTCCTGACTTGGAGTTAGTTGTCAAAATAAGAGTTATTTTTTGTAAACACAATCTGGTGATTTAATAACAGTTAAATTATCTTCACATTATCCCAGCAACACCTTGCCTTATAACTCACTATACACTGTACAGTCCATAAATATTTGGACATTGACACATTTTTCATTATTTTGGCTCTGTACACCACAACAATGGAGTTGAAATGAAAAAATCAAGATGTGCTTTAAGTGCAGACTTTCAGCTTTAATTTGAGGGTATTCACATCCAAATCAGGTGAACGGTGTAGGAACTACAACAAATGTATAAGTGGCCACCCCGTTTTTAAGGGCCCAAAAGTAATTGGACAAATTAATATAATCATAAATCTAATTGTCACTTTTAATACTTTGTTGAAAATCCTTTGCAGTCAATGACAGCCTGAAGTCTGGATTCCATAGACATCACCAGACGCTGGGTTTCGTCCCTGGTGATGCTCTGCCAGGCCTCTACTGCAACAGTCTTCAGTTCCTGCTGGTTCTTGGGGCATTTTCCCTTCAGTTTTGTCTTCAGCAAGTGAAATGCATGCTCAATTGGATTCAGGTCAGGTGATTGACTTGGCCATTGCAGAACATTCCACTTCTTTGCCTTAAACTCCTTGGTTGCTTTCGCAGTATGCTTTGGGTCATTGTCCATCTGCACTGTGAAGCGCCGTCCAATGAGTTCTGAAGCATTTGGCTGAATATGAGCAGGTAATATTGCCCGAAACACTTCCGAATTCATCCTGCTGCTTTTGTCAGCAGTCACATCATCAATAAATACAAGGGAACCAGTTCCATTGGCAGCCATACATGCCCACGCCATAACACTACCTCCACCATGCTTCACTGATGAGGTGGTATGCTTTGGATCATGAGCAGTTCCTTTCCTTCTCCATACTCTTCTCTTTCCATCATTCTGGTACAAGTTTATCTTTGTCTCATCTGTCCATATGATGTGCTTCCAGAACTGTACAGGCTCTTTTAGATGTTTTTTGGCAAACTCTAATCTGGTCTTCCTGTTTTTGAGGCTCACCAATGGTTTACATCTTGTGGTGAACCCTCTGTATTTACTCTGGTGAAGTCTTCTCTTGATTGTCGACTTTGACACAGATACACCTACCTCTTGGAGAGTGTTCTTGATCTGGCCAACTGTTGTGAAGGGGTTTTTCTTCACCAGGGAAATGATTCTTCTGTCATCCACCACAGTTGTCTTCCGTGGTCTTCCGGGTCTTTTGGTGTTGCTGAGCTCACCAGTGCGTTCTTTCTTCTTAAGAATGTACCAAACAGTTGATTTGGCCACACCTAATGTGTTTGCTATCTCTCTGATGGTTTTGTTTCGATTTTTCAGCCTAATGATGGCTTGCTTCACTGATAGTGACAGCTCTTTGGACTTCATATTGAGAGTTGACCGCAACAGATTCCAAACACAAATACCACACCTGAAATGAACTCTAGACCTTTTATCTACTCCTTGTAAATGAAATAACGAGGGAATTACACACACCTGACCTTGGAACAGCTGAGCAGCCAATTGTCCAATTACTTTTGGTCCCTTAAAAAGAGGGTGGCCACATTTGAATTTGTTGTAATTCCTACACCGTTCACCTGATTTGGATGTAAATACCCTCAAATTAAAGCTGAAAGTCTGCACTTAAAGCACATCTTGATTTTTCATTTCAACTCCATTGTTGTGGTGTACAGAGCCAAAATAATGAAAAATGTGTCAATGTCCAAATATTTATGGACCTGACTGTATATAACAAGGAAACATCTTTGTGACGTCTGGCCAATCTTTGTTAAATTAAAATGACACAATGAATTATGACATTTCATGCTGAGTTCAAATGTAATCTGTAAAATAGTGTTGGTGATAATCCTGAATAAATCCAGATGTTTTTCACATTAATATATAACAGATATGACAGCTGTATTAACAGCAACGTTTTCTCAAAGTTCATCATTTCCTGACTTGGGCGGAAGTTGTCAAAATAAGAGTTATTTTTTTGTAAACACAATCTGGTGATTTAATAATAGTTAAATTATCTTCACCTTATCACTGCAACACCTTGCCTTATAAGTCACAACTATAGACTGTATATAACGAGTAGGCATAATCTTTGTGACGTCCCCATTGATGCCTAATATTACAGAACATAAAATAAATTGTGTTGAACTCAACTACCTAACAATGCAAAAACATTTCAGTATGATTTGACAATAACAATGTATTGTATGATTTAAGATGGACTTCCTGATAATCAATAATACTTTATCTTATAACATGTTTTGTCTTCATGTATAATGTATTTACTGTCAACCTGTGGGATTCTTGCAGCCAAAAGCACTATTTGTTTGTGGGTAACCTGTGTTACTCCCTCCCTTATCTGTCTAAATGACAACTACACACATACTCTCAAAATTATTCCCGAATAGAAAAGAAACAACCACATGAACCAAATGAATACAACGTTTATTTACACACACTATACACAATATACAACTAAATCAAAACTTTTTTGAACAAATAAAATAAAACTGAATTTTAAATTTAAAAAAACCGCCAGGGCCACTCTCCACCTCCATGGTCACCTCCTCCGTCACCTCCTCAGTCTGGCTACTTGCCTCGACCACATCTGCACATAAGTACAACAATATACAAACATATTAAATGTGACATTGCTTATTTCATGTTAATTCCTTCATAATGCAATCAAACAGAAAGATATATATATATATATATATTGACACAAACCATCTTATCAGCCCAATTCACACACCCAATGTGCAAAATGGAAAGATATTCACTTGTGTTCATAATGTGAATTCCTGTTCATCGTCACTTTTTTTACTGCTCCCATATTCATTTCTTGTTACAGACTGCTGAAGTAACATATCATATGACAAAGCCAGCTTTGAGTTCAATACTTGAAGACTGCTTCAATTTAATATCCTAATTAACAGCCTAAAAACTAACTGCCCAATGGTGTACTTTATTAGTCATTCCCTCAGTGACAGTCATACTGTGACAACAATCAAAGTACAGCAAAAGATTAACACTTACCATCCGCCTTGAAGCAGGCGATGCTCGAATCCACTTCCTGCTGCAGGAGGAAGCTGGCCATCCTCTGTTGGAGAGCGGTCAACTCTCCCTTCACCTTGACCAGCTCCCTCCGCAGCAGGAGCCCCTTCTGCTCCTCTGCCTGGCTTTTTCTGACATATCGCACCAGGACGCCCATCACGTCCCGGCCAACCTGGACTATGCCAGTGTGGACGTCCTGGCGCGAAACTTGGCGATCTGCACTTTTGTACTGGAATTACAAAACAACAAATGTACACATCAATCGTAGAACATGAATGAGGACTTTAGACAGGTACACCTAGAGAGATGGGAAAAAACACTTCAAACAACGTAGGTTTGTTAAAAAAAAAAACTTGCAGGTAACAATAACATGATACAAATGTGTTGCATATACTGTAGGATTTCTAGCCAGGCTCATTTTTATATATTTAATTAATAAGTACTTTCCCTGTCCCTGGTTGGGCTTCTCTGCTTAAAAAGTTCATTAGATAATTACCACTGTGTAGCTACATAACTTTATATGACCACAATAAATAGTAGCATTGTCATGCATGTGACATGAGGATATGAAATTCCAACATTTACATTACAATTATTTAAGGTGTGCACAACAAGATGAATACCAACAACACAAACACTGTAACATCTGTACCACTTAAGCCAGGAGCTGAATGGCCCGCTCAGCAGCTTCAACCTCCGTGTGCCTCATGGTGGGGAATTTGCCCGGACTTGCCATTTTCTAACAAATACACAAGACACAACATTAATGATTCTACTTTATCGAGACAGATTACAGGCAGTGGATACCAATAACAGCACAGGAGAAAATAAATAAACTGTATTATTATTATATATATCCTATATGCTGTGAGCTATTAGCTGCATTAGCTACGGTTAGCAAACGTTAGCATTATCCACGTGCAGCTAACAGTATAATCGCGCTCCTCTGACTGCTGATTAACATACCAGTCATAGCAACTAACGTTATATTAACAGCATTGAAAGAAGCACAAAGCCGCATTTATACACAACACACATTAGCAGTTAAAACATTTCAAACAATCACTCACCTTGCGTGCTTGTCTGTTACCTTTCACTGACTGAAAGCAGTGTCTTGAACGTGACGGTCATTTCCTGATTTGGAGTTGGCAAAATATGAGCTATTTTTGGTAAACACAATCTGGTGCTTTAATAACAGTTACATTATCTTCACATTATCCCAGCTACACCTTGCCTTATAACTCACAACTGTATAGAACAAGGAGACATCTTTGTGACGTCTGGCCAATCTTTGTAAAGTGAAAATGACATGAATTATGACATTTCATGCTGAGTTCAAATGTAATCTGTAAAATAGTGCTGCTGATAATCCTGAATAAATCCAGACGTTTGAACGAAACGTTTTTCACATTAATATATAACAGATATGACAGATGTATTAACAGCTGTTTATTAACAGCTGTTTACAATACCTCTAACAATATCTATCATCAATTAGTACCAACAGAAAAACGGATGTAATATATCTTTGGCCACCAGCAGCGCTGTGGTGCCGTTTTGCGGATGAAAGCCTTTCTCCGGAGACAGACCGGATGTTCTGGAGCTCTTCGCTGTCTGCACGCTACGAACACCACGGTAAGTAGTCATTAAGATGAATAACAATGAATTAAAATGTCATGATAATTAGTCTGGGCGCTGTCTGACATTCACGTGAAAGCTATGAAGATAAAGTTCGTCGTGTTTCTTCAGTTGTATTGTTCATACGGGTTCATTCATGTCCGACTTTGTTGTGTTTTTGTGGCCGAAAGTATCATGTTAACACGAACGTGCATTTAAATATGATTTAACGTTTACTGCTGTACGTGGGTGAATATAATAGAGGCTGACCAGCGGCCCGTCAACGTCAGATATACTCTGGACGTTACTTTACGGACACGTAACGAAAGAACAACAAGCTGTGACCGGACACAGTGCTTCATGTGAATCACGTTAACGTTAAATAAACACGCACGTCTCCGTTGTATCACGTCACGTATAGTCATTAATGCATGTAGTTCATAGTTATGTACATTAACTGCTCCACATGTGTTTGACAGCATTAGTTACTAGTTACTTGGCAGATTAACCTTTTATGACCAAGCCCTATTTTTAGGCCTCTGCTCGAAAATTGCATACCCACACTCAAAAGAGTGCATCTTTGCAAGCACAAGGTCTATTTGAATAATTGGTGTGTTGTAATAAAGGAACACTTGTGAGATTTGTTCAGATGTGTAAATATCAGTGTATAAGTTACTGGTTAAGAGTAAATGAACATGGCACACAGCTCAAATTGAAAAGTTTCAGGTTCGCCTGAAAAAAAAAGGCCCTTCATTGTTATTATTTCATTGAAATGATGCAGCCCCCAGCCTAAAACATCTCCCAAATCATAACACATATATGTGAACAGTCTCTCTGCAAAGTTTTATGTTGATAAAGTGAAGCAGAGAAAATGAGAGAATTTTTAGTACAGAAAGTTTAGGCGAGATTTCCAAAATGTGCATTTGGGCACCATGTGTGCCATTTGAATTTCCTCATGTAATAATCTACATATTTCACTTATAAATTACTAATGGTGTTAAATAGATCCAAATGCAGCAATTTCTGGCATTTTTTGGGAAAAAAAATATATATATATTTAAAAAAAAAAAAATATATATATATATTTTTTTTATATTATATTATTTTAGATTATATTTGTAAGTCTTCTGTTTCGACATCTTACTAATTACCGGTAATCCTAAAAATGAACGAACGATGAAAAGTAACTCAAACGATACTAAAAAAGGCAGCCGAAACCAAGCTCCAGCTGTAATCAGCTGAGCGTAATCAGCTGTGCGTAAAGCAGCTGGCAGCGTGCTCCTCGGTTTTATACTTACGCCGAACAATAACTCTCGCTCCCATTGGCCGACCTCCATGGTACATACCTCTCTGTATTCGTTAGCTCCAATAGAATTGAGCTAATCACTTGAAAATGAGTGACGGCACTGTTAGCCAGTCAAATCATCAAGTCTCCGAAAATAGTGACTTGCAGGCTCTGGGGGAGAGAGCAGGTTACGCCTTCCCCTGTGGGGTGAAATGACCCCCTCCGAAGGAAAGGTGTGTCTCTGTTGCTAGACAGGAAGTCCATTGAACCTTTTCCGGAGAAAAAATGCGGGTATATTCAATTTTTCTGCTTCAAAACGTCAAAAGTGAGTCATATTTATGATCATAAAGTGATAATGTGATTTGTGTTGCTGGTGTCTGTTGGCTCATATCTCAGCGATAGTATGACGGAGAGAAATGTTACGGTTATGACCGTAACCATTGTGTTCGTGGCGTGCTTTCTGCTATCTCGCTTTGTTTGTTAGCATCAAGCTATGATTGCTAAGTCCGGAAATGTCCCGAGTGTGTACACTCCTGGCGAAATATGAATAAGGTATTGTAGTTATGCTAAGTTTGAGGACCGAGTTGTGTTTGGAGTATGTTCAAATGTCTTTTAAACGATTTTATCCCAGGTTTCTGACGTTTCACGTGGTATGCAACATCATTATTAATTAATATGTGTTCACTGGTCCAAATATGACACAAATGACCAGGTGTTCGTCATAAATAGGTTGAGGATATCAGATAAAATATACTCAACTAATAAATTATGTGTTATTACAGATTAAACTACCAGCAGTATGAAGTCATTAAAGTGATGAACACATGCTTTTTTGTACTTTTACTTCAGTCAGACTTTGAGTAAGTAAGATTTGAATGCAGGACTTTTACTTCACGAGTATTTCCACCATGTGGTGGTATTAATACATCTTTTTTTACTGAAGTACAAGATGTGTAGACTTTCTACATCACTGTTAAAATAATGTTTATTACATTATACAAGAAGTGCAAGAAGATATTAATTTAATGACGTTCTAATTCTCGTCTGTTTGCATCTCAGTGATGGATGAAGATGAAGAGCTGGAGAGAGGGATGCTGAGCATCTCTCCTTCCAAGCAACATGTGCAGAGCTGTGAGTAAACATTTGATGTCTTTCATTTCTACCACCTGAAGATTTAAAGTCAGTTACAGTTCAGCCGGTTTGCTATTAATCGTGTATTCTATTCAGTACATATGATATGTTTTTTGTTTATGTTTAACAGCTGTTTCTGCATCATCAAACAGCCAGACAACAACAGGCTCCGGGAACAGAAAGAGGTTTTTCACCAAAAACGTTCTGCCCTGGGACCATGACTTCTTATCCCACATGAAGCATGACTTGAACCGTTCTGTCTCATGTTTTGGTGTTCTACTTGTCCTAGTGACTATGAATTGATACCAGTCATGATGAGGGTAAGTATCACTCTTTGTTTTCTTATATGGATAAAAAGAAACAATATGTATGTATGAAACTGCTGTTACGAACACCTGAATGCATGTGTTTGAAGTGTTGGGATCAATAGGGCTTGTGTTTGAGTTATCAGCTTTTAAGAAACTGAATTCTTGACATCAATAGAACTATTAATGTGAATAACAATTATTAATGATTATTAATAATAACGGGGCACCACCCTGCGGACAGGGACCGATAACCAAACGATAAAACTAAGTCTCATAATTAGTAGTCACTCGTCAGTGACAGTGAAGGTGTGAATCCGAGCGCAGACTACTACATACAGATCATCACATACATATGCACCATTAATCACAGACGACTGCTCTTTAAAGTATAATAGAGTTTATTAAATTAGAATAATAAAAGATCAGATCAATTAATATCGCAATCAACAAATGCCATCATACAATTTTATGTACCTAATATCTAAAGAAATGAAATAAAAGGGGAGGAGGGTGTATATATAAGTATGTGTGTATGTGTCTGTGTGTGTGTGTGTGTCTGTGTATAAAAGGAAGGGGGGGTGAGGGCCCTTAACACTCACAGTCAAAGACTACAAAGATGGCCGCTGGCCTACTAGCAGAAGGGGGGTTGAGACTGTGGGTTAAAAAGGGGGAGGACTTAAGGTATTACCGCTGAACACCACCAGATGGTGTAGTCGAGGGACTTAGACAAACTGGGGGGGGGGGGGGTGAACCTTAAGATGCTACCGTGACCCACCACTAGATGGCCTAGTCGAGTGACTTGGGCAAACTGGCGGAGGAGAGGGGGGGGTCGCTGTGTGTGAGCACGTGTGAGAGAGAGAGGGTCAGAGAGAGAGGGGGTCACCTCCTGCTGTGTTGGCAGGAGGGTGAGCCAAGAAAAGGTGGAGAGAAATCGTAAGTCAACATAAATCAAACTTCTGCTGCGATATCCTGAGGAGCATAAGTACGTTATTCTCTCATGCATAAGCATACCGTTGTCGTCTTGAACTGTCGGCAGCTTACACAGTGATGAACACGGCCCTCCGCTCACTCACAGAGTCGAGTTAATGAAGAGAGAAATATCCCACAAAGTTGAATACAAATGAATGAAAATAATCCCAAAGAAAACAGTCAATGCAGTTAATACACAATACAAACGGAACTTCTCTGGTCCGTGATGTTTGTGTATTTACCTCCGTATACTGCAACGGTGAAAGTGGGGCTGCTTGTAGATCAGCGCGGCTGTTTAAGCGGCGGCTGTTTCGGTCCGTTGACGCGGCTCGTTCTGGAGCGGGCGCTGGACGTGATCAATCCTCGCTGCAGAGAGGATGATCTTACTTCAGCTTAAGACGGCGTGGTCTTGAAGGGAAGTCATCGGGGAAGAAGGGAGGTTTCAGCTTCTTTCTGCCGGAATGTGCACGCAAAAGAAAAACAACAACACGGGGAGGAATCGTGGAAGAGATTCGTCCCGGTGGAGTGAGAGGGCCTTGACTCAAAAAGAAAACACGGCTATCTTCGGCCAGCGATGATAGCTCTGTGACCTGACAGGGTTTGGTGAGGGTTCGAGGCTTTTTGCAGGCCGCGGGTTCCTCGTGGCTTCCGTCGCCAGCGCGATGCTGGAGTTAGGAGGCTGGTGTCTTCTATAGCCAGGACGGGGAGTCCGAGCGAAGATGGCGATTTCGTTGTGCACTGGGTTATAACCAGTCTGCCCGCTCAGCGGGAGACTGGCTGTCGGCGAATGGCGTGTCCGCCTCAGCTGTGAAAGGAGGGGGTTAGGCCGAAGGGGGCAGGGATCAGAGTTCAGGTCAGATGTTTCACTGACTCCATGCCAGAGTTTGCTCTGGCTCCATGTCGGGTTTTGGAAAGGAGGACTGAGCATGTGAGGAGCTTAGCCAGCCAGTAGGTGGCTGCCAGACCCCAACAGAAGTGTGCCATGTTGCTTCACCTGCCTAGGTTACATCACAATGACTGGCCACTGAATATTAACCCATTGAAAGACAAACACACGTGTATGAATGAAGTATATTCTTTATATATTAATGTGAAAAACAGTCTGTCATTGGATACGGCTGAGAAAGGTGACTGAGGATTTGTGTCTAACTCTGCTGTATTTCCCTCAGTAGTGTCCTCCTACGAGTCCCGCGCCTCTCTCCGTAGGCACAGCTGTGCCTCATCTCCTGTGATCGCCTCCAGCTGACATAAATACTGCTGTCACTCTCATTCCAGTTGTCAGCCCGTCTGTTTACCTACCTGGTATTCCGACCCGTGAGTAGTCCATTTGTTCACTCTCTGAGGATCCGCTACTAACGATGCATTTCGTTTTTTCAACTTGCCTGCCGTACAGTGTCGAGCCTCGGGTTTTCACCTGTACGACGAAGCCTTCCAGTTAGTTCCTCGGAGATCAACTGTGTAGTCTTGGCGTTCCTGTGTCGAGCCTCGGGTGTCACACAGACGATCCAGCCTGCCTGCCAGCCGCGGACGCAGACCGGCCACTTCCCGGCTAAGATCCGAGCGGAGCGCGAGGACGCGCCTCCGTATTGACGTTTGACAGTTTTCCTGTCTGCTTCGTCTGCCGCTCAGCAGGATTAGCCACTTTCCGGCTTGGAACCGGGCGGAGGCGTGGAGACGCCTCCTATTGACTTTGTCCATTTCCTGTCTTTTCCCTTGACTGAGAGAAATAAATTATCGTGGTTTTGAAATAAAACTCTGCTGTCTGAGTCTGCATTCGGGTCCATGAACACACCACATCATAAGAGTGCCGTAACGATACTAACAGTTGTGTTTGTATATTGTCAAAATATAAATTACTTACAAGGTGTTTTCCATTGTAGAACCATCTGCTACACTGGCTGCACCAACTCATCTGAAGGGTTCACAAGTAGATTGTAAATACATCCAACATGTAAACGTTTCTGTCATATTCACTGTGCTCATATCTGTTATAAACCGTTGATTATGTTTTGTGATCCTTCTCTCCTTGCAGCCGCTGCTCTAACTGTAAGGAGACCAGTGCCTGTTCCCCAGGAGCTCATGTGTCTGCTGCCAGAAGGAGCGGGTCGTCCAGCAACAGAGGCGACTGTCACAGTCCCTGGTGTGTGTTATTTGACGTGTATTTGCATCTTAAAAATATACTATATGTAGTGTCCCATCAAAACTGTTGTTAATTCTATACAGTTACTGCTGCACTGTATTCAGACAATAGGTAGGCAGCACTCCAGTGTCCAGCTTGCTGAGTTTCACAGACTACAGTGTAGATGTCATGTTACATCCTTGCTTCATCTTACTGTCAATAATAATGATTACATGTTTAATATTCTCGATGGTGTCAGAGGCCCCCCTGATTTCTCCTGAGACGTCTGCAGAGCCCGCTCAACTGTCACCTGCACAGAGAGATCAAAGTTAGTATTAGAAGGTTTTTCATGTCAAAAGATTAAATCAAGACGCACCCAAAATCGTACTCATTTGCTCAGTTTATTCTTGTCTGACTAGGTGAGCCATCACCCAGGCCGTTAGCTGTCCCCACCCGTCCTCCTCCACAGCTCCCTGGCTACGACCATGAAGTCAGCCAGTGGACCTGTTTACAGCAGCAGAGGATCTGGATGAAGACAGAGCTGGAATCCATGGGTCTCTGGCCAGGCTCCTTTCCTGTGCGCAACCTTATGAAGATGGTGTCATTGTGGCGTCCCCCTCCACAGCCAGAATTAATAGACACCATCTCTGATCTTCCTTCTCCAAAGTACTTTCAGCTCCATCCCTTCTTCATATGGAAGCCAGAGAATGACTTGATGGCTAGACTGAGGAACAATTACACTCTGCCGTGCATTGAAGGTTGTGCCCGGCCTCAAGTTGTCTCTGCAGGTGTTGGTAGACCTCGTGTTATTGTCGGTCTCACTGGACAGTACTACCTGTTGTCATCCAGGCTGTGCTGCAAAGTGTGCAGGAAGAGGTGGTACGCTGACAACCCAGTGTGGCTGGACAAACTCCCGAAGAGGTTCACAAACCTGTTGCCAGCAGTACTGACCTACAAGAAGGCCATTTGTAAATCAGTCATGGACGAGCTCAGGTGGACAGGCAACTCACCCACCGACATGACAAAGCAGATAATGGAGATGATGCACCTGAAGTTTGAACGTGCTCACCTGGCCTACCTCCTCAGCTGCCAAAACATCATGGATGCTGAGGCAGGAAAGTACGACCAAAGAACCATCACTCAATTCATCAGACAGGAAACCAAGCCGGCTCCCTTCGGAGAGTACGGTGATCCAGTTGGCTGGAACGGGATCTCTGTGTCTGCTCACTACCTGACTGACTGTCTGCTGCACGAGTACCAGCACCAGGAGAGCGCCATCAAACAACTCCTGCAGGGTACCTTTGGACAGGCTCTCCGCTCAGACCACACACGCAAAGTTGCGAGGAAGGTCACCTTTTCATCCGGCACCATGTCCTCGTCTGCGGTCATGAATGAGAACTGGATGATCCTTTCATGGGTGATGGTGCAGTTGGAGACGGAGAAGTCCCTGAAGCCCATGTACGAGGGACTAGCACAGCGCTACAGAACTGCAGGCATAGAGAAGGCACAATACCAGTGGGTAGACAGGTAAATTATAACCAGTACTTTTTACCAACATTGGTGACACAAACGGCTCAGAATCACAACTTACATTGCTTTTCATATTTCCAGTTTGATGACAGAAAATCCCTTTACATTGATTTTATTGTGATGACCGTATACACTGGACTACACATGGTGGTTGATATGACTACTTTAACATTCACGGCTATACTTTGTCTGTATTTGTTCTTTCAGGGATTGCTGTGCAGCATTTAAGGTGGCTGAATCGTTTGCAGGAGAGCAACTGAACTGGGATTCTTGGAGAACAACTGATGCCATTGTTGCCGGGGCCACTTCTGGTAACCTGCTGAACACCTGTGCATCAAGATCCCACTTCAGTGCAAACATCACCATCAAGCTGGACTTATTCCACTGTATGAGGGAAGCTTCCACATTTTACAATGGCATTACAAGTGGTTTCCAACTCAAACAGGGTTCAAAATAAGCAAGAAGAGTAAACATTTTCCCGGTGAACCAAAGAAAAACTGTATTGTTAACTTACTAATACTAACGTTCGTCATACGGCTCCTTCCGGTTTACTACGGGACTATAAACTATGTTCATAGTCTCGCTTCGTGTTGTAGTGCGAGCTCGTAGCACGAACGGAGCCAATTATACTCCATGTGCTGTGCGCTGCATTATTCTCAGAAACGCCAGAGGGCGAAAAAACTAAATGAACTGTGAAGAATGAAGTCATGTATTACATGCGTTGTCAGCGTCCGTGACTACGGAATTTTCTGAATGAATTACACATATGTTTGTCAATTTAAAATATTAATTTGTAAGTCAAGAAAGGAACATTTTGTTGTCAAACTGTTGAAGTCTAATACTTAAAGACTGTACTTGCATGAACAACAGGCCTTGCCTGTTCTCTACTTCCTGGCTGATAAGAACAGTAGCAGAATAAAACACATCATGTATGATAAGGTACATGTGTGCATGGATATAGCTAAGTTACCTAGCGAGCTAGCTAGCAAGCCAAGGTAACGGCCGTGCAGCTGACGTGCATGATGCTAGACCAGAGATTAGTTCACTGATCGGTTTCACACAAAGCTAAACGATACGACAAATGTCTGTGTAATTAACAGGTTATTTCTAATATAAAACTAGTCTTTTTCATCAAACTATCCTGACAACAATATGTTTGCTGTGGTAACATTACAGTCAGAGTGTTTTATAACGGCTTGTTAGTTTTACCAGCAGCTAAAGCTGTTCAATTATTATTCTGGCCACTTTATGTGTCAATGTGTAAATCTGTAACAGAAAGTGACCAATAGACACGATTATACACAAGCTTTGTGATCTTGAGTTAGACCTTAATGTACAAATAACCTTTGTTCATATAATGCTGATAGTATCGTTCTGTAGTAATCCACTAATATAATGCAGGCCCTATAGGAACATGACTTTATATATTCAGTACACAGAGACATTAGCTAATCCATTATTAGTCCACAGTGAGCCCTCACATACCAGCTTGCTTAAATCTGTGATTGTTCTGCGTTGGCATTAAATAGAAAACCTGATGGTCCCTGTTCATCTCTCTTCTACATGGATTGAATGTCATGAATGTCCTGTAGATCGTCAAGCATTTACCTTCATCCTCCTCAGCTTTGCATATGAACGACTATCATCCATCAGTTATTATGCCATATAGAATACACCTGATTTCAGCGCGCTATTGTAATACAAACGGCACGGTCCGGGCCATAGATGGGCAATGTGTATGACAACATTGGATCATAGCGATTTGTGACATTATTATATTGTTTCCAGCAAGGTGGCGATACCGTTGCTTGTCATGGAGAGTGCTGCTCAAGCTGAGGAAACAGTTGGATGATGTCACGATGACATTGATAATACTTCTACTACAATTACAACTTCTAGTACTACTACAACAAATATCACTACCGATGGAATTCTTTTAAGCTACAGAAACAGTTCGAATATCAAAATGTTCAGCTCTTTCAGGAGAGGGGTGATATAACTTCATATTTGTAATCTTTAAACTTTTTGAATTATTAAGCTTTTTGCAATTGTTTTTGAATTGGTTATCTATTTTCAGCAATGTTTTTGCAATTAATTTCAGTTTTCAGCATTCCAACGCATTTTCAGCAGGAAATGCTTTTTCTAGTTCACATATATTATCGTATAAAACACACTGTACACAGACGGCATGTCTTGTGTTAAATTTGTTTTCCATTTTGGACAACAACACAGTGTCTGATGTTTTGGCTGCATACTCATATTACCTTTTAATATGAAATGACATGATCATTATGAGGATAAAGTACACTGTCAGCTTTAATTTGTGGATATTATCCACGCTATTGAAGATACCATTTACGTGTTTTGCATCATCCTTTCACAATTTCTTTTCAGGGAATCACTGTTTAGGGCACATTAATGTTCCATTGATTTTCTCATTATTTTTCTTGTAAGTCAACGAATGGGACTGTGTCCTTGTGTGCTGGTGAATTGTTTCTAATCGCTGAAGTTACCGATGTATGCTAATGAATTTAATTAATAACAGAGTTAATACAGCTTTATAATGAATTTCAGCCATTGATATACACCCAGTAGAGATCAGATATGCAGAATGAATACATCTTCTAACTGCTTTCCCTTCAATTAACATGCATCATGTTCTAAAGTAAGTCGTTTTTTAAATATCTTTCTTTTTTTAAGTCACCCCTATTTATCGGGTCAATGCTACAGACTTTAAAGGAGAAATGCAGGTAAAGTATATGCAAAGAAACGTGACGTACATAAGAATTTAGAGAAATGCCTCTGAACAAACTCCAAACTGGCTACTTCCACCTGATACTCAATGTTAAAGACATAGAAACTGGCGAACAAGACAGCCAGGGCAGTTGCAAAATCTGTCATGGGGGGTGAATGTGTGAATACCACACGGCCTTCGATGGACAAGCATCCACCTTTTACAGACCACACAGTGTCTCCTGTAATAATAAAAACATGACAAAATTAAATATGGTAATGGTCAGCAGACTCCTTAATTTTTATCCTGTGTGGAATTGAAAACAGACCCAATGACATAAATGGTACTTTATTAAGAGTTACCTTATTGTATTTTCAATGTCCACTTAATTGTATTTATCTTCAAAAGACTACTTATATGTAATGAGAGTTTTACCTAGCACAATAAGCCTTGGGGTGGTGGGAAGTGAGAACTGGGTCTCGGCATCCGCAGGAGTCGTAGTCGCCTATGAGTATTTGAATTTAGATTAATACAAAAGAATAGAGAAACACTTTAGTCCAAGCTTAGTTTTAAGCCGTTTAAGGGTAATTTCCAATTTCTTCAGCATGATCTCAATATGATCACCTGACACTTTGTTCAGGCCAACAAGCAATACATTAAACAAATAAATGCATATTTAAGGGTTCCAGGCTACAAACAAAAACTTACATCAGCAAGGAGAAAAAGGTCATCTGCTTCTTTTAAATTGCGCCATCATGACCATCGGTGCCCTCTTATCCTCCTTCAAGGCTTCTTTAAGAACAGCTTCAATGTCCTTACTCCACTTCATCAACTGACCTCTGAAGAACTCCACGAGCCTCTTCCCCTTTTTGTCCAAGTCTTCATTCAGTCTTGTGTACAGTTCAACACCGGTGAAGTGGGAAAGTAAGAACTTCCAAGACAGGAGAAATGGCCACTGCTTACCTAAGTCCAGAATGCTGGGGGGTGGGTATGCATTCATGTCCTCTCTCTGTTTTGTATATGTGATTGTCATTAGCTCCTTTAGCTTCCCTCTCTCAGTTGCTCTTAGCCCCTCTTGATTGAATATATTCACCATTTATTTAGTCTTTTCTTCAAGTGATGCTGATGTTTCTCCCGCTGGGTACTCCTGTGGCTGACAGCTGATACACCCATAACTGTCAATTCTAGCACATTTGGCAACTGATGGCTGGTCATCATCACTGGCCTGAGAACACCTGGGCTTCCTTAGACGGGAGAGGGTGTTGCCTCTATTGACATACTCAACTCTGGTCTTGAGCTGATTCAGTACACTGAAGTATCCACATCCAATTATTTCTCCCTCAGTTTTATCTAAAAAGCTGCCTGGATACTTCTGGGTTATAGCTTTTGCTACTGCTGTGCAGTCTCTGCGTGTCGGGTTCAAGGAGTGTTCTCTCATGGAATCGACAGTGACTTTCACCATGTGTCGGCGATCTTCTGCCTCTGGTTTCTTATCAGCGTCAATAGCTCTTTTGAGAGTGGGCCTCATTTTGTCCCATGGCACCTGGAATGTGTCCAACCAAATGCTGTTCTCATATAATCTGGCTATTGGACTAGTAAAAGACAGCTGGAGGAAGGAACCCTTTCTGCCACAGGCGAAGAAGTGGCCAACGGGGGACTTCTTTGATCTGCATACAAATCAGTACAAGCACAAAACCAAAAGTGAGAAATATATTTGCCTTCATTGTGCAAGATTTTTGGAATCATTTTCAAGATATAAACAACATATTCAACATTTACAAACAAAGCATATCAAAATAAGCAGCTATACGGAAAGTCTTACCCTTTTTGGAGCAATGAATAATTTTTCTGCACTGAATGGGTGTTTGCAGATGTCCGTCTCCCTCTGTAATGAACTGTAGATCATCTGGTGTTTTCACACCAAACTTGGACACCAACTCAGTAACCAGTCTCCAGTTTTTCTCCATCTAGCTGTGGCAGAACTGTCTTTATCGCACTCTTAATACATTCCATTAATTAGTCTTTTACCTTTGTTACGCCTGGTCTAGGGGAACCTGGACGCAGCATAGTATAAGGTCTCCAACTCCCAAGAACGACCAGTTATGCCAGGGGTGTCAAACATACGGCCCGCGGGCCAGATCCGGCCCGCCACGTCATTTTATGTGGCCCGCGAATCCCCCAGCAAAAAAAAAAAAAAAATTTTTTTTTTTAATTTCTTTTTTTTTTTACAAATATTAAAAGTTAGATGTGAAAATAAAAATATCCCCATTGTTGAAATTATGAGATGAGCCATTTGCGCCGCCGGTCTCGCCGGGGGCTATTTTGTGTTCATTCGCACTGGACGCGCCGGAGAGGGGGCGTGGCTTATCGCCCTGAAAGCCGTTCAACTGTCTGCCATTAACCATGGAAAAAAGAGCCTCTATTTCTGCTAAGTAGGTGTTGAGGAAGTCACAGATATCCCGGGAAACTAAACTAAATGTTAGAAGTAGTTACATTTACACCGTCTTACATTTACAACCGGCCCCTTGAGGGCGACCGTGATGCTGATGTGGCCCCAGAGTGAAAATGAGTTTGACACCACTGAGTTATGCTGTAATACAGTCCATCATATTTATTCTTTACATCATTGGTAGTAATATACGTCAGGGTGAGCCTGGCCCAAAACAATAAACATAACAATCTTTATTAATACCTAATCTACTCCCAAACTGAACAAAAGAAAAGACAGGCAGCTTACATAACTCCCTACCCAAAACAGGAGAAAACAAAAGAGCGGCTCACCCCTACCACTACATGGACTGTTAGCTATAGGATGTGATAGGACGGTCGCCCTGATCTGTTTCGCAATGATCCCTGTTGCGATGCAGCACATGGGAGCCGGGGAGAAGAGAGAGAGACGCCGGCCGGCCTCCACAGGTGCCTTCTTATGTCCCGTCTGAGTCCCCAGTCCAATCACCTCTCATCTACCGGATACACAGAAAACAGTCACAATACACAGCACCACCCTCGGGCAGGGAGGCACACAGCATTTATGATCCTATATCATGACCCCCCCACTTAAGATCAAACATTTATTCCCTCCAAGAAATGTTTTCTCAACACCCTATACGGGACAACGCATCCGCTACAACATTATCCACTCCTTTAATCCTCGTTAAAGGGGTTTTTTGGGGGAGTTTTTCCTGTTCCGATGTGAGGGTCCCGGGACAAGAGGATGTCAAATGTGTACATATTGTAAAGCCCTCTGAGGCTAATTTGTGATTTTGGGCTATACAAAAATGAATTGAATTGAATATCGATGTTAAAATCTTGGAGCAGCAGTGACCAGCGCATAAGACGCTGATTGTTGTTGCGCATACGTGACAAGAACACAAGAGGATTGAGATCAGTGTACACTACAACCGGTGTCGAGCTGGAACCAACATAAACTTCGAAATGCTGCATCGCCAAAAGCAATGACAACGATTCCTTTTCGCTAGTGCTGTAATTCACTTGATGTTTATTAAATTGCTTAGAGAAATAACAGAGGGTGATCAATGCCATGACCATCTTCCTGCAAAAGAACAGCACCCGCCCCATGAGCACTGGCATCTATCTCCATTTTGAAGGGACGCGTAAAATTAGGCGCAGACAACACAGGCGCGCTGCAGAGCAGCACTTTGGCAGAATCGAATGATTCCTGACACGCAGCAGCCCAGACAAATTGGCTGGAGGGGCTCAACAAACCAGTGAGGATTGTAGAAAAATATGAAACCATAAAAGTATAACCATCACAACATATAGCTTGTTTGCTTTATATAACCATCATAACTAGTGCTGGGCAAGTTAACGCGTTAACTAATTAACGCCGACAATTATTTTAACGTTAACGCAGTTTTAAAAAAATTATTAAGCGGACATTTTTAACACAAGAACCGGCCGACCAGCCAGCAGCGAGCGGTGAACAGCTATTTGTGTGGCGTCTCTTCCTGTTTCCTTCACCTACATTCCCCTGGGTCCTAAGTCCCTCCACGTACAGCTTCTTATCACCCTGTACCAACATACATTTATAATAAATACCACACATATTACGGTAATCAGCATTGCATATGTGTCTGACCAATATACCAAAAAAATAAATGATTAATTTAAATTATTTTTTTAGAGTTTTTAAAGTGTTTTTGTTTGGAATCACTAAAGCATATCATTTAGTTATCGCGACTGACAATTTAACAAAAAAAAGAAAAAAACATGACGTAGATAGGTTTGCAGTTTTCAATGTGTATATTTCAAATTGCATCTATTACACACATTAAGATAAAGTTGTGAACACCGGCTGAATATCTATTATCAGAATCATTATAACTGTATTTTAACTGCTACTTATGCGTTTAACGTGTTTGCAAACATTATTATTGCAAATATTATTGCACTTTTGTTCATATAGCAGTACTTTTAAAATAAAAGTGCCCAATACACTACTTTTGAATTCATTGTTGCATTTTGCCATAACAATCACAAAGTTTCTAAGTTTGTTATGTTAAAACTAAGTACATTGTTCGTTACTGTGATTTTCTACAGCAGGTTGTTCATTACTGTGATTTTCTACAGTACCTTTTTGGTTGCTGTGTTTTTATACAGTAAACAAGTTATTACTGTGATTTTCACAGTAAAGCTTTGACTACAGTAATATTTGGTTGAATACACATTATTTTACTGGGAAATAGTATGCATTAAGTTACTGCTCACAAACACAGTATATTACTGTGGATTTCACAGCCGTTTTTTACAGTGTACTTTCAGATTCTGCTAACATCATCTCCATTGATTAATCTCCAAGAGATCTATGTTTAAGTGGTCTTTTGATACATTTTAAAACAAACGGAAATAACAGCGCACGTTTCGAGAAATCATTTGTTCGAAGGCATTCATGGTGACGTACACAGAAAGTGACGGAAGTTTCAGGGTAACCACATCTATAGCACACTGCCTGGCCAATCACCACTTGAACTGGGATCAGATTGTTGGTTTTGAAAAGTTACAAAAAAGCTGGAACATAGCATACTGGCGCACTATTGGTTGGTGAATCAGGGGATCTGGAGCCAATCGCAGACGGTGTGGGGGTACATAAAGGCTGAGGCTGTTAAATGCATTGATCAGATCATTATTTGAATTGTTTGGTATTTTCTTTTGAGTGTCCGATTTGGCGACCTCTGGATCTCTCTGCTCTTTGCAGATGATGTGGTTCTGTTGGCTTCTTCGGAACGTGACCAGTAGCATGCACTGGTGCGGTTCGCAGCCAAGTGTGAATCGTTCGGGATGAGTGTCAGTACCTCCAGGTCTGAGGCCATGGTGGATCGTGACCTCTGGATTGGGAGTGAGTCACTGCCCCAAGCAAGGACATTCAAGTATCTTGGGTTCTTATTCACAACCGAGTACATTGCTAGTTGGTTTGTACTTCTGTTCTGGACTCTGACTGAAGTGCAATATTAAGTTGCTACATTATGCAATGTCATCTGATTTGATACTATTTCGCCCTCTCCCATGGACCAACTTCAGACACAAACTTTCTTCCATGGCAACGTTTTTCTTCTTTCCATTTTGCTTCCTTTTTAAATAACTTCAATTTCTTTGAAATGCAACTCCACCCCTGCAACATTGTGGCGATAAAAGCCCTTCAAAGAAAAAGCAATATTAGGTTTAGGCTCATACATATGTCATTAGGTGATTCGTATTTAATCACAGAACCATATCATGTGGTGGTGAGGCCTCAGTTGATTTGACTGAGTTTCAGATAGCGACTTCATGAGGTTGACCTATCGAAAGTGTCTTGCAGTCTAGGAAATGAGCTAAAAACTGCTTGACAGCCTGATGAAAAGAAACAAAACAACTCTTCTCTCCCCGGATGTCTCTTCTGTTTTAAGCACTTCTGTCTCTGTCCATCTCGTTCTCTCTTGTGTCTCTCCGTCTCCCCTGGCTCTCTTAATAAATACCCTCTCTCAAAACCCAAGCCCTCCAACCTCTCCCTCTTTGTCTCTCCTCATGTCTCCCTCCCTCCTTCTCACCCTGGCTTCTTAGTGCCTTTCTCCCTTCGGGCCTTTCCGTGTCATTGCTCCAGTCCTGGATTCAAAATGTCATTGAAGTCATTGCTTTAAGAATTCATTTCAATTAGACCCAGTCACCCTGGGACTCTCAGTCATTTCTTCTTCTTCTTCTTCTTCTTCTTCTTCTTCTTCTTCTTCTTCTTCTTCTCACTTTTCAGTTTACAAATGCAGGCTACTTTACACCACTGTTTCATTGTTTTCTCCTCAAAGAAGCTGGTAATGATTATTTAAGTTTTTATTTTAAATGCAGATCATTTCTTTCTAAATCTTAACAACTTGTAACTTTTATTCATACCAATGAAATATAGTTGTTTTTAAGTGTGAACAGAAACCAAAATGTAATTTCGGCCTGTGTTAACTTGATTTATTTACAGACTCGCACATCATGGTCCAGGAAACAGAGTTGGACTTCAGGTGTAACTGTGGTGGTAACGCATCCGGTCAGCAATCGGCCTTTGTGACACTGCCCGCGTGAGTGACATTTATTCCTAGTGTAGTCCATTAACCAATGGTGTATTCTGATTATCAATGAACTGATTGAGTAATTTATGAAGCAAATATTCCAACGATCTTTTGGAACCGGCTCATCTTTTCTTTTTCTTCTTATTTCCCGTCGACAGAGTGCTGATGCTGCATGTTAAGCGTTTCTGCTACACCCCGTTCCTGCAGCTGGAGAAGCTGAGTGACCCAGTCGACCTCTTCAGGGAGCTGATGGTGACCTCCGGCCAGATGAGAAAGAACTCAACCCGAGTTCAAATAGTGAGGGAAACATTTTGGTCAGTGTGTGTGCTGGTGTTTTGTGTGTGTGGAGCTAACTGCTGCTAACTGTGTTCCCTCTCAGGCTGAAGGCTGGTACAGCCTGGTGAGCATCAGAATCAGAACCATTTATTGCCAAGGAAGTTTGCACCTACAAGGAATTTGTCGTGGCGGGAGGTGCGTAACGTTTAACAATAAACAATAACATTAAACTATCAACAATCAACACAGTGCAAGAAATAGAAACATTCTAATTTACAATAAAATATAAAATAAAGTGCACAACAAAACAGATAACAGGACTGTAAAACAAGTGAAGTGTAAGTGAAATGTTAAAAGTGATGAGTGTGTTTAAATAAAGAAACAGGGATGTGCAGGGGAGAGACCAGAAGGAAATGTCCTGGGGATGAGGGGGACACGGGCTTTGTTAATGAGCCCGACTGCGGACGGGAAGAAAGTGTTTGAGTGGCGTGAGGTCTTAGTCCTGATGGACCGCAGCCTCCTGCCAGATGGAAGGGGCACGAACAGATCATGTCCAGGGTGAGAGGGGTCGCCCACAATCTTTCATGTTCACTTCAGGGTCCTTGAAGCGAACAGGTCCTGGAGGGACGGCAGATTGCAGCCAATCACCCTTTCAGCAGAGTGAATGATGCGCTGCAGTCTGCCCTTGTCCTTGGCTGTTGCTGCAGCGTACCAGACCGTGATGGAGGAGCAGAGGATGGACTCAATGATGGCTGTGTAGAAATGCACCATCATTGACTTTGGCAGCATGAATTTCTTCAGCTGCCTCAGGAAGTACATCCTCTGATGAGCCTTCTTGGTGATGGAGCTGATGTTCAGCTCCCACTTGAGGTCCTGGGATATGATGGAGCCCAGGAAGCAGAAGGACTCCACCACGTCGACGGGGGAGCCACACAGGGTGATGGGGGCTGGTGGGGCTGCGTTCTTCCTGAAATCCACAACCATCTCCACTGTCTTTAGAGCGTTGAGCTCTAGGTTGTTCAGACCGCACCAGGACCAGATGGTCCGTCTCCCACCTGTAGGCAGACTCATCCCCACCAGAGATGAGTACAATGAGGGTGGTGTCATCCGCGAACTTCAGGAGCTTGACGGACTGGTGACTGGAGGTGCAGCTGTTGGTGTACAGCAGGGGTGTCAAACTCATTTTAGCTCAGGGGCCACATGGAGGAAAATCTATTGTCAAGTGGGCCGGGCCGGTAAAATCATGGCATAATAACTTAAAAATAACGACAACTTCAGATTGTTTTCTTTGTTTTACTTTGGTCCAAAATAGTACAAGCACATTCTGAAAATGTACACATCACAAATAATCCTCTTGACAAAACACTTCAAGCTAGTTGAAAATTCTGAGGAAAAAATTGGTGCAATTTCAAGAACACAATGCCTCAGCGATTGGAACTTAGACTTAGTCTCAGTGTATCTACAAAGCAATTAAACTTTAAGTCACAGCCTATCTGGGATTGAACAAAATAAAAATAAATAATGAATAAATAAATAAAACAACTCTTCTAGGTATCAAATACCTCATTTGTCATTTCCACATATTAATCCTGTGCAAACTCGACAAACCATACAAACTGAGGTAGAAACTATTTAAGAGGGTTGAGTTACTCCCTGCCTTGTAGGCTAAACTATTTATTGATAGAAAAATAAAAGCTGTGCAATGCATGAACAATTTCAACAAACCAAACTTATGAACTGAAGTGACTGACATTACAGTAAATCACACACTGTTCACTTTCTTTAAATTTCCACAGAAGACAATCATTTTCACAGAACTATATCAGGGTGCAGTGTCTCATGCAGCATTTTAAGTGGGGTTACGCATTGTTTATTTCACTCCTGAAACCTGGCATCTTTTAGCTTTCACAAGTGCATCAATATCAGGCGTCACATCTTGAGTGGCAGCCACTTTCAGGATGTTGTTCAAGTGCTTGTGCGTGAGCCTTGAGCGCAGCTTTGTTTTATTGATGCTCATTACAGAGAAAACTTGCAGCCCATAGTTGTGGTCTTTCTCTCTGAGAAGGCTGTCAAACTGACGGTGATTCAGGCCTCTGGATCGGATGAAATTAACAGTTTGGATGACCACCTTCATGACGTTATCCATCTTTAATGACTTGCAGCACAAAGCCTCCTGATGCAAAATGCAGTGAAAAGTCCAAAAATCACGTCCTCCATTTGCAGTCTGCACTTTCTCTCTGCACTTTGTCACAACACCTGCTTTTTTCCCGATCATTGAGGGCGCACCATCTGTAGCCAGGCTGACAGCACGGGACCAGTCCACTCCGACCCTGTCCAGGGCGCCGACGAGTGCGGTGAAAATATCAGCTGCTGTTGTAGTATCCGTCATTGGCACCAACTCCACGAACTCCTCGGTGACAGTCAAAGTGTCATCAACTCCGCGGATGAATATGGCCAGTTGCTCAACATCTGTAATGTCCGTGCTTTCGTCAATTGCAACTGAAAATGCAATAAATTACTTTACTTTGCGCTTCAATTGGCTGTCCAAATCCACCGAAAGATCAGAAATCCTGTCTGCAACTGTGTTTCTTGTCAGGCTGATATTTGCAAAAGCCTGGCGCTTTTCAGGGCACACAATCTCCGCAGCCTTCAGATGCATGTTTTCACAAATTCCCCCTCGCTAAATGGCTTTGAAGCCACTGCAATTTCATTAGCAATAAGGTAGCTGGCTTTCACTGCAGCGTCACTGATTTCTTGGCTATGAGTAAACACAGACTGCTGTTTCTTCAGACCCGCCAACAATTCATTCACCTTCTCTCTTCTCTGTTGTCCTTGAAAGTTGTTGTATTTGTCGGCATGAAGACTCTCATAGTGGCGACGAACGTTATATTCTTTCATCACTGAAACCTGATGTAAACACACCAAACACACAGCTTTCCCATTAAATTCCGTGAATAAATAGGAGGATGACCATTTTTCTTGGAACAGTCTGCACTCTGTGTCCACTTTTCTCTTTTTTGACAGAGACATTTTGGGGCAATGAGGGTGTCAAAGCACGTAATCGTAATGGTTAAATCGGGCAGGCAGAATGACAAGCTAGCTCCGGACTAGCTGTAGCCTTCTTGCTCAGCCCTGGTATAAACAGTTTGCTTGCTTAACAGAATTGCTATTGCGACATCCAGTGGACACATTTAGAACAGCAGTTTCTTTCATTGAAAAATTGCAGCTCATTTTTATGCTTCGCAAAATCATCTCGCGGGCCGGATTAAACCCGTTGGCGGGCCTGACGTGGTATCAACTGAGCCTGGCGTGGTATCAACTGAGAGGGGCGTGTCATCATGAGTGACAGCATAACAACGAGGGCTGAGGAGTTCCTCAACCACATTGCCTTCAGGTAACGTGGGCACCACGAGAATTATGATTCAACACTTTCTATACACCATATTCACGTGATTGAAAGTAAAAAAAATTACGCTAGTGCCAAAATTCTATTTAGCAAGCTGTTTTAGCCTCTACTTGGGACGAATCACAGTAAAAGAGCAATAAACTATGCCATATTGTGCCGTTCAACTACCACACTTTAATATCTGACTACCGCACTTCCACACACCACTGTGAACGCAGCGATGGCGTCCGCTCCACCTGGACCGCCTGCTGGCGCCAGCACGCAGGTAAGAAATCAAATTAATTTTTTTATAGATACTAGAAATTATCCTAAATATTATAATGATGATTGTAAGATAGCGTCATACATAAAGGGAGAAGATTTATTTAAGTGGGGATTTCGCCAAAGCTAGAAATTAAGCAACTAGCTTAATGCTGTTAGCTTGTGTTTGTGAATTGTTCCCTCCTTACACTGACCAGCTCAAGTCCTTCAATGTGTGTTGTCTTTCGTAACAGAATGTCGACTATAATTCGACAGTGGCTGCAGCTGCACAGAGCCTTATAAATGTGCTCGCACAGAACCTCTCTCAGGGACAGCAAGAGCAAGGAAGAACACAGCAAGAGCCATCGTCTTCTGTAGAACAGGACATGGCCAGGTTTTAGTTTTTATGGAATTTCATTTTTCATGTTAATTTAATGGTAGTTTGACTAGTTCATATGTATATTCATCATATTTTAATCAAATTGTTTTTTTTAATCATGTAGATCTTTCCCTGGGTTTTTCACAAGAAAAAGTAACCGTGGAAAGCGAATGATGCAGAGTCTAAAGACCTGTGGCACAGCATCCACAAAGACCTGGAGGCCTTTTAGTTTCCATGCATACCTGTTGAACATTAATGCAGAGACAACCCCAACCTTCTCTGAAGAGTTTGACCTTGCCCAGGCAGGACTTGGAAAAAGACATCTCAACATGTCCAGGGATATGGGCCATGAAGAGGTATTGCATAAAGAAAACATATTAGTTACAAATTGCACAATTGTTTATATTTGAAACATGCAACTTCATCCTAGTGTTTGGCTTTTCTTCAAGCATGTAGACATCACTTAGTCCCTATGTTATTGTTCTTTTAGTTCTTCAGACTACTACAAGATGAGTATCCTAAGATGCAGGGGCTGACAGGAGGATGGCTACTCTACAAGGCTACAGGTAGAGAAAACTTGTTATATAAATTCCATTGTAATACATTGCCATTCAAATAAGTAGCCCAAACAAACACAACTGATCTAAACAATGTTGCATTTACAGGTGGGCAGGGTAAAAGGAGACTGATAATGATTCCTCCTGATTCTCATGGATACACTGGGACCCTAATTCACAGTGTTACAGGGTCAGGGAGAAACACCCTGTTTATTGTGCCTCTGCAACATGAGTTTGATGTAAATCCGTTACCTCCAGATACCATTGAATTCAAAAGTATGCCAAAAGCACAATGCCAAACGTGCAAAGTGAGTTTCCCTTTGCAGATTTTGGCCCTCCATGTTCAAGAGTGCATGGATTCTCAGTCGGCAGCAGAGGATATTGAGGTAAATCTAGCTATGAAATACTGTATATGTGATGTTGCATTGTGCAAGTTTAACTTACGTTAACTTTTGATTGTTGTCCAGTGAGTTATAACAGCATATATGTGGGTCATTTTTTATATTTTAGGCATGTCAAAGTGAGGTCCAGTGACAGCCCCCCCTGTGCACCGTGACACGGAGACATCTATTGAAGAGGTACGGTACTTAATGTTGTTGAAGTGCATTGTGAAATGCCTACATCAACTTTTTGGTTTGGGACAGTCGCTAATATTCAAACTGTTCTATGTTCAACAGAAGGTTCCGTGTCCTATCTGTTTCTTTAAATTCACACCACAGTTCCTAGAGATCCATGCTAGCAGGTGTGGAGAAAGGTATTTGATATGGTGGACGTTTCTGTACATTCTTAATGTTTGTTACTTACAGTACTTGTTTTTTCTATTAGTACCAATACATGTCTCCCTTGTACTTTTTTTAGAGGAGCAGAAGATCATAGGATTGCTGAGACAACGTCCATGAGCCCTGGCAATGGAGAGGAGCAGATCAAGAGGTAAATACTGTGTTGTCCTGATACAAAAACGTCTTCATCCTACAGAGCTTTTGTATTCAACATTAGCAGTTAACATCTGGAAATTTTGAGTTTTTTTGGCAGTCTTGATGATGTATTGGACACCATTTGTCAAAGAGTTGACGTAGAGAATCGGTTCAACATCCAAATCTCAAGAACAAACATTGTGGAGAGAGGCCTTCTACAGTGGCAACGTCAAAAGAAAAATTCACCCACTGCTACTCTGAAAGTGACCTTCTTTGGGGAGGCAGGGGTAGACACAGGTGCTCTCCGAAAAGAATTTCTCACAGGTAAAACAAAAACATATATATTTGCATTCTTATACACTATTGAAAGAGTTTTAGGTTTCAGCTCATGAGTGATGTCATACTTTGGTTAAAAGGGCAGCTAACCCAAGATTCATGTAGACATTTTTCACTTTTATCTTAAAAATATCGTAGTTATAGAAGGACCTCTATCCTTGAGTTGTATGTTATACTGTTAATCGTGTTAGTTCATTTTTCCATAGTGTACATAGAAATAGAATACAACATTATTTACAGCAGTGACTCTTCTCAACAACCCAAATTAGAACCCCCCCCCCCACTAAAGTCAAGCTGACTACATACAAATATAGTCAGACGGTTTTTACATTTACATTTTGTTTGAACTTTCAATTAAACTATTCCGGTCCAAAGTAATTGGCCAGTAGTTAATTTTTGTGCTGTCGCAGATTAGAAGGCCACAATAACACAATAATAAAATACTACTTGACAGAGAAGTTGAGCACCACAGGAAATGCTGTTTGTACTTCTGTGTATAGAAATGGTGGCAGGGATTGAGGGTCGTTTCTTTGAGGGACCCCAACATCAGAGGAGCCCACGATACTCTCTGACTGACTTTGACAGTGGCCTGTACAGGTGTGTATGTTTCTGTGCAAGTAAGGACAAACTATTCATTTTTGTTGGACCATAAGTAATACATTCATGCTCAATTTGCGTAAATAGGACTGTTGGAGAGATTTTGGCTGTTAGTTTGGCACAAGGTGGCCCAGCCCCAGCCTTCTTCAGCCCATGGAGTTACAGTTACCTCTGTAGTGGGCAGATAAACCCGACAGTTCTCAACAGTGATGCAGTGGCAGATGTCCAGTTGCGTGCATTAATTGAGCAGGTAAGACATGGTAGACATGCTGGGTTAATGAAAAAAAGCAGTCCTTGTCAAATGATATTGCCATATGTTTACATAGCATATGGCACATGTTCCTGAAGATGTAATCGAGATGACATTTTTTTTTTCATTTTCAGGTTGAGTTGTCGACTGAGCATTCAATTGAAGGCCTATCTGATGAAATCTGTAATTGCGGATATACTGGAGTTATCTCGGTTCAAAACAAGGAGTCAATTGTTCGGTATGCGAGGACATATGTATTATACTTTCCTAAACATAAACACGAGTACAGTTTTATAGGAATTATTTTCCTTTCTACTGTTGTAGTGCCATACTCCACGCAGTGCTGAGGTTGCAGCCTATGTTGGAACAACTAAGGGAAGGCCTGCAGCTGTATGACCTTCTTCTGCTAATCAGGAAGTACCCAGATATCTGCCAGCCCCTGTTTGTTCCTGGGGAAGATGTAAAAGTGAGCAAAACAAGAGTGACCATTTATTATTATGAACAAAGAACACTTTCTATGAAATTTCATAATGAATGTGTGTATATAATTTGCATCTTGATTTTATTTCATCATAGGTCAATGCAGAGTTTGTAATGGCATCCATTATTCCTCAACTGAGTGACAAAGGGACTACCAGGCATCAGGTTGAGCTGGAGATGATCAACTTCATCCAGGACCTGCTTTATGAAGCTGAAGGTCTATAGTTTGTGATTTCCTGCAAATGAAAAAATTCCAAAAGCTGTCAAATTTGAGTGTTTACGTGACACAAGATTGAGGAATTTGTTGTAGTATTTAAAAATAGCCAGCTACCCCTGTGGTTATACTGGTATTGAAGAAGTGATATTGTCCCTGAAAAAGCTTGATGGCGGTAACAGGTATTATTTGCCAGGGTACTTTGTGTTTTAAATCAGAGACCAGCCCTGTCACAATATTTATTTTGGCTGAGCAAAGCCATTATCACAATAAGCATAGATATAGATTGTGATGGAAGAAGTAATTTTTGACTTAAGTAAAAGTAGCTATACCACTGTAAAAAAAAACTTTGTTTCAAGTAAATGTCCTGCATTCAAAACCTTAATTATGTCAAAACAAACTGAAATTTCAGGAACAAAATGCAAAGTTGGACAATAATGAAAAACAATATTTTTTTGTTGCACCGTGTTGATTATTTTTATTAGAAAAAAAATCAAGAGATCAACTTTAAATTCTGCTCATTTCCCTGAAACTGTGTGGGTGCGTCATGCTTTAATTGTGTTCCTCCATGGTTAGTGTGTGTGTGTGTGTGTGAAGAGGTAACGGTGAAGAAGCTGAGCAGTGTTTTCCTTTGTCTTGATATCAGCAATAATCTCCCATTAGTCATTTCTATCGCCACGCTGCAGTGGTGATGGTACCGGGGGGGGGGTTTGAAGGAGGTGGGAAAAAAGAGGGAGGAAGCAAATAGAAGGAACGAGAGTGGTGGAAAAAGTAGAATATAAAAAATAGCACAGAAGTTAAAAGACAGGGAAGAGAGAGAGAGGGGTGACATAATAGAGAGACTGAGGAAGAGAGGAGGCAGAAAGAGGAAACGTATAATAGAGATGCAGAAATAGATGGAAAAAGTGTAATAAAGGAGCGGTTCACTGATGAACTGATAAAGATGCATCGCTCTCCTTTCTCCATCTGTCATTTGTTCCTCGCTCCTCTCCTCCTCTTCAATCACTCATCCTCTCTGCATCCCATCATTTTCTTGATCTGTCTTATTATCACTCTCTCTCTCTTTGTGTCGTCCCTATCATTATTTTCATGGCTGATTATAATTTCAGATTCAAGCCGGTGGCATCTGACATTACAACGTGGCTGTTGATAAGTCAGTTTATATTGTGCGTAGGTTATTTCATGATATGTTGCGTATGGAGTCTCGAAGTGGATGAATTGGATATAATACTTCAATGAAGCAGCAAATTGTGATCAACTTCTTAGTGTGAAAATGTGCTTGAAAGTGCCACATTGAGGTGCAGATGGGAAGTCAGAACACAAAACAGCACAGTGCTTGTTGCAGGAACGCAAAAGTTCTGTGTAGCCTTTTTCTGTTTGCTATTTTTCATTGATGTTGCTAGGTAGTAGCTATGTAGGAAGGTTACATCACCAGACCCATTTGAATACCTGCCAAACATCTTCAAACCTGCAGCTCCAGCAGCTTCAACTGTGAACACTCTTCTCTTAACGCGGCCAAAAATGGTTCACCATTAGTTTTTATTACAGCACAGTACAGCACTTTATTTTTTTACAACATCTAATTATGACCGCATGAGTACAACACGAACCTATCCGTTCAACTTTTGCCGCACCTCGTTGTCAAAGCAGGATAACTCATTCTTTGCGCTTTTTAAGATTTGACTCATCATTGACAATGTAATAGCTTCCCTTTACAAGGAGACTGGAATTTAATAGGAGGGATGAGGAAAGGTACTGTGCATAACTTCAGTACAATACGTTAATCTGGCCACCTGAGATAATATGGAGCAGGAGATAAGGGATGTAGTGTGTTCATGTTAATTCAGGTGTTTAATGTTTGGGGAGTGATTATGAATGGAGGTGTTTGTGAGGCTCCTTGGGGATATTTAAAACTGTGGAACAAACGTCAGCGAGTAACAAATTCTCACCAGCAGTTTTGAAACACCCAGTCACCAGCGGAGAAAGACAGTACATAGTACTCTCTTTTTCTCATGATCGCTGATGTAATGACTGAGGTCTCCACTGTTCAAAGTACATGACGTGGGGCCTTTATTTAGGTTGTATATAACACATAACATATGTATTTGGGACTTTGTATTTGGTAAGTGTTACACAACTGTTTACCTACTACTTTTAACCTGCATATACCTGACTTGCACAAGTTAACTGTTGTACAATACATGCTGCATTGAGAGTTATACAGTGCTTTTATCCAAAGTGCTTTACAATTTGTCTGTCACTCACAAACACATGCACGCACACAATTTGTGTAACTTTGAGTGGAGCGACTAATTCAATATGAACGGATACACAAACATTTTAGATGTTGAAGAACTTTCAGCTGTCTGTGTCCAATGTGAAACAAGTCAATGTCGACATCATTTTTTTTTTATGTAACTGGTGTGGCCTAAGGCTAGTTGTGTAACAAGCATACTTATTTTATCTAACATACATAATATTCAACCAAACCATAGTTTTTTAACCCAAACTATGGCATTTTCCTAAGCCAAACCAACTACTTTTAAGTAAACCTAATCACTTAGTAAACCTAATTTGGGAGTTTATTTCCTATGAATGCGTAGCTTAACTTTAAAGACAATATGCAAGAAACAAGTGGAAACTGACATGCATCCAACACTGATGCTAGAGGGGTACCAATAGCACCGTAGTTTGAATTGTAGTGCCATTAGTTAGTTGGTAGTGAGAATGTGTTGCAGCAGTAGAGAAAAAAACATTATAGAGGATACTGCAGTGTGAAGCAGGCCGTTTCATTTTTTTAGGTTGAACGTTTGAGATAAAATAAAACTTTAATTACCAAAATGAATTATTGTTTAAGAAGTCCGATCCTTTCGGTAGATATGGTGTCTTTAAAGATATGCTAAATGTGCTTTTCTACCTCAACTGACCAAGCACTTTACAATTTGCCTCTCATTCACTACCACACACAGACAGTGAGCTGCCATGTAATGCACTGGTCTGCTCAAGGACACTTGTGAACAGGAGGAGCCAGGGATCAAATCCCCAACTCTAATACTGGCGGAAGATCAGCTTTTCTTGACGCTGGGAAGAGAGGCATCTTAGCAGCTTATATTTCAAACGATCACTTTGAAATACAGAGATAACAGTGAAGTAGTCATCAAACCAGTGTGACCATTTTTTGTCTTAATTTATCTTCTAATTATTTATATAGATGGTGTGTTCCTACACACCACCAAGTAGTTTTCAAAATGGCCAACGACTCAAGTCTATGAGAAAATGACAATTTTTCTCACTTGATTTTTTTCCAAAGTAAACAGTGTAAACATGAGTTCAAGGTCTTAATTTATAGTTTTAAGTCTTTTAAGTCTAACATAGATGATGAAGCAGGGTGTGCTAGGCATTGTCTGGTCTGGTTGTTGTCTACGATTTCATTTTATGACTTTAACCTTTTCACAATGTGTTTTCAGTTCATGGAAGTTAATTGTAATCATTTTTGATTGCCAAAAACTGTCATTCAGTGTTCGGGTGTACTTAGCTCCACCCTCTTCAAAAATAGAAGTCCACAAACCAATGGGTGATGTGATGATGACTACGTACACTTCTTATATAAAGTCTATGATGGAAACTTATGGCGGTTCGTAAGGCACAGAATTCACTAAAAGAAATTATGGTCAGCCAATGAAAATACAGTAATTTGTATGGTAATGGTCAAAAACTTACAAAACCATTGGTCTCATAGTTGTGGTTTACTAGTATGCTTCTTGTAATAGATGCAGCTAGGTATGTAGTTAATTATAGTTCAATGCTATGTGTCAGAATGGTAATTACACTGTATTGCAAATTGTAAATTTAATCATATGTTTGGATTAACCTCTTGAGGAGTGGTCGACCTGCTCTACATGCCGCTCTCAATTTTTAGTGGCAGTTACGTGTCTGCAAATCTGCAGATTTAAGAGTTGTTACTCTTGAAAACTGACTTGTAAAAAAATGTATCAAGGCATCAGTCTTAGGCCATATCCACATTAGGCCGTGTGTCGTTGGATGCAGAGTTCTCAAATAGAACCGATCTCCGTCCACACGGGAGTTTTCAGCATTATTCATCAGGTTGATCTGCAGCCGGGGAAGGCGGACAGCACGTGACCATTAACGTACACTGGGCATGCGCGTGATGGTGTAAACAGGAAGTGGATTGCTTGCTTAGTTAAAAAGAAATATGACAGAGTAATGAAGTACGTTAGTCTTTAATAATGAAAGGTTGTATTTGATACTTAAGATCTTCCTCTATAAACTCAAACAGACACCGTTCGTGGAAAGTTTTAGAAGTTTTATTTTTCAGATGTAGTTACAGCGCTGCGGGTCTGTCTGTCTATATATATATATATAGACAGACATATATATATATATATATATATATATATATATATATATATATATATATATATATCTCTCTCACATCAACTTTACTTTAAAATCAACACTTACACGGAAACGTTTACTCGATTATGGTCCATAAATGTGGTCAACACACGTCGATCACTCGCTTCCATGTGTTGTTGCCATGGGGCTGATGAATGTAACGTTAGCTCCATCGGGGTATTCCTTCATGAGATACGGCATCAGGGGATAAGCTGGGTCACCCAGCAGAAAAAACAGGGGCATCGCCGATCGCCGATGGTCAATCAGCTCGCTGATCGCTAGAATAACAGCTGCTTCTTCCACATGTCCGGCTGATAGCGTCTCTGGACTCGGGAATTGTCGCTCATCGCTCAAAGAATAGCTCGCCTCCTCCGCCTGTAGGGAATAGCAGCATTGTAAAATGACGCATTTAACTCCACAATAGCTGCTAGTACAGACAGCACAGCAAGCAAGGCTTGCCGTTATCCATGTTGAAATGAATCGCAGCTGGTCGCCGGCTGTTTGTTTTCTTCCGGGTACGGGTCACGTGATAGTGAGTGTGACGAATCAGGGACGGAGACGTCATGGCTGGTAATAACCAATCCAGTAGCGAGCACATGGATCGCGTCGGACTACATCCGTATACACCCGTATCTGACGTCTACGCTCAACCAAAACCCCGGAGGTCTCAAATAGCTCCAACCTCGGCGGAGTTTTCAGGTTCCTCCGTTTGGGGCGCTCCAAAACTCCGGCGTGGTGTGGCTGCTCAGTGTAAACGTAGGAAAACTGGAGGAAAACTGGAGTAATGTGGACTAGGCCTTACTCACGCTTGTTACCATTTTGTGACCTTTTTTTGCGTTACTATATCTCATGAATGTAGCTTGTTAGCTAGCTAGCAATATTGGAAGATGAGGCTCCCATTCCCCCCACAAAGCATTGATTGGTCGACTGTTTTTCCAACTCCACAGCACTAGACCTGGTTGAATTGCTCAATAAGTCGGAGATGCAGGCACAGATTAGGGAGTCTGGAACCACGCTAGCTAGGTGTGTTGTCACTGACATGGTCAGTGTGTATCATCATTATGGGTTAGTTTGCTATTGACAGTCAAAGACAGTCAGGGATCCATTTAAAGTTTAGCTTTTCCCCTTATCTTAATAGCAGGGTGTTTCATTTAAATTCTCCAAATATGTACTTTTCACTCTCTCTTATACTCTCAAAGTTGAACTTTCTCCTAATACATCCCCCCCAAACCCTCAAAGTTCTTTGTTTTGG
This sequence comes from Lycodopsis pacificus, assembly GCA_028022725.1. Classification (NCBI taxonomy): domain Eukaryota; kingdom Metazoa; phylum Chordata; class Actinopteri; order Perciformes; family Zoarcidae; genus Lycodopsis; species Lycodopsis pacificus. The sequence continues at coordinate 32,663,480 of CM051689.1, read as the reverse complement.
GGGTTTCTGTTATCCGGACGCAGTTTATTGGAATCTCATTAAACCAAAAAAATGAAAACAAAATGAAAAAAAACATGAGAAAAGAAAGCTGCCACTTTCTCTCTCTCACACACACACACGCCACACACCAACCAGCAAAACCGAACCACTTGGTGGAAATCACCACGGAGATAATTAGAGCCATGTCAAGATGAATATCTCTCACTTCAAGTCCCAAACAGCACTGATTAGCATGATCTCGGTATCACTAACAGACACACACACACACACACACAAAGAAAACAAGAGGCATATGGGTAGGTACACACAAACACACACACACTCTGTATTAGCAGCACCAATCCATTCCCCGGCCAACAGAGGGGCCTCGACACCCTTTGAACCAGTAAATCGCTTTCATCTCCTCTAATGAAACGCTTCAGAATTCTCATTGCTTTGCTTCTCTCCGCTCATCTGATTTTTTCTATATGCTACTCTGTCACTTCAGATCTTTTTTTCTGCCTCCCATCTCTCACAGTAACGCTGCTGCCAGGCCTGTGGCTTGCTTGGAGTTTAGATATAAAGTTAGCAGAGCGGTCATAATTTGGCCGTACACTGAAGAAGTGAGAAAACAAAGACTTCAGAGGAGACAAAAGAAACAAAGACAACAGATAAAGATAAAGAACAATAGACTTGAAGACATACATGAATAAAAGCAGCTTTTGTTTGGGGGGGGTTCAGCTTTACAACCTTAATTCCCCACCAAGAACAACACCCTGAGTCCTAGTCGGCCCCTCTGAGAAATTAGTAGACTTCAAACATGAAAATATGGAGAGAAAGAGGAATTGTCAACCACTTCAAGCAGACTTGATGAGAAACTTAATGAGTTGACGGGCTGTTAAAGTGATGAGACACATTTCTGAGCCGTATCTCAGAAGGCGTGAAAGGAGCCGCCATGTACAGCAGTTTAACACCAACGGGTAATTACCACCATCGTTTACAGACTAAACAAATGAGAGCATGGCAGAGAGCACAAGGTTTTCGGCAGCTATTACCTCTACACTGTTTTGTTTTGTTGTTTCATTTGTATTATGCACTCCAGTTCTACTGTTTGGACAGCATCACTTCACCTTCAGGGTAATAAACATGCTGTTTAAAACCTTTGAAAAAAAGCAATCCAAGAAAGGTAACACTTAATTCATGAGAATTTGAAGATATTTGAAGTGTTTGAGGGAAAGAACCCTAGCTGAACAAAACCAATGTTAGCAATGATTTGATTACATGCATGTGCCGTAATAATACAGTCCTAAACGATCAATGGCAAATCAATATAAAGCATCATTCATCATTCATCCTTTTTTTTTTTTTTTTTTTTTACAAATCTATACTATCAAATCACTTAGTGTAAATGTGAAAGATGAACCTACAGAAAATGATCACCCAGTTCTGCGGTTCTACCAGGCTTTTTCATATTACATTTCTTTACCTGGCCCTTTTATCCAAAGAGAGTTGCATTATTCTTGCAATCTCTGGGGTTGTATCCACATATTGTAAGTACATCAACTTCATCAAATACGCTGATCTGCTCCATGTGCTGCATTAAGAAACAATAAGATAATTTTTACCAACCAAACTTTGACTAATCCACAGTATTATGTCAGTTGTGAGATATTATTATAATATTTGCTAGTTGCGGGGGGGAAAATGATGAGCTCAATGAATATTCTAAAAAGGTTATGAAGAAACTCTTTGAGCACACCATTAGCATATTGTACACAATGCAATGTGCGTGGGTTAGCTGTCTATAAACTTGTATTGTTCCTTTGACAACTTGTTTGGCTGAGTCACGTGTCTTTACTCTGATAAAAATCACAACTATCATAACCATAAACAAGGAAAAAGGTTAATTTAACCTTTAATGGGCCTAAATCATGACACTTGTCAATGTGGTTGCTGATTGAATTATTGCTCGAAGTTGGTCAAACTAATCAAGCTGATTTAACCCGGTGAATTTCCCCATCGGGCTATCTAATGAACAAACGATTCACCGCTCGTTCATTTCACTCACAAGTCTGAGGCAGAGGGGAAACTTAAACGAAGAAACTTTTCAGTTGAGAAAGCTCAATGAGAGTCTCCTTTGATTCTTCGGCGTGATGTAATCACCAGACGGGAAAACCTGGAGTTGCTGCATTGATGAGACCCTGACTTTATGGACTCATTAGTCTAAGGATTTTTAATATCGGCTCTTTAATTGAATTATTTAAGGTGATTCAAATGTATAAAGCATCCCTGTCTCTTTTGAATCATCTTGTGGATGATTTCTGCCTGTAATCCATAATCAGCCATTCACTGCTGATAGACAGAAAAGTGGAATTGAATAAAAGAGTCTGAGGAGAAACGTGTCCTTAATATAGACTGTACTTTACTCACTCTGATTTCACATGAGGGCGGAATTTATTTGTTCCCCCATTTTTATTCAAGAGGCAACATTAACAGTCTGACTTATCGCCGACATTAATATGCTGCCGAGATGACGTTATTGAGAAGCCCTCGGCACTCACTGGCACACACACACACACACAGGCTTGTAATGGGAGCGCAAGAGCCACAATTAGAAAGTCGGTCAATTCCACGTTTTCAATTAAAACTTGAAAGGCAAAAAAAACATTTGACATTAATAAGTGAGACACATGCGGCCTCCGCTATGTCAAATCTTCCCTTAATTAATTGTAACTATATGAGTTTAAAGGGTCAAAAATGTCCTCCAGTTAGAAGGGCATAATTGTCGATACTTAATTCAAATAGGGAGAGATGCATATTGTACATTAGCATGTTAATTGAATCCCTTTGCATTGCTATCCCGGTGACATTAGTGTTTACGCCAAGATTAAATGAGGTTTATCTCTCTGCTTAATTACTTCCATGTGCTTTCTGTCATGTGGCTACTACATTGACGGTGGAATGTGGAAGACAGCATGGAGTCTATGTAAAACAGTTAAAAGTCATTGATGACTCAGTTTACACACAGGCTGGTAATCCAGTAATAGGACTGGGTTAGCGCTTCTTCAGACGGAGCAGCTTGACTCAGATGCCAATAATCCAATCAGCCCCCTCAGCTCTGTTTGAAAATGTTGGCTTTGATGGGATGATTCTGTGTGAACGGATGATCTCATCCAACAACTGCAAGCTGGATAAAAGAATGATGCACACCATATGGAAGAAGAAAAAACAAAAAAAGGATTGTGTACTTAACCCACAGAGGCTGTTTTAAGCCTTTATCTGCTGGCTGCCTCACTGCATGTTGTAGTTATGCATGCCGCTGTTCTCTTTAGGATACGTTTACTTGGCATGAATGCTAACATACACATTTAGGCATATTTTTTTTTTTATGAAAAGAAAAATGTCAAGTTTTTGTCTTGGTTTAAGGTTTTTGTTATCTCTGCCAGGAGAAACATTTTTTTTTAGTGTTCTTAAAAAATACTTATTGATTTAGACACATGCTGATGGGACTAATAAAGGCACACACTGCTGAGTACATGGCAGCTTAGTTGATTTCTTTATATTCGTGTCATGCACATAATGTGCCCGACCTTCATGGCTTTGTTAAACACCAAAGATATAGCTGCAGTGGTCAAACATTTCAATAACCCTCTAAACCCCAAAACTCGCCGGCTGGATTGAAAAGCATGTTTTTTTCAAACCATCGGCAGAACTACACCATTTATCGCAGCCAGAAGCTGTAACAATCGTCGTCATTAAAAATTTTGGACAGTTTTCAAACACGTGTGACCGACGCTTCCATCAGAAAAAGCAACCAAAATGAAGCCATGAATGGTGATATCGCATCAAAAACATTTTATTCTACATGCCTCAATTCAAATCTTTTACCAAATAAGCCGTTTGAATTGACTAGATCCTGTAAAAAGCATTCAATTCTGCGCTCTTCAGTACAACTAGGAAGCCATGATTGACTTGCCTGCAACAGTCACGTGACAACAACTCTGTGAAACTTGGACTGAACCGCAGGCTGTAAAGATTTAAAAAATGTGAATAGTTCAAATATAGCATGTAGAGCTTCCATTTTTTCACTTTAAGACACTTGAATTATATGTATATGTAGCCCTGGTGTAATAAGTTAGTTTTCAAAGAAAACAGCTTAAAACAATATTAACGGCAAACCATGGGTTAAACCAGAGGGAAAAAAATGAAAGAAAACACTGATAGTGTCTTCAGTGGAGCGAGGTGTTTCTGATTGGTTGTAGGTAAAGGAGAGGGCGGGGTTAAGGAAGGAGCGGGAAAAAAGGAGGGGAACTGCGGAAGGGGGGAGAGAGAGAAGGAGAGAGATAGATGGAGAACGGCAGAGAAATGCAAGGGGAAATCGTTTGTTTTGAATGTTTAGTTTTGGAGAACAAAACTGTTGACTGTGGACAGCACGGAATATTGATTGTTTGATATCAGTAGATTTTGCCGAGGGGTTTTCATTTTGATGAAAAGTTGTTCTGTTAAAGTGGTTGAGCTGCTGGATCAGAGGACTTCACGTCTGACAGGACGTTGTTTTTTTTCTCGACGAGGACTTCACCGCTGTTGCCGTCACCTCCGTGTTTTATCTATTTTGGACTACAAACTGTTTTTTTCCCCTCAAAGACTGAAGATGAACCGTTGAGGTTTTGGGTGCCTTCGCTCTGCTGACGATCAGGATGCGCGAGGCAGCCCCGCACCCGAGCTTACAGGCCTGCAACGTTTATTATTTTCATGTGAGTGAGTGTGAGTGGGGCCCATTGTTTTAAAGTTAAGAATCTGGTTCTATACACCGAGTCTGCTGTAGTGTGTTATTGTTGTTTTGTATTTGTTTTCCCCGAAAGGGTAATATTATTTGACCAGTTTAAACAGCACTCAGTAAACATTTGTTCTTTTCATCCCAAATCAGTTGTCTGTGGTCAGTTATTTAATCTGATGCTAAGTTTAAGTCTATTTGTTTATTAGGAGGGCAAATTAAATATCACCCAAATCAGGTGAACCTTCGGGTAGCTACCTTGAGATACTGAACCCAAACACCCCATCCCTCCAGTGTAAAGGGTAACCTAGGTCTACTCTCTATAGAGTGAAGGGGTGCTACATATAGATATGTGTTTTACAATTTTTGTCAAAGAAATGATTTGCATTCCTATCTTTCTTTATGATTTTATTATTGCATGGTAACTGTGTTATACTGCACACAAGACATTTTAGAGTTCTCCTTACTTCGAGTCATGATTGTTCTGTTTCTATAGAGGAGCACGACTTTTAAATTGCAATGAAAATCAAAGCCACAGAGAAAACAATGTGACAGAAGCAAAGAAATGCGCCGAAACTGCTTCGGGTTCAAAAGGTTAATTTACAAAATAACAGGTTATTTCACCGCTCGGTCTAAAACAGAACATTCTGCCGTCTCTCCAAGGCCTTGCAAATAAATTGTGCTCCAAAAAAGGTTCCTTTCCAAAAGCAGAACTCTAGTTTTTCGTTGTCGCTCAGGGAAAAGAAATCAACATAAATGGATGTCATTTTACGAAGTAGATCCCTTGCTTCCTCATACATAAGACAGTAAATGAGAATTTCACCGAGCTCACACAACAAACAAAGTATGTCCTTCCCAGGAGTGGCATGAAACCTGCCCGGCCCTAGGGCTAATGGTAATCTTCCTTCGTGTAACTGTGCACTCAGCTTAGTGTCTTTGTTGGAGCTATTTATTTGATATTGTAGTATTGTTTATTTATTGTAGATGTTTCATCCATTAAGATTATTTTTCTCTCTAATAGTAATTTGTTTAGTTATATTATTTTTTGGGTAATTACTGTGGGCACCTGTTGCTATTTAAACAAATAGAAAGATAGGACCAGCTGCACAGCAGCATTGCACTGCACAGGACAGGAGAGACAGCACGACAGGAGTTTTGTTTGTTTGCTTGTTTTATTTGCTTTATTTAATAAATACACAAAAATGGAATCCTGCTTGGACATTTCACTCTCTTCTGGCTGCGTAAGAATACCGACCACGGTGCATCAGTGGCGTTTGATTATTATTTGTTTAAGTTTGATTTAGCCGACAAATGGCCACTACAGTCTTTAATTTCGTTTTTTTGGCAAGATCGAATGAAATGTCTCCTGCGACGACTTTGAGCCGATTTCCTGCATTCGCTGCCAGTTGTTTCTCCGTTTGAATGAAGTGTGTTTGTGGCGCCTTGGTGTCTAAAAAGGAGGGGGGTTGAAAAAAACCCAATTGTGGTTTGTATTGATTGCAGATGGACCAGGTGGAGATCTGCACTGTACTGAGTAAACCTTTTGTAGTTTAGTCTCTTTTTAATGTTTTATTTTGACACTCACTCACTGTCATGTTTGTTTTACTTGCAATCTTAGTGTGGAACAAACAGGCAGGAAAACACGCATGTATTAGTTAATTAATCTCTTGTGTATTTGGCCCTTTGTGCCTTCCTCTCCTGGTGTCAGTTCATCATCAGTTGTACCCTGTGTACCTGCTTTGCTCCAATTTCCCGTGATTCCGCCTTCCATTTGTTTTTGGATTCATCTCCTGCCTTCGGACCCACTGCTGTGAGCCTTCTCGAGCATTAAATCATTGAACACTGCCGGCTGCACCCGTCACCAGTCTATTCAGGGTTTGGGTTCATTCCTGCGATTCTTGAATCGTGACGGTACAAGGTGACACAAGGATTAAATACACAAGGGACTAATTACCTCATGAAACAAGGGTGTGGCAAAAGCAGGCCGGAAAAAAACCCCACGCACACACAAAGACGGGAAGTAAAACCAAACATGGCCCATGGGGAGAGTAACTTTCAAAATAAAACAGGAAACAGACTAAAGACCATGACAGTTTGGAGCACACTGCAAATGCATATGAATGGGTAAAGGGAAGTGTCAGTGTTCCAGGGGTATAGAAACCTTGTTGATAGAATGTTCATTGTTCTATTCCATTGTTGGGCATTTTTGAGCCATATAGAGCATAAATTTAACACTCAGCTTGAAACTGGGTGTTCTCTCTCTACAGGCTGCCAATAGTTTGTGTTATTGTAGAATCTTGAAGTGTGTCGGTTATTCTGATGGTTGAACATTTGGGTTGTTCCTGGTATAGTTCTCACCTTGTTTCTGTCTCTCTGTGGGCATATTTTTGCCAAAGCGATAGCGTCACAGCCGTGCAAGATGCAGTCACGAAACTGTGTGTAGCTGAGATTAAAATGAAGGCCACAATCGAAGGAAGTGGGGAGGGCCGACCTGGGCAATGGAAAGTCATTCTTCATTAGCTTTAACTACTAAAACTACATTAGTCCACACACACATTAGTGTGTGTGTTCTGGTTTAACTGAACTCAGCTCAGAAGATGAACAGAACGAAGCTGTGTGATTTTTGATTGAAAATAAAAAAGGGTTAAGTTATATATATATATAACTATTGACCTGACAATATACATGTGGCACAATTGTAAAACGTTTCGAGTGCAAAGTATGTTTTTGGGTCGGCGGCTTGATTAAAATAGTACGAGGTTAGAAATACACCAGAGTGCAGTCCAATTAGATGATTACATGTTGTGGATGTACAAAGACTTGGTATAAAAGAGGGGGGGGGGGGGTGCGAGCCTCCATTTATGTTTTTGTACACTCAGTATATCAGCTTTCAAGTTAGGCAGAAGGGTTGTACTTGAAAGTTTTTGTTGCGAATTTTCCTCAATTTCAGCTCTTCGAAGTTTGCCATTTTCTTTTTTTTTCCCCAGAGTTGGACATCCACTGTCTCTCTGTGCCAGCCTTTCACTTGGTCCTGCTACTTTATACAACAGGTTAGCAGGTCGTTCCTCTTTTTGGGATCCACAGAGGCAAAGAGGAGAATGTTTTTTTAAGCTCGGCTATCCCCGACCGCTCACCCCAGGCTACTGTCAAATTGTCACATTTTCTCAAGCTCCGTTTTCACAAATCAAACCATCTCCATAGTGAGATTACCAGCACCATTGTTCATTTCTCAGTCTCTTATTTTTTTATCTGTCCGTCTGAATCTCCGTCTCTCCCTTTTCACAAGGTGCCCTCTTTACTGAGCATTGTTTCCCACTCGTATTTTCTCTTTGCATCGCCTTTTCTTCCACTTCTTCGCTAGCTTCTTCCTTCTTTCTCCTCCCCCTGCTGCTTCAAATTGGCCAAAAAACAAAAACGTATTGTATGTTTAATATTATTTAGCTAGATTTATTATACAAGATCCTTCTAAAATGTCGTGTTCATTCACTTTTTTGCCAGTTTGTTTTCTCTTTTGCTTTTTTCTTTATTTAGTTTGCTAACTGTGTGTGTATATATATATTTTTTGACATAAAAAGACTAAAGCTTTGCTGATACTGGCTTTCATACTGCCCATTCATTACATTAATGCAAATATTATCATTTTGCACCCTGCATGTGAAAAACCTGTTTCTGATTCTGAATATTAAGACAATAGTAGTTGTTTACTTATATCATCGTAACTTCCAAGGAATCCACAATCCCTATTTAGTCAATTTGACTGTACTCCAGGACCTACTGTTGAGTAAGGTTACGATCCAAAGCTGGATTTACTCTTCTCGTTTGTATCACTACAAATGTCAATCAGATGTTGAATTCAATTTTCCTTCTCGGAAGCTCTCGGAACATGAGCTTTCGACTGTGGAAGTGGACTAAACCGTGTTGATCTTACGAGAGGCTCTAGTGTTGTTTTTTAAAACACTAAATACCTTGTCAAGCTGTGTATTCAGCCAACACTGGCAAATTACTTACTGTGTAGAACACTTAAGTTTTCACAAATACCTTTGCATTTACTGCTTAGAGTGAATAACAGGTTGAAAAGAATAAGAGTGACAACATATGGACTACAAAAATATTGTTTTATGTGTGTGAGTGTGTGCACTGTACTCGCACATGCAAGTAAAGGAGTCCTCGCTCCAACAACTAGGTTGAGAGCGCCACGTGTACATGGACGCTTCGTTTGATGGATGTGCTTTTCAGGTCGATTCATCTACCAACTTGACCACCCTAATAGGGCCAAGGATAGCAGGAGAATAGAGAGAGAGTTATAATTGACAACAGAGAGGGACGAGGAAGACAACTGGGGAGGAGGAGGTGAGGAAGACAAGATGAGGTGCAGAAATAGACACAAGGGAAGAAAAAAAGGCGGCGAGGAGTTACAGAAACAGCGGCCCCGGCAAGAGACAACACAGCACAGTCAGAGAGCGGCCTAATAGGCCACCGCTACCCTGAGGAGTGTAAAGTAGGTCTGGACAGTTCAGGCTATTTGCAGACTGAGCGGTATTACGCATTGTTAATAGGTTCAGCTGGGGCTCCGCTCATTAATCAATGCGGGGAACGTACACCGGGAGCGGAGGAGGAGACGAGACGAGGAGGAGGAGAGTGATGGATGGAGGCGGACATCAGAGGAGGAAAAATGAGGTTTCTTCGAGCAGAGGTGAACGCCTTCGAGCGAGGGGCTCTCTCTCTTTCCCTCACCTCTTACTCTCTCTGGCTCACTGGGCTCTCTGGTTCATCTTCACTATGCTCATCTCTTTCTTTTCTTTCTACCCGGTTATCTCTGAGGCATTTTCTAATGCTTTAGTCACTCGGAGACATTAGCATTGTGGATTCAAAGGAATAGTTCATTTGGGAAAAAACATGCTTCTTTGCTTTCCTGCAGCGAGTAAGATGTGAAGTTTGAAACCATGTCAGTGTTATGTTGCATCTTGAGCTACCTTTAGCAGTCTGTTAGCTTAGCATAGCGATTTCTACAACTGAGTTCAGTAAGTTCCTGGAAAGTAAGGATGTTTCACGACAAGAGCGTCGTAGGAAGTGTCGTTCTGAGCAATAACTCATCTACATGATCATAATTGCTTGGTATCGCATTTGCTAGAGTGATATACGGATGGTTGAAAATGGCTATTTGCAACAATCAGCGGCATAGTCACAGGCTGTCCATAGTCACTCACTGTTTCCTGCCGAGTTCACCATATGCACCATCCAACGCATTGATTTGATCTCAATTCAAAGTGTGTCATCTCTGCCTCATACTGGAGCTAAATTTCCCATCATGCAATGTTTTGCATTTGCTAAATGTGCAAATTTGTTTATTAAAAATTAAATGATGATCCGGAAATGCCTGAAATCCCAGACATGCTGCTCTCGAGAGAATATAGAGTATTTATTATGCAGTGAATTGGGGGGGGTTGGGATGTGAAGGAGGGATATTCGGACACAGCTGTGGATTTTTTAAAAGCAGGTTCCAAATAGCCCTCATGGGTCCTGGGAGAATTCCTGATGGCCTGTCCTGCTGGTTGACCTCAGTGGCCAGGTCAGTGCAACAACTAAAATGAAAAAGGCAATTTAGAGTGAAAGCAGCGAGGTGCAGCCACATTTAGTCATCCCTCCTGCTCCCCCTACCTACAAGTATTTCTTTCCTCATATGGTGAATGGAGAGTCGCCCTATTTTTCACCCAATATGCATTAAAAGGCATATAAGTAAGAATACGTTCATAGGTTTGCACTGGATTGCATTAAAACCATTTTATGTGCCATAATGCGATGATAGACAAAAAATAAAAAGACGAGTCTGTCCATGTATCCGGCCAGTCTCTGTGTTCATTATGCTGTTCAGGTCGGCAGCGAGCTGGAGCCTATCCCAGCATGCATTGGGCGGGGAGGCATGTTTCAGACTGTCTATCAGACTGCGCAAATCGGACTCAAATTTATTCAAAATGAAATTACATAATGGAACCGTCAACACTCATTCATGCCAACGATGGAGGTGTAGGAGTCGTCATCTGGCATGTTTACCATCTTACATCAATGAAATCTGGTGTGTCTTTCATAACGCTACAGTTTTTTTTTTATGAAAAAAAATAAGAATTTAGAGTGTATGTTAACATTTTCTGTGGTTTGCTAAGAACTGATCTTTAAAACCTAATGTTTTATTGAACAGAAGCCTGTTTGTTTCCTTGATCTGTGTCTTAACAACAAAGAATACTGGAATGTTAGACTAAAGCTGAGCTGTGCATCGTATTAAAATGCTTTTGTAAGTTATGAATACTTGGCTTGATGTTGCACCTTGTTGTGGTGGGTGGAAGAACACGACAAGCGTGTTGGTTTTACGTAATTGGTATCCTGTTCTTTGACATGACGTCACATATCTTAAAGGGCCAGTGTGGTCGCTGGTCGATGCGAAAACGCAGATGGCCCTAAAGCCAGTATTTTGTTTGTCTGTTTTGAGCCGGCGGCCAGCTCTGTGAAGAGGACCGTATGTAGATGTGCACTCCTCATTCCATTTCTGCCAATAGATCGCCCTCAATGTTACACACTGTCCTTTTTAAAGGTAATAGTCCAATCCTTAAAACAATGTTTAGCTTTGTTTTAACACTGTAAGTCACATGTCACCTTGAATTTTCCTCTTCAAAACAATGAGACTGGTTGTTGTTGCCTAAAATCTGTATATGTGCTTGGAACAGATGAGCAACTAGAGACTGTATTGTCAGAAAATCCAATACTTTACTTAAAATTCTATTTTTTTTGTCTTCATCTGTTTGTTTTATATCACCTGCCCATCACCCCATCTTGTTTCACCGCAGGAGACAAATCTTCCAAGATGATTACTACATTTGCTCAACACAAAAAAACAAAGAGTGGTGTCATATATTTACCTCAAAGTAGATCTTTTTCACAAAACTCACTTGGGCCATTTCTAAACTAATCTATTGAATTATTATTTATTTTCGAAATTACAAGGAGGGTTGTCAGGAGATGGAAATGCGTACAAATGTGACGTACGTTTGACGTTCAGAAATGACATATCGTTTGTTAATTTGTGAGTTTCCGAGGTGTTCATCGGCAGAAACTTTAGACAGAGCCGGGCTAGCTTTTCGCCTCCTGGTTCAAGCTTCAAACATAAGAGTAGTGTCAATCTCCTCATCTAACTCTCGCTATATCTTTGATGGAAAATCACCCTCAGGTAGTGTTTAAACAGTTAATCATATGGTTTATACATGGTCCCTAAAGGGAAGTGATGGATCAATTTTAATTGAACTGCCAACATTGACGGATAGACAAGATCATTTCAGGGCTGACTTAAGACATCATTATCCTTACCTCTAAATAAAATTAGTCTGTAGACGTGCTGATGCCTCAAATAAAGGACCCTTGAACTTCCTGTGACACTTCACACCAGAAAATGCACAAACACAATGTGAGTAGCGCCATCAAAGGAAATGTAAAGCTGGCTAACTAGAATGAGGCTTCTCAGAACCCAACAGAGTGCCGTGTGGCTTCATTATGCCATTTTCCATCAACTCAACTTTGTGGCTGGTTTTAATTCTACTTCCAGGGAAAGGAAAATAAATGTTATCTAATGAGTCTCTTTGTGCCGTTCCAAACCCAAAAGACTGAACAAAGATTTTGGAATGTGCACAACATTTTGCATACTTTACAGGAAGAGCTTTGCTATGCTGAAGCAGTTTTGCCCTTGCAACGCAGTGCCAGGTGCTGCTGCGTGCAGTGTCGTGCCAACCCTCCCACACACATGAATACACACATGCATGCATGAACTCACACACACGCTGACTTCAAATGCCAAGTTTACCTCCCACAGAAAGTTTGTCTTCCACACTCTGTCAAAGAAAAGAATGAAGTTGCAATTACTCAATCGCTGCAAAAAGGAAAAAGTCACAATTGATTTAGATTGTGAGTTCAATTCAATTCAATTTATTTTTGTATCGCCCAAAATCACAAATTCCAAATTCGCCTCAGAGGGCTTTACAATATGTACACATTTGACATCCTCTTGTCCCGGGACCCTCACATCGGAACAGGAAAAACTCCCCAAAAAACCCCTTTAACGGGGTGGAAAGAGGAAGAAACCTGTGGGAGAGCAACAGAGGAGGGATCCCTCTCCCAGGGTGGACAGAAGTGCAATGATGTCATGTGTAGAACAGGATAGTGAATTACAACACATTCAATGTATGACACAAACACGGCAGGAGGCAAGACCTGGTCCAGGTATAACCCGGATACACAGGAACCTGTGAGGCGAGAAAGCACAGAGACTCTGGTGAAGAAGCAGGTCAATAATGTGCATTAATGGTATCGGTAATATGAAATAGTAATGTGAGTAATAATAAAAGTGATATTAGCAGTTGGAGTCAGCAGGGTCACGGTAGGAGGAAGGACCAGGGTCCAGATGAAACCATGCTCCATGGAAACCTGTGAGGAGAGAAAGCACAAGGACTCCGGGGAAGAGACAAAATTAGTACTGTGCATTAATGGTATCGGTAATAGGATTAATAATGTTAATAATGAAGATCGTAGTAGGTGTCAGCAGGGCCATGGCTGGTTGAAGAACCAGTGTCCAGATAAAACTGCGGTCATGGGAACCTGTGAGGCGAGAAAGCACAAATACTCCGGGGAAGAAGTAAAGTTAGTAATGAGCATTAATGGGACATCAATGCTTACAGACAGAGGTGAAGAAGAGGAGGAGAGAGGTGCTCAGTGTATCCTAAGGAAGTCCCCCTGTAGTTTTTGCCTATACCAGTTTGTCTAAGGGCCAGTCCAAGGCAAGCCAGAGCCAGCCCTAACTATAAGCACTAGTTCAGTGCGTTTCCATTGTTAGATACCCATCCATCCATTTGAATCCGCTTATTGGGGGCAGGGTCGCGGTGGCTGCAGGGTGTTCCAGACGTCCCTTACCCCAGCAACCTATTCCAATGCATGCCCAGATATATAATCTCTGTAGCGTGTTCTGGGTCGACCCTTGGGGATGTTACTTATTGGACGTGCCAGGAAAAACTGGCCTGTTACAATGCTAAAAAGGAGCCGTGGCTCTACTCCGAGATCTCCATACCAACCGTCACCACCGAAAAGCTCGCGACCGTAGGTTGCCGGTCGGAACGTAGATGGACTGGGAAACAGCGAGCGTTGCCTTGTGGCTCATCTCCTCCTTCACGGGCCACTACAACGCCAGAATCACTGCTGATGCCGCGCCAATCCACCCATCCATCTCACGCTCCATTGTTCTCTCAAGATACTTGAACTCCTTTCAGTTGGGGCAGTAACTCACTCCCAACCCAAAGGGAGAAATCCACCGTTTTCATGGCAGAGAAACATGGCCCTTTAGACTTGGAGGTACTGACGCTCATCACGGCCGCTTCACATTCTGCTACAAACCGCCCCAGTGTGCGCTGGAGGTCGCGGTCTGAATCCGTCGGTACAATATTTAATACAACAGGTCAATTGATGGAAAATTAAGCGTCAACAGTTTTGCAAGCTAATTTATTGACCCATTTATCAACCAACAACACTGAGGGCAGAAACATGGTCTGCATAGGGCAGTTGGTAAGAGAGTCTAAACAAACACTGTCATGAGTGCAATCAGTTTGTAGAGCCGCAGAAATGTGAGCGTATAACTTTGCGTATGCATTCTGGTGAGGCGAGAGGGTAGTTATGCAAAAAATTGGACTCAGGTGGCTTCTGGATTGTGTTTGCGTGCCAGCAGATGGAGAATTGTCACATGTTTAACTTCACTAAATTCAGCAGGGGGAAACACACACAGTCACAAATGCAAGGAGACATGCACATACAAACTGTCATGACAAAGTACTGCTTTTGTTTGAGCAGCAAAACAAAAAAAAACCCTCTGTTTCACTCAACTCATTATGTCATTTTCTCTTTCTGTTTCCTCTTAAGACTTCCTGGAAGGACGATGATCTCCATGTAAAGATGATTTGTCAAAAGTTAACGAGTGGTTTACGGGGTGTCACAATGCAAACCATTACCATCATAACCTCATTCAGAGACAAAGCGTATTCAGTAATACAAGACATCAGTTCTTCCTCCGTCTTCTTCACCAACATAACTGCTACAATTAAATGCATGAATAAGCAGATTAAGGTATTTACTCTTTTGTGACAAACACACATACATTCACAAGCACAAACAGAATTCACACACTTTATTTTGCATCGCAGGTGCATGCGACATCCACCATAATCATTTAGCTGTAAATGTGCCAATTGCTCTCTGCCCGATGACTAACAGTGGAGTCTACAGTAAACTACAGCAGCGTCTTGAACGCCCCTTTTATGAACACAATGCGGGCTGAGCCCATGACAATGATCACCTGTGTAGCAAAGTGGGCAGCCATGGTTTTCTTGAATGTTATTTTTTAATAGTGCTCCGCAGGCAGTCGTATAATGATTAACCTGTCAATTTAAGTGAAGCTAGTCCACATGGTTTACCCCCAGGAAGTAGGTTAGCAGTGGGGGTTATACTTCAAATCACTGTCCTGCATGCTCCTCCTGGAGCTCGGGCAATTTAGTCACCAAGTATAGCACATCAAATTTCTTATGGGAAGGAAATTAAAAACATGCACCCGCTGCTTGGTAGGCAATCTCATTAGCGACCCATGACAAATGAAGGTCTCTCTCATTACCGTTAGAACAAACCATTTAAATCAAAGATGGCGCAGCACTTCCTCCTCACACTCAAGCCGGGGTTCTGCTCAGCTGAGCTGGTGGCTGGAGCTATATTGCAACAATATCACTGAACGATATAAACTAGATTTTACGTGGTTTGTATTGAGGGTAATGTAAGACACCTTTCTTAATGTCTGAGCAGATAATGTGGTTTTTGGCTCCGACTTGAACTTTCCAAACTTTTAGCTAACCAGATATCCATCTTATGGGTTTGCAGTTTCTATTTGTAGCTAAATTGATGATGAGCCTTGAGGGAGACGGGAAAGCAAGACCATTAAACATAGTATGGGTAAAAAAACAAAAAAAAAGTGCGACATTTACATTTGTGTTGAGTGTAATCTCTATAAACAGATATCTGCATCCGAATGTAGAATCTGTAGTCAACAGGACAAGATTTACGTATCGGAAACATTCTGGGTTCCGGTTGTGGTCTGAGTAGTACTCACCGAAGGGGCTTTGGTTGCATGAACGGCACACGGAAGAGGAGGTCTTGGCCCCGCTATCAGTTACCCAAAATATTGGCTGTTAGCTAACAAGGTTTACATCTAATGAATTAGCATTTACAGATTACTACTGCAAGTATTGAGAGAAACTGTGGCTGTGGACAGACGCAGTGAAAACCTTTTGCTTATCTCTACACTGAGTGGCTGCACTTCATAATTGAGGGGAAATGACAAAACAAAATGGAAGAAAGAACTCGACTTCCTTGTGACATTTGAGATCAAGCTGACTTGTTACGCAGACATACATGGTGAGAGGTAATAGTTCCAGCAAGCGTCAATACAGTCAGCACATTGGCTGTCTGGGGGAATAAAGACAGACTGGACAAACACAGGCAGTTAAATCGAATGTGAATGAAGCGAGGTGGAATTCTAGAGTGTTTAGCACCTTGAGAGGAAACACCAGCAGCAGAGATTTACTTATCAGAAACTTGAGGAATATAACAGAAGAGAAACAGTAATTAACTGGCCGCTGATTCAATCGTTCAGTTTTCCCAACAGGCCGAGTGCAGACAAACTACTTCTCAGCTAGTTAAAGCCAAGTCCACTTTATTGTTCTAATTTATCAAGCAGAAAATGCTCTCAAAGTGCTTTGATTTAAAATACAATAGACACCAAAAACAAAGGACACACATTTTGCACAAAAAAAAAAAATATGCTTGTGTGAAGCATGAAACAATGCTGTATATTTAGGACACGGCATCTAAGAAAAGCGATGGGGAAGTAGGGCCTTCAGTCATGATGAGGCCAGTGTCGTCCAGTGGGAGATGCTCCCTCACCCTCATCATGAGCCACCGAGGAAATCCTTCCAACTCATGTGCTTTAACTGAAATACATCTACTGGGAGCTGAGAAACATCTATTCATATCACTCCGTAATTGGTTTATCTTTTCATACAGCTCTGACAGCATGTGGGTTCACTGGCCTTGTATCTGTCAAATGCGGTTTTAATTCATACTCGCCTATTGATTAGTTCTTTGTTTGTTTTAATTGTGTAAGCTACATGCTTGTCTCGGTTGGTGGATGTCTTAGTTTACAACCTACACAGCATTTAGTAGTAAATGTACATAAACTGAGTGTTTCCTTGTTTGCTTACATTCTTGGAATTTCAAGGTATCTTATTGAGTAAAAAGACTACTTGTGGTTAAATACCTCCAGTCTGAGCTGGACGGTGGCCTGTGGGCCTTCATATTGGGCCTAGCCACGTATTAGTCATATCTTGTAAACACTGTCGTAGCAGATACACAAGATGACGTTGACTAATAACAGTTATCCCCATTTGGCACCGCGGTACGTTCCCAGGTGTGACACCCACCAATGTGCTTTCACATGTGAATTAATGTGTTTTGGGTTATGTAAAGCCAATATGGTTTAGAGTGAGCATTGTATATGCTAGAAGTATAATAATTTTATAAAGGACTGATGTGCTTTCACTGTGTATGGAGTGTGCATTCCACCCTGTGACCAGCAGGGGCAGTGTGGCGCTTGTTGCTTTGATTTGGGCAGGCGTTACGAGAGTAGAGTTAGACTACAACGGAGCAATGCTGTTTTCCTCATTCTGACGAGCAGGCGAGATGAACAGATGTGAAATTGTCCTGTGTCATTTATGTGTCCTGTTTACAGGTGGGTGAGGAAGAATTGAGTACTGAATGAGTCGGTTTAGAGAAGCCTATTGTTAGCGGCTAGGAGATGGATGTCTGAATATGTATATATTTGTGTGGATGTCTAGCTTGATTGTCCGTTGTGCCGTGTTAGCGAAGATGGTGCGAAAGTATTGTTTGTGGCTCAGTGAACATTTCATGTGTAATATTGAATAAGACTGTTAAAATGTGTTTACCATATGTTTTGCACCTTGTGGTAAATAAATAACTGATTCTGATGAGCAGGCGAGATGAACAGATGTGAAATTGTCCTGTGTCATTTATGTGTCCTGTTTACAGAAACGTATAATCTGGCTATTTGGTACCAATCCTGGGACCTGTAACACAGGCATGTAGATAAATGTTTGTGATGGGCCAGTCCGAATCTCGGACATGTAAGCGGCGTAGGCATGACGACGTTCTTGCAACAACTTTGTATTCAGATACCTCAGACTCATATTTTCTTGATATGACAAGATTATGCTTTATCTGACATATCAACACATTATGAAATTTGTCGCCATACTTTCAAAATAAATGGGATTCGAAGAAAAACAGCATATTTTTGCTATTAATGCACTGACATTACTTAAAATCACTTTTAGTTTTTGTTTTGAGACATACATTATAATAGATCAATATTAGGGGTCGACCAATTTGGTTTTTTTTTTTGTCAGGGCCGATGCCGATTATTAGTAATCAAGGAGAACATACACACATACTTTTGAATTTAGAATAACACAAACTCCAACACAAAACTTCCCTGTAATGCCAAATGTTGCAAAAGAGAACATATGAGTAGACGTTACATCCATTAATGACCATTTTGCTTTTCTTTTTTGCTGTGGCGCCTGCTTCCTCTACAAACAGATCACTGGTGTTTGCTGTCCTTTGATAATAGGACATAGTTTGTGATTATTCTGTAAAAAGAATGCAGCTTTTCTTTCCACCCATGAACGAATAAAGTTTTTTTTTTTTTTTTAGCCCTGACTAGTGTCTGCATTCTTCCATTCTTTCAAAATAAACTCTGTAAATCACCAACAGCTGCTTGTTTAACTTGTTTGTACTGTGAGCACAAGATAATAATCTAAAATGATTCAAATGGGCAGATCAACATTGTATCGCCTCCTCTTTGCTTTCGTCTGGATTCATAGCTTGATCGTAAAAATATATCGTTTGTTTTGTAAATGTGTTGGTAACTATTTTCAGTTTAACATTGTAAATATCCCCAAAACCAGAATGAATAAAACCAGAAGTTACAATAAAAATGTAATGTTTAGTAAAATATGAAATGGCATAAAGGATGAGATCATAAGGTGGAATAGTTGAGGGATAAAGAAAATGTTTTGTGGCTGTTCACCGTATAAACATGAGGCTGACAAATTAAACCCGAATGTGTCTTTTGCTACATTTAAACACACAAATAACACGCTAGCTTTAAAGCTGTATTTCTTGAGGCTTGAACACTTGGGTATTATTGGGCATTATGGTATATATATACTGCATGCGTGAAGGCAACATTTTAACTTCAATTAAAATGCAGAGGCAGTCAAATAGCCACATCCATGTGCTGCCAGTTTAATCTGCTCCGTGTGGATATTGAAGAAATTAATTAAACACACAATAATAGTTTGCTCCAGAACTGCACATTTGTTAAGATATAACACAAAAAAAGGCAAAAGAATCATCCTGTCTTTATTCAGTTGTTCTCTAAAGACAAACATGACGGAACATTTGCAACATGTTTTTATCCAACAAAATATTCTGCTTCAATCCATATTCGTTGGCATTTAGCCTTTCAAAAATATTTTCCCTGCAGTCAAAAAATGTGTTAGCATTTGATTAGCAATTCGTAAACTGGCCTGTCAATGGAATGGGAGGTGAGACTGAGTAGTTTAATTCAAATAACAGTATTTATTAATATTAATTGATAAACTCCTTCATGAAAGACACTATATACAAGCCCTTTGACCCTTGCCCCTTACTTAGCACCCAGATTATGCACCGTTTTAACTAGCAAAAGTGGAGTTCAACACGCCCTAAATGCACTTTAGACCATGTGCTGCGGATAGTTTAAATAGGACCCTAAACCACATGCGAGACGCAAGATGCAAACCCCACAAACACCAGTCAACACAAGTCTTCCACTGTATCCCTGCCCCCCAAAATACAATGACATTAATCATAATCCAGGCAGCAGCGTTTCCTCCAGAACATATGTCAAAAACCATTTGGTAGTCCATAAATGATGTACTTTTAATCCTAAATGGTGCAATCCGCATTGTGTATCATATATGCAAAGTTTTGAACGTGAATGTGTTGAAAAGGTGTTGAAATTATGTGAGCCTTTGACCACTGACTTAATCCACCGCAGCAACTAGGAATCCTAAAATGACGCAGAGCCACTTCAGAGGCTAAGGCACAAAAATGTCAATGTCTTATCAAAACACATATCCCACCTCAAAAATGTGACTAAACTAGAACAAAGGAAGAGAAGCCTGAAGGAATGCCTATTACCTTTGCATAATACATTTATGTTAATTTCTTTAGCTCTCCCTGAATTATTAAACCCAATGTAATCTCCTACGCAGTAGAGATTTATGCTTGTATTTGTGTGCGCTGCATGTTGTTAAATCATTGTTTTTGGTATCCAAAATACTAATTATTTCTGCTCATTTTTAATCTGTTTGGGAGGCTAGGGGAGGAGTTTTCATTTTTCTTTCTGGGGCATGCACGCACAAATACATTCACAAAGACACTGGCACACACACAGTCAGAACTGACTCGCACCCACACACAGAAGAAGCACACTCAGTGTTTACCTGATGCAGTAGTTTTTAATTTCCCTCCCACCAGCCTGTCGTCACTGACAGCTGAAATAAATGAATTTATCGCCCCCTCACAAGGACACAGAGTCGTTCACTGAGCCATGTGCAAACACAAAATCAACGTATACCGAGGTGAGCTCTCGTGCCCTCTCCTCTCTCTCGCATGTATTCATATGATATACGTGTGCCTGCCAGCATGTGTTGGAGTGTGCTTTGGAAAGCGAACACATGCGTGTATTTAACTTTTGTGTGTACCAGAGTGTGACAACTAAATACCAGCACCCGCAGAGTAAAGGGGGGGGGGGAAGCAATTTGTCAGTGCTGCTCTGATCAAAGAGCGAGCATCGTCCTAACATGCACGCTGCCATCATCGTCTACGTGGCTTGCTTGAGCAGAGGTAGGGCAAAGTCACCAGCTGTACTTCCGTGATTGAAAAACTAAACCGCAAAGCAGAGATCACGTCCGTTGAGGATGCTTCTCGTATGCCAACCAGCCCCAACTCACTGAGCCTGTCAAGTGCTGGTTCTGTTCAACCGGTTGTCACTCCTAACACGTCAACTTATCCCAATACAACTGTTCGTGTGATAACTTCCGACATTTTTAGAGCGTTTATACAAGAGCCAGCAACACATTTCAACTCGTTACATGCATTAGGCTTTTCAAAATAAACTTCCGTCTTCACAGGTAACTCAGTTAGGTTCAGGCAACAAAACCACTTGCTTAGGAAAATATTGTTCAACATCAACGTTGACTTCTTGTTTCACAAGCCGTCTCCTGAAAGAAAGATCGCTCCTCGTTGGACCCATCCACCTCCAGTCCGGCCCGCCCTGTGTGTGCTTTTGCGATCTTTGTACCTTCTAATAATTGTGTGGGATATCTACGAATTACGGCGTATTATTTTTTGTAGGTATTGCTGCGATCGCTGGATGAGAACAGTCTGTGGTTACAGTGTTGCTAACTCCTCAGTAAGGAAAGTAGCTATTGGCTGTCCTAAAAGTCGCTAGAAGTCGCTAAATGACGTCATCGCCTAATTTGCATAATTGTAATGAGCGCTGTAGGAGAGAGGCGGGAACAGCGGCGGCTTTGCGCATGCGCGATTCATTTGCGTGTGGGTCTCCTCTTGTGGGTCTCCTCTTTCTGCAGCTGGGACTGCTGCACGAGGGGCTTTACGTCAGAGTCAAAACACCAGAAAAGTCTCCAACAACACCAGAAAAAGTAGCTTGATTTGTCACTAGTAGCTTTTGACAAAAAAAGTCGCCATGAGGGTTTGGAAAGTCGCCAAGTTGGCAACACTGCGTGGTTAGTCACTCTCGCCATTTGATACCGATGCACCAACTTACGCCCTACGTATGTCAGTTATGTTAACAAGCAAACCTATTTCATGCCACAAGGATACTTATTTGACCTAAGCCTAACCAAGGGCTTTCTCTGTCTTACCTAAACCAAGTCAACCTAGATACTCAGTACACCTACTGTGGGAAAGACACGATTGAAGCGTAGGGAAACTAGTCACATTGCTATTATTATTACTGATACCATTACCACTTTTATAATCATTATTATTCTACTATATCCACTGCTGCTGTTATTATTAGTCGTCGTAATTTTTCCATCATTATTATGCTTACTACTCTCATTATAGTCATAATTTGTCGTATGCATTGAATGTGTTGTAACCCTGTTATGCTGTTCATTCTGTACACATGATATCTATCACACTTCTGTCCATCCTGATAGAGGGACCCCTCCTCTGCTGCTCTCCCTCAGGTGTCTTCCTTTTTGTTTCTCCCTGTTAAAGGGTTCTTTGGGGGAGTCTTTCCTGTACCGATGTGAAGGTCTGATTGTAAAACGCCCTGGGCAAAGTTGTGATTTTGAATTGTGAAAGTTGTGAAATTGAATACCTCTGGATGACAGCTGCACGGTAAATAAATTGGTTATATACTCAACTGAAATAGAAAATAGTATTAACTGTAAATACAAAGGCTAGTCTTTACCGGTAACGTTAAAGTGCCAGTAACAGTATCCACGCAAAACCCCATTTTTGAGTGGAGGGGGACTTCAACAATAATAATGACTTCTAAAGTGATAAAAATCCATGTCAGGCAGAGACAGTGAGTGGATTACTTCCATTGAAGTCAATACAAACCATGTAAAAGGGTATGATGTCTTCCTCGACCTCCAATCGGAGTGATTCTCAGCAACAGTGTGCTCAGTGCTGTCTGTCACCGTCAGAAGCCACAGTATACTGCAGCTACATAGCAGCTACGTTTACATTCAGTATTTATCACCGAAACACAGTTTGTGCATCCTTTTGGCTTGACAACAACGTTGTATGCATTTCTTTCCTAACTTTCCTAAAGTCCTGTGTTTGCTTTACCCCATTCATACTCCCACCTGCCCGATGCACACTTTCTCACTATCGTCTCATTAGCATCTCACTAGGTCAATTGCTCGGACTGTCTAATGATGACGCAGATGGGTTTACACTGGAGTTAGTCAAAAGTCTGGTACGTCAAATACAGATGCTGAAGGGGGCCTCGGTGCATCGGTATCAGACGCCGAGGGGCACTGACTAAGGTCAGGGCGGCGGCCGTGGCTCACTGGGTAGAGAGGGTCGTCCGGCAACCGCAAAGTCGGCGGTTAGAGCCTTGGCTGCTACGTGTCCTGTGCCGAAGTGTCCCTGAGCAAGACACTGAACCCCTAACTGCTCCCCGGGCGCTTCTCAGCTGCCCACTGCTCCCTATAAGCTAGGGATGGGTTAAATGCAGAGGACAAATTTCGTATATGTGTAAATGTATATGACTTAAACTTAAACTCAATGATCTCCTTACTCCCCACCTAAGAATTTCGTCGATTCTGATTGGTCAAAACTTATTTTCTTGCTCATTGATCCCTCTTTATGTCTTATCTATCGATAGAAAGATTGCACAAGCTACAACATTATTGGTCGAGATAAATGTTACCAAGGCTTAGCTGTTGTCTCTAAATATTGATAGATAGGGTGTGTGTGCGTGTGGAAATCCATAGTCGGAGACACGGTTTGTTAACCTGCTTGATTTCCGTGGCTGTAAATAGAACTTTTGGTCCTTATTGCATTTTCCCCATTGTAGCAATTCACAGACGGTAGGCAAACGACAAGGAAGCGAAGCGACAGTCCACGGGAGAGAGAAACGCAAGCCGGAAACAGCTGTCGTAGCTCTGCAAACAGCTGTTTTGAGGCGTCTGCCCCAGCTGATTTAAGAGAACCATTCCTATAATAAATACATATAAGACTTTCTAGTGCTCTGTTAGCGTTAGTGAGTGCTCGGATTTGTTATTTATTAATGATCTGACTGTAAGAGTTCCAGTGGAATTAGGCTCCTCAAATCGAATCAATGTATAGTCGATTATATAGTCGAGATAAAACAGTTAAAACACTGCCCCACAGCACTACTATTGACCTCCACAGGGTACCAATGTATTTTTTTTGTCAAATTCAGCGAATATATATTGAAGGTTGGCAAGCTGTCCGTTCTTTGTGCGCGCTGAAAAAACGACAAATCCAATGTTCACACACAACCCTGGCTCTGTAAACAGGTCATGGATGTATGCACCTTGAATGCAAATAGAGCTTCATGAAATACTGAACATTTCTAGAGTCACTGTATCATGACTCACTGTTATTGCGGGGGTGGTCACGCAGTACCAGCTTACCTGAAACGAGGATCTTGAAATCCGATTATCTGATGAGTCACTACCCGTGCTGAATAAACATATATCTACCATCAACAGATTTACAAGTGAAGTGGTGAAGCTTGTGAAGGAATATTTCTGAAACTGTTCGGGAGAAGAGTTTAAAGTGTTTATCAAATCAATGTCAAATGAAACAGAGTCTTGATGAAAGATCAAAGATAGTCAATTTATTTGCTTGCAAGCAAATGCGAGAAACAGTTCTCAACAGACACGTAAAACCGAGTCTACTGAGGAGTGCCCTAAATTCACAGTCAAATGCATGGACTTTTATGCTCCAGCCAGCATGCTGGAATGTTCCTTAGTAAACAAGAATGACAAAAGGACAGGACAAAGATAAACGTAATTACAGATGGTTCTCCTTTGAAGTCTAGCGTCCTGTTCTCATGATAAAACGAAAGTGTTATACAATTCCTTTGTATACAGTCTGTCTCTCCATGAACCATGCATACACTCAAACCCCTAGACTGTCTCGACTTAGCATGTGTTAAAAGGAAGCCATGTCTCTTCTATAGAGGGTCGTCTTCAGCTAAAACTCATCAAAGGTGTGTGTCTTCGTCTTTGAAGACAGAAAACCCAATTCACAGGATAACAGATAACGGGACATCTGGATGGAAACTTACAAGAATGTGATAAGAACAGTGTTTGGTGCTTGCAATGTAAAGGCTTACATTCTTTAACCCTGGACATAAGACTATGACATATTTTCCCATTACAAGCTGCACAGTCGTTGCATATGACCAAGCATGATTTGATAATTTGCATCACGTTCACAGTTTGAGTGTATGTGTGTGTGAAAGAGAGAGAGATAGAGAACGCACTTTACCGCTGGCGTTGACCGGCCAGCTGAAGACGACATAGTGCTGTTGAAATTAAGAACTGTGCGCCAATTTAAACCACATACCTTTTCAGCGCTGTCATAAATCATGGCGTGCATTACACTGGAGGCCCAATCACACTGTGGCGGATTTGAAAAATGTATTGAACACCTTAAGGATTGATCCCCAGATAATGCATCAACAATTGCTTATTAGTAGGCGAGTATTACAGACAAGTTGAAGTGAGAGATGAACTGTAGTCACACACACACACACACCCCAAGTGTCAACACTTCAGGTTAAGTGCCTGTCCCTGCTCTGAGTGTCCGGGGACTGAAACCATCAATGATTAACTCACAAGGCTGATACTGCTGCCTTTGCGGAACCTTACGCAGAACCGTATTAATAAAAGCTTCCTAGTGCGAAGAGTTGCACCTAGTATCAAGATTATAAGGCAATTCTTAGAATATCCTCATAAAGTTAAGACAAGATCCTTGTAAGGATACAAGTTATTCACAAAGCATCTTAGCTTTTAAGAGAGCTCCTAGGTGCAACATTGTTAGGAGTAAAGTGGACTTATAAGAGGCTTAAGCGTTTCTTAGGCAGAGGAGCAAATGGTGAAATTACTCTCCAAACGCTGAATGACAGTGAGTTCATCAAATGCTATATCTCACTTGAGATGAGCTAGAGATCCCCCACCAAAACAACAACGCTATATAACACCAGTTCAAGTGTTCCCACAATATTTGGCAACGCAAAAAAAATGCAACGCAAGTGTTGGCTTCTTGATAGATTAACAACCCGACCCAACGGCAGTACCTATATGCAGTAGACTGGCCAGCAATCACAGGAAGCTGAGCCATTCCCCCCCGTTGATATCAACTAGATTAAAATGACCAGCACGGTATATAAATGCAAACAAAGTAAATTAACAACTATCAGCATGTGACTAGTCTACAGCGCAAGTGGGCCTGTGGCTTACATTCAACAGAGATGTTCATTGTATATAACTGTATTCAGAAACACCCTGTCTGTCACTGTCACTGTCCATTCTATGCTGTTCTTTTTTTGGGATCAACAAATAACACCTTTATTAAACAATGCAACGTGCTCAAACACACCTCACTACTGTACAAGTTGCTGTCCCCTCCTTGCTCAGAGTTGCTCTGAGAAGTTTTCTAAATCCCTCCTACGCTAGGACTCCTTGCTCAATTCCTTTTTTTAGGCTAAGTTAGGAGCACTCAGAATGCTAGTGAACACTGCAGCGGATATTTACTTTGGAGGACGTGAGGAACCAGGCACCAATTAAAGCAAAGCAAAGATGTATGTGTTTATAAAGATCTGCCAAGCTTTGTTACAGCACACCGTATCGTGGGCGGGGAATCGAGACTTTAGCCTTCGACTGTGCAGAACATCTACATCTCAAGCGGCTCCGTTTGTGGAGTAGAGTTGTTCTTTGACAAGACTCGGAAAAAAAAAATACGATAATGCGTCTTGTTTCAACTGACCTTTCACTACTGCACTCCGTTTTGTGGTTGGGCTGTGCCTTGTAACAGCATGCAAGATATTGTGTTTGCACATTTGTCTGGCAAGCAGCGATGCTTTTCGTCACAGCACCAGCCTGGTTTTGCTATGCTAATTTGGTGGCAAGTTTCTGAAAGAACTTGCTTTAGACAAGACAATTTCAACCGGGAAATATTCTAAACTATCCACCGTGTACTGTGAATAAACAGCAGATTCTAGTCTGTGCTACTTCAGAGCCCTAAAGCACAATGTGTTGTGTTGACACCGGGGCTCATTCTCTGCTCACCGTTTCTTA
The DNA here is from genome assembly GCA_028022725.1 of Lycodopsis pacificus. Lineage (NCBI taxonomy): Eukaryota > Metazoa > Chordata > Actinopteri > Perciformes > Zoarcidae > Lycodopsis > Lycodopsis pacificus. The sequence goes on along the minus strand of CM051689.1, from coordinate 32,636,660 downwards.
TCAGGCGCTTGTGCCTGCACGTTGCACCTGAGCCGAAGGTCGAGAGTCGTCGCATCTCATCTCACCTGTCACGTCTGGCTTGGACCACCCGTACTTTGATTTTGTGCAAATGAGAGCGCTAAATCTAGCTTCACACGAGTAAGCGCTTGCAGAGGGAGCCAAAGGTTTTAGAGCGAGCACCGTCCCCCTGTGGGTCATCACAGGAGTCGGCCGCTGGCTACTAGACTGTGGGTTTATCAAGCTTGTTTAAGGGATTATTATGTTTTTTTTAAATGTTACAATGAATCGCCGTTGGAATTACTCATTGAAAATGACGTCTAGCAACTGTTTTCTGAAAATATATTTCTACTTGTAAGATGTGTCCCATCTACAGTGCACACAGAGGTTCAGTTAGCCGAGAATATGTCAGAGAAAACCTGCCAAAGATGCCAATTACGCAAAGCAATTATAAACCTGGACATATATAGGTGCACGATGCAAGCGGACGTATGAATTTGCTATCTCTCTCTCTCTCTCTCTCACACACACACACACTCACACACACAAGCACCACTTCAGTAATCTCAGAGATGGCAGAGGGTTGGGGAGATTAAAGAGAGACTAACTGTGAAGTTTCAATTCTGTCTCCTCTGATAAAGATCATTCCTAGGAGCTATCAAAAGACAGAGAGAGACAGCGAGTGTCTCGTGTGGAGATAGAGAGATTGAAGGAATTTACAGTTTGTGTCGTCACAGGTAACATCTATTGTTCTAAATAGACACTTAGGCTTAGAGAGGAAAGAAATATGAACAAGCCGCAATAGAGGGAAGGTGAACGAGAAAAAAGACAATCATCGAAAATGCATAAAGACACAAAAAAACAGAGTATGAAAGAGATGATTAAATATTGATGTTGCTTGAGAAATGACGAATTTTAATGGTCCCTCGCTGTAACCGCGGTTCTTTAATTTCATTATTATCAACTGCTCTTGCAGCATATGGCGTATAAGTATTTAATTTCGCTGAGGCCCATTTGAACCTTACATTTAATTTTAAACAGCCCTCAGAGGCAGTGACACAATTGCTAAGATGAAGAATAAGCAGAGAAAGAGAGTGAGAGAAAAAAACGCTCCATTATATCATAGGCCTCGGGTATGTATAATGAGCACATAATACATTTTAGCGACGGATGTATTGGATTTTAAAAGGCCTTTACATACTGAGGGCGTCACAAATAAACGACATGGAAACTTGCGATACTCGAGACATTTTTCGCATCAAAACTATTCCAGCAGCATTGCAAGTTTGCGACACTCGCAACATTTTTTCAATAAAAGATTCAAATAGATTCACGCGGGACCAACAACCAGCATCATATGGACCCAGAGCAGCGCCTGGCAGTCTGTCTGAGGGAAATCATTGTCGATCCTAAGCTACTGTGAGCTATTTTATTGAGTTGGCTTTCAGTGAAATGCTCTGCGGGAATTTTCCTCTGGCAAACAGTTGCTCGGTGTATATGTCCGGGCCTTTTATTGTGAAAGGTAAGAACTGAAAAGAGAGGATGTGGTCTGTGCTGCCTTTGTCAACATTGATGAGAATAATTACGTATTCTTGGTTCAGCCTCCCTTTTGTATGTGTTGAGTATGTCCGTTCCACGCCTTTATCTTCAGTGTGAAACCTCAGAAAATCAACCTTCTAACCTGCGAAAACTTTGCTTGTTACGTCGCTTTTCGCTGCGTGACATTCACGTTATGTGTGAACGTACTCATGACAAAAATGTATGTGCAAATTAAATGGCTCAGAAAAAACTGACCTTTTTTTCTGGAATATGCATGATTCATCTGATTTATACCTTCAATGGTACCTTTTAACCCTTGGCATTATTACAAAGCCCCAAATATGAAGACTCTGAAATGTATGAATGTCATAATATACGGCTTTAAAAACTTGGTTGAGGCTGAAATATCAAGGTTATGTTCAGGTGACTCTTGCAAGTCAAGTTGGGAATGCTACACCCACCGACCTCACGTTTGGAATGTTGCCTTTAAGCTTCAGGTTAATAAATACATTCATGTAAGACAATGGGAACTGACTTTAGAGAGAAGTAAAGTGGCTACATGAGTACACCTGATGAAAACCGTAACGGTGACATGTTGTAGCCGTACTCAATAAAGCCAAGTAATACAAAGTCAGAGGTGGAGGCCAAGCGCCGGCCGTGATTCCTTTATTTCCTTCACTACGGCGAGTATAAACTAAGCTTTAGTGAACACAACAGCTGAACATGTAGGTGTTGCTTTTCCATTATGAGCCAATCAGCATGTTTTGTTTGTTTACTATGATACAATACATGTCTTTTCTCCAATATAAGCCTGCTTTAAATAATTGTTCCCTGCAGTCCCTATTTAGAGAGAATTCGCACTAAGCTTCAAATCCTGGATCGCCAGCAACAAGAGAAAATACCGCAAAAGGGCAGAGCAGTGGCCCCCTGCATGAAATGGAAAAAACCAAGACTGAAAGAGAGATCAGGCTTGAGAGGGAAAATAAATACAGAGAGAGCGAGAGAGAGAAAAAAGCCAGACTTGATGATTCATTTACGTGCTTAAACCTATTTCACACCACCGCCCCAGTTCACCCCTTAACAAAGATAGGTGGTAATTTCCTCATGTGTTGATAAATTACATGGCTCTCATCTCGCTGCAAGCAAAACGCACTGCTGAGCTATTACAAGAACAAAAGGCCAAGAAGAGGCATTGAGAGAGGGAGGGCAACAGGTCGGGAAGGGAAGAAAGAATACAGATGGGGAGGGGGGAGAGCGTGGGGTTAATTACTGTATTGGAGGAAGAAGGAAAACGGAGTCTGGAATAAAATGCGCAAGAGGCAAATGCTACCTGTGGATAGAGACGGAAAATAATCATGGAAGGAGAGCAGGGAAGAAACACGGGGCTGTCTGGTAATCTGGGAAAAAGAAGGCGAGAATGAGAAAGAGGAGACGTGCCAAATTGTGTGGGCGTGCTAATTACTAACTACTCACTACCAGAAATGTCAATGTATGAGACAATAGGAGACAACAGGGACTATTTTAAATCCAACTGCCCACCACCAATCTCCAACACACACACACACGCACGCGCAAGGAGAATGTTACGATTGCTGAGAGCATAATTAAAAACGGCCCGAGGCAGAATCAGTCGGTGAGGTGTTTCTATCGCGGGGCCCCTAGCGACTGCTAGCCCCCCCCCCCGACGTTGTGGGGATGGCGTCTGGAGGTTTACCGTTGCCGCGTGTCATCCACCAGCCGCCTACCTCCCTCCCCACACACTGCTCCTGCCTCCCCTCCCACGCACTGGCAAAGTCAAAGAGAAAATGATGACAATAACTAAATAAACATGCCAGATTCAAAAGAGATAGGAAGATGGATGAATAAACATGAATAAAAAATAGCAATATTTACGTGAAGCCACTTGTGTGTATATTGATTTCATATATCTACAAGGACTTATGACATATTTATAAGGCTTCTTTACTTATTAAAGTAGATATTAGGTCACTACACTGCTTTTCAATGTATCATGTGTACCAGCAAACATTGTCCCCAGTGAGATGATGTTGTTTTTTTGTCCCGGTGAATTATAATAGGGACTGTTTGATTTGCATCTTAACGCAGCGTCAACCGATGCATTACTGTCATACAAGCCTCCGATCAGGACTGCCACACCCAATGAGGTGGCACAGTGCTAACAGCACACTCCAATACCAATTGACCTATTGCACCAATTCCCAGCACTTAAGAGTAGTATCCCAAGCGTGTTAATGCTAGCAAGCAATACGGCCGTATCAATATTATGGACCTAATGACAAGGCTACCTTGTGCTGCACCTTCAGTTTAGCTACAGCACTGACATATTTTGATTGGTCAGGCATACAGTATAGTATTGCGTCAACGTTCATCTCCGTTTATATGAAATAATTCAATCAATCCAAATTCACAAACATAAAACAAATGACAAAGGTTTGTATTTTCAATAACAAAAAAAATAAGCACATTAACAAGATAAAGGTAAAATTAAAACAAAAAAATGAAATTAAACTATAATTTATAAGGATAACATGAACGTGTATATACAAACTAAAATGCATCTCTTACTAATGTTCTCATTGAATTCAAATAAACAGTATATTAATACAGGTAGGGACTTCTATGTGCAACACGTGATATGAGAGGTTGCCAGATCACAATATACTGTGTGTCCGCCCTCTCAGACATAACGTGTTATTCTCCAAACGTTATCTACCCTCAGATGCACCCTCAGATCATCAAACAGCTCGCTCCTCCGGGTCCCCAACACCAAGCTCCGCACCATGGGCGACCGGGCCTTTGGCTCGGCAGCTCCACGCCTATGGAACAGTCTCCCTGACCACCTAAGGGCAACACAGACACTGGTCTCTTTTAAAACTGGCCTAAAAACCTTTTTATTCAGGAAAGCCTTTCTGACCTAAATCACTGTCAGTTATTTCTTTTGTGTCTCTGTTCATTCACTGTTTTTTATTTTATTTTAATTTTTATTTCATTTTTATTATAGTTTATTTATTTATTTCTTTTTTAAACTATGTTTTAACTATGCTTTTTACTATGTACTGGCTCTGTGGCACTCTGAGATTTTTTTTAAATGAAAAGTGCGTTATAAATAAAATACATTATTTATTATTATTTATCTATGGGTTTGTTCACGTAGCTGTATTTTGGAAGAAGGAACACTGACATTTATTTTTCTCAGAAAAGACTCATTTTGAACCTGTGATCTAGAAGAAACAGGAGTGGGACAGAGGCAGGAGTCGGTGCGAGATGGCTGCAGGAACAACGGTCATGAATTAACAAAAAGCATACATTTAAACAAACAAGAGACTCAACAAGCTGGGCCGAGACTTAAGGTGCGTTCACACCGGTCGCGTTTTTTTTTTGACGCGTGTCGAGATTACATACAAAGTCTATGCACAGACGCGATGAGACTGGCGCGCCGCGATTTTGTGATTCGGCAGCGTTATTGCAGTGCGGTGGACGCAGTGGACGCCGCAAAATCGCCAACGCGCGAGTTGAAATTTTTCAACTTCTGCGACATAATCGCGTGACGCTGTGGCGCGATAGCCTATCAGCGTTGAGTTGCTCCCCCCGTCATCAGTGCCGTAGCTCCTGCCCGTGCTGAATCACAAACAACAATGGAGGACAAATAAATCCTGTAGCCGTCTGTGTTCACCCAGAGCTCTACGATACCTCATATCAACAGAGACCGGACCAAACTATGTGTATACATGTGTGTGTGTAAACCATACGGTACAAACAATGAATTGACGCTGCCGTATTTACGTCTACGTGACGTTATTGAGTGCTGGTGGAGCTGCTACGATGTTAGCATAGCCTAGCACCGCTCCCGGCATCATTACGTAGTTATTTCGGAGTCCCTTTTTGTCGGAGAAGACAAGTACAAATCGGCATCATTATGTAGTTATTTCGGAGTCCCTTTTTGTCGGTTTATTTTCCGTTAAATCACAGCCAAGTCAGTTTATTTTGTGTTCCTACAGCTGTAGTAAACAGCGACCGGTGGCTTGCTAGACACAGTGAATACAGCTCGATACAATCCACGGAGCTCCTCTGAACAATATTATGAACCAGACATGACGGCGTTTAGTTTCCCGGGATATCTGTGACTTCCAGAACACGTACTAAGCAGATATAGAGGTTATTTTTTCCATGGTTAATGGCGGACAGTTGAACGGATCCAGGTCTATAAACCACGCCCCCTCTCCGGCGCTACGAGATTTTGCGGCGTCTGGTCTGAACACGACCGGCGGCGCTTTGGCCGTGATTTTGCAGTGCGTTGGACGCGATTTTGCAGTGCGTCAAAAAATCAACGCGACCGGTGTGAACGCAGCATAACTCAGCGGCTGAGTCTTTGGCCTGACTGCATTGGTGGAAGGGAAGCCCAGTTTGGAATGCAGAGTCGATTGAAGATGATTAGCAGCTTGTCACGACACCTGCACACCTGATCCCACTCCTGCAATCAAGCACGATCCACACACAGAAGCACAGAGAAAGAGAGAAGCTCCTGGCTAGGAGGAAGCAGGCGTGGCACTGACTCCGTGAACGAAGAAATCTAGAAGTCAACAGTAACATGCATTGATTTGTTGACATCGTTGCTCCATAGCAGCGAATTGAGAACAAACGACGAATGCTATGTGGTGATGTTGTAGTGCACTACTCAAAGAGCAGCGAGTTAGTTGGGAGTTTGAGTTTAGAGCAAGTAGGACTTAATAGTTGTAATTCATGAAAGCAATGGCAGGAGTTCATGTACAGTGTTGCGAAGCAGCGGCCCTCCGTCTAATTAATCCACACTGTTAGGCACAAAACGGAATTCGGCGTTGCAATTTCAAAATGTATCGCCTAATTTCGTTTTTTTCACAGCAGGTTTTAGCCGTTGTATTGATGTACAGCTCTTAAATATTGTGAAATTCTCATTCCTCACTCCAGTTAGTTTGGGCCCAAATTCCTTTAACTTTCCTGCTCTATCTGCTGCATAGACTGTGATTTTAACACCACACTCATTGCGAACACAATGTTTATAATTTAACACTCAGCTGACTAACTTCAAATGTACGAAGATAAATAAATGAATGTCAGATATTTAATCTGACTGTCGTCGTGACATTCGGGTTTGTGGTGGAATATTTCCTTTAACAGTTCAGGTGAAGTTGGTTTTATCCAAAGTGTTCAAAATAGACAGAGTCTTGATGAATGATCAAAGTTTCAGAAAGTCAATTTAATGTTTGCAAACAGAGAACACAACCACAGCCACGTATCACAGTGAAATGTGCTCATGCTCTGGGGACAGCAAATCAAAACAAGGTATTTATACAGGCAACACAGAGAAGACAAGATAAGACAGAGGAGACGGGGAAGACAGGTGGGGGCCAGTGTTCTGGTGCGAACTCTCACAGACAGTAGGTCTTCAGCAAATGTTTAGGCTAACAGAAAGAACAGTTGATTACTTAAGAACACTCTGGTCGCTTGTCCAAAATAAGATAGAAAGTGACCTCTGTATCAGAACGAACATGTCAATGTGTTCAGACATTCAGACGCCTGTGAAAATGAACTTTCTAACAGCACATATCATCAGAGAATATGAGGAGGACATGTTAAAACATTTTTTACCATCACAGGTTGTCTTCAGCAAGTAAATACACAGTCTTCTGCTCTATCTTCTGTTACATCAAGGCTGTGTTAGAAATGAAATTGCATGATTATATTGTAATATTAATTTCAAATCACTTTGCCGGGGTGAGAAAATGAAAACTTAAATCTATTATATTTTTTCTATTTCTGTACATGCACAGTGTGAAGCTAGAGGGAGATTTTAGATGGCTAGACTGAAGATAGCAGTTTTGCAAAACAATTCACAGCCTCCCCCAAATGAGACTGTAGTGAGTGCTTCGGTGAAGGTCTGAATCTGTCATTACAACAATACTGCCAGCTGTACTTTCTCTGCAGCTCTTATTTTTTTCCTCGTGGTCCCTGTGGTTTTAGGCGATATTTATTATACAATAAACTGGGAAAAAATCCAAAACTGGGCTCAAAACATGTCCCGCAAAGGTCATGAAATGCATATGAACGCATACAGTCCTTTTTTTCAGGCTGTCGGACTTGTTCACACGAGGCCCTATCAGCTGAAAAGACAGTTCACTCTATTTAGGTCTTTATCACCATTTTGGGGGCAAGCTTCATCAAACCTTAATTGACTTCTGGAATGACCTTGTTCCTTATTACTGGTGCACTTGGGAGTCCTGCATTCATTTGTCACATTACTTTTCTGTGTCTCCTGCTTGTGCCCTTGACGCCAGACTTCCTTTGGGTATCATACTGCTGGAGTAATATTATGTCTCACTACTTAAGTCCTTGGCACACCGTCTTCTTAGCTCTTTGTCTCACCAATTTTATGTTTTATGTAGCTGACATATAAGAAATGAAGTCCAGAAAGTAGCTCAGAAGCTCTTATCGGATGTTCGAACAGCTTCGGAAACACCCTGTTACCGGCAATTTTCTTAATCTTTCCAAAGCAATCGGACGTTCGTTCAGTGATTTTGGCCAGCTGTGTGGGGGGGGGGGGGGGGGGGTGGGATAGTAGATGTTTGAACTTCTTCCTCAAGCGTTTTCATCCTTTCATATACAAATTTAACACCATAAATGCTTGTCTCAAAGTGTGGATTTGGTCCCTTTTTGTTTCCGTTCTGAATGGTGTGTTTGGCTAACCGCTAACGGAACAACCAGTACAAACACTACTGTAACTTGGCAAGATTGCATGACGTGCCTTAAAAGCCAACTTCGAGCCGATTGCCTGCATACCTCGCTGCTGATTTTGAATGAAATGTGTTATGACGCCTTATGGGGGGGGGAGAAAATTCTGGGATGCGTCCAATTACAGGATATAGCAGTGGTCGTTTCAGACTAGTTTATATCGTGTTAGCCTGTTACATGACCCGGCGTGTGCATCTCAAAATTTGAAACGTTGCTGTCTGTTACTGGGCAGATTGGCCAACACAATATTCTTATCCTTCCAAAATAATCAGCATTCAGATAAGCAGCTAATGTAAAGATGGATGTACAGCTACAGTAAAAGCAAACACAGTAGAGTATCGTAGAGCAAACACAGCTCCCGTCATAGATATGATATTATACAGCTGCTGTTTTTTTGTGATTATGATTATTATTATCATTTTGTAAAATTCAAACTATTCCTTTCTGGAAATAAAATGGCATGTAATGTGAACATGCAGACCAATAGACATCTAATCGATTTATATTATTATACAATATAACAATCGTACATGTAAATATTTCATTCTTTGCACTGTGACCAAATCATCATTCATCATGAGACCTTAGGCTGGATCAATTCAATCTTAAATCTGGCAATCCAGATAATTGATTTTGTTCGTCAACACTAATTGTTGTGCTCCTCGACGTTGCCTTGGGTTACTGCAGATTTAGTATTATTGAATCCTGCGTTCTCATCTAAAAGCATGATGTTATCATGCTTTTAGACGCACAATGGACGGGCCAATCATCTGTATTCCATTGATAGAGAACATGTAAGGATGTCAGGGTCGTCAGAACTTTATTCACGATTGAATATACCCTTGTCAGTGAAAATAGGAAGCAATTTTATTTCTCAGCTCTTGAAATTCTGACTTAAATTCAAAATATGACAATGAATTTGCTATACTAAAATCTGTAACAATATATGATTTTACATTGATATTTCTTTACTTAAAACCAGTTTTGTGAGTTTGGAGACACTCAAAAAGTCAGACATAAAAATACAGTTATTGTCAGTTACAACCAATAAACAAAACCGCAAAAGATACACTGAGGAGTTGTGTCTGTTTTAAAATGGACAGCTTTCAAGCTACCTTTTCACACATACACCGATAACGAGACTTTCATGCCAACAATGTTTTGATGAATTCCTAATGTGGCTGCAAGTCCAATGCAAATGTTTTTTTATCCTCACATCAATCCTCTTCACAGGTCAGTCTTTTGTCAACTTGTGTCCGCTTGACTCGTCAACTGATGTCATGAATTGGAAAGATTTCTCAAATCATTCAATGTTAAACATGGTTTTAGAGTTATTCTCTCCATCTCTTGCTCTCTCAGTTATGGTCTGTACAACGTAGTAAACTCACAAAAGTGTCCTCTGAGAGTCTGTCTCTGGTGGCCCTGAACATCATGTTTTATGCAGAAGTTAAATACAGCTTGTCCTGGGTGAGTTGGAAACAGAGCGTGTGTACTGTATGTGTGTGCTTTGCATGTGTCGTGCTCTTGCAATATGTTAATTGTGCGAACAGATGTACAATGTAATGCCATGTGACCACTCAAGGGCTGCCTCAGGTGCGTGGAAAGAAACATGTTTTAAAGATGAGCTGTATTGTTAGGAAAAAGTGTCCCCACGAGGGAATTGGAGCAGGCCAGGCCACGCGTCTGCTAGCTTTGCAGACACACGGACTAAAAACGTCACCAAAGCTGGTTTACAGTTCACAGGAATTTAATCATTTTCATGCCATTACAGTATTACAGTAGAGTACATTATTTGCATGAAATATTACACTATTTAACCCACTTTGGAAAAAACTCTCCCTGGTCTCCGGAGACACAACTGTCCCCTTCGACCCGAATAACAGAGAGAGAAAAACTCTTTCTATTCCCTCCCACCTATACATTCAAAAACACCTCCCCTTCCTTCTATGCCAATTCCAATTGGCCACCTTCCAGGAGTGTTGTTCTGTAGACGCCTTCTTTCAAATCTCTCTTTCCCTAAATTCATAACACATTCACTGTCTGTCAGTTATTGCTTAAACCCTCTATGATAATCTTACAGTATATAAGCTAAGCCTCTGCAACTTAGGCAAAAGCTTCATGTCTTTAACTTACTTTTAGCTACTAATCTTACAACACTTTATGCTTATCTTAATTATGCATTTCAAAAACACTTATGATTATGCCTAAATATTAATTCATGAATTATGAATTATTTAACACTTTTATTATACCTACTAAACAGACAGTTCTACGCTCAAATTTCTAACAGTATCCGACTGCGTCTTACGAATGCAAAGAAAAATACAGGGGACTTATGTGGAAAGCTCCCCCCTGTGTGTTAACATGGCTCCTTAGGGGAATAATTGTAAGTAGAGGACATTTGTATGGAAACATAAGTGCATAGTATATTAAATGCACAAGCTGAAACACACATTCTCTCAGTTACTCTTTCATTTGTTTCCCTCTTTATATGTCACTTTCCTTTCATGGGAGCCATGTTTTATTCACATCAGCCACAAAACATTAATACATGAAGTACAGACATAAATGAATGAATCAGTGTACTCGTGAATAAAGAAATAACTTTGATGGTGTTGCAAAATGAGTACAGCTACAGGAAATTGTGCATATTGTATAAAGCAGCACCAACCACACCACAAATATTATACAGTATCATGTTTGTTTTTGTATATGTACAAACTGATATATATTCTTTGCCAAGGACAAAGTATATAAGTGTAATGCGACTTTGATGTTAACGCTTTTGAATTTCTACTCCTGGAGTGTCTGCCATCAGGCAAACGTTTCTACACTAGATGTCTATCTGATAGTGCTGTAGCTAAATTTAACCAGCTTCCCGTTTCAGTCCGGTGGGGCAGACACCCTCACCACATTTAAGAGTAGGCTTAAGGCTTTCCTTTTTGATAATGCTTATATTTAGGGCTGGCTCAGGTTTGCCTTGGACCAGCCCCTAGATAAGCTGCTATAGGCCTAGACTGCCGGGGGACTTCCTAGGATACACTGAGCTGCGTTTGTCCTGCGTTTCAACCAGACTGTTTTGTGTTTGTGTAAGTGTAAACTCTATGATAGACTGAGGACATCTCTAGAGGATAACATCTCTAATCTCGACTATCAGATAATCAACCAAACTCCAACCTAAAGACAAACAGATAAAATCACTGTGTATGCGTTTATGATGAAGCATGCCGTCTACACTAAATTCTATTACACGTTCTGCGATGCCTTTCTCATCTGTAAATCTACAGCAGCTCTTACAAACGTACACAAAAGCAGGATACTGCCATGTACTCTGGATTACCAAGCAAACAAACCATTTACTCAGCCAATGGGTTCCTCTGAAATTGCTGCCCACCTCGTACCCCATCTTAAGATAGAGAACATGGTCCAAATGAGGCCCAGGCAGCCATGTGCTACTCTGCACTCTTTAGCGAACAGCAATGACTGCAGTGCTATCATAGAACACAGCTTTGGCCAGCGTTTACATCAAAAGCATGAAGCTTGGGGATTTTTGCGAAGCAGAGAACAGCTGCATTTATCATTAAACAGAGAGCATATTGCAAGCTTGAAACCCGGGTGAGCAGACAGCCAGCCGTATGTCAGCATCATCATGCATATGTCAGTAGATGCTGAAGCACTGAATATCCAGGCTCAGTGATGCATGATGTATTTGCAATAACTGGAAATCGTTAAGCTCCTCTAACATAAGAGCAAATCCATCTGGGGAAATACAAAGAAAGCAGAAAGGCTGCATAGTGTGCAATGAAAACCCCATGGGGAAGGTGTGGGCCTCCAGATCTGTCAATGCTAAAGTCATAGCATGTGAGGAGGAAGACAGTATCCTAGCTTTTTCAATGCAAGAATGGACTATGTCGGAAGGATTGAAAAATTCTTGAAACTTGCACGGACACAAAACACTTCTGATGTGGGCATCCACTTGAGTCTTTCCATTTACTTTTATTTGCAACAGCGCCGTCCCTGTGATTCACTTCACAGTGAGTCTGCATGCATTGCTTTTACGAACATTATTGTTCAAAATGAAATGTGTTAATTTCTGTTTAGTGCTTCCACAAACAGTGAAGGCAAGTTTTACAGTTAAGTTTTAAACATGCAATAACTGACAGCAGAAGTAAACAAAACAACATCACAGGCTTGTCATAGGTGTCATTGGGTCTCTTTGCTGTCCCTCTCCATTCTTGTCACTTTTTTCTCTAGTCTGACTTTTAAACTCATTGCTGTTATCATCAGACCATTTCACTTCTTGTTTCCTCCCCCTCTGTCACTTTATATCTTTATCTACCCTGCTCTGTCATCCATTTCCTTGTCTGTCCACATAACACTATCTTTCCCTTGGCCTTTCTACCTCTTCCACTTTCACACAGGGAGAAAACAACAAAATCAATCTCAAGGTATCTCTCGCAAGCACACAATATCGGAGTCTGGTTCATTCTCAGATTTTTTTTGTATAATTCTCTACAGTTTCAATGTAGGTGAGAGAGGAAAATAAAGACGTTCTAATGCCATCTTGAAATAAATGGCCAAATAGGATACTGAGCTTTTGTGTGCGAGTGTCTCGGTATCACATTGTCCCCCAGGCTGTGGCATTTATCAGCATATTGGTCGGTCAGATATGTTATTTGCTTCAGTGTTATATTCATAGTCTGCTGTTGCCATCCAGCTTTGTGTTTGTCTCTCAGTTGATGCTGAAATAATTAAGTTCAGCTCAGTTCAGTTGGTGCATTATTGTTATTATGACACTGCGGTTCCATATGCTGTCACAGCAGCAGAGTGTGACAGAATGAATTGCGCTCACTGCAGAACAATGGCAATCAATTACGTACAGATTAACTACATACGATGTCATTCTTCCTTCTGTATCGTTGCCCTTTTCCCTTCATTTGCACCCAGTAATTACATTTCCCAGCTAGAGTTAGTTTCTTTTCTGCCACATAAAACTTGACATGTTGTTGATGTAACAGGCGTCAGGTAGCTTTGCGAGTAGAGTGTTTCCTTTTGACTCTACTTTTGTAATATTTCTGCAGGTGTACTGCATATGGCTGACATTTTTCTCTGCATGAAGACAAGAGGACCATTTCATCAATTACATGAAAAAAAAAAAAAACAGCAGCAAAACACCACAATTGCCTTGTACACTTGTTTTACACACGTCCAGGCAACAAAACCCTAAATGCTGAATGCCTGCTGGTACATTTATACACTGACTGGCTTTTATATCATCTCTTGGAAGCTAGTGATGTCTGTTCACTTTTTTTTTTCTACTGTATTTGTAAGTTGTAGCCTGAAGGATGGCATCTATCAAAGTGTGACCCAGAGCAATATGTCACAACAGCTTCTATAACGTACAAGCTTTGCCCACTAACAACCATCGCTATTGGCTTTATCCCTGCACTTGCGACGTATAGAAGCCGTGCGACTCGCAACTTTGTCATGAATTTTGGTATGGATAATCATGGTCCCAAGAAGATAACTCAAAAAGATATTGGTGGCCCAATGACCTTCAATCATCGGGTAAATTCACACTTGGGCAAAGTTTCAGTCCATGACAATGCATTGTCAAAACTAATGGCTGGACTTATATTACGGGTTTTTTCGTGGAAATTCATGGTTCCCAGAGGATAAATGCCTACTTTTTGAAGTGGCCACCTGAAATTTTCTCAAGCATCAAAGGACAATATTCAATTGTACCCCAAAATAAAATCGAATCAGCAGGCCACTGTGACATTTGTTCAGTGAATGTCTGCTTCCCACAGGATGAGTCTGTTTATGGACACTCCATGACCTTCATGTTATGCCACCATCAGCCCAAAATATCAACTTATCATGAAAAATATCACATTAGTCTTTCTGTAGTGCCACTATCAGGTCAAACTGTCAACTTGATGGACTGCACAAGACAGTCTCAACCATTGGCCGCATTTCAATCAACGTTACTGTGGATATTCACGGTTCTCAGAAGATGGACCCTATTGATTTGTAGACTCCTTGACCTTTTATATAAGAAGGCTGAAAGCAAAATGTTACAGGAGGCACCATTGCATTTGGACAATAGAGACACACGGAGGTGAACAGATGCTTATTTGTTCTAGGTATATTGAACTGAGGTGAACATAGATCTACACAAGTTGATGTTTCAGAGAGGATATAAGAAAGTAAGATATAACAGAAAGAACTGGAGTTTCTTATAATATGTTTGATCTAGGGCAGGGATTCCCAAAGTGTGGTGTGGAGCTGCCTCTAGGGGGTGCGCGAGAGGAAAAATGTAATGGCGGTGCAGTCCTGTCTCCTAAAAATTACGTTCCCCAAAAACTAAAATGCATTCTCAATTACGTTTTACCATGAATGTATTTTCTCCCTGATTAAGTTTGTGTTTGACGTATTACAAATACGTTTCTCATCAACATATCTTTGCCATACTCTAGTCTTTATTATTTTTCTGTGATCTGCCCCGTGGCCTGTTCCGAGGGCTGACAGACCTGACGATCGGGTGCCTCGCGGCGGGGGCGGCTGGAGACCTTGCGTCCCGGCGCCAACGGGTGAGCGCCCACCACTCTGAACCATAAAACCAAGTCCCGGATTTCACCCGGGGGATATTCTGGAGGTATTGTGGCCGGGTGATGTGCCTCGTTGCTGGGGAGGTATGAGCAGAGAGTGGCGGGGTGTTATGGAGGTATATATTACAACTCGGTGTTGTTCCCGTGCGTGGATGAGCGCATTTCTGCCGGAGACAGGCGGCGTGTTGTGGTAGTATTCTGGCCGCGTAATAGGGAGAAGGAGAGGCGGTGGTGGAGAGGGACAACAATGTTAAAGAGATGGTGGAATGTATGATTGGAGAGAGAGAAGCGAAAAAGTCCAACAACAGTGTCGCGCCGCATCGATGCTTTGTCCGAAGACATCCTGGCTACATTAGTCGGTCGCGTGAAGAAGAGTGAGTTTTACTCTCTGCAAGTAGACGAGTCGACAGATGTGGCCAATCTGGCCAATCTTCTGGTGAACGTCCGTTACCTTTTCGAAGGCACGGTGCAGGAAGAGCTTTTGTGTTTTTTATCTTGTAAACAAACGCCACGCGCGAGCAAACTGTTCTCTCATTAGTCAGATTTTTATGCGGCTAGACTCTGTTTTGTTTTTTAAAGGTGTGTGTGGGGGGGGATTGGGGGTGCGTGAACCCGGTCGGGATGTAGAAGGGGGTGTGTGGCCTAAAAAGTTTGAGAACCGCTGATCTAGGGGATGGCACGTTGTGTTGAAAAATTATTTATTCCAACCAAGGTGTTCTGAACCCCCATTTCCAAAATCAGAAAAGTGTGGCGGCAGATGCTTTTCGACTATTTGACGAGCAGTTCTAACTCACCATACTATTTAATTCTAGATCTGCTTTTTGCACTGAGATCTGTGTCGCACCTCTCCTATCCAACAAGGTGAGTTCATCTTAATAGTGGTCATTTTCTTGGTCTTTTCAGGAGATTTTTACGACACACATACTGTATGTAATAATTGATATTGCATTATTGTATAAGGTCTGGAAACATACATGACAATGTTCGGATGTGGTTCATTAATAACCTAAAAATATGTGATGGAGATAGGAGTCTGTCAGGCAGCGATGAGAGTTGTACCCTGCAGGCGTGTTTTCACCACTTAGTCTTATCTCTGCATGTTCATCTTGTGGGGTTACATCGCTCCAACTATGGTTATAGGCAGTAAGCTGTGTTTCTTGGAAATGTTGTTTGATGCATTCATTTGAGGAACAGAAAAAGAGAGGTTTAAACACACAGAGTGAAAGACGCACTGGCTGAGGCTGTGAGTAACAGAGAAATTGAGACACAAAAACACACAGTGGGATTGACACATGTTGTGTAAAATAATATGCGCTTTACTTGTATGCTTATATTGTGGAATTGTGGGGTCACATGTAAGTGGGTTAAATACTCCGAGGAGGGCATTCTGGCGCCTGCTCGTACGATAGAAACAGATACTGTGGCCCTGGAAGGAGACGCTTGCTTAAAACCGTCATAACAAGGGCATTCCTCGCTTATCTAGTCCAGCAGAGAAGAACTCCCTCATCTATTCACACAGAGGCTTTTGTCTTAGCTAGACTTGCACCCTTTCCGGCGTCTCGTGCCAATAACATGCATACACACTGATGATGCAACGCTGGAGGACCAATCGTGAGCCAGTGTGAGTGATGATGCTCAGTGCTCCGTCGGGCCCTTTGACCTCTAAAGGACAGAGCCGCCCCCACTTTATATTCCACCAATAGACTTCTCTAAGAATAAACTATATAATGTTGTGCGCAATGATGTTTAGCGCCTTTTCATGCCTTTTCATGCTTTTCCTGTCTTTCGTACATTTTACCTGTTCCACCTGAACAGAGATTAGGCCGCGTGCACGCTTTAATGCCTGGCATAATACTCCTGTCACAAATAAACCTTATTGCTTTGAATTGAGCTAATTGCCTCGATCTCCATCTGTTCACTCCGAGAGTTTTTCTCCTCAACACACATTCACCAGCGCACACAAGGAGTCCGAGATGAGACATTCATCTTTCTGTCCCATTCTAGCTGACTAAAATATCGGCATCTCTCCATTTAGCTTCAGCCATGATCGAGAACAAGATAGCGTCTGCCCTTTATAGAGGCCGGCAGGAATCTATAGAGTGCTGTGGCAATTATTGACAATCGATGTCTATTTACCTGCCATTCACAGTGACTGAATACTGCTGTCTGAATAAAGCCAATGTCTATCTCAGGTTTTTTTATACAAGGGCAAGTGTGTGTGTGTGTGTTTTGTCTTTTTTTTCAAATCAAGGGCAAATGTAAAATATAAAGCGCTCGTTAAATTGATTGGCAGAACTGTGAATGGATGACACCTGTGGAATGAGGTCACAACGTCATCATGGATCATTAAATAGAGGTTAGGTCACCCTTGCTAGGTTGACCAACAGCTTAAAATAGCTCCACCTGACTCCTGTCAAATAAATATTGACGATACGATAGTCACTTCCACCTTCCTCCTGAGTTCTTAAAGTTCACTCACGTTATCAGTAAGTCTGCTTTAACACTACAGTAAACACTCCTTGAGCATTTCAGACGCATTTCCAGAGACTGCTTCCCAATAAAGGCCATGCTGTGTTTTGCCAGTTAAATGATTTTAATGTGAAGCAACTGAAAAAAAATGCTAAACAATAGTATTAAGAACAGGGTTTGATTTTAAGAAATTCTTAAGAAATATAACTGACATGAATTCAAGGAAACAACCCTTAATCATTAGGATGTCAGGTTAGTAAGGGACCTAGCCATTGGTGAGGCCCTTATGGCATTCAAACTTGCTCTATCTACCCAAAGTTTGAATAGTTTAATGCCTATTTGGCTCTGATCAAACAATTGTATCTTGCATATGTATTTAATAAACATTCTATCAGTACCACAAATAAAATATCCAGTGAAGCCTCCACGCTTCACTGTGAACGAGGGGAAGGGTAGTTTGGTTTTTAAATGTTCTTTTCATCGGGCGGGGGCGACACTGAGGCAACTAACGAGTTAGACACAGTTATGGTTGACTGAGAATAATTTAAAGATAGAAATGAAAAGACATTAAAACCCAGTTAACAACATGTTAACATGTATTAAATGTCATAAGATGTACTTGGACCCGACTTGATCAAAAAGTCTTGAAGAGGTTTGAGTAAAGAAAATAAAAGAATTGTCCGCTGGCCTACTCAACGTCCTCTGTCCTCTATTTACCGCTACCACGGACCCTGCTGTTATTCTGTTAGCAGGGAAGGATGTGGCAGTCATTTGTTTTAACTACACACTATCCTATAGGGCAGTGCTCTGAACTTTGCCCGACTGCCGCTGCAGTACTCTGGGTGGTAGCTTTTATTGTTGGCAGCGGCCTGCAATCAACGTGGTTTCTGCTCTCTCATCATGTTTTTCTTTATCAATTGTGTTCCTGCCTGCTCCTGTCGCCCCTCACTGACCTGTCATCTATGATTTCTGCCTTTTGTCATCATTTCTGTGTTTTCGGAGGTTTAGTCCCTCCTTCCTGCAACACCATTGGTCCTCGCCCCTACACCGTCGTGCCCCATTGGTTAGAGAAATGTCTATCAGAAGGTGAGAGCTCAGCTAGGGCCCAAGAGGTTAAGGATAATTACATGGCAAGGAACATGCATTAAGTCAAGAGCAACAAATACATTTCATACCAAAAGCACACAAATAAAATCAAGCAGAATAATACAAATCATCCAAAACAGTTGTAGAAAAACTAGCCAATATAACACAGCCATAGCACACATACTAATATAAGGATTAAACAAAATCAGTACATCTGTCGCGTGACATAAGGACGCACATCCAAGATCAGTCTCATTGTCCCATTATGGATTTGTCTCAAGCTAAAGCGGCCCTGCTTCGAAGAGGAAAGAATAATCCTCTCAATTAAATTCAATTCAATTTATTTTTGTATAGCCCAGGGGTCAGCAACCTTTACTGTCCGAAGAGCCATTTTGCTCTATTTTCCACCAACTAAAATGTGTCTGGAGCCGCAAAAGCTATTCGATATCACAGCTTATATACGTTTTATATATAGTTATATTATATATACAAAAACTATACTTTGTTGTATTTATGAAATAATAGAACAAGAATAAAGACAATTACTGACATTTTATTGCTATTTTAACTTTCATGAAGAGGAGAAAAAAAATACACTGGCATGTGTAGGCCTACATTGAGGTCACAGAACTAAACACAGAACTATGCAGGCCTTGAGTCCTCCCCATAGTTGTGGGAAATAACTTAGAAATAAATATAACATATAGCTGCAGAAGTGAATTAAACACGGAACAATTCAAGTCTATTTGGGTCCTCATGTTTGTGAAAAATAAATATAACATATAGCTGCAGAAGTGAATCAAACACAGAACAAGTCAAGTCTATTTGGGTCCTCTCCCCATGTTTGTGGAAAAAATATTAAATAAAAAGTAGCTTACTTTGAAATAAATATAACATAGCTGCAGCCTAATATCTTAAAATGACTGAAGATAAAAAATAGGCAGTTTGTATTTAAGTAAGACTAAAGTCCATTTCAGTGCGATGTCATCCTCTTCTTTCCTCAGACACGTACAGCCATCAACCGTCGCGCCTGAACATAAAAACACAACTACATCAGTTCAGGATCTAAAATAAATGTTTTTCTCCAAGATAATAGCCTATTAAATGATAGTGTTCTCACATGTTTATTGTGACCTTTGTTTCTGAACATCGCTGCAGAGTTTCTCTATGTCAGGGCTGTAAGATGTGACTTTGAGCTTCAAACAGGACTGCAGGCTGTCATCTGTGAGGCGGGAGCGATATTTAGCGCATCTCCAGCTTGATATTTTTCAGCAAATGCTGTGTGTTTGGTCTGAAAGTGTCTTTCAACATTCGATTTTTTGTTGTTTGCAAATTTCTCGCCACATATTAAGCATACCGGTAGGCCAGCGTTGTTGGCAGTGAACGCAAATAAATACGTCCACGCAGAATTAAATTCTCTATTTTAGGTTTAAGTTCGAACACAGGCTACTACATACAGTTTCATTACATACATATGCACAAGTAATCACAGACGACTGCTCCTTAAAATATAACAGGGTTTATTACATCAGAATAATAAATGATCAGATCAATTAATAAGATAAGATAATCCTTTATTAGTCCCTCAGTGGGGAAATTACAGGATTACAGCAGCATTGCTCACAAGTAATAAAATGAAGATAAAAAATCAAGTAGTATAAATAAACTAAACAGTAAACAGTAATAAAAATATGACAGTAAAGAAGAATACAAAATATATACCAGTATATACAGGCGGAGTAAAAATGTAAGATAATACTTAAACGTATTGGATATTGCACGGAATTGACAGTAAAGAAGAATATTGAATATACCAGTATATACAGACGGAGTAAAATGTAAGATAATACTTAAACGTATTGGATATTGCACAGGATTGCACGGATTAGATATTGCACCAGGTGAATGAATTAAAGTGTTCAGAAGTGTTCATATTCATGTTCAAGTGAATTAAAGTGTTCAGAGTGTTCAAGTGTTCATGTTCAAAGTGTTCAAAGTGTTAGTGGTCTCCCGAGAGCAGTTTGTTGTGCAGCCTGACAGGGGCGGTAAGGGAACTTGGGCTTTATGGCAAAATTTAACATGGGGCTTACTGGGCCACCGGCCCTTTTGTGACACGGTGACAATGTCCCGGCAGGACAGACTACATTGCATTGGGAATTTGTGGAACAGTCGGGCCGTTGAGGGGCAAATGTGTAGTCAGTGTTCAAATCCTATAGAGGGCGCTTTTGACCAGTGGATGACCAAAATGGATGGGAATGGGAGGGGCCAGGCCCAAAAGGGTGTTTTATGCCTTTCGGGTGGAAATGGATGGGGAATGGACCGGTCAGGTGGAAATGGATGGGGAATGGACCGGTCAAGCTCCCATACATGGAAATGGGCGGGGCATGTCTCAAATGGGGCGATTTGTGCCTTTCGGGTGGAGACCATGGAAATGGATGGGGAATGGACTGGTCAAGCTCCCAAACATGGAAATGGGCGGGGCATGTCTCAAATGGGGCGATTTGTGCCTTTTGGGTGGAAACCATGGAAATGGATGGGGAATGGACCGGTCAAGCTCCCAAACATGGAAATGGGCGGGGCATGTCTCAAATGGGGCGATTTGTGCCTTTCGGGTGGAAACCATGGAAATGGATGGGGAATGGCCCGGTCAAGCTCCAAAACATGGAAATGGGCGGGGCATGTCTCAAATGGGGCGTTTTCTGCCTTTCGGGTCCAAAGCCTTGGAAAACATGGAAACTGATCAGGTATCACCATATGATGCCACAAATAATGTCGGAATGTTCCTGAAAAAAACAAAAAAACTTCCCAAAGGGCTACAGACTTCTCCTTTGGCATGCTGACTCGAGTCATCGGAGGGAGTGTGTGGTGCAAAATTCAGGCAGTTTCAACCTTCTTTACCCGAATTATGGTCAATTTTTACACATTGCACCAATTGCACCAATTTCGGCCCCTGATCCTGTTTTTGGGCACCTTAACTTGGACCTACGACCTCTAGATTTGGATCATTTAACCTACATGACCCTCTCTTAATTTACAAAAAGAATGTATTCCTCTATCTTGCTTTAAAGTATTTTTAATGAATTAAAAGACTGTTAATGATGTGTACATGTTGCTGTTTCTGTTGGGTGCAATAAAAACACTTGTAACTGGCTTATCATTCCATAATTTACATATGATGGACACAAGAGGACCCTCTTCAAGGTCCAATTGGATTCAAGTCATTAGCATGCCGCCAACAGGAGATAGCTTTCCAGAGGATCTGCAGATTTGCTGCTCCATGTGCTCATTGAAGTCATCAAGGGGAGTGTCTCGTTCAATTATAACACAGTTCCAACCCTTTTCTGAGAAGTTATGACATTCAATACTTTCCATTCAAATGTAGTCGGAATGTCCCTTTTTGGAAAATGGGCCATTTGGGATTTATTAGAATCAAGGTCTGTTTTCACTCTTTGGGGTCGGCAGGAGATATTCTCCGGCCCCTAAAAACACGAATAAATGACATTTTGATATATAATTGACAATTCTTGGACAAAATTGAACACTCTACTGGGATTGATTGGTTTTATAGCATTAGCATGTTGCTAACAGAAGATAGCTTTCCAGAGGGTCTGCAGGTTCTATTGCACCATTTTCCCATTCAAGTCATCAAGGGGAATGTTGTCATGCAATCTCCCATGAAATTCAACCACGTTGTGAGAAGTTATGACTAGTTGAAGGATGGGCCGTTTGGGTAATCACTTTCCATTCATTTTATCCTACAAAATGCCCCATTCAAATGTAGGCCAACTGTCCCTCTTCCCGCGCAGGCATGCTAAGTGCTAGGGAGTCCCATCCAACTTGAATGTGCCTCATTGGGGCCTGTCTACAACATATTAAAAAAGCAGGGCTCTGACATCTTCAGAAGTAAAAGTTGATCTGATCTCATCAACAATACGACAGGGTGTACAGCTTAGGGACGTGCACCCCATGCTGAAGTCTGAGTTTGGTACAGGCAAAAATCAGTTCTAGATAATTTAGAGGGATTTGTTCAGGTGAATTTATTGTAGGCCTAGTCCACAATGTGTGTGAACAATCTGGGGGTTCTAGGACCCATATTGGAGAAATTATGGCCATTCTTGCATATGCCAAAAAATTAATTTATAAGGAACCAATTAAGCCCTTTGTGGCTGTTTTTGGGACCTTAACTTGCAGCTACGAGGCCCAGATTATAGGTGTGTCATGGTGACGAGCCCCTCTTTGAAGGAGAAAAGGAATCAAATCTCTACTTTGAATTAAAGTACATTTTGAGAGAAAAGGCCATGTCGGAACATAAGTGTCATGAAAAGGCCATATCATCCTTATGACTCAGAAAGGGACATTTCGCCTACACTTGACTGGGGTCTCGTTTAGTCCAAAACTCCCAACCCGATCGGCCCTTCTGTTCCCAGTCCCCCCAAACAATATCTAGAGTAGGCTCTGGGCTAGGAGGTTGAAACTTATGAGGGGGCATACCTGGGAACAGCCAAACAGGTGTGCAAAGTTTCAAGCAAATCGGATGACTTTGATTTTTGGGCAAATTCAATGACATTGGATCACTTTGCCTGAGATACCAAAATTTCACAATTTGAGGGGCTAGCCCCACCAAACTTGGTGTGTGTGTTCATATGAAGCCACAGACTGTGTGTACTAAGTTTGGTGGCGACCCAACCCCGAATGGCAACTTTTGTCCCAGAAACATTGTCCCGGTACAATTTAACGCTGATCCAAGATATCTACGTTTGAGGGCGAGATATTGAATGGTTGAGGAGATACGGCAGTTTAAAATGTCAATCCTGAAGTCCTCGGAGGTGGCCATCGAATGGCCCTTTCTGTCCCATTCGGCTCCCCCAAATGGCCCGATTTGGCCTATTTGGCCCCCCAAATGGCCCTTAGCGTCTCCGGTGACATGGGGCATATTCTGCCATTCTGGGGACACGGTCCCCGAATGGCCCTTTGTAGCCCAAACTGCCAGACCCGAATGGCAGTTTTGTTCCCAATCGGGTTTTTGTCCTTTGCCCCCAAGTGGTCACGAAACATAAAGGGCCATACGGGCACATGGGCCAAAAACTTTGGAAAATCGTAACTCGGCGACCGGAGGTCCCAAGGGGCCGCCGTCCGCCCACCCGAGACCTGCCGCCCGGCCCTGCGGGACGCCGCCCCCTCACGATTTTTAGCGGCGCCCCTTCCGCCCGTTAGGTCCGAGCCAAAAAGGGCCATTTTTATCCTTCCTGCTAATGGGGCCGTAGGCCGAATGGTGCCTAGGGCCGGGGAGGAAGGACTTGCGGTACCTCTCCCTCAGACACCGGGGATGGATCAGCCGGTGACTGAAGGAGCTGTGCAGAGCTGCCAGAGTGTCCTGCATGGGGTGGGAGGCGTGGCTCATCAGGGATGAGAGCTTCGCCATCATCCTCCTGTCTCCCACCACCTCCACAGTATCCAGTGGACACCCCAGCACGCTGCTGGCCTTCCTCACCAGTTTGTCCAGTCTCCTCCTGTCAGCCTGTCAGCAATATTGCAATCAACAACGCTATTATACAATTTTATGTACCTAATATCTAAACAAATGAATAAAATGGGTGAGGGTGAGTATATAAGTGTGTGTGTGTGTGTGTGTGTGGGTCTGTGTATAAAAAGAAGGGGGGCTCTTAACACTACAGTCGAGAACTACAAAGATGGCCGCGTCGAATGACGTAGCCAAAATAGCTGAGGGGGGGTGAGACTGTGGGTGAGAAGGGAGAGGGCTTAAGATACTACCGCTGAACCACCACCAGATGGCGTAGTCGAGGGACTTTGACCAAATGGCGGGGGGGGGGGGGGGGGTTTCAGCTGTGTGTGATCACGTATCTGTGCAGGCACGTGTATGTGTGTGGCGATCGATCTCACGGGGTTTCCCGTGGGGTTTCCCACGGCTGTGTGTGCAGGTTAAGTGAGAGATGAGGGAGAGCAGGAACAAGGGTGGGGGTCAGCTCCTGCTGCGTTGGCGGCAGGAGGGCGAGCGAGACAAAGGAGGGAGAAATCGTCATGAATCAACTCTGTGTGCGATGTCTTCTGGAGCATGAGTTTCTGGTTTTATCATGCATAAGTATACCGTTGTCGTCTTTGAACTGCCGGTATCTTACGCCATGATAAGCCGCGACTCTCAGCTCACTCACAGAGCCGAGTTCATGAAGAGAGAAATACCACATGAAGTGAAATAAAATGAATGACAATAATCCCCAAACAAAACAGATCTTCCTAACTGCGGTGAGATGAGAGTGTTGTTTCTTATCACATTTCTCAAGTAACAATAAACAAACTCTGCATACACGCTCGCAGTGACTGATCTAAGGCAGACAGTTACAGTGAAGGGTTAAATGCAGCAGAGCGGTGATCCGCTCTGATTACGCAATACCTTGGATCACGCGGCCGTAACAAAAACACGGGAATATCAACATATAAATGAATTAACCTGAATGAAACTTAGGTTAATTTAAGCTAAGCTAGGCCCAGATGCTATCATGAACACTTACTTTGGAGAAGCTTCGAACAAAGGGAGGAGTGTTCGAGGAAGAATTGTCCGTTTCCTCGAGGAGAAGGGGGGCTGCTTGCAGGTAGGCTGATGAGCGGATGCTCTGGCGGTCGCGGCGTGGCTCGCTTTGGAGCAAACGCAGACGTGATCTATCCCCGCTGCAGGAAGGATGATCTAACTTCGGTTGAGGCGACGTGATCCGTGCGTCTCACCGGGAATCGTCGGTCAGGAGAAGGGTCCGTTGTCCTGCCGGAATGTGTACACAAAAAGAAAAACACGGGGAGGAATCGTGGGCAGGATTCGTCCGTTATGTTGTGAGGAGGCCAGACTCAGAAAAAGAACATTGCTGTCTCGACCAGCAATGGCATAAGACCTGTCAGGGTTTGATGAGGGTTCGAGGGTTTGCAGGCCGCGCGTCCGCGTGGCCTTCGTCGCCAGCGCGATGCTGGAGATAGGAGGCTGGTTTCTTCTGTAGCCAGGACGGGGAGTCCGAGCGAAGAGAAAGATTTTCCGCTGTGCTCTGGGTTATAAACGGGTCTGCGCGAACAGTGGGGGGCCCTGTTTCGGCCAATGGAGGGTCAAGCCTTAGGTTGAGAGGTGGGGGTTAAGGATCAGAGTCCATTGGGCTTTTGGAAAGGAAGAAGGAGCATGTGAGGAGCTAAGTCAGCCAGCAGGTGGCCGCCAGACCCCAACAAGGGGAAGGCCCTTGACGGCGACGTAATAGGATGTGACGCACATTTTAGTTGACTAAATATGAAAACGTTTTTTATTTTCCGTGACACAGTATCACCTCAAACTCCAAGATATGAGGTGTTCCCTTTGAAAGATTGTTCACTGACAAAAAACATTAAAATTAATTTCAATTTTTTTTTTGCACAAAGACTCAGGGAGCCGCAACAGAGGGGCTAAAGAGCCGCATGCGGCTCGCGAGCTGCGGGTTGCCGACCCCTGGTATAGCCCAACATCACAAATTACAAATTTGCCTCAGAGGGCTTTACAATATGTACACATTTGACATCCTCTTGTCCCGGGACCCTCACATCGGAACAGGAAAAACTCCCCCAAAAAAACCCTTTAACGAGGAGGAAAGAGGAAGAAACCTGTGGGAGAGCAACAGAGGAGGGATCCCTCTCCCAGGATGGACAGAAGTGCAATGATGTCATGTGTAGAACAGGATAGTGAATTACAGCACATTCAATGTATGACACAACCACGGCAGGAGGCAAGACCTGGTCCAGGTATAACCCGGATACACAGGAACCTGTGAGGCGAGAAAGCAGATACTCTGGTGAAGAAGCTGTCCTCCAATAAATGTCCATCCTCTTTCACCAGAACCATCGTCTGATATTGCTTGTTGACCACTTGTTCTCTGGACTTTGGGTTTCAGGTTGGGGTCATAATGTTACTCACCTGCACAGCTCCAAAGTTATTGGAGAAAGAACTGAATAAAAATGTGAGTGCTCACTATTCTAAGGATTTCAGTCCAATGGGCATAGCGAAAGGCAAATAAATAAACTTGGGGAAGAAAAGATTATTATTTCCATTTTATCTGCATTATGTATGTAGCTTATGCTCAATACTTATCAGGTAAAGTCAAGAGCACATGGCAGACAACACATTGCAGTGATTTTGGACTGCAATCCTTCCCCAGGTTAGATGTGGCAGTTTGTGGCAGTATCAACTGAAATGATACAGGGATTAATCAGTGATAATGTCCGTTGTAATGCATGTAATGTCCCATTATTGTTCATTAGGTCCAAGTATGTCCCTCTAATCAGACAATTGTACTGATTGTAGTCCATGGAGAGAACAAATCTGGAAAAGAGTCTGGAGCCACTGCAGAGCCCTAAGTCTTAAGTCTCTGGTATCCATCTCACCATGACTTTCTGTGGCATTCTGAGGTGCAACACATTGCGGAGCGAGTGAGACTCATTGTCCATTATGCTCTGGCGTTAGCGCATCCTCCTCTCTCTTTACCAAAGAATCAAGCTCCAGCTTCCAGACAGCCAGCTTTCCCGATGAGCTTGTTGATTCCGTTTGTGTTGTGCTGGTTAAAAAAATGCATTAACTAATGTATAAATAAGCTGTGTATACAACACTGAAATCTGACCTTTTAAGCTGACATACCATCTAGTTAGCATTCAGTACATTCAAACTCGCTCTCCTTTTGGCTCCGGTTTTGGTCCCCACCACCTACCGATGGAAATAACTACTAAATGCTCCGCTGTATTCGCCAGCTAGTATCCAACTGTGTCTGTTTGGTGCTGGGCAGATAGTTTAGAGGGTGTATCCAGCCTTTTCGCTGAAAAACAGATGCCTGCTGTGGCTGGAAATAAGATTGATGAGAATGGAGAAAGTGAACCAAAACAATGCGTGCCATAAAAAACAAACTTGCTGAAAAGAGCCTAAAATGCTCTGTAGAGCAAAGGGAAATTGTGGGGTGATGATTTTCTGTGGAATGTATATACTGTATATACGTGTTTAATGTGTGTCAAACCTAATGCAATGACAGGCTCCAAGTGACTTACACAGACTAGCAAAAGCAACACAAAAACAGGCACACACACACAAAGCAACATGTGCAGGTACACTGACTCTCACGTGCACACGAGGATTCACAAACACTCAATCACAGAAGAACGTATTCACACACAAACAGAGACAAACACTTGAATACATAACGAAACACATGCACACACACACACACACACACGCATAGGTCTACTCCACAGTGAAAAGCGCTGCTGGCATAAACAAAACCAGAACACAAAGTACAGGGAGGAGTAATGCACAGGCTTGGAAACGGGACACTGACTATGTTTGACAGAGCAGAGAGAGTGTGTGTGTGTGTGTGTGTGAACCTGCTGTGAGTGCAATTGAGATTCTAAGGTCACAAGCCTCACAAGGCTCACAAGTAGAAATATTTCACTTCAAACTAAAGACACTCCTCTGAGAACACACACACAGAGCCGGAGATGCCGGAGAAGTTTTAGCTTTAGGCCAGCAGACCTCCGCAAGTATCACACAGAGGAGATAAGGAAAGGAAAGTGGGGGGGGGCAGAAAAGTGGAGTGGAAAATGAGTGAGAAGAGCGGAAACAGGAAGGAGGATGTGAAAGAAGACGAAGGTGAGTGCCGAGGACAACAAAGAAACCTCCCATGAGATTGAGTGAGCATTTTGGCAATTGGTAATGTGCACTACAGGTCATCAAATTCAATGCTGATCCACACAATTTGTCATCACATTTTATCGTGTGGTATAAACAATCAAATCAAAGGAAAGAGCTTTGTTGAAACTGATGCTAGAGTGACATTTAGAAACCTATTTAGTTCACTGGTACTAAATGAGGCAGGCAATACCTTTTTTTTATGAGGCAGGTAGTAGCTGCCATGGATCACTACACACGCCTGACACGTTGTCTCATCATCCAGCAAGTGTATTCTAGGAAAAGACCATCTACACAATCTACAAAGATCAAGTCCGTTAAGAAAAAAAGGAGAAATAAATGTACGCTCATTAGTAATTCATTAAGATGAAGTGATAAATAAAAAGGTGAAAGAGGAAAGATCATGATCAAAGACTGAGCCAACTTCGAATATGAGCAGGAATGGGACACGTCGAGATTTGATAACCTAGAAGCCTATGGTGATACAGAAGCAGACATTAGATAGTTCCTTTGAACGCCCCACAAACATAACATGGTGAGTGGACAGTACCTGTGGCAGCGTGAGCCGAGGGATGACAGCAGGACGACTGTGTGGTTTGTTGCTGGTCCTCCTCAACTCTTGACAGCGGTCCAACATGCAGGTCAGCAGAAGGCACAGAGCTCTCACTAGGACGCTAATCGCAGAACATTCAGGCAGGCAAAGTCTTCCGCCAGATGGGTTATGGGGAAAACAACGCATGAAGTCGAGATATCGGTCAGGCGGTGGATGTTTATGTAGCTTACCGGGGCAAATGCTTTGCATTTTCAATGGGCGGCAGCAGAGGACAAACTACCTCCGATCTTGCTCATGTCCTATACCATACGCTACAGGGGTTCCCAGGGACCTTTCTCCTATTCTACATATACAACTCCCCGTTATGACACAAGAGGAATTAAATGAAGGAGATTGTAGCATTTACCTTAGTGTTTCTTATGAGATGGGTGGGTGTGACTGTGATAGATTAGAGCGACTTGAAGCTTTTGGTAGTGCTGCAGTCTCAATAGATTTGCTTTATTGTTCCCCTTTCCACCACCATGGGGTAGATTGGAGATGACAGCAGCGTGTTGCAGAACTGATGAGACTGACTTCTCTGTGCTTTTTCGAGGCTGATTGGCACACGATGCTGCAAAAAAAAAAAAATGCTAATCAGCCGACTGTAACTCCAAATCTGGTGATTTGTTTGTAATTGAACTAAAACGTAGAACATTCTCAAGATGACTGAGGCACAAAGAGATCCCTTTTGATACAAATTCAAACGGAATCTGATTTAAGTGCTGGAATTCAGAAAAGTGGCCTTTTCAAGGTTTTTATTCTGCAATATTGTTCTATCGCTTTTTGATTTGGGACAATCTGGCGGGCCAGTGGTTAGTCCATGTTTGAAGTGTCAGTTATCAGCAAGTGACACTTCAAAAGCTACAACAGGAGAGAAAATGAATGGTACCCGAATGAGTCACTCATAAGATAACAGAACTGATGGTTCTTACGTCACTTTTTTATTCTTTCTGCATTCACTGTAGGTCTCAGGAAAAGAAAAGACCTCAGAGCCCCTTTGACCCTGAAGATCAAAATGTAATATTCTCTTCCCAAAAACTCCCTGACTCACACTCCCTCTCCCCAAAATGATCTATTGGTCCCAGCCCAAGATAGTAGACATTCAGGCAGTAACCATGGCCCATTGACCTTGCCTCAAAGCCACTAATATCACCATCCAAGGCTCGTATACATATATATATATATATACACACACACACACACACAAGAGAAGACAAACACATTCACTATCATACATACAGGTATATACTCCAGTAAATAGAGTTGGGTTTTTTATACCATTTCATCAATTCTGAATCCTCACAAATAAGATCTGTAATCAGCTTCTGATGTTGAAAAAACATGTGTAGCAAGTTACTAGTTGTTTCTCTAAGCTATTGCCCCCCTTGATGAATACATACATGAAGATTAGATCTAGATGTTTATGATTGTGCAATACTAGTTAGCCACACAGCAGGTGAATGAGCCTGTGATGGTGAAGCACGAATGAAACATTAAATACCAAACAGCTACTAACGCAAGTTTACTTCAGTGCCCCGCTATGCTCCATTTAGGCAGAGACGACTCGCCACTCTGTTGGTTTGTTCTCACAGTCTGTGCAGTAATGTTAAAGATTGGTGTGCCGGGTACAGACACTGACTTCCAGAGAGCATAATGACTAGAGCGTGGCCTAAGATCAAGTTACCTACAGAATTAATGATGAGGGCGGATATGATCTACCACAGGTAATTAATCTATTTCTGGCAATCTTTTTTTGCAGAGGTTACATCATTTGGATGGGACTTTTTTTAGCCACGCTAGAATGAGCATTGCTCTTGAGACGGCAATGGCAATGTCAGTCGGTTGGTCGACTTCGAAATATCTCAACAGCTATTGGATGTTTTGCCTTAATAAGATGTAAAGGCATTCATGGTCCCCAAAGTATGAATCCTTATTACCTGGTTGATCCTATATAGCGCTACCATGAGATTGGCATTTTATACTTACAGTGAAATATCTTCACTGGATTGGCACAATAGTTTGTAGAGGATGCTCTGACTGTTCCTTGAGTAGCACTAACAGGTTGACACTTTTGGTTCAAAGTGAAACGTCTTCACAAGTATTGCATTGTTTGCCATGTCATTTGTAATCACATTGTCTGACTCTTATTTTCAACCTCTAAGCAAAAATAAAAAAAAATGTTTTTGCTTCTCAGCTTAGCAAATCTGTGTATTTCACCAACATCAACTGTGTCCCAAAGGGGAAGCAACCCTACTAAAAGTACATGAGTATGCATCTTCATCATTTAACCACTCTCATTTACGGTCAGCCTTGAACCCTGTAATCGTCGTGACCATATCGTCTATGTATGGGACACGCCACACACTGAAAACAAGGTTATGTTCATGGTCACTGGCTAAATTCCTACACCGACTGCATAATTCCCTCCTCGACTCCCTTCTCTCTTTCTTTCTGTCACTCACTCAGCCTCCAGCCACTGTATTGTTCTCCCATCATGCCTCCATCTCATTCTCTTCCTCTGACTTGTGCTCTCGCTCTCTCTACAGTGGTGGGTAATTAAAGTGGTCAGGC
Organism: Lycodopsis pacificus; assembly: GCA_028022725.1. Classification (NCBI taxonomy): domain Eukaryota; kingdom Metazoa; phylum Chordata; class Actinopteri; order Perciformes; family Zoarcidae; genus Lycodopsis; species Lycodopsis pacificus. Next base: position 32,605,318 of record CM051689.1, on the reverse strand, counting down.
CCATTCCATTACCCGAGGGGTGGGAGACATATTCAAAGGCTGGCAAGATCAAAATGAAAACCAATTAGCGCTGGGGTTCTGTCCTTTTATAATGCAAGGGAAGCCAGCCAGCTTATTGGCTGGCCTCTGTTTTTTTCTCAATGCAGAGAGCGCTCACTAGCAGGCTCGGGTTGGATTGGGGTTAAAGTAGAAAAGGTGGAAATGCACGAGGGAATGGAGGAGCAGTCTGTGTCAAGTTGAATCGAAGATGTGCTTGTTGGGGCATAAGCATACCGAAAGGACACACATGAAGTGGTGATCTGAGAGCAGTTTAATTGTGAATTCAGGGTGACGTCAGAGGGCCGTGTGACCTTGGCCACGATCCTTAAAGACTGAGAAAAAGAATAATGGAGAGCTGGATGATAATGAGGAGTTCCTGTATGTGGAAGGGAAAGGTAAAGACTTTGAGAGAAGTTATTCATGTATTCAAATGGCCAAGGGCAGGTATGTCTTACAATGCTTAGCATGGATAAGTCGAAGTAATCAGTATGTAATAGCCTTTGGTTATTTAATAGCATCATGTTTTATTTATTGTGAATAAAAAATAATAATAATAAATGAAATAAAAAGTAAAATCAGGATTAAAAAAAATCAAGAATACAATAATCTGGATTTTAACAAGACTAAAAGTGCAAAGCCATGCTTGTGGCTCGATAAAGCTGCATGTAATTCCCAACGGAGCTTTAAGGAAACTGCAGCATGCAAACATACTCACAATGATAGTACTAGCATGTTGCTATTTAGAAAGTATAAGGTTCACCATCTTAGTTTAGAATGTTATACTAACATCTTCTATATATCACTAAACACTGCTGAGGCTGAATGCAATGCCATTCCGTTTAGCAAAATCATTCTCTGGCGACCATGAATGTCTGTACTAAATGTGCACTGAATTTCGTCGAAATCCTTTTTTTTTCAAGGGATTTCACTCTGAGACAAAACAAAAGGTCAGAGGATCGCCACAATTATTAGCATAGTGTAGACGTTGAGCGATTTGACTGAATAAGTGAAAACTTTGACCTGCTGGTGGCACTAAATAGAAAAGAGAACCAAAATAATTAGGAGTTTATCCTAGAGCAGGGGTCGGCAACCCGCGGGCGGCTCTTCAGCCCCTCTGGGCGGCTCCCTGAGGCTACATCCACACTACTACTGGAGTTTGGAGTTTTAAAACAAACCTTTCAGCATTGTTTTCGAGATGATCTCCGTCCAGACTAACACGCCTGAAAACGACTATTACGTGACTATTCACGTACACTGGGCATGAAGGTGCCGGTGTAAACGGGGAAGTAGATTGGTTGCTTAGTTTAAAACATATGACAGCGTAGTAAAGTGGTCTTTAATAATGAAAGGTCGTGCTTGATACTATGCTCTGCTGGTGACTGAAGTCTCTGTCGTTCTGGAGAGCAATCCATGTTTAGTTCCTTTGTAGTGTATGTGTCGACTTCACAATAGTTTTGTGTCCGTCCTCCTCAAAGCCGCTGACCGTGACATCAGATGTCCGCTCCGTAGGGCTGCTAACACCGCTGGACACGCCGCCCTCGGTAAACTATTGTAAGCTATTATGTTGACGTTAAGAGCTCTCTAGGAAGCAGTGTTCCTGTGTATGTGTTTGGTGCTTTTATTGTAGAGGATGAGACGGAAGGAGAAAAAGAGGTTCTGGTGAAGTGCGGGAGAAGTGAACAAAGTTGGTGCCGTCTTGGGGCAGATTACGGAACCCCGTGTTTATTATTTTATTATTATCATAAAGTATTGGTGCAACATAAACCCTCGGTAAACTATCAATGGATAAATCCAAAAAAAGAAAAGACACGGAGGAAAATAGAGCGTTTAATTCTGCATGGACGTATTAATTTGCTTTCACTGCCAACGATGCTGGTTTACCTGTATGATTGAAATGTGGCGAGGAATTAACAAAGAACAAAAAATGTAACGTTGAAAGACACAAGCACACAGCATTTGCTGAACAGTATCACGCTGGAGATGAGCGAAAAAGAGCGATTTCTCAACTGCTGCAGCAGTTTGATATTGTTCTAACAGGTAAAATAGCAATAACATGTCAAGAATTGTTTTTATTCTTGTTCTATAATTTCACAAATACAACAAACTATAGTTTTTGTATATATAATATAACTATATATAAAACTGTATAAGCTGTGATATCAAATACCTTTTGCGGCTCCAGACACATTTTATTTGGTGGAAAATAGAGCAAAATGGCTCTGGATACCGCCAATATTTTGTACTTTATTTCATAGCAATCCATTTTGTAGTTGTCAAGATATGATGAACCTGACAATGCCAACCCTCGCGCCATGCCGCTACCATTGGCTTTCAGACAGGACATCCAAAAAGTGAGCTGCACCATGATGCTTTTTCCCTGACTTGTTTGGAAGCAACGCTATGACCTGCAAATTAAAAGTAACTTGACCCAACAAAGACAGCCAACAGCACCAGATAACTTCTTTGAGGTATTTCTTTTCTTTGCATGTCAAAACAACATTCCAAACCATATTGTTGGTCTCATTTCTGAGAATATAGCATACCATGATTGCTCCTCATACATCATTAGCTGCCCTGGATGTGAGCCAGCGGTCTTCCTTGTCGATATCAACTCATACTGTCTTCATAACATTAGACTGAGATTAACATCTCCAAACACTTTAGAAGCGTTCCCTCACGTTGAAGGCTTTTTCAGTATTTCCACGCTATTCCTTTGCCTGAATAAAAATGAGCTCCGCTGTCAGAGATCGCTGAAATGATGCCAACTGCCTGTCCATTAGAGACCTTGGATGTTAGCCATCATGCTTAATGTCTACTTGATTAAAGGACTACCCTGACTTTTTTGGCGAACAAGCTATTTGATCAAATTACCATTGTGCGATGATATGATTGGTAAGAGTTTTACCTTTGTCTCATTAGTATTAAGTGCTGCTGTGCCTCCAAAATGATGCAAAGCTACAAATATGTCGTTCTCAAAAAAAAAAAAAAAAGTATCTTGATGGTTCAATGAAAAATATACTGCTTGGGCAATAAATGAAATGCAATTACCATGGCTGCATAAATACTTATTTCTAATGAGCTTGTCGATGAAAATGGTGTAAAAGAACAACCCAAACAAATATCTTGACAACCATTGCTGTAAATAAGTGAAGGTGTAACCAAATCTGGCCACCAGCTTCTCTAAAGCTCACTATCTTACACAATATATCTTGCTCATTGCTCAAACTGTACCAAAACTGAAATGTAAAAATGACAACAAAAAAAGGTTTTACGCTGGAATTATGACTTTGTAGAGTGCGTGTAGACGAACATGCACTGTACTAAATTTACATTTGTTTTGAACATGACAGGAGTTAAATCAACTACCGGTAATCAGATTGCTTGACACGCAGGGTTTGCAAAGATGCGTACCTGTATCTTCACAGAAAAATAATTCCAGCATTACAGGGGCTTTGTTCTTGGTCAGGACCAATAACCTAATAGAATCTCCCGCTGGTTGCTGGGCAATGAACCAAGATATAGTAAAAACAATTCAAACTTTTACCAGGGTTTATGCTTCAGATTATTTCTTTGATGGGCAAAGGTAGCCCAAACGTTATTACCTAAAACTAACATTACTTTAAGTTAATTGAGTCAAATCAAAAGAATTTTCTGCGGTTCTTTTCTCTTCTCAGACAATTAAAAGTCGGCAAATAGCCTAATGCACGTGAGAAGTAATTAAAGAGATTTTGTATCGTAGAACAGGGGAGTTGATCAAAGAATGTATCTAATATGTTAATCTACTCCCTGAAATCGTGGCGATGGCATTTGGTTTGCACAGAGAAGCCTTTGCATGTCTGGCACTTAAAGAGATACAAGCTTCAAGTTAGATACAGCTTTATGGAAGTTTCTGCTTTTTCTTTTAGCTCTGTTGTTTGACCCATCAGTTACAGTTGTTGTAAGTAAGCCTTTTGTCCAGCATTTCTTCAATTACGGTCTCCCCCGTCCCCCAGGCGTCATACAAATCAATAGTCTGGAGGTCCAGTGTGATCTACCACAATTACCTTCTGTAGTGTGACTTGAGACACAAATCCAAGACAGATGTTGGCCAAGTCCATCCAAATGAGCAATGGGAGTACCTATTCTCTTTCTGGGGTCAGTGGTTTCAGGTCGTTGTGATGGAGACAGGTCATTTATCTAGTCTCTGCCTTCATTTGCTCTCCTCTCTGTCCTTCAGGCAGTGTGCAGATCAATCTAGTGCTCAGTGGATGGGAGGAGTGGGGCGGGTGTGACTAGACTGCTACAGTTTGATGAGACAATTTGAATTAATCTCTTAAATTTACACTTGTAATTGTCACTTCAGCAGTACTTCATATTCCTATTCACTTATCACAATAGTGATGAAACATTTAGCGACTTTATGAAGGCTATATGATGTGCTGTTCCTAAAACCAGGTATGTGGTATTTTTCAAGGAAATGCACTTTGGACAGAAAAGTTGGTCGGTCGGTCCACTTTTGGTCTTGATTTAAATATAGTCACATATACACAATGGATTGCCATGACATCTTGCACAAACATGTAAGGTGCCAAGAGGATGGATCCTTATGACCAGACCTGATCCCCATGGCAGGTCGACAGACATTGTGTGGTTTTGGGGTAAAATTTATCAACAACTTTTTAATGGATTCCCATGAAATTAGTTTGAGACCTTTAAGGGTGACAGATGATGAACTCTATTAATATTTGGAGCTGTGCAAGTCACTGCATTTTCCAAAACACTGGATATAAATAAAGGGATCCTGTCCACAAAAAGACCCTAAGGGGCAAACTGAAACAGGAAGTGTTAAGTTGAATATTGCTTTTTTTTCATAATGTATGATCATTTTCACTGTCTATTTCTCCTGTGAACCGTGCGTGGCACACAGTAACGATAGGCAAGACTTCAAGTCTCAAGAAGCTGAGCCGCACCTGAGCAGTGGTGCTCAGGCAGGCGAGGTGGCTGCTCTGACCCGTTAACCTGAGCACCAAAATATCAATATAAAGCCTCTTGCATCTTTGTATGCAAGTCTGCCACTTCTAAATTTGACCTTGCGTATACCTGCTAAACCTTAGCATCTTTACATTGGCCACTGTTGACAGGGTGCTACACTGATATTAGCATTTAGCTGGAGTCAATGTGTGTGCCAAAGTGCTGCCTCACAGATCCCTTAGTGTGGCCAAACAAACTTTTTAGTTGTCTCCTGATTAGAATTCTGAATCTGTCAATTACTTACATCTGCTGTAAATCACACAAAACAAAATAGCTGGAAGGTCACAATTGGTGACAATTGCATTTAAATAAAATCCAGCATTCTAACACAATTGATTTGTGACAGTAAAAATAAGCATCACACCGGCTGTTCGTCAAGTTATTTTTGTTTGTGTAGTCCAAAAATCACAAAACGCTAATTTGTCTTCGAGGCCTTTACGAACTGTAAAACATACAACGTCCTCTTTTCTTTGAGCCTCAAGGAAAAACTTCCCAAAATGCCCTTAAATGGGACTCTCTAATGGCTTAGTAACAAGTTTCACTTTTTAACATAAAACTGCAAACATCTAACACAATAAAAATAGCTAATTTTGTCTGTTTCTCTGTTGTGCTGACGTGTGATTGTGTTTACCATCCTGGACTAATGATTGAAATCTCCCAATTCAGACTAATGGTGGTTAGTTTAATTATTTAAGGATTCCATTGTTGTGTGAAAACAGTATAATAAGCACAGCAGTTAGCAGACAGCATGAACAGCAGTATCCACCAACCGATAATGACTTTTTGCTTAATTAATGTTTCAAGAGATCAAAGAAGATTACAGTTTCAGGCAGGTACTTCTCAATCTGTAACGTAAAAGTATATTTCCAAAATCCTTTAACCCACCACAAAGGAAAAGGTCCATGCAGTGGGTTTATGGTGATTGCGGCCCTTTTTGCCCCTCAGGCATTCTAAAAAGCAGCTGTTTAGAGGCTAAGCTGATGATGAATAGTCCTCTCAGCACCAATCAGCTTTACCAAAGTGACTTACCAAACCAAACCAAGCTGCACCCGCAAGATTTCTGTCAAACACCCACTCTATTCATTCAAATTTTACGGTTTGAACCCTAAAATACATTACTATTGACGCAGCATTCAGTCACAGTTACGTCTAAATTGGACTTGGAAGTGACAACCTGCTTAAGCATAAGGGTGTTTTGAATATGTTGAAGAAAACTGATCGACTCGGAAGTGAAGAAGCTGATTGAATTGAAAGCAAATTAAACCGGGGCTCGGTTATTATGGATATTGTGTCATCAGTCTTCTTCTTGTGTCTTTTCTGTCCCCAGGCGTCCCTGCAAATCAATCAGCAGCTGAAGTGGTCAGTATCGCTTTTAGCTGGAATGGGTATTGCTAAATGGGACCGAGCATAATCTGTAATGGATTGAATCTGAAAACAAGCCAGAGGTCATGATGAGGAAGGTGGGGGGGGGGGGATTCATTCATTCAATGGCAGTCTTGGGAATTACTGTCCCTGTGCCCCCTTCCAGTTGAATGAAGTGAAGGCAAAAAGAAAGGCTGATGAATGAGGATGCACAGAAGGGTTACAGAGCGGCCAAAGTGGCTCAAGCAGCTGTGCATAGTCACAAAGTCCGCCAAGTTGCCATTCAGTAGTGCTGATACTGACTGAGTTGAGGAAGGACTTCTTACTAAAACAGAGGTTTCTTTCATTGTGTGCCATCAAACACTATGTACGCTACTGCAATGTGTTCTTTCATATTATGTCGATGATTTGATCAGCTGTTTGCCTGGAACTGAGGTTGCCATGTATGATCATCAAGTAGTTAATTGGTTGTGATTTATCAGTTAATTAGAGCTCACAGGCAGAGATAATATTTGTGTTTGGTTTTGCGGTGGGTGTGTTGTAAATGTTTGCCTTGAACCATTGAAATGTGTATAAGTTATGCGACGCTATTGCTTTCTCTCACTGTATTTTTTGCTCATGTTCCGTATGAACTGGAATAGTGAAAACCTTTCATCGTAAACATATCAAACTATGACGAAAGACATCTCAAACCACTTCTTATTTCAATACTGTATTGACTTGAATATAAGATGATTTTCTGTGCTCCTGGAATTACTCCTGTTTTTTTGTGTAACACCAGCTCCTACAGATGGTATTGCATCATGGACCGTTTGTTGCCTTAATTGTTGCTAGGCTTGCATGTTTTTTTTTTCGACTTCATTCATGGTGATTTTTTGTGGATTTATTCAGACCTGTTCGAGAGATGTCTGACGGCCTGTGTGAAATTGTCTGCTGCCATGGAAGAAATACATTCTTAAAATTATTAAAATGTGTCTTTACTGTAAAAACTGTCCAGGTATTTAATATTTGGTCAAACCGGCAAGCATTTCCAGTGTCATTTTCTTTTTTTTCAAAATTAGCTTATAATCAGTGTCATCTAATATTTGAGCCAATACTAGATACACTGCTAAATACACTGCTTTTTTCACATTATTACTCACTATGAATCTTAGTACAACGTTGTAAAAGGGTCAAGAGTGGCCTTCTCTTTTTATCTGAGCCACTCCCTTTCTATAAGATAATCCTTGATTAGTCCCTCAGTGGGGAAATTACAGTATGTCATATTACTATGTCAGAGTTGCTAACTTGCAGCCAAAATAAAAGCGTGGATGCTTTCTCGGAAGCTTCAGTCCAGGAAGCGTGTAGTGATGTTTGATGATCCCTCTGACCACATTGACGTAGTATGCATGACATTGCCACACAATTGTTTGTCAAATGTGTTTGACAAAGTAAATATACACTGTGGCAAAATGCAGAAAGCCTCAGCGAAGCTGGGGAAGAGCAAGCAAGATATAACAATAACAGCTGATTCTAGGGGGCTGAGACCCCTGTCATTCAATGAAAAGTGCCCCCCATAAGAGACTTCTCTTAATTGTTTCTTTACGGTAGAAAGACAATTGACATCAAGACATTACATGAAGTGCTGTTAAAAGCCTGACCACTTTGGGTAGTAAGTAGAGACTTTATGAAGGGCTGCATTATACCAGCTGTTCAATGTGCAGAATCTTAAAGCACATCTGTACTTGCGTCATAATTTGGCCATGGTGGTGGTTGCTTACAGCTAACTCAAGGAAATGGCGTTCACTGTCTGATTTGATTTGATTAATTGTCAGTGCAGTAGTACAGTGTCTGATTTAAACAATGCTTTAAAGGCTTTTCCATCCTGTTTTGGCCATTTGAGATGGGGATCGTGATTACTTATTGTCTCACACTGACTTTTATTTGCACACAGCAAAGGTGGTATTAAAAGCAGCATGTAATACAGGTCACCAAAAAATTAGCAAATGAAACAAAGAAGACATGCAAAACATGTCAGGAAGAGGCTGTTTGAGGAGTACTGGAAGCGTCATGAGCTCTTCTTGGTATTAAAGACCTCCATATTTACAATATTTTTGTCACCTTTACATATGGACAGGTGACATGGAAAAATCATTGATTCACACACACTAATGCAGGCAGAGAGGGGAGTAAAATGTGCATTGCTCAGCGGTTGCTGCTGCCTTTGGCCTGCAGACAAGGAAAAGGTTGAAATTCAATCAGTCACACTCTGGTAGGAACTGGTTTGTGTGTGTGATTGTGTGGCTCATGTATTTGTGCATTTCAAAATGAGAGTCTGCATAGCTTTGATTGAGTGTGTGCAGTGTCCTAGTAGCTGCTTACCTGCACGTATTATTGCTTGTGTGAGCAGTCATGCGTGCGCATTTTGAGAAATACCAACATTTCAGTGCATGCATATTTGTGTGTGTATGGGATGCATGATGATGCATGTTTGGTGTGTGATTAGCTGGTTGTTTCATTTTTTACATATTATATTCTAACTTACTAACCAACTGACAGTCATAGATTCAGATACCCGGGGATGGGGGATATCTCCGTGGTGCAGAGTTTAGTAAAGCGACAGCTGAGGGGAAGAAGCTGTTCCTGAGCCCGCTGGTCCTGGAACAGAGACTCCTATAGCAGTCAATGGCCGGGGTGTGAGGTGTCCCTGACCTGTGCTTTCCGGTCTGAGACGGAGCAGTTTCCATACCAAACTGTGATGCAGCTTGTAAGGATGCTCTTGTAAGAAATTTGAGCGTAGAACTGTCTGTTATTTAGTAATAAAAGTGTTTCATACTTCATAATTAAGAATTCATATTTAGGCATAATCATAAGTGTTTTGGAAATGCATAATTAAGATAAGCATAAAGTGTTGTAAGATTAGTAGCTAAAAGTAAAATTAAGGACATAAAGCTTGTGCCTAAGTTGCAGAAGCTTAGCTTTATATTGAAGGGAGATTTGTGTTTCAAACCGGATGTGGGTGGTTTATTTTGAAAGTCTTTTTCTCACGTGGGAGGAGCCAGCTCATGTGGCTCTCTCTCTCTGTTCTGGCTCTCAGCCAAGAGGCTGTGTTTTTACCTGAGAGCTGAGTGAGTTTTTTGCAAATGGGGTTTTATTGTTTTGATATTTCATGGAAGTAGTGTACTTCAGTGTATAATCGTATGTTTACTGTTGGGATTAAATTCCTTATAAATGTAAATCAGTCTTGGTAGAGTTATTGGTAGAGCAGCGTGTCGACTGTAAACACAACAGCTGGACCATGTGCTCCGGCCTCCTCTCGGTGGGTTGAGATTCAGCCCCCACACTCTCGATGGTGCAGCGGTAGAAGTTCACCAGGAGCAGAGGAGACATGTGGATTTTCTTCAGAATCCTCAGGAAGAAGAGTTCCTTCTTGACCAGGGTTGAGGTGTTGACCGCCTCCTGGTTGTCCCTGTCATTATTTATCATAAGTGAGGTAACAGTCCTGCCATGAATTTAAACCAGAATTTTTTTTAAGAATCAATGGAAAATGGCTGGCAGTAAAGTAATGATTGTTCGTAAATACAATCTAATAGAGACAGACTAAATCGACTGCATGTGACAAAATGCTTATGTCAGCAAATAATGCAGCCAGTTTTTAAAGATGAAATCCATGCAAAACATATTAAGTGTGATTGAGGTTGAAGAATGGGCTTGTGGGTGGGACTTTGTGTGTGAGAGTGAATGGCCATGATCCCAGCTTCTGTTTGTCGTCCGTTTGAGTGGTTTTCTGTGTGTTTGTGCAGTCCTGTCTCCTGAACATGCCATTCCCATACAACGAAACTGCATTGTGAATTACGGTGCGTGGGAAACGTATTTTGTCGTGGGTTACAGTCGCTGTGTCAAAAATCCACGTAGGCAAATGGTTGGGGGTGGTGGTGGATGTGCCACATAACACAGGGCTTTCACCCAGGAGAGTGCTGTTTGTGTCTCGGTGTGAAGGAAGTACTTAGGTTGCCTCAACAATTCAAAATAGTAATTTTGTTGCTTTTTTGTCTTGTTTTGGTTTGTTGCGGCGGTGTAGTCCTTAATTTAGTGCAGTTTAGTTGTATTGGAGAATCATTTTGTAGGGGACAGGATTGGTGTGAGACTGAATGTGTTTCTTTTAGTTTTTTATTTACAGCATATGCCATCAAATGTGGGTTTGTGTGTGGGCAGTCATGTGTGTGTATGTTTCCTGGGAGTTCTACCTCGGGCTGTCGGAGTGAGTTTCTGTCTTCCCCACCAAAGGTTACCTCTCCCAGGAACAGCCCGCTGCCGAACTGGCCTTTATACGCACACACAGTGAGGCCGGCATGTATACCCACACACACACACACTCACACCAACATGCACACACCCGGTCTCCTCAAAATGACCTTCGCATTATAACAACCTTCCATTGTCAATTATATTTCAAGGGAAGCATATTTTCTCCCGGACTGAGTTTGTTTGTGATACATTAAAAATACATTTCTAATCATAGTCTGCAGAAATCCGTATACTGAGGAGTTTGGGGTGGATGGGTTGATCAACACAGGCAGGAGCGGACTGGGGGGAAAAAGTGGCCCGGGAGTTTACTGTCAGACTGGCCCACTCAATACACGGCGCGTTGCCCACTCAATGCATTGCACGTATCGACCAGTCAGTGGCCTGGAAAAATACCCATACACTTAACATTATTTTGGATGATTACAAAGAAATTACATCATATGTTTTTTCTTAATAACATTTGGATACACCAATTTGCCCGGATGGACACATTGAATAAAATAATACTCGCTATTGTAACACTCCAAGGTAGGTATAGTTTGCTAGATGCAGTAAATAACACTTTGACAAACACATCAGGACATCTTATTATAGTCTCAGTATAATATAATAATAATATATATATATCATATAATGATATATATATGATATAATAATATGTATAATAATATTCACTATAATATAAAACACACACACATATATATAATGCATTTATAACTATATATCATGTCTTGGCGGGTGCTTCATGTCTCTCACTCCCTAACTGTCTGTGCTGGATCCGTCCCCGTTGTTTTAAAAAGCTAAATAAGTTATTAGCATGACGTCATCCAGCTAGCCAAACCTGTCTGGTGTTCAGCTGGAGAAGCTTCGCATGTACTGCTTCCCTTTCCTGCTAGTCTGCTGTCTGATTGTGCAGTTTCTCTGCGAAAGTTCTCCTCTCAAACGGCTGGCGCAAAGCCTGTAGAGACTAGTCCGGACAGAAACGCGCAGCTTGGGGCAGAATCCAGTTTATTTCTATTTGAAGACGCTGATTGGCTAAATTGTATTTCACTCATTTATATCTTTAATCAGCATTAAAGCATCATTGGCTAAACTGCTTCATGGATCCGCCTCTTTGGGGCAGATTGCATGCTGGGTGTGTGTGTGTGTGTGTGTAGGGGTGCTGCCGGCTCGCAGATGGAAACCATGAGTGTGAATACAGATCGCGAGGAGTAGTATAAATATCAGTCAGCGATTATTGACTTTAAGTATGAGAGTAAATTTAACGTGTTCTGTGAAGCATAGAATATAGTCAGGGTCGGCGATCTCAGAGCGAGGGCCGGTTAGTAATGGAGGTGGGCCGGTATTGGACCGGCCCAAAACCCCGTCGGCCTACCGGGGATTCCCCCGGTATCCCCGATGGCCAGCCCGCCCCTGAACACAGGACTTTCACTCAGGAGACCGCTGTCTGTGTGCGGTGTAAAAAAGTCAATGTTGACTTAAACAATGTAAGAAATGTACTTTTTAAAAACCAAACCACAACGTTTTACTCAACACAAACAAGCAGTTGTGTTGCATTTTTGTTTTGTTTCCATTTGTTCAAAACTGCGAGAGTAACCCGGAAGAACCTCAAAACGTAATTGAGAATATAGCTTTGTTGTATGCAAACCTAATTTTCTTTGACTTTTTGGTTTCTCATTTTGCCCCCAAAATAGCAGTCGTCAATATAAACTCTTCTTTCTCTTAATTTTTTTACATTTTCTTTATTTCATTGTACTCTATGGGAGGTTTTTTGCCGTCACTGTGACAACTAAATTAGGAAGAGGAAATACATGCTCCTAATTAATGGAAGTTAGCTTCAGCCAAAAATGTGGCTACTGGGTTTTTGTATGTGTTCACATGCCTTCTTTTTGCATGTATATGGACATGTACTTGCTTGTAGCATTAGTTTATGTATTAGCTACTTCTTGATTCTGTACCAACTCCTGTTCTGTTCTGTGTTGTGTGTGTGTGTGTGTGTGTGTGTGTTATCTGGAGTACACACATTCCACACTAGCTTGGCCTTGGGAAGACAAATAGCTCCCCTGCCCTTTCCTTCGATGCTCGGTGCTCTTCAGGGCAAGTTAGCTAATTGGCTTATACCATTAATACTGCTAATTATCAGTTTCCTTTTAAGGTGCACACGCTATGAGGAGTCAAACAATTTAGGCCACTAACGCATGGTGCCTTCACCTTGTACTTGCTAAGCTTACTTGGAAGCTTAAATTGAAAGTAAAGTCCTTTTAAACAGCTGTTTACATTTTTTTTAATCATGCGATCATCTATTATTTTCATATATATGGTTACATATTATATAATAATACAACCTTTTATTATATATTTTTGTTTTAATTTAGTTTTTTTCCAGCTTTGTTGATGAAACACAAATAACTGGCAGAAAAACCCTCATAGGCACTGAAAGTTAGGCGTGGGGTTTGGATTTAGTGCACCTGATTGGATTCACTGCCCGAGCGCCGCAGTGGGAGGTTTGACCGCCCCAGGAGGAGAGGGAAGAGAGCAGGGATAAGAGCTTAACTTACCCAGATAAGGCCTAAAGGCTGTTCCTGGCTAATATCAAGTTGCGGAAAAGTGGAATGTACGAAATGTGACAATGGCTTGCCAATCAACAGGACATCAGAGACTGCCCACATTCCAAGAGACTTGCATCCATCTCAACGCACCTCGATCAGGCTATTGGGCGGACCATGTTGCCAACCGACATATTGCAAGTATCCGGCAGGAAGAGGGAGTGACTCTCCATGGCTGCCAATTCTCACGCATTAACCATGAGACTCACGCAATTAACACGTGTCTTACGCGCTCTCATGCCATACATCCGTTTTCTCATGCTGAGGAAAAGCCATTTTTAAATGAGAAGTCATATACAGGATATGTACATACACCGACAGCTTATGTGAAAGCACATATTAATGTTTAGAAAAAACAGTATGACCCATATGATCGAGGAGTGTTCCTTTCCCGGTCTGTCAGGAGCGTGCCGAACACAGATCTTTAATGATTTCTTAGCCAGTCTCTTTTGGCGTACTTGGGCACAGGTGGGAAAAGAAAGAACAGTCCCGAGGGAGTTATGCACAACTAGAAGACTTCTAATAGGCTATTTTCATCCCTGCTCATCAAAACGTTGCTCTGTGCACCTTAAAAGCAGTTAATACTATGGATAAGACTGCATCAAATGTCATTTTTTAACAGACGTGATTGAGTTTTTTGAATGAAGCTTTGACAATCTGATTCATATGTTTTGCCACTATTACCTTAAAAATTTGGGAAACATATGAGTTTGTGTTATTCTGGTTACTACATAAATGTAATTTACGGTGCCGTTAGATTGCTACTTAACTGCACCGTCAATACAGATGCGTAGTGGAAGTAAACAGGTTTTTGACGACAGTGAAAAAGGTTATTTCTTAATAACTAAACACCACCAAACATGGATTGAAGCCGAATATATTATTTGGAAAAAACAAGAATTACAAAGAGGGCCTAACGCCACATCGCTCAATGTGTGTGTGTGTGTGTGTGTGTGTGTGTGTTGAGAGAGGGGGAAGAGAAGGTGGACTATTGCCTTGATGAGTTTGGAGTGAGACTGTGTTGCCTCTGCTTGATGTTGGTGAACTGAATTGTTTGAAACCTCATACAGAGATACATATACACACATCATTATGTAGACATGTTTGCATGCTAGTCTGCTTCAGCAAACATGTCCATACATTAGAAAATATACTACCTGTATAGCCCCAACACACACACATACACATCCTGTATGTTCATTCCCTACCTGGTCATCAATATGGACTGAGGCAAAGGTCAGAGTGTGTGTGTGTGTGTGTGTGTGTGGAAGAGAGAGCAAAACAGAGAAGGAGAGACAAAGGGAGGGAGAAAGGGTCGTGATGCAATTGACTAGCAACATGATTGAATGGTAGCAATGCTAGCAGCTCTTACAGGCGGCGATGTTCATTACAGCCAAGAATAAGAAAGAATTGGACAGAAAAAACAACAACTTAATTTTGTATTTTTAAAGCCTTGCCACTAGTTGTAACAGCCACTGGGTCATTAAGCCAACAACTGTTCATCATTAAATGTGTACCAATCTGATCAGCAAATCTAATGGAATGTATTTTTAAATCGTTTTGCATAAATGAGTACAATACCTGTCTCCCGGATCCAAAGGGGATCCAATTAGGTCCACAAAGAGAAGTGAAGACAGGCTGGCTCTGTAATTTACATGAGAAAATTGTCTCTTGCACTCACTACTCATATTTGTGAATAAATGTTTTTCAGTTTGAATATTGAAACTGCTGGGCATTGGTGAGGCTTTTAAAAGGCATGTTGGGGACAATTGCAAGTTATGCCTCAGTATACGTGAAATGAACTAGGTTTTAGGATTTGTCATTTAACAATGTCTGGAGGTGAAACGCTTGTCATTATAGCTTCTTCTTAGCCCCACCCTTTGGCCTCCCTGATCCCTCCAAATAAGCAGTTGCATTACAATTTTTCAAAAACTTGCTTATCTGCTCACCTCCACACACCTGGCCAATCGCTACTGTTGGGTCTGGAAACAAAGGATGAAGCGCTGCGAGGCCGCAGAACCTCCCCTCTGCTGCGAACTTCTTACAGTGCGCACACAGTGGAAAAATGAGCTGGAACTGGTTCAAAAATTAACAACAATATTTAATGTACTACATGAAATTCACTTATAAGCTGCATTAACTATCAATAGTAATATTCTCGAGAATAGAGACCACACGCACGCATCCCACTTCTGAAAAGCGAGGGCGGATGTGGTCTGAGGAATTCTCTCCAGAACTGTCACTTATATGTCCAAACAGTCATAACTCATCGGACTGACCCTCCGTGGCCATCCGTGACTGGCTCCATTTGAATTCTGTCTCCTCCCTGGATCGATTCTTTAGCGAAACAGCTTTGCTCCTTGCAAAACATCTGTCTTGACTCCACCTCTGGTCAGCTGTCCTCCTCACTGATCTCCTCCTCCACTCTGCTGCATGTCCCATTCAGAATCCATGTCTGACCCTCAAACTATTCTTACAGTGTTTTAATACCTTTAGTGACTATACTTTTATGATTTAATACATTCAATTAGTTAATATACTGTAACACATAATATCTTCTATATGCAAGAATATTGTTAACATATTGTGACTAACATTATTATTATTATTGTGACACTTCTACTCATCACTAGGGGGGGTTATTTAATCTTACTTATAATGCGTTTAATACTGGAATTCTCAACACTACAAAAGTAAAGTGGGAGTTATTGTCAGATTGTTATACAGATTGTTGTTAAGTTTGGGAACCGCTGGTCTAGGGGTATGATTCTTACTTCGGATGTGAGAGGTCCCGGGCACAAATCCCAGACTGGCCGGGTGATGCTGACTGTTTCATTTAATTAGCAGAAGGAAGCCCAGCAAAATAAATGTACTCTTTAAAACAGAGCCCAATCCATTTCTTAGCAAAACAACCCTGTATTATTTTGCCCAGACATATGCCAAATAATGGATATCATATGATTTTTCAGATCGAAGGAGGTTAATAAATAATGAGTGACTTTCTTGGCTCGTTGGTCTAGGGGACTTCAGGTACGAGCGGTCCTGGGACCAAATCCCGGACGAGCCCGAGAGTAACTGTCAGAGAATGTTTACATTAGTAAGCAAAAAAAGGCCCAGCAAAAATCAATGTACTCTTTACAATTGTGCCAAAAGATTTCCTTGTTTGTAACACTGAGTTTTTTTGCAAAAATTGAGCTAGTTCAACTTCTTGACAAAACGCCAAGCGATTATTTTTGTCCCCAGACATGCTGACTTACTTCACATGCCTAACAATGGAGGACTTCTTCAGGCAGACATCAAACCATCAGCTACATTGAAAACATTTTACACTCCTTCTACTGACCACAGTGATGTACATTTTGAAAGGCGCGTGTTGGGTTTGGGTACCGCCGAACTAAGAGAATGCTGGAGCCGCTAGCACAACTAACGTTACTGCGGTCAGATAAGGTATAATGTATTTATTTATTTTCTTTATCTGATGGGCATGTCCCAGGGCAGAGGATGTTGTATATTGTACAGGTGTCTGGAGACTTGGTGTGATTGGACATAACAGGTTACATCAAAAAGACAAAGAGTCTGTTATATGAGGACAACAGGGTATACAAGTATTGCATACATTTGTGCAATTCCGTCACTCGTTCATTTTTTGTAATAACAAATGGTGATCAGGGTCTATGATTGAACTCCAAGAAGTGAAATAAATGAATAAATAGATTGTTGTTGTTTGTTTAGAGACAATCTTCCTTCCCTTTGTACTGCTTGGATTAAACTAGATCAACAGGGAAATAGAAAAGGGAGAGGTCTAGATGGAGAATGTGAATATAAAGAGACAGAGAGAGAGACTGAGGAAGACTTAAAGGGATAGTGTGTAACATTTAAGGGGATTTATTAGCAGATATCGAATACAATAGTCATAACTATGTATGTATAATCACCTAAAACTATGAATCGTTATGTTTTCCCTAGCTTAGAAAAAGCCATTTATATCTACGTAGGTAGCGGCTTTGGAGTCCACCATCTTGCACCGCCATGTTTCTACAGCAGTCCAGAACGCACCCTGGCTCTGGAGAGAGCCATTTGCTTTTTCTGAAGACAGGGATGCCTTCAGAAGCCCGGTATTAAACGGACCCCGGTGCTAAATAATTAAAGATCGTAGTATTGATAATCCCCAACGTTACTGGTGCTTTTTATTAGTACTTTTTTATGTTTTTGGTTTCATTTGTTATCACGCTGCAGTGCTCATTTGCTCTGCTCTCTCTGTCAGGCTGAGCCCTTCCAACTACAGAATTTCCCCCAATCCATAGTCAGAAACTGAAACTTTAGGTCTCACGGCTCTGAAAACCAGATCCCTCTTTTCATTTTGAGTCATGATGCAATGTGTCTGTACCACAAATTGTGCAATTGATACTAATTTAATTCGGAAGCTGCCAGTTACGTCCGAGTCTGTTGGTGTGTGGACGGAGGATGCATGTGAAACGTTAAGAGGGTGTTTTGAGTGCACTGACTGGACTGTGTTTCTGGAGGATGACAATGATCTGGACAGCATCTCGGATAAAGTCACCAGTTATATTAATTACTCCTCCCTATATTTCCTGTAAACAAATAAAGACTTTCCTTAATAACAAACCTTGGGTGACAAAGGAGATCAAAGCTGTTATTAATAGGAAGAAAACTGCTTTTCTCAACGGCGACAAAGACATGATTAAAACTGCCCAAACGGAATTAAAAGCAATAATCAAACAGGGTAAGCATAAATATAAGGAAAGGGTTGAAGGACAGATGTCCAATAGCAACACAAGGAGCCTCTGGAACGGCATGAAATCTATTACTGGTTATGGGACCAGCTCTGCCAGTGTCCCTGGTGCTGGGATCAATGTAAATGAAGCAAACCAGTTCTGTGCCAGGTTTGATGAATTTGATTTCTCTGCATCTCACGAGAGCATCCTCTCTTCTCTTGCACTGAGTAGTCCTGAGGACTGTAGCCCAGCTATTGTACTAAATGTTGAGGAGGTTCGACAGCAGCTAAAGCGCCTTAAGGTTAACAAGGCAGCAGGCCCCGGCGGTGTCTATCCACCCACCCTTAAGGTCTGTGCCGACCAGCTGTGCTCAGTCCTTCATTTTATCTTTTCCTTGTCTCTGTCTTCATCGAAAATTCCTTGTTTAGTCCCAATCCCAAAGAAAAACAGTGTGAGGAGTCATGGTCTTACTAACCTCAGACCTATAGCTCTGACGTCGCACATAATGAAATGTTTTGAAAGGGTTGTCCTGGGTCACCTGAGTAGACAGCTCTCAGTCTTCCAAGATCCTTTGCAGTTTGCATAGAGGAAGGGTGTAGGGGTAGATGATGCACTACTTTTTATGCTCCACAATATTTATAGTCATCTTGCAACAACTGCCAGCTCTGTTAGGATCATGTTCTTTGACTTTTCCAGTGCTTTTAATACAATCCAACCGCACCTTTTAGTTAAAAAACGTATGACTTTTAAACTGCACAACACAACTATTGCTGGGGTTTTGGATTACCTTCTTTCTCGACCACAGTTTGTCAGGCTTGATAAAAAACGGTCTGACACTATCTTAACTAAAACTGGACTGACACTGCTCTGGTTGGTGTGGAGGATTTCAGTATTAGAAATATTATTAGTAGGATTTAATAACACCCCTAGTGGTGAGTAGAAGTGTCACAATAATAAGAATGTCAAAATATGTCAAAAAGTCACAATATGTTTACTTATGGAATGTATTAAATGTTTACACTATTCTTACTTATAGAGGATATTATATGTTACAGTAGTTTACTCATTGAATGTATTAAACCATAGTCACTAAAGGTATTAAAACACTGTATGAGTAGTTTTGAGGGTCAGAAAGAGATCATTTTGAGTGAGGCCTTACAGAGGTGCAGCAGAGAGCAGAGGGACGGACAACTGACCAGCAGGTCACAGAGAGGAGGAGGAGGAGTTCAGGATGTTTTGCCACAGGATCGATCCAGGGAGGGGACAGGATTCAAATGGAGCCAACCACTAATCGACCATTCATACGTTTTAGGACAGTTCGGACACTTTCCGACTTTTCAGTACCTGGATTGGCCAGACCTGTGAGTGAGATGTGGTCTCTGTTCTCGAGAACATTACTATTGATAGTTAATTCAGATTGTAAGTGAACTTTGTGTAGTACATTAAATATTGTTATGATTTTGAACCGGATCCAGCTCATTTTTCTGGTGCGCCTGCGCAGTAAGAAGTTCGCAGCAGAAAAGTACCTGCGGCCTGCAGGCTCTCGCATCCTTTGTTTTAAACCTCAACATTGGTCTACTTAACCGAGGCAACGACCTGGCCTACAAACGGGAGGTTGAATCTTTTGTCAGCTGGTGTGATGAGTATCACTATCAATATCAATATCTCGTGGTCTATCTGGACAGTAAATTAAACTGGAAGAAGAACACTGATGTTTTTAAAAAGGCTCAGTCAAGACTCTTCTTCTTGAGGAAGCTTAGATCATTTGACATCAGCAGGAAGCTTCTTCATGTTTTCCATCAGGGGATCTTGGCTGGTGTTCTTTTTTATGCTGTGCTCTGCTGGGGGAGCAGCATCACTGTGGATGATAAAAACAGGATCAATAAGATGATCAGAAAGGCTGGCTCAGTGATTGGTCTTACCCCAGACTCACTAATCACTGTTGAAAAGCGAACAAGGGCCAAGTTAAAAACAATTGTCTTGTATGAAGGCCATCCTCTACACCAGGGATTCCCAAAGTGTGGTGCGCGCACCCCTCTAGAGGAAAAGTGTAATGGCGGTCTGATGGTGTAATAATATTAAATATAAAAAAAAAATTTAATTTTAATTTAAAAAGTGGGATTTTTCCCAAAATAAAAACATGAATTATAAAAATCCCCTTTGTAAGATTTAAAATTAAAAACGTACAATTTAATAAATGCACTTGAGCTCCTTCCGGCAGTCTTGCCGCCTGCCGCCAGTGTACGCACTAGCCAGCCTAGCTTGTGCAGCTAACGTCAGCTAACAGCGAACTTCATGCATTCAGCAACATTCATTTAAATATGCTAAACTGGCTGAAATCGGGGAAACTGTCAGGTGGGACATCTGAAGCCATCAGTCGTAAAAGAGGAGAGGGACAGAGAGACAGAGAGAGAGAGAGAGAGAGGAATCGGAGGCGAGGGGAACGGAGAGGTGCGTTGGGGAGAGACCGGGAGAAGAAATCGAGCCAGAGTCAGAGGAAGATGAGACGGAGGAGACCGAAAAGGAGGAAGGGATTGCACAGACAAATCGGGAGCACATCGGCCCATCGCGGAGTCAAGGTAAAAAAGAGGAAACAAGAATGAGCATCAGATTGGGAAAAAAAGAGGAAATATGATGAAAATGATCTGTGTCTGGGCTTCACTTGGATTGGCAATGCAGATTCCCCACAGCCACAGTGCGTGGTGTGCTGTGAGGTTCTGGCTAACATCTGTCTGAAGCCCTCTTATTTACGTCGCCACCTGAACACCAAGCATGCCAGTGCAAGTCAAAATACCCTTACATATTTATAAACCGAAATTGGAGGAGTTACAAAACAGCCAAAAACAACTGCAGTCTCATTCATGTGTTGGTCTATAAATGACGCACTACGGGCTTCATATCTGGTTACAGAATAGCGAGAAAGGGGTTACCGCACACAATCGCCGAAGACGTGAGCTTGCCAGCTGCCAGAGAGATGGTGGAATGTATGATTGGGGCGAAAGAAGCAAAACAGTTGGACATGATCCCGGTGTCCAACAACACCGGGATCGATGCTTTGTCCGAAGACATCCTGGCTACATTAGTCGGTCATTAATTGTAAATTAAATGTGATGCAATCTGCCTCTGAGCCTGTGCGTGTGTGCTCGCCATCCTGATTGCTCTTTAAAAGTGACGCCTTGTGTAACTGAGTTGTGTTACAGTGTTTCAGGGCGTTTTCACACCCGTAGTTCGTTTGCTTTGTTCTGATTCAGGGATTAATATGATACAATGTTGCAGTTGCCCCTTTGTTCGGTTTGTGTTCACACTGCAACATTTAACAGCGGACTAAATATTGTAAACTAACGCCACGCGCGAGCAAACTGTTCTATCATTGGTCCGATTTTTATGCGGCTATAAATAGGCTCTGTTGCTAGCACCCGGTTGCTAGGCACCCGATCGTCAGGTCTGTCAGCCCTCGGAACAGGCCGCGGGTCAACAACTCGTGGGTGGCGGGGTAGATATGTTATGATAAATAATAAAGACTAGAGTATGGCAAAGATATGTTGATGAGAAACGTATTTGTAATACTCAAACACAAACGTAATCAGGGAGAAAATACGTTTTTAGTCAAACGTAATTGAGAATGCATTTTAGTTTTGGGGGAACGTAATTTTTAGGAGACAGGACTGCACCGCCATTACATTTTTCCTCTCGCGCACCACACTTTGGGAATCCCTGCTCTACACGGTGTCTTCAATGGACTCCGAAGCTCATTTAGTGAGAGACTCAGGATGCCTCAGTGTTCTACTGAACCAATAAGAAGGTCTTTCGTTCCAGCAGCAGTCCGATTTTCTAATGAACACCTTCAGAGGTTTTTATCTTTCTGTTGTCGATCATGTTTTATATGATTGTCTGGTGTTATTTATCCTTTGTAATGTGTTTCTGTCTGTTGTGTACTGTGTAGTCTGTATGAGTTTTTGGGTGGCAAATGAGTTTCCCCACTGGGGATTAATAAAGTTTTCTAATCTAATCTAAGGGTTTGTAGATTAACCAGTTCCAGGCTGTATGCAAGTGTGGCAACCTGGACATTTTAATGGCTACAATTATTTGCAGAAGTATTATTGTATTAGTTTGTGTTATTACCTTGGCCCCCCCCACCATTATTTTCTAGTTTTTAAAATGCTTTGTGTGACTTTTAAACTCACCTGCTTTCACTTAAAAGTAGCTGCAGGGCGATAATCATTTTCGCCAATAGGGGGCAGTAGCATTTTTTGCTACGACTGGCGCTGTAATTCTTGAGAGAGAGATAGAGAAATACACATTTATGTTAAGTTCGCTCGCTTTTGCGGTGCCATGTTTTTATGTTTATAGAGTGTTAACATAAGGCAGCTAACTAAGGCTAGCATCATTAGCTAAACTATCTGCTAGGCTATTTGCAGCCGCGAGCGGTTTAGCGCCATTGTGACGTCAGTAACCTGGCCTGATAATTGTATTATATACAGATAAATGGTGTGTCCTGTGACAGATATAAGCAGTAGTTTGTTAGGCATGTATATTTCAGGTTGTGTGTTCATGTAATTTCATCACAGCTGTATATAGATAGTGTTACTTCAGTGCATTCAGCTGTAATCTTTGTGTCTAAGATAAGCAAGTTAGACCAGCCGTAAGGAAGGACAGTCGAGATCGCAGCGAATGAAAACAGATATTCATCCAAGACTGTCTTCTTGTTGTATTCACAGCATAATAAATACATCTGGAAAACTGAATGGAAATTGTCATCGTTCAGTGTGTAACACAAGCAACAACAATTTTAGCTGCCTTCCAAAATGAAGAGCTTTGGCTGTGCATCGCGACACTCTATGTTGTAATACATGCTCTATATCCATATAGGAGAGATCAGTGCTGTCCATCCCGATGGGAGATAAAGTGTGTGGGTTATGAATGTCTGTGGCCGAATTTTTAAATCCGACTTCTTTCAGTGGAGTCGTACAGAAAACCCACGTCTCCTCTACGGTCCTCTTTAGTTACCCGGAGCAAAAATCCAACCACAAGCACAGCCTGCAAAATGCACATCACAAGTAGCAGAAAAGTTTGAGGCCAATGAAATTGACCGGGGAACAACGCAAACCCATTCCCCCTGTCAAATCGGACATGATTTGATTTTTTCCTTCCCACAAAGAGAAAGAACTGAAAAAGGTCAACCATGTTTGCAACCAAGAGAGGGCATTTCCATAGATATTCTGACACATTCCACGAAACCCTTTCCACTGCATAGGTTAAACAGAAAATACGAGTTATTTTACCAGAGGCTATGCATAATAAGAAACTCTCTTGTTGTGCAATGTAATCATTTTTCCACCGGCAAGTCTGCCACAATGGCTCGTTGTACACGCACCATGTTGTGTAGAAATAACCTGTTTCTCATTAGGCGTACTTGGAAATGCCACGGTTGGGTTTTGCTGATACATTTGCTCGCTCTCTTTAGTCGAAAGCCTCAGGCTTCGAGCGTGATGGCAGCACAAGACTCTCCAGCTAAATTTGAAAAGATGTGGATAATACAGCAGTGATGAACAGGACTGTTTTAGTGAGTCTTGCTCCCATATGCCCTTTAAAAGGAGCACAGAGTTAATAAAACATGGTACTTTGTGAGGGCACCCTTTTACACAAAAGACCCACACTTGGTTTGATTTGAGGTTCATTGTAGAGGTTCTGGTATCTACATTGTAATGGAGCCTACAGTAGCCGTTTTGTTGATGAGATTAGCCCAGTTCACATCATGCAGCTGTTGCGACACTTCCCAGACAATTCAGAAAAGAGTATCAACCGGGCCCCATCCAATGAATCTTCCCAATGCTGCTTCATTTGTTTTCCATTAGAGCAATATTTCTCTGCAGTTTAATAATGACACAGTATGATAGTATTGATGTCTTAGACCTTTGAAATCAAACTGCAAGTCTCCGCTGGTCGTATTAGCCCAGTTTTCATCATTGTGAATTTCATTTCTTTCATATTTTTCATTAAGGTAAATGCATTATTTAAACCTTTCTTTTACTCTTGAGAAGATCTGCTGAGCGTGCATGATCTTTCCCCAGCAGTGCCTTGCACATCATACAGCTGTTAAAAGCTCACCCGTGGGAGCCACAGAATACAACCACTGTCCTTTTACTGTCGGCAACTGGGTAGCAACACGGGGCCATTTCAGGGTTAGGATGCACTGGAATGTCCCTGTGGTGGACACATTATTATTTCAATTAAAAATTGTAAACATTGTCTCATTGACTTAATCCCACCTAGCCCCACCTCCTTGCTGGACTTCTGCAAGGGGCCTAAAACAGACCCCTATCCTGGCCCGGACCCACACCTTTCAGACCTAAACCCGTCTTGAGACCAAGGCTGTATTTTTATTTCCTCTTAAAGACTAAGCTATGTGCTTGCTTTGGAGAGGCTTTCTTAAACATTAATAGTCTAATCTGACAACAGCAATAGGCCGACATGGACTAAGACACTGCAGCCCATGAGCACAAAACACAAAGTCCTACTCGCCAATAAAACCATAGGGTTGGTGGCAATACAAACATTTTCATTATTGATGCTGTTCTGATAACCTCTTTTTCAACTCATACATTGCAGTCGAATAGCAGCATGTAACACTATAGCATCTCAAAACAATACACTATCCTCCTCACCGGTTAGTAGATAAGCTTTAACCTTTTCCAAATATCGACTGGTGAACCTGGTCCTGTGCTGTGAGGAAATGCCTCTGTATGTTTTCATGAAACTATTTCCTGCTAAATTTGACTCACTTTGAACTGCCACTCCTTGTCTTTGTCCTTGTATAGCGCTTGGGCCAGGCTGTTGCTCTTATTGAAATGTGAATTGCATTGAGACATTGTATGGTAATATTAGCCTATACAAATGACCATAACTTAAAATTCATCATAATCTGTTGTGATCACATCGTGGCAGTTTCTTTTTCCTTATTAACCAAAACCTAGCAGCCAAATAATGTAGCTCCTCTTTACTCTAATTGCTAAGAGTTTGTTTTCAAACCTTGTTCAACATGCACGGCCTCAGATTGACCTTATGTGCATTAACGTCATGACACCAAAATGGAATTGCCAACACTTTCCCAACAATTCCCCAGTAAAGGTCTACTGCTGCCTTCACGTTAAAACACATATGCTGAAGCACATGCAAGTGCCAATTTAGTATTAGTTGTAGCTATACATATCAAAATCTAAGCAGAACAGAAAACTGCATTTAGCTTGTGTGGATATGTCACAACTGGCCGGTACTAGATCCACGAAATAAAGTCAGCATTGCACCAATGCTGACCTGAGTAATGCATTCCTAATTGTAAACAAGCCAGTAGTTCAGTTAGATAATCTGAACGTTATTGAAGGGTAATACTTCCTGAAAACAAGGGCAACTACCTTAGGTCAAAGTTAAACTGTGATGGATGTTTGTATAGTGTGTATTATTTTCTGACTTTTTTTGTGCAAGGACAGGTCACCAGGTTCTCACAGGGCTGACACATGGAGACAGACAACTATGCATGCTCATATTCACACCTAAGGGCAAGTTAGAGTCATCAAGTAACCTAACCTGCATGTCGTTGGGCTGAGGGAGGAAGAAACCCACGCCAACGCAGGAGAACATTCAAACAGAAGGGCCAGGCCAGCGGGCTTCAACCCTCTATTGCTGTGAGGCAAAAGTGCCAACCACTACACCACTGTGCCACCCCTGCAATTAACAGGGTCAGTGTAATGCTAATTGTACCAATGGGAATGATGGCCAAAAGGTGCAAATGTGGTTGTCATAAACTGGTCTTTTAGAAGAGATGCAGTTTTAGGAGACAAATATTGCAACCCAATTATTAAAAAAAGGCTTCCAAAAAGGTCTCTGATGTGATCATGGCCTGAAGCTACGGTTGCCCCCGTTGACATTTCACATGACCTTTTGAAAGAGTGTCACCGGGAGAACATTGCCTGTGGTGATTTAAAGTGTCGAATTGGATGACTTTGCATGCTTGCGATGTCTTTTCAACTGCATACCCTGGCCTGGTCTTTGGAAGATAATTTGACAGAACTCGCTGATCGTGTCAAAAGAGCTGAAATCTACTTCCCGTTGAGCTAACAGATATGTTTATGTTTTACACCTCAGAAACTGGATTGTGACGAAGAGTTTCTACTCTTGTGGAGTTAGTCCACCTGCTATTACACTGCAGTAAACTCATTGGGACTTGACAGCAGGAACATCCCACAGAGTTTCTCCAGTGAAGAGTGAGCAGTTTTGCATTAATGCTTGTGCATTTTGACATTTCCAAAGACATTGTGAACGGGTGTTTGGGTTTCTCGAGTCCTGATGTAAGCTTTTATTTTGACGTGGAGAAAACTGACATCGGGGACATGTGGAACAGCCACTTCATACAGGCCTGCTTCTGAAGTCAAAGTGCTACTTGACACACGGGATATTAGCCAGACACTTGAGTTAAACATTTGCAGAAATAGCTCCTGGATAACCCGAGAGCTCCAAAATCCTTCCTTTTTTTCCTGAAACGATGAAAAACACTAAGTTTTCCCCTTCTGCAAAACTAAAGTCAAAGTGCCATTTGACTCTTCACAGTGCTGGGATTAACCCACTTTCCACCCTGCAGTGAAGTCACAGGGATTTGACAGTTAGACTCGCCAGACTCTCAAGACTCTCAACTGGACTGACCTCTTTGCTTTGAAATGTCTGCTCTGTAGGAACCAAAGGGAAGCTGGCGATGTGTTGTCTGTATTTTGATATTTCCTGAGGATTTTGGACTATGAGACCTCGTGGTACAAATTCAACATTTACACTGACTGAAAAGGCTTGACTCATTTTCTTGTTGACTCCTCAGGAAATACATTTTTATCCATAAGTCATCATCATATGTCAAACTAAGTTGCTTGCTTGTTCCTTCCCAAATGATCTGCATAACTGTTCCAAAAATGACTCATAAATACATTTTATTTTTCTATTTTGCCACCTACTTAACATCTGGTTAAGTTTATGTTACATAAATTGTTAAGCTCAAGAAAAGACAGTGGTTAAAATGTGACTGTTGACTGCTTGTGGGAGATTGTCTCTGGTGTCTAAGTAACACATCTCAAAATCCCTGAAAGGAAGAAAAACTGGACGAACGTTTACAGTCAAATTCTGAGTCCCTTTTTGTTTTTTTTTAAGTCAAAAGGGTGATTGTGGCTCAATGGTAGAGCAGGGTCATCCTTCAATCAGAGGATTGGTGGTTCGATCCCCGGCTCCGCTATGACCATGTTGCTGTGTCCTTGGGCAAGACACTTAACCCGGAAGTTGTCGGAAGACTAGAAAAGCGCTATACAAGTACAGTCCATTTTAATGTCAACATGCCAACAAGCTCACAGTGACAATAACATGATTATGCTTTGCAGGCAATTAACCATTTGATTTATTCTCCTGAACACAAAGTGCACCTAAAGCTGATGGGAATACCTTTAGTTATGCAGATATGTGTTAATGTAACAAAGTAACATTTTTGAATGATAATACATTTATTTGTACAGCGCTTTAAAAATTACTCAAATGCACTTTACTTTGTAAAAGCAATAACAATATAAACACGGCAGAGAGATGCCATGATGACAGTAAGAGACAAAACAAATACATACATAACTAGCATCACAGGTTAAAAGCAGATTGGTGATGGTGGCGCTACATAAAAAGTCAGAATGTCAGAAAAGCTGATCTCGTACAACATCTAAGAGCTTTAAATATTTGTACAGGTCCCAATACATAATTTAGATATTTCACCGGATGAGTGAAAACCTCCTGCGGCACTAGATGAAATGTAGGGGGATCACCAAAGTCACTTGGATTTCCCTCTGGGGACCTTGACTCAATGTATCAATGTCCCTGCGTGTCTGTCATAGTGGACGGGATAGGATCTCTAAAATAGCTCTGATCATGATTGTTTGATAGGTTTTGACTAAATGACACTACCAACTGTCAATGTCAAATAAAAAATAAATGAGTGACAATAACAAGAGTGTGATCTGGCACTGACTGGATGAATGGGTGTCACATAATCCCCTTTTTTGTGTGGTTGGTATAAACCAACCACATCAGCACTGTTCATCTTGTATTACTGGAAACATTTATTCTGAGTTTCATAACCCTTTGATCCTCTGAAGTACCAACGCGTTCTCGCTCTCAACTTGTTATATAACGACATTTCAAATCAGGGGAGACAAGTCAGATAAAGAAAAGATAATTGTTTATTATTAACGGATATGTAATGATAAGTCTTTACAGAGTCTTTGGCGCTTGGACTCTACAGGGAGATTTGTAATCGAGGGGCTTCTGCCCCGAGCAGCAGCAAGATAGATCCCCCCGTGGAGTCCAGACATTGGTGGTGGTGGTGGCTGATGAGGCTGATAGAATGATGAGTTGATGAAGGTGATGAAACTGTGAAGACAGGGCGGAGATATTGAGGTGGAGGGGTGCGTAACAGCAGCATGAACATACTGAAAGTAGAGAGACAATCATATTTAAAGAGACACCAGTACCAGCGTGTGGTTTGTCAGAGTTTGAAGCTCAGGGCCATTGACCAGGTTGCAGTATTTGGCGAGTTGGGTAAATGTGTTGGAAGTACCATTTGACAAATAGGCGATTTCCAGTACTGACTAATTTAGGAGACATTGAAAGCTGCTGCCTACTCCTACGATTCACTTACATCTGGTATGCAAAGTTTTAAATCTGCAAAGAACTTTTAATTGCAGATTTTACGGACTTCTTGCAGCTCTGGTCCGAAGAAAAATCATCAATAATCTGTTTTAGTTTAAATATTCTTATTAGTTATATTTAATAGTTCTAGAATGGCAAAGCTCTGGCTTGATGTGTGCCAGTCGACACCTCTCACAGCGTTGGGATTAGCCCACTTTCCTTCACTACGCAGCCGGGGGACCACAGGGAGGTGACATGAGCAATGTTCCCCTGTCGCACTCTACATGCGATCATGAGCATGAACAAGAATCTCCCCCTCTTCACACCCCGGCATCCCAGCATCTAACTCGAGTTAATTTACTCCCGGGCCCTCTTTTTACGGGACAAAACACCATTTGTGAGGAAGAGACACCTTTTGGATGTAAGATACGTAACATTTTCCTTTCTTGTATATCTGCCCCCCCCCCCCTTTTGCCTCGCCTGCTTCTCTAATCACTCTTTGCCTCTCTTTCTTCAGATGCTATGTGCTGGAAGCGAAAGAGCAGCGCTGCTCGGGTTTTCCTGGAGCCTCTTTGATATGGAAATTAAATGACTCCACTCAATGTCAGACTAGCTGAGGCACAATCCCAGTGTTAGTGGTTCCGGCACTTTCTGCCTTTTATAAAAAAAAAAGAAGAAGAAAAAAAGAAAAAAACATTGTCAAGAGAGAGGAATAGAGAAGACACAATCACTGTCGGATGATTATAGCTGGCCATTTTGCCGAGCATTATTGAATTTGATATGTCCACCCGCACAAAGGGAACCCTTTTGAAATGTGCACCTCGGGGATATGATTTCGATAAACACCGGTTGTGTCTCTGCGGTTTTCCCAAGAGTAACTTCAGCTCACTCACCTGAACAGTGACACACTGTAAAGAATACAACAGAAACCCTGCAGACCCAATGAGCACATCAGAACTAAGCCGCTTGAGAAGCACTGAAACCTTTACTGTTCTTCAGCATTTTTACAGCTTCATCCTCCCTCAACAACAGCAGAAACAATAAAACAACACAACCTCTTCCCAAGAAACAAAGGCACATATGGCTCCACACAGAGGTCTGATGTAACGCATTGCATGTACTGATATCATCACAGCTGGAGACGAATTGACAGCCGTTGTGGCAAATCTTAGCTGACGAAACATGTTTTGCTTGTCGAGGTCACGATATTCTGAAATAAAGGCAGGCTGTCAGGGGGACTGCCTTCATTTTCCCGGTCTTCACTCTAACCTCTCCTGCTGTTCTGTTTTATTACCGAACACATTATAACTCTGCGATATAATGACATAGATCAGTGGAGTCCTGTATCTACATGGTAGTCAATGCAGGGGAGGGCTGTCTGAAGCAGTGTTTCAGTGCAGCTCAAGAATCCTAATGTCCTGTATTGTAAGGTCCCGTGTGTCAAAATCTAGACACTTGTTTTTTCAGTTGAGTTGGATATCTCTGAATCAATGTGTTCGATCAAGTTGCCGCACATCAAATCTGCAGCAAGAACTGTGATTTTGGAAGCTCTGGCTGGTTGTGTTTTCTCCTACAGGGTTTTTTTATGTTGGGGGGGGGGAGTAGTGAGTTAATAACAAGTTATCTTCTCCTTTTCAGTAACACACATCTGGAGAAAGTCATTCGCCATTTGTTCTGCAGCTCCTCTGATAACCTTAATCACTACTTTCTATCACAATGCACGGAAACAACATAAACGTGGCGATTACAGCAGGTAAATGGAAGAGTGAAAACACAGTGGGACTGTCGGGAGTATGATTACAGGAGGATGCTGCCGGATCACGAGCCATCCATTCGCCTAGCGCTCCCGTGGTGCTATCAGCAAGTCGAAATCCGACTCCGAGCCATAAATCAAAATCTACCGGGTGTGTCTCTAAAGCAGGACTCCCGTTAACCTCCTGCGTCAACAACAAACCTTTTTTATTTGAGACCCGGCAGCTGAAGTGAATGCTACATCCTGCATTCATATACATTTACATCAACACAGAAACAAGAATGTATCTCTTTGTCCATCATGATCATATTATTGTAAATGTCTCTATTGATATTGTACTAACATTACTTAAGTATGCTTTTCTTTTCTTTGTAAAGACCTGATACTTCAGACATGCACCCCTTAAAATGAATCTGTTCGATTTGCGTAAAGGCTGCAGCAGCAAATCATGCACAGAGAGAGAGAGAGAGAGAGAGAGAGATGTTTATCTTGTTCCGCCATCTAACATCACTTTAATAGATTCTTTATCTCACGCATCATCTTTTAAGTAGAAAATCAGTTTAATAAACAACAAGACACTGTGAAAAATCTCATTTGAAGTTATTGAGATTATTCTCATATCAGGTATCGGGACAAAAGAAGTTAAAAGAAGCCACGTAATCAGAGCAGCACCAGCACAATGATTTACACATCATCTCAGAGGAGACAGCGCTTTAAACAGTAGCTTTGTTTTTATTTGCATTGCATTGTTGCATTGCATTGTTGCTATGGTATTGATGTGAAGCTAAGCCAGTGCACATTATGCAGTCAAAGAGCCTATTAGTCGTTGCTAAGCGCTGTCCCTGTCAGGTAGTGTTGCCGTGAATGTCTTTTTCCGTTTGCTCTACACATGCAGTTTACAACATTAACATCACTCACAAAAAATGTTTTTAAAGACAAAACGCACTGTAGGTGAGCTAGTTCAGGCGTTTCTTAACATAACCTGAAACCCCACAGACTGATGTAGTGAGTTTATGATGTGCTCCTTGGCCTTGGAAGTAAACACAGAGTAGTAGCTGGGCACCATAGCAGCAGCAGCTCCAGTCCTTTATCTACACAGGATGCTTTCAGGCACAGTATTAAGTGTAGGTCACCTGAGTTTTGTCAGAACTCAACACCCAATCACTGTAGTTGTGCACAAAAAATAGAAAAATAGACGTGAATACGCTTTGGTTTATACATGCAAAGTGCAAGAAAAATACGTGCCATAAAATAATACGAGCCTCCCAGCTCTCATTTACTTCCTGTCCTTTCTCTGCATCTCTCTCTCTTCCCTCTCCTTTTCTTAATCTTGTCATTCGCCTCCCCTCTCCCACCCCACTTCTTAGTTCCCCCTCTTAATATCGTCACTTCCATCACTGTTCTTCTGAAGGGAGAGCCCTTCTAGATGCATGTACATCTTAATGCATGTAAGATGGACTGTGCACATTTAGCTTTCAAAAAGAGCCTGATTCAGCATTGTCCATTCATTCATCATTTACCAGACTTCATCTTTCCTTAATGGATGACAAAGTGGTGGAATATGCTTTAGGCTGCACATTGCATTTGTTCTGTTTTAATCTGAGGGGGATAAAACACAGGAGCCAGCAACTGAAGATGATTTTAAATATATATATATATATATATTAGGGGTGTTATATACAAAAAGAAAGAACTTTCACTCACAAGAGGACATGCAGTGGTTTCATTCTGAACTTAGTGGGACTTGACGCTGTGGAATATTGCAGTGCCTTTAGATCTTCCTGTGTAAAAAACAACAATATCCAACCAGGATTCACATTCTGACGTACAGTAAACCTCCGTTTGTTGACGGAGTGAATACAGTGGGAAAGTAAATTACAGCATGTCGTCATAAAACAAATGACACAAACAGCATAGGAGATTGGCTGTGTCATGGGTGTCATTTTACATTAACTTTCAACACAAATAATAGGAAACAAGTCATATTCGGGGGCCGACAGTATTGATGGATTTTAGAGGGAAAAAAATGCAATGTATTAATCTCCATCATATCCGCGGTGGATGACACTAACTGGAGCTTATCATTAAAGTGTACCACCTACCTACACACTCCTCACCTCTTCAAGAGTCTGACCCTCCCTCCCCTCTTACATCACCCTCAGGTTTCTTCTCTCCAATTTGCTTTTCATCATTTTCCATCTCTCCTTCTCTCATCATAGCATCCTTACTCCGCCCTCTTCATCCAATTCATCTCTCCTCCATCTTCCCTCCCTCCTTCAGTCTCTCTCATCACGAGCCCCAAGTCTTTGAGCCACTTACCGGTCCTCTTATACCGTCAAGCCTTTGAAATCTAGATCAGGCTTCATTACCTACCTGCTCTACTCTCTCGCAATTACTGCTTTTTTATTGTTAAAAGCAATCCCTACCTTTCTTCTTCTCAGTCTCCCTCCATCATTCCCTTTCATACATCCTCTACTCTTTATCTGCCTCTCAATTCATGCAGCTTATCAGTATCACCGTTGTTGTCCAAACGAACTGAAGAAGGCCCCACGAAGCTGGAGTTCTCCCTCCGCCATCAACGCCGCCACCACTTGATCCGTCTGTCTCTCCAACGCTCTCGCTCATCATCTCCTCGGCAACGGTCCCCATGGTGATGGCGTAGCTGCAAAATCCAGGACATCCTCGGGAAGAAGTGCTAGAAGGAGAGAGGGAGACCGAGATATAGAAGGAAGCAAGGGAATGGGATGAGAGAGGGGGGAGGAAAAGTGGAGACGGAAAGTGAGGCGAAGGAAGCTGAATAATCATTTTCGGAGCAGAAGAAGAACAAAAGGGGAAGAGGAGGAGAGAGATGATGAATGAAGAAAAAGGTGCTCAAATAAAAGAAAAACTAAAAAGTAAGAGACCCGAGAGGAGGCTGTAATTGATCACTTTTTTGATGTGGTAGTACGATAACAATGTTAAAAGGTTGTGTTAGAAAACAGAGATGGGTACGTGCAAGTGTTAAGCTTTGCTTAATGTGACATTTGAAGGCTAAATCGTATGCAGCCAAGCTGGATTTTGTCCGTCACACTGTTGTGATGTCAAATAGGAGTTTAATAATTGGACTCTATCTGCCATAAAACCTGAAAAACAAGCTTGATACACAGCCAGCACACTGAGCATATTATTGAGTTGCTATGGCTTATATGCAAGCAGAAAACTGCTTACAACGCATGCGTTCATTTAGAGTGGTTTCATTCAGATGGATGAATGTGTAAAGTAAGTCCAACACTCACTCTCCTGTTAGCTTCGTTGTTCTGCTCTCCCCCAATTCTTGAGTCCTCCACCACAAACTGGCCACAGTTCTCACGACAGGGAGGAAAGATAAAATAAAAGATGCTCTCATGGTCCTTGAGTTTTAGTTATAGTTTGTTTCCTGCTTTTTGGTTTGAAAGGCCTCTTCCCTTGTGTCTTCTCTTGTTTACTTCCTGCCTGTTTGTTTCCCGCCTGTGTGATTGTGTTGTGTATTTATTAGTCCCTGTGCTCCGCTTGTCTTTCATCCCGCATGGAGTTTTGTGTACCAGTTACCTGCATCTTGGACTCTGAATCCATCATTTTGGGTCCTTCCCCTGCTCCTACACTGAAACACTTGATTCCATTGCTAACTTTACATGACCTTTTCGGCCCAGATCAAAGGTAACATGTATAGCTCCGTCGGTGACAGTTATAACTCTTATTACTGTTGCACGTATTACTTTTCCTTTGTCTTCTTCTTCCGGGAGCAGCTAGACGGCTTCTGTTGGCAGACCAAGTGCAGAGGGAGGTGAGGAGAAGAGTCAGCATAAAAGTAAAGTAAAGAACAGATTTGAAGGAAGAAGGGAAGACAAGACCGGGAAGGAAGGAGTCAAGGAGAGGAAGGAACTGGGGAGAAAGACAAGACAGCTATTCAAGACATGAGAAGGTGGGAGGACACACACACACACACACACACACACACACACACACACAAACCATCTGAGCCTTCCTGTACTAAGCTCCAGTTCTCTCAAGAGTTAGAGAGACAGCGGGTGTGTGAGTGTGTGTGTTGGCGCAAATCCCAGGTATAGTGGCCGGGATTTGTGTATTTCTCTTCCTCTTAATGTCAAAATGCCACCTCTCTCTTTGTTCGGAAGCGTGATCTGCATGTGTCTGTGTGTGTGTGGCTTTGATTATTATTTTTTTTTCAGGGGATGTATCCTTGTGGATTCATGTGTGTGATCTACACTGTATGTATTTATTTTGAATCGTCATTAAAATAGTTTTGGATCTGTTACTGCAACATTGGGCTTCTGAATTCTGCTGTTTTTATATCGTCTTTGACTGTAAAACGGCTGCTGTTGTCATGTGACACGTTGCTACAAACTCTGGTTCTAGCGCAGCGTTTGCACTTTTCAGAGTATATCTAGTATCAATACCAGGGTTGGACAATATTCTTTCCCAATATGTAATCAAGTATTTAGTTGCTTTCATTACTCTCTATAAAAAAAATAAAAAACAGAAATGTTCTAATAAGAGTGCGTTTTGGTCTGCATGTCAATCTGTCTTGCTCACGGTAGATTATCTGTTGATTTTTTATACTTGGGTCGTTGCTGTTTTTGTTTTTGTTTTATTTTGTCATACACTGACAAATGAAGCCCAGGTATTCAAAACAGCTGTCTCAATGGATCAGACTGTTAGAATTAGAGTTAGCATCTATTAATCCCCTGTGGGGAAACTCATTTGCCACCAGAAAACAACTGATACACAAAACAGTTTCCACAGTGCACAACAGACAGAAAACACATTACAACGAATTAATAACATCAATACATTCCATATGAGACATGAACAACATCAGAAAGATGCTACATCTAAAAACCACATCTAAAAAGTGTTCAAAACTGTTCTTTAACTGCGTACATGAGCGTGGTAAGCTTCTACCTTTATACATCGCTCTTATTGGTTGAAAAATCAAAAAGGCGACAAATGCACATTCTCTACTTTATGTTTACTGTTTACACTAAAACCATTTAACTGCATTACAGTGAGTAGTCTAAAGATTACACATGTTTTGTACAACAGTTTAATATTGAAAACATTTTCACACCATAAGCTCACTATTGACACATTTGGGTCCGTTTAGTCAAACAAATGGCTTTTTATTTTGGCTGAGAAGAAATCGATGAAGGCTGCACTGGTACAAGCTGGAACACATGTCAACTTTAAAGCTGGGACTCACACTACAGGAAGTATAATCAAACTAGTGTTTGCCTGACTTCTGCTGTAACTCACCTCCAGTTTGAAGTCTTCATGACAAATCAAAACTGTCAGAATCTAAGTGGACAGACCATTGAGATACACAATCTCACTGCTCATGCATCTTTGTGTCCAAACGCGATCATGGGAACTTGACGCACTGTAATCGATCTCAAATGGGGACCTAGTTTGTATAACTTTGGTGAACCACAAATGCAGCAGCAATAGTCGATGTTTGCCAGGCCCGTTCATTACCCCAGCCATGTACTCATCGCGAGCACCACTTAACACATCTCACTACCTTCTTAGAATAAAACATAAAAATTGTGTTCAGTACATAATAAGAACCTCATCAAAAGGGGGGGGAATATGTGCAAAAGCAAGAGAGGGGTGATAGCAAAACCGTGTTAGCATCAATGATGTACGATGTTTAGCGTTGGGGTTTTTAGCACTTTGGCGAATGGGCATTTCATTCATGCTCACTCTTTCTGTTCCTAAATTAGCTTCACACTACTTTTCTACTGCTTCTCCTAAATCTCCCTCCCATGTGGACCTAGGGGAAATAGGGAAATGAATGGGGGGGGGGGGGTAACGATGACCAAAGACAAAAAAGAATGAAGATGAGACATCTGGTAAATCATTTAGCAGACAAGAGCAGGTGGCTCTCTCATCCCCCCCCCCAACGTCACCCATACTTTTACAGGGTAAAATATTTATTGGGCTGCCACAAAACGAGGCACTTATAATTTGGTTTCCGCGCATGGTGGCACTCAGGCTCATTACAAGTAAATATTACGTGCCATATGCTTTCATTTTTACTGACTAATGCCCTACAAACTAATGTGCTATTACCAGGGGAGGGCGGGGGATGAGAGAGGAGGGGTGGGCTTTGTCAAGGCAAAGAAAGCCAGAACAGACGGAAGGGGAAAACGGTAGAAAATAGCAGCGTTGGGGAACCAGGCATCTTGCCAGGTTATAGATTGTATTTGTGAATGGAGTCCAAACCAATTTGATGTTTTTTTTTTTTTAAGTTTGAAAGTTCATCCTTTAACTTGGAAACAGTTGATAAAACTCCACTCGAGTTCCACTTTCGACTTTATAATATGGTCGTCGTCTGCAGACGAAGGCTGTTCAGTTTTCTAGGAATTGTAGACGTTCAAACCTTTACTTCGTGTTGACTTAGAAGTGGCAACATGATAACCGAGCAAACTTCTGCTCATGACATCCCTCTGATAAGTTCCAGAAACAGCAATGAAGGGGCTGTTCACAGTTTGCTGCGTGTGTTGAAATTGCAATTTTAGAGGCCATGTTTTATCTGATCCCTAATCAGTTCAGTCGACATCTGTTGCGTCGAGAAAGCATTCAATGTGTATGGGCGAGGGAACAACTTCAATAAGTGCCCGAGAATAAAAAATTGTTTCTTGCTTGTAGTTCAGAAATATGATTCATCCCTGTGTTTGTGTTGTGGAGAGTTGTTAGCCAGCTAGCTTAACTATTGTTGTTGTTGTAAATGAACTGCAGAAATCCTTCTTCTGGCGTGTTCAGCTTCAGGTGCATTATACCACCTTCTGGGCTGGATTGGGGCTAATCCTGGTTTACTTGCATGAAAACCAAGAAAGATGCAATCTCATTTGAGCTCTGGCTAACAGAAACGTAAAGCAAAGTCTCAATATGCATTTCTGTGGAGCCACCTGAATCAATCTGCAGATGGCCTCACCATTCATAATGCTGTGACGTTGGGCACCAAGTCTTTAATTCAATAGCAAGTCCAGTCTGTTGCTGGGTTCAAACTGCTGGGTTCAGTTCAGTACGAAACAAGGCCTACACGAGTGATCGTTTAGCGACCACCTGTTTGGAACTGGAGTTATTATGATTTAGTGTTCTTTCAATAAGATCATATTCTATAATAAAGATGCTTTTTTTTGTCTCACATACTCCAAATCTTCTTTGTAGGAAAGGATTCTAAGAAAGAGAGCGAGAGCAGCAGAGCACAAATCAAATGTTTCCATGCTTTTCCTTCCAAAGGGCATTTGGACTTGAGGTGCTGGACTAAAGTGAATATCAAAGCTAATTGACTCACTTTTCATTGGAAGCAGGCGCTGTACATCCTAATTAATATAGTGACACTGCTCCACTGAGCCCTCTTAGCCAGTGGACAGTGGGCGTTTAATGGCTCCCACTGTAAAGGTGCCAAAAGGAACTGCTATTGCGTCTCAATGTGGAGAAATTACTTTTCTTCATGTCGTTTGTTAAAAATTGGACACTCCAATGGTCACACTTGCTAAATACATGTCGACACAGTCAGAGCATTAAATGTAATCGTCATCCTTTCCACTGAGATTGTTTCCAGACTAGACTGCGACTTTGAAGAGGCAATGTGTAAGGTGTGTAAAAAAGAAGACGAAGCTGTACTTCAAGGAAAATATATCACAGAGTGGACAGATTGGTTTGTGAGTCATAGTCAAGTCAGTTGTTTAAACTTGTCACAAGCTCTAGCTCAGCAGTGTATTCATTCCACCAGCTGTGTCATACCTCCTAAATCATTTTACAAACTATGGGTAGTGGTTGTAGTGGATGGGGGGGCATAACAACAACACACGAATGATGAGCAGTGAAATACCATCATTCATCAGGCTGGTGGTTTCTCATTTATGTGCACAATTGAGTGCTTTGCAGAACAAACTATTTCAAATAATGCAAAAGGAATTGTACAGTACTTAGGCAGGTCCTGCTGCAGTAACCAACTATCAACTATTGAGGCGAGCCAATGCATCAGCTGCTTTTGGAATAATGAGTTTTTTGTGCGTCACTTTAAAATAAGAGCATTGTGCAGGGGCGTTTCTTTGTTTTTAGGGTGTCCGGTTACAATGGATCACAAAGCGTGTAGTGCAACGACACATCCGAAACCTTGCATATTCAAGGAATATTCAATTCCAATTCAATGAGGTCCAATTAGAGAGAATTTCCTCAATCAAAGGTCCGAAACATCACAATAATGTCTAACTTGTGCAATGAGTTAGTGCCATATATATTGAAGTAGCCAACAGATGTATCAATGTTTGTAAGTAGTCAACCACTGATTATCAAATCAAATAAAGAAAGTTTGAATGAATAATATCTCATTTATTGTCAGTTTTCAAATTGAAATAGAGGAATTATAAATTATACATACTAAATAAATGAAAAAATGACATCATAGAACGATTTTGGAAAAATGTGCATCTTAAAATAAAGTACTTAAGTTTAGAAAAAACTTATATTATATAATTATATATTATATTATATTTTTCTTATCTTCTAATAAGAGAATTGTGTGTGCAGGGACTATATATATATATATGGTAATTAAACCACTTGTTTCAGTTTCAGTTTTCAGTGTTCTATTTCAGTGAACTAATGTGTTAGGATTCTGATTGGGCTCTTATATTCTTTATTATCTGTGACTTTACTTTGGATGTGAGTGGGTACGTTTGCTCAAAAGATTTGTGCTTTGTCTCGTAGTGGCGCTTCCCATCGTTGCTTTTAATAATCACCACAGTCTTTGAACATATGACACACACTTGTTTTTAACTGCCCGTGGGCAGAATTTAAATATGCAAGAGTCGGTTCTTGTTTAAAGGCTCTGGTCTCGCCATGTGAAATAACTTCTCTGACCCACATAATTCTCCTGCCGGGTCTCTCTCCCAGTCTCTTCTCCCGTGTGTGTGTCAATATCGCACTCGCTTATCAGAATACACATATTTCATTGGCCAAGTAGCATCACTTGAGATGGTTTACAACACATGTAAGTGGTTGGTGTGCTTCCTGGACCACTGGAAAAGTCTATCGGTTGTAGGTCCAGGGTCCAGATACGACGGCATCAGAGTCCGGACCTGGACAGGGCCGCCTATCAGTGACCCATGGCCTACTACTTGACTAACTGTATATAAAGTTTTTAAAACTAGCCTATAACTGCAGCAGCTACAAAGTAAACTGCTGGTTGAACATTGATTCATCAGTGACAACCTAATATTTTAATATAGTGTAATATATCACTCAGAGACGCTTCATTATAATGCATGGACTTTGTCTAAAAAAGTGCAAACATACAATTTAGTTGTTTGTAATTTACCAAATAGGCACATCCCATGTATAAATCCCTGGGCCTCGTGTTTATGGTTACAATGGAAATGATGGTATTGAATTATTAAGAGTATCTTACCCACTGCACCACATTGGCGCCACGTGTCAGTGATTATATAAATGCTTTCCTTGCTTTGTAGGACATTTGTGGCTGCACTGTAAAAGGAGTAATCAAATGAATTATCAGTTTTATCATAATTCCATGTCATTATATGGCTGAATAGTAAAGAGAATTCTGTATTTAGAGCTGTCTTATCATCAGTGAAGACGTCAATAAGTCATCGTTCATTGGCTAAGACTCATCTGACTCACACAGCTGCATATCAGTTATGGTAATCTATGTCTGTATGGAATAGTTCTCCTGTGAGAGGCAGACCAAGGCATATATACATTAATAAACATTTGCAACCCTTACCCACGGCTAGAATTCACCATTTTTAATTCATGAGAAACTGAAAAACACCCATTTTCAATACATTACGGACATACTCTGCCATTAAAGAAAATATGAAGTTAAATTAAGTTCCATGTGGCTCCTCGACCATGGAGGACATTATATTCCACTTATTAATCCATGTAGACCTTCTCACTGAGTCATCTGCTGAACACCACTTGATGAATATGTGTTATGTAGGAGGTATGAGGGGATCAATGACTGAACATAATGGATGTTGTGTTAACTAGGAGGGTAGAAGAGTAACAAAAGCGTCTGCACAGGATACAACTAACATGATGATAATCACAAAGCATTACAGAACATATACAGGATCAACACAAAATGTAAAAA
The DNA here is from genome assembly GCA_028022725.1 of Lycodopsis pacificus. NCBI lineage: Eukaryota > Metazoa > Chordata > Actinopteri > Perciformes > Zoarcidae > Lycodopsis > Lycodopsis pacificus. Next base: position 32,564,659 of record CM051689.1, on the reverse strand, counting down.
TAATTTATACATTACAACATTACTGAAATGTAAAATATCATTCAGCTGTGTCAAATTGTAGTACCTTACCAGTACTCAGTTTATTCTCTCATGACCCGTTGTAAGAGCCATTTTGTTGTTTTTGTTGTGGTACAACCTCCCACCACATGGGGCGGTAGTGGCACTGTGAGTCAGGCCACACAATATAATCAGTGGGGTCATTGGGAACAGGTGGTGCGCATAGGTAGGAAGCAAACAGTTTTTGACCGTGCAGGTAACAATGGCAAGGGTTGTGATATGTTGGCAAATGGAGAAATGCATAAGTGGAGGAGAAAGTTGTGAACTCTTTGTATGTGAGGAATAAAAGTACCAATATTCGAACCTGGACTATGTGATTTATGGCACGCGTCAGAACAGGCATTACAGCAACCTAGTGACTTTTTATTGGGAAGCAACGGTCACTACACCCGTTATATAAAAAGTCGAACTATTGGTTTCATATTAGTTGCGATTAAGCCCAAGGCTGTAAGAACAGTTGCACAATGTCTACTGTGACTCTGGGGGAGTTCTGTCAAGTGTATGAAAATAACCCTTATGACGTCATCAGGGGTTAACACAGCTTCGACCCTGGGGGCATTCAGTTTGGAAAGTCATACAAATGTATCATCAGAGACAGTCTAGGGAAATACACTATTGGTTGTGTGACAGGATATGAAGGATCCAGTGGGTTTGAGCCTTGAGTTCGGCAATTTTGCTGTCGCCATTTTGGATTTTTTGCAGCCAATAAACGGAAGTTACCATATTTGGAATGCGTAGGAGTGACGTAGATGTATACGGCTCTGGTAGCGGCCGTGCCCTGTCAATCACAGTAAGCCCGCCCTAAAGCATACTCCACTTTATGGTCTTTACTCTGTTACACTAAATGGACCATCATTTACTAAATAAACATCATGCTGTATTAAAGAAGACTTAAAACTAGCGGTTGGCACCATAAACTCATATTAACTGAGGTAATAAATCAAGAGAGAAGTAGAGTCATTTTCTCATAGACTTCTATACAAGCAGAGTTCTTTTAGCGACCGGAGGAGTCGCCCACTGCTGGTCAGTAGGGACAATGCAAATTTTAAGACACTTCCGAATTGGCCGAACCGAAAGTTGCCACTTGCTCTAGACTCAGAATGCATACTCTTCTTACTGCAACATATATCCAACACACTCTTTTCAGACATGGTGTTGTATTTAATGCCTACTTTACATTACACAACTTCAGCCCTGATGTTCCACTGCCAGCAAGTTTTGGAGCTCCACGACTAAAGTCCCCCGATCAGAGGCAAATTAGTGTCGGCTTGGTGCAGAAACTAACCATTTAAAACCTCAAGCAGAGAGGCTCGCTGATGCATCGCAGACACCTTCCAGATATATAGGAGGCTCAATATCTGGACCTGTTGGGAAATCAGTCAGGGAGCTACAGCCAACGAGAGGCGTGGGGTTGCCTGTAACCGTGTGTGCCATGTTGAATGCATTTGAAACACGGACCAAAGTTGTTGTTGCGCCCAGAGGAAAACAGATGTACAGCAAAGACGGGTGGAAACAGTGTTCTTTTGAATTGTGACGAGGCAATAATGTATTATGTAATTTACCGTCTCGCTTCTCTGGTGTGTTTCCGTGACAAAACTGTGTGACCCCGTGTCGCCTGTCATGTGTCACGTGGTGTGAAAACGACTTCAAGACTCCCGATTACAAGATAGCAAGTTGTGTAGCGTTAACTTGGCTGTTGCCTTTATTGCCCTGCTCACTCTTCTGCATGCCTGCTGCCACGCGGTTCCCCTGGAAGCCATGCTTGTCACTCAATGCTACTGCTGGTGCCTGTCCTCCACCTTTAATCCAACATTTTTTGGCCTCTTCTTAACCCATGATGCAATAGGTAAGACTCTATTTACACACTTTGTCAGGCTGACAATGAATAATAACTTCCCAACGACCATGACAACATGCAGTACATTTTCAGTATACACATTAATTACTAAGGTAATGGCAATCTACATGAATTTCGCATTATTGCTGGAAGAGAACTGAATTAATGCGTGCATTAGGTGATTGGTATCTCCTCTTTCAATCATGCTTTTAATCACCAGCTCCTTCTTCAGCCGTTTGGCTATTAGCTAACCTAATGGCTTTGATTCTGCGAGAGCTCCTCCAAACAGGGGAAAATATTTGTGTAGCAATTTGCTATAAATTGTTATGAATACTTAATTTTTCGATATTTAATCTGATACAAGGTACTTTTTTGGGGAATTGGTGCATAACAATAAACATAATGAGGGCAAAATATGAATAAAAGTAATAAAAAAGTCAAAAAACACATGAAATATTGGCCTAAAGCAAACGAGTCAGTACAACGTTGAACAACATGGCTGATACATATTTAGTGTTTCACTAAAGAAACTCTGACCTACACCTGAAGTTGGCTGAGCCGTGCCAATTCTACACCAATTCAAACCACAAAGGTTCACACGGCCAGTCAGTTGTGAACTGCTGATTTCATCGGGGTTACACTCTACACCAGAAGCCAACATCCCCGACATATAACAATACCTTTGTGGGGGCGTTGTGTGTGTGTGTTTGAGTTATCGGACTGGGCTCCTGAAAAAGTTTTTTCCAGAGTGTAGAAAGCAACTTTAAAACATAAGAACGATAACATATGGCACAAGTCAAATTCCAAACCTCACATTGCTAAACTCTGTTTTTAGTGGGACTGATGTAACCTCTGTGAAGATGTCTCCTGGCTAAATGAATCTCTCGGGGCTGGTCAAGCTTGTGGTAACAGCAGGTTTATTCCACATCTGCATTTATGACAAAAGGACAACATGGAAGAATGGGTCATCTTGCGGACAACTGCGCATGCTCTGTCTTCAGTAAATCCTCCGTTGCGTTCAGGATTACCCATCTTGAAATACATTGTTGACATTGATACAGTGATCGTATAGTGGGTTTAATTTCATTTAAATAAAATAGCCGAAATAGAACATAAATTGTCTCTCTTAAATGTATGAGGAGAATTACAAAAGTATATATATCCAAAAATATATTTATACAGATTTCTCACACTGAACTGTTACCTTTTTCATTTTATAATAACAATTATATAACTGAGTAAACATGTAGACTATAGAACATACTGTAACATACCTGCATTTATGACAAAGGACAACATGGAAGAATGGGTCATCTTGCGGACAACTGCGCATGCTCTGTCTAGAAAGACAGCATCAAGTTAGTATTAGCTAACGTTAGCTGTATTGGTGACATTTTTACTGGCAATAAAACACATGTGCACAATAAAACACATGTGCCTTCAACACCATCCAGCCTTTGCTTCTGAGGGACAAGCTGGAGCAGACCGGGGTGGACCACCACCTCACCACATGGATCCTGTACTACCTCACCAACCGTCCACAGTATGTGCGGATACGGGGGTGTGAGTCAGATCGGGTGTCCTGCAGCACAGGGGCCCCACAGGGAACCGTTCTGGCTCCATTCCTCTTCTCCATTTACACCTCGGACTTCAAACACAACTCTGCCAACTGCCACCTGCAAAAGTTCTCTGACGACTCTGCAATCGTCGGCCTCATCTCCGCAGATGATGACAGAGAGTACAGGGAACTAAACCAGGACTTTTTAGGATGGTGCCAGCGGAACCGCCTCCATATCAACACCAGCAAGACCAAGGAGCTGGTGGTGGACTTCCGCCGGGGTAAACGCCCTCCTCCGACACCGGTGAGCATCCAGGGACTGGACATTGAGGTCGTGAACTCATATAAGTACCTGGGTGTTCACTTGAACAATAAACTGGACTGGACTGACCACGCTCACGCTCTTTATAAAAAAGGACAGAGCAGACTCTTTCTGCTGAGGAGACTGAGGTCTTTTGGGGTGCAGGGAGCACTCCTGAAGACCTTCTTCGACTCCGTGGTGGCATCAGCCATCTTCTATGGAGTGGTCTTCTGGAGCAGCAGCATCGCGGCAGCTGACAGGAGGAGACTGGACAAACTGGTGAGGAAGGCCAGCAGCGTGCTGGGGTGTCCACTGGATACGGTGGAGGTGGTGGGAGACAGGAGGATGATGGCGAAGCTCTCATCCCTGATGAGCCATGCCTCCCACCCCATGCAGGACACTCTGGCAGCTCTGCACAGCTCCTTCAGTCACCGGCTGATCCATCCCCGGTGTCTGAGGGAGAGGTACCGCAAGTCCTTCCTCCCCGCTGCTGTCAGGCTGCACAACAAGCTGCTCTCGGGAGACCACTAACACTTTGAACACTTGAACACTTGAACACTTTGAACACGAACAGTTGGACTGAACATGAACACTTGAACACTCTGAACACTTTAATTCATTCACCTGGTGCAATACCTAATCCGTGCAATCACAAATACGTTTAAGTATTTACCTTACACTTACATTTTACTCCGTCTGTATTTACTGGTATATTTAATAGCCTTCTTTACTGTCAATCCTGTGCAATATCAAACACGTTTAAGTATTATCTACATTTTACATCTTACTCTGCCTCCGCCTGTATATACTGGTATATTTAATAGTCTTCTTTACTGTCAATCCTGTGCAATATCAAATACGCTTAAGTATTATCTTACATTTCACACTTTTACTCCGTCTGTACATACTGGTATATTTTGTATTCTTCTTTACTGTCATATTTTTTACTACTGTTTGCTGTTTAGTTTATTTATACTACTTGATTTTTTATCTTCATTTATTACTTGTGAGCGATGCTGCTGTAATCCTGTAATTTCCCCACTGAGGGACTAATAAAGGATTATCTTATCTTATCTTATCTTATAAAAACATGGCGAATATTATCTAAGACAAATAATATTCAACAAAATAAAGCCAGCTCAACTCTTGTGTACTTTTAAAGTTAGTTAACATTATATTGTCCACGGACATTCACGGACCCATTACCTTCAGTAAATCCTCCATTGCGTTCAGGATTACCCATAGTCCTTTGCGTCTAGATTACCTCATAGTCCTTTGGGGATATTCAGTTCAGGTACACATTTACAACAGCAGGTGGCGGACTTTTCCCATTTAGCGGGATTTAACCTGAACCTCTTCAACTATGTTACACTGACATGCTTTTGCAAAATGCTGTACTCATTCTGTTTTGTTTACAACCAGGGAGCTGCCAAGTCCAACCTGTGCTCAGCTGGTCACCACTCTTGAGCCGCTGCCCCCTTTTATTGAGCAAGGATCAAGTGCTGGAGCAGGGGAGTTATTGCCCCTCACTGCACTGTATTTGATGTACTGGAGATGCACTTGATTCATATTGCCCTCAAGTTTTATATTTCCCTCAAGTGGGGAGCAGTACTTGCAAGCAAAAAATCAAATCAGATCATAGTGGTTTGAAAAGACTCCCAAGAGCAGAAACAATGGGCAATGAGGATTAACAAAGGATTAAATGATGTCTTTAAACATCTATAGTGGTAAAAAAAAAAAAATCTGTTAGGTGTGATCATTTGACTTGCCGCTCTGCAGCCTGGGTTGTTTAATGTGACAGTCTCGCTGTTCTGTGTCGCTTTAAGAAAACTCTTGAGAGTCTATTAAAAGTGAAAAATGGGATTTTCAACACTGGGTAAAGGAGCACTGCTCTTTGATGATGGCTGTTTGATTTCCTGGAGCCTCGGTTTACATTTATCATGTCCAAAGACTGGAAAACATTCCCCAGAAGTAGAGACGGTGTTTGAAACAATAAAAGAGAGGCTGCCCTGGGACAGGTCAGGAAGCCCTGCTGGCAACCAACTGATCCCCAAACAGGGCAATTGCTACAGTGCAAACGGCTGCTCTGTAGGTTTATGTGCTCCCGGGCAGACCATTTCGTAATTGTGTCAGATTCACTTGCATTCTGTCGGAATTCTAGCGGCGTACCTGCTTGCATCGATGAAATACAAGAAAACGTGTTTCACTCCAATTGTGGTAAAACGTATTAATGCAAGACCAATACTTGTGTCATATTTTTGGAAATAACTACAGTTATAGAGCCGATGCTGAACTGCTGTTACAATCTCCTACTATTTGGTGAGCAGGAACAACAAGAAGTCAAACACTGAAAGTCCAAGGGCAGGGATGGTTTAGAGGAATTGTACAAATACCTAAAGTACAAGTGAAAGATGACATAGAGAGTTACAAAGGATATCAGATTGGGTTGTATTGGTTTTGGCACACCTCGAAGTAAGAGTCAAAAGAGATAGAATCACTAAATTCAGTTTGTAGTGCCCCAAGGAGGGATATGCCCCGGTGTCTGTATGAAGCATATTCTATGAAGCATATTCAAAGATAACAACTCAGAGTCGCAGACTTACCGCCAGTGTACCCTTCAAATGTGGATGGCAGAGACTTGGCGTAATGTTGCTATGCAGACATGAGACTGTAAAACCATCCCCATTATCTGCCCAGTTAACCATATGCTGCAGGTTTCCTATGTTTCTATTCTGCTAGTGTGCTCTGCAAAATATGTTTGGAAAATTGGATCACATCCACTGCCAATATTATGATGGTTGGGGTTTTAATAGGTTGAGGCCATTAAAGCACTTTGTTAAAATTTGGGAAATATTTTAGCTTAGTGAAATAAAAGGTTGTGTAAAACGACAAATAGGGGGAGCACATAAGGAAATCTGTGTCCGCTGCAACTGTATCTTTCAAATTTGTGACAGAGTGTCCCTACCCCCCTGATGGTGTGTGATACTTTACATTAGGACCCATGGCAAACATAGCATCTCCCTTCTATTGTGTTTATTAAAAGTCCATATGGCTGCAATTGTGTTCTTTTGGCTGGGGTCCCCCAGGACCACAATGCATTGGTCGTTTTTTAAAAGTACAAATTAAAACCCAGAACAATGATGTGAAGTTATTGAGGACAAATTGATCGCCACACTCATGAATGATTGCAATGATAGACTGAAGCCCTTTTGAGATATCTCAAAAGGTCTGCGGGAGCCCCAGCTGGTAGGATGAGGCTTGTATTTTAGTGCTCTAATTTGCCTAAATCTCGGGATATTTTAACAATAGTTTAATAATAATAGCACCTTAACCATACAGTAGTTGTTGATAGTGAGATAAAAGATTGAACAATCCAATACCATACTTTCTGGTGGAAGTTTTTACTACCCAGACGTTCCACTGCAGTGACATGTAGAGGATTTAGCGATGAACCTGTGTTCTCTCAGACAACTTTATGATGGGATTTTAATCCCCTGACTACACCACCTTTGGGTGTCGAGTCTTATCCGGTGCCAGCGCCCGAGGCTAACCTGCCCGCAGATAATGGAGTCGGCAGGCTGTGCGCCTCATGCTCTGGACTGACTTGTTGGTGATTCAGGGGTCATCATGGGGAAGTGAGAGTTTGACATTTACACAGAGACCAAGAAGCTTCTCTGTCTCCCCCGGACACTGTGTGCTTTGAACCTAACGCTCTCTGTCTGTGTCTGTCTGCATCTCTTTCCTCTTTCTGTATTCACTTACACTCCCCCCCCCCGACGCACTCAATTTTACATCTTTCTCTCAGTCTGGAAAGTGCCGTGCTTTGGACCATGGATAAGTAAAGCACACTGGGGCTTTTTTAAATTGAAAGCAGTGTTTTATATTTAAGGTCATGTTAAATTCTTTGTGTGTGTTTCTTCTCTTGCGTTTGCATTTGCGTTGTAGGCACATACCCTCCCTCGACCTAGCATGCCCTTCTATCCTGGTTTTATACATGGATATATCCTTGTATATCCATATATATACACTTAGAAGTATATCCTTATACTTCTAGCCTGGTTTTATACATGGATCCACCTTTTTTGTCGACATCTCCGTCTCTACTTTGTTCCCACAAGCCCCTCTCACTCTGCCCCACCTTCATCTGCACCCAGCACATTCCTCCTCGTCAACTTCATTGTTTCTGTCTTTTCTTTTCCACGCGCCGACCCCAATCCTCACCCTCCACTTCCCACCCACCCGCCTGTCGCTCTGTGCGATGGCAATCCAATGCACCTCCTTAGTCCATCCCTCTCCCGGGGCCTAATTAATTTACTGAAATCTCAATCAGCCTTCCACCCCATTACCATCGCCCCGTATTCCTGTTTGATACTATGCTCTCTGCTGGGGGGCATTAGGATGATTACGCTTGGGATCAAACCCGTCGACTCTGCTGCGACGGCGTCTTCCCCTTTCCTCCTAATATAATGACACGATGATGGCGTTCACGCCCCTCGCTCAGGTCAGAACAAATTGAATCTTAGCAGCAAAGTTCTGACGCTTCGGAGTTCAATCAGAGAGAGCTGTGGGTGGGTGGTGAGTCTCTTAGGGAGGCAATGAAGTCATATGAAGTCAGGAGGGAGATAGTAAGGGTAGGTGGGGGTGGAGGGAGACAGAGGAACAGGAAATAATGGAAACAGCAAGTGAGAGAAAGACAGAGAGAGGAAAGTGACGAGACCGGAGGAAGATCTTGAGAGAGAAACAGAGACAAACAAAGACAGAGAATGAGAGCATGCAAGGCTTCTAGGACACATGCTTCATGGTTTATTCATACACCGAGGCATGTTCTCCTACATGCCTTCAACACATTTGGATAATAAGCCCGGGTGAGCTGAGGAGAACGTCAATGCAACTGTAGGAAAAGAAAGTAGAGGAGAAAAGGAGGACAAGGAGAGGGAAATATGACAAAATGAGCAGAGTTTGGAAGACGAGACAGGAGAGTAGTCAGTCATGCTAGCGGCTCATTGACGCTGTTCTTCATCACAGCAGCAATTTGAATGAAATGCTAACAGGCTCACAACGACAATGCTAACGTGCTGATGTTTAGCTGGTTTAGCTGGGCCTTGTTCAGACTGCCAGCCGAAGTCATTTATTTAAACGGGACAGTGCACATTAATAAAAACATTTCATGTGCCAGAGTTAGCCAAAAGGCTATTTTTCATCTGTAGTCCCATTGTCGGTCATTGTGCCGAGATTGATTTTATAAAGCACATGAAATAGGATTTTTGCAAATCTAATTTCAAACCACATTTGGAGGTGTTTTGAAATGTGTTTTCAATTTCTACAGATGCTCTGGCCGCTCAAAAATGGATTTCAAAGTGTCTTTTGAGGCACTTGTTATTAACTTTGATTAGCAGAGAGCCACAGTTTGTGGAAAGTTGCAGAAATACATTGTCTGCCAGCACTTTGAAGCCTCCCATGACTGCAGTACAGAATGTCTCAATGTATTCCAGCCTCCTCCGTGCCCGAGTTTGTCTGGTGTGCGATTGACTGTGCGACTAATTCGGATGACGAAATTAGGGACCATCATCCCTCATGCTGCTACGTTTGAATACCACATCACCAGCGTAGCTAAGCAGTTACTGATGCCGATGTCGTTACCGCAGCAGCCCATGGTGATGCGTTGACTCACAAATCCGATCTGATCACTTGCAAATGACAGTGCAGACAGTCTGTCCCAAATATCTGATAAAAAGAAACCAATCAGATTTGCCTGCAGTCTTAACGTGTCCTGTTAGCATGCTAACATCTGCTAATCCGCACTCAACACAAACTACATCTGAAACCAAATAGCATAGGTTAGTGTAATCGCAATAAAACGGGGCATTTCTTAAGTTGGAACTTTTGATTAAGGTAAATAATGACACTTGAACATGCAGACAAATCGACAGGGTTATTCTGCAAAAAATTCCAAACTGCGATGCCATTCGTGTGTTTTGTAAATCCGCAGTTGAGTAATGTTTCATTGGAGCTATAATCAATCAACCAAAGGCAACACAGGAGCAGCCACTGCCTTTATTACTCAGCCAGTTGGTGCAGAAATAAGACTTACTATGGGGAGGAATAACAAAGCGTGCGGCTTTAGTATAAATCACATTCCGACTGTAAACAAAAGGTGCACAGTTGGCTTGTATCCCTGATGAGAATTCACCCTCTGAACAAACGCTTGGTCTGAGTCATTATGCTGGAAAACAAATCATATCGACTTCATTCCTCAATATCTTTGAGGCAGTGTGAACTCATGCGTCACCTATCAACGGTAGACCTTACTGTTGAGCTTGTGTGCTTCCATCACACTTCATTGTGAATGTGTTCTAGCAGGGGAGCAGCTTTCATTGGTTTAAAGGAGACATTCCCATGACGCCGGATGCCCGCTGGCTGTGGTCAAACTTTGGGGGCAAAGGGGAAATTGCTGCAGGGTTTGAAATAAGTGCTGTAAGCTTGCACTGCATGGAGACACGATGGGCCAGCTGCTCCCTCATCCCTCGAGGCCACATCCCAGTCTGACCCTCCAGCCTGAACCATAGTTGCTGCTACTCCAACTAGAGGATTTGAGCTGATCCTCTGCCTGTAAATATGTCACAAATTCTATACTATGTACACTTAATCTCTTCATAAAATGCAAAGAAATAGTGGAAGGTGAAGAATCACCAATAATACTTAACTACAAGCTAGTAATAATTGTAGTGAAAGTGTCCCCGACTCAGTCGGCTTCAAAGATTCATGGGGAGGGATGGCACTGGGCCTTGGATAGGGTGGCTGCTCCTTTGTGAAAACCGTACCACGTGTGCATTCAAGTTTTTAAGACACTGCTAAGTCCGCCCAGTAGCATAGCAGGTCTTGAGATGCTAACAAAGTACAATCTATTGGTTCTGTGTACATGGACATGGATTGTCCATTTTTCATAGTCGCTCAGCACAACGCCAATGGAAAGTCAAGTAGGATCCTTTTTCATGGAAGACACACAAATTAACACATCCACGAGCTAGTGATGCAGTCTTAAATACAGACAAAGACCATTTATGGCAGGGAGGGGAGGTTTTTGGGTCAACAAACAGGACTTTCAACCACAAGACTGGTGTCGATAGCGCGTGTCCCAATGTGTTGTTGCCTACACCTATAACGTCCATGAATGTTTTTACAAAACCTAACTCAGTGGTTTTGTTGCCTAAATCAAACTTTTGCTTTTGTAACGCAATGCCGCCTCGAAAAAAGTTATACCGAGCGACAGGAAAATAACGATTTGTGTCCCTGTACACGAAAACCAATGGACTGAACTTTGGTGACTATCTCAGGAACTGTCACGAGACTGCGTTGGCTTAGCAGTGGCTGTCGAGTGTTTTTGCTAGAAATTGTCCAGTGTTAACATTTTGTCTGGCAGTGAGGTTGGACATTGAAGGAAAAACAAAGAGAGGAGGAATAGTGAACATAAAATTATATAAGACAAGATGTAGCAAATAAAAAGTGATGTGAAGAGACAGAGAGAGACACAGCAATGCCACTGAGAGAGGCCGACGTGCATAAAAGAGACCTTGTGTAACACTTGTCTCAGCTAAAAATGATTCACTAATTGCTCGTCTATTCATTGTTCATTTCATGTGCGTGCTAATGACCCTCTAATTAAGCAGATCACAAACGGCTAATATTTTTGCTGCGATCACCCCTACAGTCTGCCCTCTGCTTCAGCGCAACAGTAACCGCACAAGTAACCCGCTGAAAAAGAATCCTTCAACAGAGTGCTTCCACCACCTGCTTTGACTGTTCTGACTTCTCTCGCTTTTAAAGATGCAACGGTGGCGTTTGGCAGCCGTTACAAAGGGAAAAGGGGGAGGAGGTGATGACCAGAGGAAACTAGAACGAGCCTGGTTGCACTTACAAGTGTTATATCATCTGCAGAGAGATGCAGATACATAAGTATTGATAATCCACAACTAAAGTCCAGTTCGATACTGTGGCAAGCTCATTAGAGCTTCTTATAAAGTTGTGTTATTACTCCTGATGTCTCTCTTGTGTGGTCTCAAAGAAAGAAAATATCGCAGTGATGGGAAATATGATTGATTGACTGACAGGTACACTTACAGAGATGCATACTTCCTCACCAAAAATGTAGACAAAAAAAGCACAACTACAGAGCATCCGAAGTGTTGAGAGAGAGAGATTTGCAATTTTATATCTCGTTATGGGAAGATATTATGTTGTGAGGATGTAAAAAAGATGCCAATAACTTTTAGGTCACTGCTTATTTGGTATTCAGTCAAATTATTTTACAGAAGAGAACCTGTAATTCATATGCAGACCCAAACGTTTTAACTTCCATACGAGTCAACATCACATACATGATTTGTTACTTTAAGAAAAACGACAGATGTGAGTGCTTCCCATCTAACTCTCATCCTGTCTGTTAAATATGGAGCTACAAAATATGTGAAGTATCCAAGTAGAACCTTTTTATTCAGTTCAGACAAGAGATTATATGAAGAAAAGGCCATCTTTGTTACCTGATTTGAATGCGTCTGGTATTGAAAAGCAGACCTTTTGTAGCATGGGAGGCATTCTGCTGTTAGTATTCGGGAGCAGGGACAGACAGCCGTAGAGATTACAGATACGTGGCAATACATCTCGAAAATTAGCATTCCATTGTGCCTTGAGATTCAGAGTAAATACTGGCAGCCGAACACATTGTTATCATGCTCCCGTCCCAAATTTGCCGTACGCTTGTTCAGCACTCAGGATTAAACTCGGAAAAGTTAATATGATTTTTACTTCCTTTTTAGTTTTTTACATTGAGGCTAATTACTAAGCCCTTTATAAGCATCCATCTAAAATACACATGCTCCCCAAACTATGTAATTGGACATGGATGACCAACAACACAATATGCGGTAAGCATTCTGAGCAAATAAATACGCCCTAGGCCAGACAGCCACTGCCGCCTTTGTTGCCAAATAATTAAATAATATAATGCTTCAATTATTTTTGACTGTGTCATGTCATAAACTACATATAACATAAGCTGTCAATGAGTATGTTGACATACATACTGTCCCTGCAGTGGGCATATCCTGGTTACAATCATACTGCGTGATGTGGAACATGATAATATTCATTCACTTTTCCAGGTTACCGATCCTCAGAATGGATCAGAATGTACAATAAATCATTTTACAGATTAGGATTTTAGACAATTTAAAGAAATTGTACAGCTCCTTGTCAGTCTCAGAAATGTGATGAAAAAGCTAAATAATATTCCCTTTGCAACAATAATTACTTTAATATATGTAATGAGTTACCCCCAATGTCTTCATATTGCACTGTAGGCATACACATGTGCAATGCCTAAAAAAGTGGGCAAGGAGTAAGAGGCTGACCTGGGTGCTCATGGGAGTTATCAGTTCAGTTCTGCAGTTTTTCAGATGGTCGGGGGACTGAGGGAAACCTCTGACTGACAGCTTTTATATAACAACAAGCCACGACTGGGGTTTGGAGCTGTTGGAATCACTGTGAATGGCTGCCATCAGTTAACTCCGAGCTCTGAATTGTAAACTTTAGCCGATTTTGTTTGGCTACTGCCACAGAATCAAGTCATTTCATGTGCCATCTAATCTCAGGCATTTGAATAACACACAAAAAGAAGACATCCATGCTGCCGTCTTCAAGCACTGCACAAATGAAAGAGTTCACTTTTCTGTTCTTGCCCACAGAAATAGGCTGAGGAGAAAAGGTGGCAGTGTGCTGAGTGCTCATGGGAGTTGGGATTCTGAGTGGAGAGGTTTTTTGAGCTGAACTCTGCCACAGAACATCACCCATGTACACCTTTGAGAAATCAAGATCTTGAAAGATTGAAAAGAAAAAGGGAAGTTAAGTTTGGTTTGACAAGCGAAATGTGTAAGCTACAGGGATCCAAAGTGACGACTAAACAGTCAATCCTCAAGTTTCTGTTTCACGAAAGGCCGGACCAACTACAGACCACTTTTCCCTTTGTTTCAGCACACGGAAACCTTAAATGTGTGACATCCTTTGGGATCCTGCAGTGACAGAAAGGGTTAATCTTTGAACCACTATATTGATACGACAGGCTTTTACTTCTTGATGGACCTCACAACCTCCCCCCCAGAGAGTCCCTCATAATGGCTTCATCACATTAGGGTGGCAAACACCAACAGTCTCAACAACACAAAGCAATCTGATGGAGTGGACATAATGCATATTGAGGCCTGCACAGCATTTCAGTTCTGCGGATGTGTATTGAATGCAATTAGTTGTAATTGTTCATTTCAAATATATAGGTAGAGGTGAGGGAGTTTAGGTTAACTGTAAGACCTTATCTTTCACAGAGATAGATTCGATTGTTTTTCATTTAATGTGTAATACGAGGATATGTTGTTTTTCGACATTGCCAAGAACTTCACCAAAAGTCACAGAAGAGGATGGGGAGTTGTGGAGGTCAGGAATACTGATTTGAGGTCAGCCAGCTGCACCACACAGCGAGGCCTGGAAAAGACCAACCTTCTACTTTGATCCGTTGTTATTCCCAGTCCCAGTCAACTCCAATCCCAAGATTTAAGATAATGAGTAGTGGGCCTAGGTACTGTAGATCCTTCCCTTTAGTGGAACAAACAATACAAATGCAGCATAAACTCCAAAAAAGCTACAGATTGATAAAAGCTTACACTCTAATCGCAACATTTTTGCAATGAAATGTATGCACTCTCTATCCTACTCAGCATGTGAGTCATTTCATACACTCTTTGTTGCTCATTTCCCCATCTACCATAACAAGTAGAAATTAGACCTGATAGTGAAACTGTGGCGGAGAGGTGCTAATCAGCAACACATGCTGCTCGCCAGCCAACAATTACCTGGCTCTGCTCCGGCTATCAACCGCCCACTTAGTGGTTTGGACCAGGTTACGTTCCTATGGTGACAGAAATGTGTCCAATTGGTGGGACTGCAGCTAAAGCTTGTGGGTATTAATCCGATTAGCTGATGGCTTGTACAAAAACATGTTTAGTAATCTGTTTAGTAATTCCAATTTTATTCATAACATGATTTCTGGAACCACCGTTTCAGCTATTACTGTCATGTTGGTGTCATTGAATGAGAAGGACATTTTTACATAAAGCCGCACTAATCAATATTTTGAAATGAAAAAAGGAGGAAATAATGAATACATTTGATGTAATTGCTCTAACTGACAAACCCACAATCAATGATCACCTAACTCTGCAGGCCCGCTCTGTTCTACTTTTGCTCATCGTTTTGGTTTTATGGCTTACAACTTTGTTTTCACTCTCAATAGGATGCTGTTTTCA
Source organism: Lycodopsis pacificus (assembly GCA_028022725.1). NCBI lineage: Eukaryota > Metazoa > Chordata > Actinopteri > Perciformes > Zoarcidae > Lycodopsis > Lycodopsis pacificus. Next base: position 32,549,555 of record CM051689.1, on the reverse strand, counting down.
GTGAAAATTATCCAATAAACTCAGTGTTCTATCTATCCACAATCAACCAGCTAACACCAAAAGGTTAGCGAAGTTACAGCAACTAGCTGGTAAACATATTGAAGTACTTGACAGCTTAGTCCCCAGGAGAAGGTGGAGCCCAGAACAGAGCTGAAAGGAGCGCAAAGGCTGAACTTCAATTTAACAAGATGGTAAGAAACATGACTCCACATGAATTCTAACGCTGCTCCGTGTCCGCCATATGTGTAAACGGGTAATGTTTGCTTACCTGTTCACATTACAACTCCATGATAATATGGCAGTGTGTTTATAACTTGTTGTCTTGCCCCAAAGAGTCAATCACTTTAAGGTTTCATTGCTTTACAGCCTACTGCTATTTCCTAATTACCATCTCTACAGCCTGCCTTTAAGGAAGAGACTATGTAACCTTTAGAGGGAGGAAATATGACCAGAGAGTGATCTGTGGACATTTATAGGAATGAATAAAGATTTCGATTTTTACAAATAACACATTTGTATCTTGAGCCCAGTCATTTCAAAAGGGGGCTGAATGAGACAGATAATCCACATCAGACAGTGGGGTCACGCTGGTAAGATATAGTCATTCTGCAAGAGATCAAACCAGTGTTACTGTAGACAACTCAAAGTCTCATACTGATATCAACGTTTCCACTCAGCCCTGCTTGCATGCAAGTTAATGAGTCATGCGTAATATGTTAAGTTAATTGAGCAAATAAATAATATTGCCTAATGCTGTAATGGATACAACATGGCAAATCAAAATCTGTGTGGATTATTAAACTGAGGTATCACGCTGTGAGTGGTAAAATGACTGCAACGGTACTTAAATTGATTGATGGCCTCTAATTTATCAGAAATGCTGTCAAAAGTTCCAAGGCACTCTGCTACAGCTCCCTGCCTTCTCTTTTCATTGTAAGCACACCAGATACAAAACAATTCCCCTCATACATAAAGAAGTCAGAAGCTCAGTTTGAGTTGATTAACCTCTCTTTAAAGGAGACCCAATCTCTGCAGACTCTCCTTTGTCAAATGCAAATGAAGATACCAAGCAAACAACTTGGGATGCATTACTTGAAAAAGATGCATCTTAAAGAGGACATACTTTTATTCAAATGTGCATCTTTGACATCGTGAAAATGAATGAAAGGAAGCGGAAGCTATAACTTAAGCATTCTGTTGACTTTTCATCATCTCTGAATTAATTAGTGGCCCGTGAGCAGCATTTATTTACTTTTTTTATTGACCCTTTTTCATGTAGAAGGCTTTATGTGACACTTCCAATCAATAACTGGCAGCGCAGACTTTTTGTTCTTGCAGGAAGTGAGTTGCTGCTTCTCTAAAGAGATTGGCAGTCACTGCACTGGGCCCCAACCCCCCACGGATATTAGAGAAACAATCCCGGGAAATAAAGAAATAAGAAACTAAAAGGTAGTCAGCAGGCCAAGCCATTCACCTCGTCGTCCCGTGGACTTCTTGGCCGAGCGCCGAGCCGAAACACTAAGGGGGGCGACACTGAGGAAATGAGTTTCACCCTGATACCACACTCTTCAAACAGATTGTGTTTCATTTTTTTAAAAGCTTTTATTTAGTCTGGAATGTTTGCTCAGCACACGATGCCCTTCAGTTTCACACCTGGGAGTTGTCCAGCACAACCAGTCCAAAGCAGAGAAGTTTGGCAATCGATTAGGACTGCACTGGGCTACTTTCATGATGAGGCGCGGCATATGGTGGAGCTTTGCAGCCAGACAAGTGGTATTTGTGTTGGCCAAAGGAATTTTTTCCGTGTTTTTGGTGACTCAAACTGTGAACTGGAGTGGGAGGAGACACACAGTAAGGCGTGCTTCAGTAGCCATCAAGCTGTGCGATTCAATTCCGGTGTCCAGGATAAGGGATTTGGACTTGTGCTGCCCTACATAAATAACCATTAACGGTGCAGAAACACGACTAAGTAACATCAGACTGAAGAATGCTGGAAAAAAAACGATCTTTTCCTAAAATCGAACCAAGTACTTTTGTTACAGAAACCTCACAGAGTTGTTTCCTGTGAAGATGGAGGTGCATTTTTGAAAAGACCGTGTGCTTGTAACGGGCGGAAATTGACATGAGTTGCCGGAATTCTGTAGCAAAAGAAGACAATGTGATTGTAGTCGCCGTTATAACAGTCTGTCCATGTGCACTAATAAACTGGTAGGCAGCCAAGCACCCTACATCAATTACAACTGCTTTCAAAGAAGGCTCTGAGCCGCCAGCTAATTTGTAAAGTCAGCCTCCCTTTAAACTCGGTGGACAAGGATAAGGAGGGGGGGGGACAACAACAACGAGTGTCAGCGCCGCAGTAAACAAGATGGCTTCCCATTTCCTGGTCTCTCTCTGGTGTTTCCCGATATCCCTTGTGCTCACCGAAAAAGGGACCGTACCATCGTCACAGCGCCTAAGTCATTCTTTCAATCACCGTTGTGAACCTCTGAAATGTCTCACGAACTAAAGAGCAGATGTCACATTGAGCCGTCATTTACTTTATGAATTGTCTTTTTTTTCCGTCTGTGGTTTTCATGTTGATCACCATTCAGAAAATGAATTAGAAGACAGTAACGGTGCATCGTTCTCAACTTGTAAAAATGTTGACACTGTTTCCATCACGCTTTATTTATGTCATCCTCACTTTGTCATGATATTCTTTCTTACAGCTGTACAGTTTTATAATACAACATACGCGTGTAAATGTCTTATTAAAACAGGGATAGACCCACTTCCACAAATAAACTTATAACAAATAACCATTGCACATAAATGGGCTCTCTGACTCGTCTCTATTAAATGGATGGTGCGTTTGGCAGTAGCGTCTGTGTGGCTTGTTTGCCCCGAGTATAAATGATGTCTGGTCTCCCCAGCAGGTTACAGACACTGCAGACTGCTCATTATAAGAGAAAATCCACCCCAGCACCACGACGACATGTTGGCTGATTCTATCATCCGTAAAGGGAAGGTTCATCCTAACAGACAGGAGCATAGCATTACAGCATGTTGTGCTCCTGTATTCGGCGGATGAAAGATGGACAGCGGCTCCATCAGATTGGAAGGTGATTTGTCGTGGGTACTTTTTTCTGCAGGGCTATAGAACTGGAACTAGGAGTGCCTGGACTCTAAGACTTCCTGTTGTGGTGTTCAACGTATCTGGGTGGTGTGTATATTCAGCTTATTCTCTGACTGCTTCTGTAGCTATACCTTTGGAAATGAATGCGCTGCTATTCGTAGAGAACGCACAAAATAAAGTCGTATGTTGTCCACGTAATTGTGAAGGAGGAAAAAAAAAAAAACACAGGTGGGAGGGAAGTTGATGAGTCAACGTTCATTTTTGTTTATTTCACCATTTTTCCCCCCAAATCTAACCAAGCACTTTTGCTACCGACACCTAACCGATGCACGTAACGGGATGTAACTTTTTTGTAAGATATCATACAAACAGTTGCATTAGGATGAGTTGGTTTATTTTGACTTCTTGACTTATGTCACTTGGACGGCAATGGATATACTACCAGGACTCTTCAGAATTTAAAAGATTATACCAATATGCGTGAGGCATCTACATCTGTTTTGATTCCATGCTATGAAAAGTAAGATATACATTCAGACTTCTGATCTTAGTCTTCATCAAACCTCTCTTCACTCTTAGTCACAGCTTTAGTCCTGACCTGGCCCTGACTATAGCTGGGGATCCTACAGTGTTGATACCTACAAAGACTAAACCTCAGACATTGCAACTTTCTCCACGCAGATGAGATGTTTTCCTCACTCTGGACAGTCTGAAAGGATCACATACTGAACGACTGACACAACACGACAGGCAACAGGTGGTCTTGTTTCAGTCACATTGGTAGGCAACCTCTCAAAATCCTTCCGGAGCATTGAAACCTGAAAAATTTGATTTTCTACTTTACCTAATTATTTAACTTTTCCAAAAGATGACAATTGACTGCTGCTAAATAAAAAAGTGAAAGAGAGGATTACGCCAACTTCTGCTGAGATATTGTCAGTGAAATTACGACGTGAAACCAAGAATCATCCCCGACAAAGAGCCGCCAGATGTACAGTAATCTGAGCTCTCCAGCGGCTTTGCGGCGGTAACAATAAAATGCTTTGAGCTCAGCTCAACCCCAATCACATCCCTCGAAGCCTCCTTAAGTCTTAAAGAAACCCGCCTTCTTTTCCGTGCTTCAGACAGTAATCAGGTAGGAGATGATTCGTCGTGACGGGTGGTGAGAGCTGTACACTATGGCTAGTTAATCAATTTGAAAGATAATACGTCAAGGCTGAAAGAAATCCAGACTGGACCTTTTTTTTTTTCTTGTTGGTCAAAAGCCTTTTTTGGGTGGATGTTTCAAAGAAGGCCCTCCCTTCCTCCCCTTCCCACTTGTATTTACTGTTCTTGGCTATAAAACAATGGTCTCTTTGGCCGGCCTAGGGAGGGAGGGGGGGGCATGTTGGGACATGGAACAGATGCAACGTGGCTGATATAACGCTAAATGATTGGCTTGGGAGCTAAGGTTAACATGATTGCTAAAATATTGGCGGGGTTGGCTAATATGAATGGCGCAAAAATAGTAGCGTTGAAATCCAGCCACGGCTTTGGTTGGAGCGACTGTTACAGGAAACGCCAGGCAATGTCTTATTTTTTTTGAGCTGTCCTTTTTCTTTCTCGGAGGTTATTCCTGAGCTTTTCCATCTTTATGTCGCCGGGTTGATGGATGGACCGACATTCGTGGAGGACAGCTGGATGGACCAAAGACGTGGCAGACACTTGTCAGACCTTGAAACGGTGTATATTTTTTTCCACAGCGCTGTATTTTAATTTTTAACAGTAAAACCTGACATATGTTCAAGCCTTGTCGGCTTTTCCCCCCCCCCAACACTAGCGATGCAGCGGAGGCCAAAAGGAAACTGTGTGGTCCAAATAAACAAGTCTCTCTCTCTCTCTCTCTCGCTCTCTCAGCGTGGAGGGCGTTGCTAAATGTTTGGTGATTTTTCTCAAACTTTTCTTCAATCTTTTATCATAGTTCACTGTGTGATTAAGTTGTGGTGGTTTGAGTTTGTTGTCGGGGTATTTTGGGCGGACAGAGAACCGTGTTTCCTGTCGGGGATGGCGTCCGCTTTGAGACATGGAGTTCGTGTTCAGCCCGACCCGTGTGTCCCGGTAGAGGTGGTTCTCCTGGCTGTGGGAGACTGTCCTATGCCTCCAGAATGAACAGAGGTGTGCTGGTGTTTCTGAAAGAGGAGCATTTTGTGGTGCAGTTAATAGCGAGCGGCGTCTCACTGAACGGCGTGTATCTGCAGGTTTCCCCGCTCGCAGTGCCCTCCACCTGGGTCACCATCTCCGGTGTTCCCCAATTCATCCCCAACCAGGTGTTGGAGCGAGAGCTGCAGCGCTTCGGGAAGCTGGCGAGCTGGCTTCAGGACTGTGGGTCTCATTTAGGGTGAAACATGGGGAGGGAAGCTACATGGTGTAATATTAAAGGACATTAATAAGTTCCTGGATGAAACATTTGGAAAATCTGTAGATGTTGTAGACTATTTTCCAGACGCAGAAACGTTTATTGAAAGTGCTACAGAAATACCAAAAGCGTATGGAGTCACTAGATGGAAAGAAACATTTCCGTCTAAAGAAGCACGTGACGAGTCTCAGGAAGCGAATGAAGACAGATGAAGGGAAATGTGCAAAAAGGTTAAAAACCTCTAAGTGAGTCTATGATGGATGTGATTCACTTATTTTTTCTGTTATTGGTTCTTCTAACTGTTTACATCACCGCTCTGTTTCTTTTCTCAGTGCACAAGGTGAGGTTTTGTTTTTTTAATATTGATGAGGTGACAGGAAGGTCTATTGGACAGGAATGGCTGCTACCTCAGCTCTCCTACAGGGGGAGGGTCCTTACTGTCAATGCCTTGGTTGCCTCGACCCTTTGGCACAGACAGTTAGTCCTGCCTCCACCACAGGGCCTGATTAAGGACATCCAGAGGGCAGCTCTGGACTTCTTCTGGTCAGCGCCTCACTGGCTGAGACCTGCGGCGCTGTACCTGCCGGTCCAGGAGGGAGGGCAGGGCCTGGTGGACATCGCATCACCCATCACAGCCTTCAGACAGCTCAGAGACTGGTGTACAGCTTCGGCCTGCCATGGACTGATAACACCTGTTCCTACTTCAGCCCCAGTCAGTGGTTCTAACTGGTCTGACACCGTTCCACCAGTCTGTCTTACAGAGACAGAGACAAGAGCCTGTATACTATCTGACCAATGGGACGACGAAGGAGTGAGGGTGTCGAGGTAGACCGAGTTGTTTGGCATGGGATCCTCCCCAAGGGGCTGTTGGTGGTCCCTGTATAAACCCCCTGTGGACTAACGGACACAGACTGACAAAGAACACTGAATTCTGTGAACATTTGGAATCTGAAAGACATTCTGGTTTCAGTCAGAGACAATGCTCTGGTTTTCAACTTATTCCTGTTTTTTTTGAATGATTTCATTTTGTTGTAGCTTTTGATCAACTGTAAACGGAACTTAGCAAGAAATAAAGATATGTTAAAATAAACACATGGGTGTTGAGCCTGGCATTTTAAATTGTCATAGAAACATTAAGTATTAAAGATGTGACATAAAAATGCATGAAAGCAGATACTTCATTACACAACTGGTTTATTCATCAAACATTTCATTTTGTTACTTTTTTTGACAACAAATGAAATAGATTATTTAACAATTACCTGTCATCTCCCGAGGCGAGAGCCTGGAAGACATTCCAATCGGAGTAAAAAGTGTAAAATAAATACCCACGATTGCACTAAACATGTAAAGATGTTGTCGTGGAAATGTGCTATGTTGCAGCAAAGTGCTGTCTCATTCGTATTTACACCATTTCAATCCCCTTGCAGCCTCTCACTCTGAAGCATTTAAAAGGTGGCGTCAGTTAAGTCCCTGAGGGATCAGGGTTTAAGGCCTCAAGGGGAACATTAGGATTGGGCCGAAGAAGTCAAAACATGCTGAATCAGAGCTCTGGTCATTTTCTTTTGGTTATTTTCTTTTTGGCAAACAGGGCAGTTTTTACTGCCTGCTCACTTTTACATAACCACAAAGATCCAGAATAAAATCTAAAATCAATCGTCAGTATAAGATGAAAAATGTCGATATTTAAAGCCGCATCAATCAATATGTTTATACCAACAATGGATCACACACATGCAATAAGGTTCTCTTCGCTTTCATCTAACTTGTTTTCAGTTGCAGTGGGCAAAACAGCTGGTAAACCCACTGTACATCTGCCCAGCACAAAACAACAAAGACACATTCAGCAACTTAGTTGGTGAACGTAGTGAAGCATTTAGTGTCTCGCAGTTTAATTCCAGTGATACGTTGGATGGTACCGAAGCCTCTTTCCTTCTCCAGTTCACAGTTAGGTGAAGGAACTTTTGAAGCCGACCTGTTGTGTGATCAGCTGTAAAAGTTGTTCACTCAAATTAAGATGTTGGCAATTTAGATGGCCTGCAGAAAGAAGAACACGTGTGCTGATGACCGTTTAGATGTTAGTGATGACCTCTGGCCATTTTAAAAAACTTATAGTGATGAGTGTGTTGGCTGCAGTAACGCATCGAATGGCACTGTGGTAGATGACATCCAGTGGTTTAATGGATAGGGTCAACATGTACGTCTTTTTAGGTTTTAAAACAAAAATCAGGTGCCCTTACAAAGATGTAAACAGATTTTGCTTGCAGTAATCCAACCAATGTAGTCGCCAGAAAGAAAATGTTGGCATTGTATGTTTCTGCAAATCACTGTTTCTAAACAGAAATGACATTTCATCAATATGTTTCATTTTAGACCCAAATCACGCTTGCAGAATGACACGTAATAAACATTTGTGAAATGATTGATTAGGTTTAGGTTAGAAAAAAGATCATAGTTTGCGTTGAGATAATAATGTAACAACACAACGTAACAACCGTAGCAACATAACTAGCATTAAAAAAAGCAACCAATCTTACCGGACTTTCTTATATCAGTTACACACAGGACATGAACAGGAGTTTCCTTGGTGAAAGTCCTGTGTTTGTTAGTGGACTTCCTTAAGTGTTATTATATCAAGTAACTTTCAGTAACGGTCACTAGAAATATTACATCAGTTTCTCTGCACCTTGTACACGACATCGCTTGCTCTGATCGTACGCAAAAATGTCGACATTCATTCGTGCAGAAACATACGATGCCAACATGTTTGGCTGGCGACTGGGCTGGATCCTTCTCAGGGTTAGAAACACAGAGAAGATTTCTCAAATGAAAAGAAAGAACTGTAACTTTGAAAGATATGCTTTTTCCTTGACTGTGGATCTTTTCATTAAGGCAGTATGAACAGGAGGAATGATTACAGCAACCAAAACCTGTATCAATGTGCACATAAGCACCTAACTATTGTTTTAAGACATACATACATTATCCATCCTTTGAGTGACAGGATCATGATCATGCAGGATATCTCAACAACCCAGTGCAAATAATACAGAGGAGCGTATACTGTGATATGTATTTGTATGTATATCATGACCATCTTGTTTTAATAAATCTAATAACAATGTTTTTTATTGAGCGAGCAGTTTACCTTCAAAATCTTTGAATTTGTCTGGTGTGACAGTCACTACATGCATCAATAAAATTTCATAATGTACACAGACGGTCAGTTGTGTGTGTGGTCGGTAGAAAGACAGAGAGAGGGTTCTGTTTGACTTCATAATGGAGTTCTTGTCCACCTACGTGAACATTCACCGGGTCAGGACCTTTTTTTCGCCTCAATAGCTTTTACCATGTTCAAATCAGAAGGTCAGGGAAGTGTAGCAGCAAAGCAAAATGTTGCCTCACTGCTGAACTACACGAGATGAGATTGGAGTAAAAGTCAGGGGGGAAAGAATATCACAGATATACAGCTTCCAAGCTGGGAAAAGTGTCTGAAAAACATGTTGAGGGACTTTGAGCACAAGTATATAACTGTTCCAGGTGGCCTTTACCAAGACACCTAACGTTTTCCCTCAGCCACAAAGAACTAATGGAGTTCTTGTAATGCCTCTGGGTACAGTTTTAGGGCACGCTGGATGTTGAATCAAGCCCAGATCATCCGTTGCTGGATATGAATGAGATCAGGATCGTATTTCTCTGAGCCACAGAGCCCCATTGTTGTCCAAAAAAATATTAAAAACATCAATGAGCCACACTGTTGCACTAGGTGACATGTTCCCTCATTGCCATGAACACATACACACACTCACACTGTGGTTTATTTTTAGTCAAACCCACATACGCCGTCCTGCTGCCGGGAATACTCACTAGAGCAGCAAATGTTAAGCCGCTGCTGAAAATAGTCCAACTAATTTCCTCCAGTTCGAGTGACGTTTGCTGAAACGGTGACCATCTTTTTTTTTTAAATGACTGAGCCTATTTAGAAAAAGAAATGTTGCTACATATATATTTTTATGTCTGGCTGTGTGAAAAAAAACAGTATGGAAGTCAGAAAGTATTGAGATTATCTTTTACCTGAAAGCTGTTGTTCCTTAAGACCTGGACTCCATAGTTCTTTGTTACATATAATATGAAGAAATATAAGTGTGTGGTTTTATGGGACGCTGCATGCTGGAAGTGTTTCTTGGCCAGGCAAGTGACCTCCTGGTTCCCTGTCACCAGTGGAGACTGTGAAGTCAAAGCACCCAGCCAAGAAAGAGTTATAAACCCGCTTAGCTACAACTTATTATCACACTGAATTTTTATTGAAAAGAAAAACAAATTAACCCTAACCCTAACCCGCATCATCCTGGAGTTCCCTTTACAACACAATTATATTTTGTCAACTTTAAACACACATCTGATTCAACCACAAGCGTGGTGCAACACATATTATAGGCTCATATTATCGTCTCATGTTGCCTTCAGCTGCATTCTGCACTAACTGCCTCTGTCGCCTCTCTATGACAAACACAGACAGCTTGATGGGGGGGGGGGGGGGGGAGATGAAGACGGAGACAATGACAGAGCGGCGGTGCATGAGCTCTCGAGCCCCGCGCGCTGTGCTCAATGCTAACTGCTTGACTTGGTTCCCTGCCAGAGGCTTATTCAGCACCAAGGACAGCTCCCCCGGTCTCCGAGCCCTCTCGCTGGGGAGAGACACATTTAGATAAAGTCTCTCTCCCTTTCTTTTCACCGCTCCCGTTTTCTTTATTCTCTCAAAAACTCGTTCCGTCTCATCGGGGAGCCCGCATTTAGCTCCGCTCTTTCTTTCTCTGTCGCTCACTCTCTATTCAAACTCTCTGTGGAATGTCAAATTTATAGTCATCTCGCCCTCTTTTTCCCCTCTCCGTCTCGGAGCTCGATTTCCCCTCGGTTCCATGCCAGCGAGGCCGCATTCAGAATCTGCACTATAGGGGAACACTGCGGCCTTTGCCTCCTATTCAATTAAGCTCTGCCTGAGACGCACACACACACACACACAATTACAGCCTGCTGGTATCAGGAGACTGTTGGCACAGAAATATGACCTTAGAGAAATAGGCACACAGAGACATGCACGCACATATGCAAAAGAACAGAGACTTACATCCACCGAATAATGAGTTCCTTGGACCAACACACGCACGCTGTGAGGATTTGTGTCTAACTCTGCTGTATTTCCCTCAGTAGTGTCCTCCTACGAGTCCCGCCCACTGCCGCGCCTCTCTCCGTAGGCACAGCTGTGCCTCATCTCCTGTGATCGCCTCCAGCTGACATAAATACTCCTGTCACTCTCATTCCAGTTGTCAGTCCGTCCGTTTACCTACCTGGTATTCCGACCCGTGAGTAGTCCATTTGTTCACTCTCTGAGGATCCGCTACTAACGATGCATTTCGTTTTTTCAACTTGCCTGCCGTACAGTGTCGAGCCTCGGGTTTTCACCTGTACGAAGAAGCCTTCCAGTTAGTTCCTCGGAGATCAACTGTGTAGTCTTGGCGTTCCTGTGTCGAGCCTCGGGTGTCACACAGACGATCCAGCCTGCCTGCCAGCCGCGGACGCAGACCGGCCACTTCCCGGCTAAGATCCAAGCGGAGCGCGAGGACGCGCCTCCGTATTGACGTTTGACAGTTTTCCTGTCTGCTTCGTCTGCCGCTCAGCAGGATTAGCCACTTTCCGGCTTGGAGACGCCTCCTATTGACTTTGGCCTTTTCCTGTCTTTTCCCTTGACCGAGAGAAATAAACTAACCTTGGTTTTGAAATAGACCGCTGCTGTCTGAGTCTGCATTTGGGTCCGTGAAACACCCCACAACATAACACACGCAAACGGCAGCAACACCAAGCAATTACCAGACAGTCAATCTCCGTGGTCATTTTCGACCGACTTCTATTTATTTTTCTTCTTTCAGAGCCGGTGTTTCTCTCCCTAATGGGCCTGAAGTATTTAGTTAAACACACACAGACTTCACACTTTGTTCCGCTCTGTTTCAGGGCTGTGCTCATCAAGAGACGGATCTGGCACCAGACAATTGTCAGGATGAGATTAAAAAAATCCCCCACAAAGTTGTTTTTTAAAAATACAACCAACTTTACAGAAAAAGGTTAGAAGATAATAAAAACTTGTAAATCACTTTTCAGATTCAAAGCAACACGGAAGGTGCGAGAATAAAAATACATTTTGATTCATCTTGATACATAAGTAATGGGTCTCCTGAGACATGAGTTGAGGAATATCTGGTAAAACAGCCATGCATTTTAAAGGGGAACTATGACCATATTCAAAATGCATTCATGTTATTCCTATGGTCTAAGACAAGACATCCATCCATAATCTTTAACCTTAACCTTTAAGCATATCCTGTTCCGGGCCCAGCTGACATTGGGCAAAGGCAGGTCGCCAGACCATCACAGGGGCGACACATTGGGACAGACAACCATTCACGCTCACATTCACACCTACGGGCAAATTTAAAGTAATCAATTCACCTGAGCTGCATGTCTTTGGACCGTGGTAGGAAGCTGGCAGAGAACCAACGCTTACACGGGGGAGAACATGCAAACTCCACACAGATGGGTCGTCCAGCCCGGGAATTGAACCCCGGGACCCCCTCTTGCTGTGAGGCAACAGTGCTTCTACACCACTCTGTGCAGCCTCTGGACAGTCCTAAGACCAGTCCAAAAAACATAAACAACCCTCTCCCAAATCCAACAACTAGACTGCTAAAACTCAAATGTGTGACGTCATCAATATGAAGGTCCGGTGTTACAGATGAAGCTGAGAGCACCCAGGATTATGTTCTAGAATGTATAGCTACATATTATTGTTGACATGCATTTGTCGATGGAGCAGCTCCAGACTTTGTACTCGATGACGTCACAAGCTTGAGACTTCCTACTATCCCTTGAGAGAGTAGCTCATGTTATATTGATTGAACTTCCTTGGGCCACGGAATTAACATATTATAATTCTTCATCTAGACAGTGTTCGCTTTGAAGGGAGGATGTAGTGAATGACAGCAGACTGTACAGCCTTTGTCTCAGTTGGGTTTGGATTCCTCCAGGTCCCAGTTTGTCGTCTATTGTGCTAATATGGGTTTATTTTTTTTTGTAGCCAACCGTGCATTTTTGGACCCAAGCAGAGCGTTGACTTTTTTTTTGTGTGTGTAAAGCTCAGCGGGAAACGCGGTACAAAACAACAAAAGAACACAAGCAACTGAAGTTACAGGATATTCCAGGAGGAATGAACCAGATCTTCCTTTCGTCAATAAGCTCGGAGGCGAAACGACAGCAAGGACCGCAGGCCAGTTCCTGCGTCGCTGACAGCCGTCAGATCAGCACCCTGGACAGCAGCCAAGGCAACAACATAAAATAATCGCATAGTGCGGTTTGAGAAGTTTGTTAATAATCTGGCATCCAGCCTCGTCATCATGTGACTCTTATTGTGCTCTATTTATAGAAACTACACAGCAAAGACGCACGAGTCCCGAGGTTACCGAAGCAGCAGCTCTAGGAGGTGATAATGCATTTCACCGCTGGATATTCTGTGAAGTCTATTTAGTAAAAATCCTCTTCATTCATCATCTACCTTTTTTTTCTGATTGGCATTTACAGTTTACTCAATAAGTCAATAATACGCTCATACACACACACCACAACAACTCTTTCAGATACCTGTAACTGGGGGAGACTGGTTCCAGCATCGATACACATCAGGAAAACACTGACCTTTGTGTGTGTGTGTGTGTGAGCCTTGGCGGATTCATCCATGTTCGGGTCTAATTGTGCGCCAGGGTTGCATATGTGAGCATCTCTGCGTCAGTGTGTGTGTGTGTGTGTGTGACCTTTTCCACCACCTGCTCTGTGTTCCAGTCATCAGGATGGCATTTTTTTCACCTGCATCCCGCACCAACATGTGAAGCGGGAGAGATCTCCCACTTTTTAAATGTGTATCGGTGCGTCTCTGCTCGACTGGAAGGCTCCGTATTTTAAATGTCACGAGAGACCCAAACAGAATGATTGTGAATTAGCCGTTGTGTCACGGGTTTGCTTGAATAAACAGACTTGACAACGTCGTACACAAAAACAAATCATAGTGGTAATATGAGTATTGCGAATTGATTCATATCTGGACACATTTTACTTCACAAGCATCATAATGGGGAAAAAAAATGACATTCTCATACAGCAGCTAGTGATTAAATAACAAAGGACCAATGTTACAGTCTTTCAGTTTACATAAACATTGAACTGGAAAACACTATTATGTTATTATTCATTCAATAAATGTGTTCCGGAAAACAAAAGGCTTCTTTTTTTTTAACCTCAGGAATACAAGCAGCATTTACTTTACTGAAGTGTAATTTTATTAAAGTATGCCAATTCCATCACTCGCTATAATAAAATGCATCATCATTTGCATAAAAAGCTAATATAATCTCAGTTTGTTTGCTTTTTTTACCTCCACACACACCTTCTGTTGTCCATTGTAAGCGATGTGATAAACACTTCTATCAGCATGTGAGCACGAACAGACAGGATGGGGAATGTTTTAGTTAGTAGACAGGTTGTATATGAAAGGAGGAAGAGAATAAGAGCTGTACCCTGCATTCACCATGAGGTCAACAAATCCACTGTTGTCCATTGAACGTCTGTGGAGTGGAGGGACCGGGGAGACTCTGCTGGTGAGTGGATCCTCAGAACGAGCTCACTGGCAAACAGTTTGCTCAACTTCTAACCGCCATCTATCGATACTCGAGAGGAGTTGGACTGCAGAAGTTGCAGTCAGCGATTCTAATCCGGGACATTTTCAATGAATATATCTCGTCATGGGTCCGCGAGGTGTCCGTTCTGTGTACCAGAATCCATTATTCATATCATGGACTGTTTTAATGATGGACGTAGTCTTCGTGATGTCACCAACAGGTTTCTGAAGAGCCGTTGTGAAGCTTAGAAGCGGATGGCTTCTGCCGTCGCCATCTTGGCAGGGACGACACAGCTCAACGTCCAGCTGATCCAGAGAGTTGGATCTTGAGTGAAAAAGGAGACGGGGCCGGGTGACGCAGCAGAGGAGACAGCCTGAGACAGCATCCATTGACTTGCTTTAGGCACCAGCCTCAAGAGGCCATTTGAGCAACTGCAGTTTTTTGGCGCTTCTGCTTTGGCTACATTTCTCAGTTCCAGAGGTTGCCGCTTGATTCATACACAGCGTCCGTGAATAACAAAGTGGCCTATTCCAGCCAATCAAGCCACAGGTGCGCATCCATGAAACCTTGATTATCTGTCAAAAACAGGAAGTGTTCTCCTACACTATTTCCGGACGACTGTCATAATTCCTATGGGTCGCTACAACTCTTGACGGCATGGATACAACACTCAATTCTGTATTTTGAGGGCAAAAAGTCCCTCTCCAAACTATAAAACGGCTAACATGCACACAATGTCAGACTGATTAATGAGCTTAAAACAAAAAAAAACTATTCCGTCTGATTAGCAGGGTAACAAGACATGAAAGTTCTCGTCACTCTAGGGGATTTTGACAGGATATTTCCCATGTTGGTGAAATAATAATACATTTCCATGACTTTAAACATGGCGTCTCATCACTTAGGTCCCAGAACTAAAATTAATGAAACACTTCATAGAAGAGAGGAATACTGGATGTGTAATTTGCAAACTGGATCCCCCCCAAAGGTTTGGATGATGAGATACAATGACATGTTATGCTCGTAGGGACACCTGGGATTCTATAGACCTACTTATGGCACCCTCAAGATACAAGTATAGTGCATGTGATTACACGAATGACTTATGAAAGCTGCAAGGCCCATGTCAGTCATCACATTATGCAATATCTGTAATTATACCTGTAAATAGATTAGTGTGTTTTGGTGTTCTTTTATAATTCTTTTTTTTACATGGAACATGATGACAGATGGCACACAGGTACGTAAACAAAGTAAAACAGGCCACTTCAAAATAACTCAACACCACCTCGGGACTTGAACACCGGTCTCCTGGTTAAAAGTCGTGTTTGTTTGATCCATGACATCAGATTCAAAAGTTGCAAAATGATACCGTCTTCTTTTTTTTTTGTTTGCAATGGTATCATATTAAAGCTGCACATCATGTAAACCTAAGTTGACCTGGTTCACCTCCTGCTCCACATCAGATGACATTAAACACTACGTTGTAACAACCCTTGCCCAACAGTCAACACTGCATTTCCCACAGCCAATTAAAGCCAGCCGGGCGCTGGAAACGCTGCAACGCAGGTGGATCTACTGCGCCGAGTCAGCAGATAGCTCTTGCGTTATTTATTCCAAGGTCACGAGGGGTTCAGGGAATATCCCATCGCTGGCACTAACGCGCCCTCCAAGCTTCCAGGGCTTGATTCATTTATGCCATTACTACAACAGTGCTGCCAGAACCAGGACGAGCTGAAGGAGGGTAAAGCTGTCTCACTCTAACCCCCCCCCAATACACACACACACACACACACACACACACACACACTTTCTTCCTGTTCAATTGGCGGTTGCGTCTCCAGAAAGGTTCCCCTAATAAATGAAGAGGCATCTCAGTGCTTTAATGCAGCACCTATTCAGAGTGAGAGAAGTGAAGGGAGCCGACATAGATGGTAGAGAGAGCAAACGCATGACTGAAGAGAGAGTTAAGATGAAGAGGAGATAGAGGATGTATTGCCTCTGCTCAGCTGTAGGTATAGATGTATTTAACACCTCGTGTGTGTGTGAGTCTTTACAATTCCTACTCTCTCACTCTATGTGGACCTCATTATTCATGTGCCGAGTCCTTTAGCACGGTGATACTGATCACGTCACACACACACACACTCAAACATTTCACATTCAAAGCCGTACGCGTACAGTATATAAACCGAGCGCACACACACACACATGCAGTTTATGCAGGTGCTAACTCACAGCATGCTGTTAGCGCTGTGATTCATTCACAAGGCTGTGGATGTGGGTACAAACACTCTGACGCACACAAACTATTTACAGAGTGTGAGACCAAACAATACAGTTAATGTTCTGTGATAGTACTCCCGGGTCGCCGTAAATTCCCTCTAACTGCGTCTGTGTGTGAATGTGTGTCTTTGTGTTCGTGTGTGCTGTGGGGTTAAAATATCTACCTGCTTGCATGCAATTTATGTGACATACATTGTGCATACATTATGATATTTTTGCTTTGTGCCAGTGTAATCGTATGCATGAGCATTCCATACCTAATTAAATATGATCTGTTCCCTGCTCCTCCAAAATACAGCATAACCATTGCATGAATATGCATGGGAATACATGCTCTCGATATAATAACCATATCTATATACATGAACAGTATGAAGCTTAATGAATCTTATTAAATGCAGATGGGATATGATAGGATTTTGTTTTTAATCCTGATTGAATAATACTTTGTATCCACCTTTACATTTTTTGATTTTAAAAGGCTTATGTATTTACAAAACAGATTTGGACATTTTGTTTGGAGCTATTGGACATTTTTTCTGATCAAAAGTGTATAAATGAACAGCAACATATGTTCCATTGTCTGTTTATGTGGAGTTTTGAAGATGGGGGGGGGGTGGGCAAAGAGATGACCAGACAAGTTGAAGACTCGGGCTGAAGGCAGAGAGAACCAAAGATGGGTGATCAGATCGGTGACAAGCATGCAGCTTAGTGATGCTACTTTATACTGTACCATGCTACATTCATCTGACAGTTACAGTTGTTGGTTACATTTCTAGATTTATGCTGCAGTCGGAATTCGGAAAGTTTCAACTGTAACTACTGAAGTTGGATTTTTCAAATTGTAAAGTCGGACTAAACTCCACCAACCCCGACCTCAAAATCCAACATGGCTGCGCATTAACAGTAGATAAACCTGTAGTAGTGTGCCGTTTGTAGCACTTCTGTCTCACTTGTGTTCCATTAAATGAGTCATACATCCAGTGCTGTCCAACTCCTATCTGTGAACATGTTTGTCTGCCACCGTAATGTGTTGTTATCAACTATTGCTAATAATGGGCTTTGCTGCAGCCAAGTTAGCTATTCATTTGTCTGACCAAGACTGGAACACAGACAGTTCAGATGTGGCGCCATTCCCAGCTCTGAATTCTGATTTCCTAAATGGAACGCACAATAATATTTGAACAAGACTAAGAGTCTAAAGCGATTCATCATTTCAGTGGAGCGTGTTAGCATGCTAACCGTCGCCGATGAGCTGAGGGACTGTTGATCAGTTCTGCAGGTCGTAAATCAAAAGTATTGGACAAATGGATTAAAAAGGTGGATCTAAACTCAGAAATGATTACAAATAATCCTGGAAGAGAAGTGAATGTATGTGCAACATTTCTCGGCAATCCATTCAATAGGTTGACATTTCCTTAAAAATATACATGGCAAGAAGATGGATAATATCAGTAGGGTGACAATGGATGTTTATTCAACATATCATGGCATTTAATATATATATATATATATATATATATATATATATATATATATATATATATATATATATATATATATATATATATATATATATATATATATATATATATAGTATTTTTGAAGTGTGCTACTTTCCTCTTGTGAAGAATCCGAATGTGTCCTCCACTGCCGCTCTTTCAAAAAAAAAACACCACACACAATGTCCCAGTTTCTCAGTAGAATCCGTGGACCTTTCTGTTTCCAGTGGATTTATTCTCCACCACAGAAACACTCAATCCCAAAAGAGAATTTCGGAGAAATTTCCCCTTTGAACTTCTGCGCACAGATTCACCCTCTTTGTACTTTCAGAGCCGCCGCAGCTCTTGAGGTGAGAAAAGGAGATTTGAGCTGGCACTGCTACCCTGACCCCTGCCCTCTGGAGGTGGCCCTGTATTCTCATTGAGATAAAGCCGGGCCTGGAGGCCCGCAGCCTGGCTTGCTAGGTGCTAGACTGGAGATGACACATCACAAGCAATTACACTCCCCTGCACCTCTCTCCTTCAGTAGTTTTTCAACTTCCTTCTGTTGGTTTTTTCTCCTCCCCTGATGCGTTTCTTTATACCGTTATTGTCCGTATTTGCTTTGATACTCTGCCAATTCAATCACAATCCTCTCAAAGAAAGAAGTGTGCAACTTATGACCTCTTATCTGTCTCCTACAAACGCCCCGTCTGGACTTACTCTATTTTGGATACCACACTAGTTGGCGTAAGTTCGAGGCATAAAACCGACTCGTAGGGATTTTTGTAGTTCGGTTCGGCATAGAAAAACAAATGTCTGCAGGGAACATGGAGAGAAAGAAGGAGCCTTCTTCTAAAACCGGAAACTAAAGTGTCTCCACTGAGTCTAAATAAAAGCAAAGTCCTCTTTTACCTTTACACAGCACATCAAAGGAGAAACACAAGCTCCCGCTAATTGGAGGTAGAGTTACCGCTTTAGTAATATTTTGTTGCGACTAATTTCCTCCTGCACACAGGTGTATAGTGAGGAGAGAGACTTGTATAGAAAATAACTAACAGTATAATAGAGAGGACAACAGGAGGAATGGACAGATTAGTACAGGCAAGAATAGTACAGAACAGTTATTTTGCTTTGCTAGTTTCCTCTGTTGTTGGCACAGGTGAGGCGGAGGCGAACACGGGGGTTGGGGTTCTGTAACGGGGGAATTAGTCGAGGTAAAAATAGGTATGGGACCGAGAACTAATTGATCGCTAAAAATAGCGTGAAAAGGCAGAAAGCTGTGAAGAGAATAATCAACATGGGAACCAGTACCAAGGGACTAGAGGGGGGAGCAGAAACGTTATCTAAAAGGCTGTTTTGTTGCACCTATTTCCTCTTCGGTCAGTGTTGGAGATTGATAGCATGAAATAGAAAGGCAATGGTAGAATAAGGTAAGGTGGAAAACAGCAAAAAAAAAAAAAACACCAAAACAAACTAATTATCACTTCCTGTGAAGTGTTCATTGCATGATTATACATCTTCAACAACAAAGGTTAAACAGCTCTGCGGGGAGTTCTGGGGCGCTTCCATTTACCAAAGTCAAAACAGTCGCCCACTCAAGGACGCCTGGCATTTAACGGGCTGGAATAAGTGGGCCGAGATGAACGATGACACGTCTCAGAGGCCGGTTTCCCAACACTGCGAGAGGCGCTGCGGGAAAGCTCATATGCAAAATGTGACAAGCTGATATCTCAGGCTCACAGAGGTCCTGCTGCTTTTGACGAATTACAGATGAAGTCATGATGTAACCAGAAAGTAATCATCCCTTTTGATGCGTGAGATAAACTGTGATGGAGGGGCAAGATAATTGGTTTTTTTTTGGCTTGAATACATTTCACGGTTTAGCCTTGTGTCTTCGAGGAAGAGGGAAGCTGACTCCATATTCAACGCCTCAATACGCGGGCAAGTGACTGGCACGCTCACACTTCGCTTAACAAAAAAAAAAAAAAAAAAAAAAGACAAAATGGTAATGCTATGATTCACAGCAGCTTGACTTCCATTTGTAGAAAGTGTTTTTGTGGATTCATGGACCAACCATTTAACGATGAAGTTGACGTTAGAGGTCAGGAAAATGTACTTTGAGATGCTTCTTTTCTAGATTGTTAATGGTAACCACAATGTAGGAGGTTCGAAATGTTCAACGAGCGGGTTAAAGGCTTGGTTGTTGAGATTCCAATACAACGTTTTGTATTGAAATGCTCACTAAATGTGATCATTATTTTATTGTAAATTCATAAATGAACACTACATTTGAACCCTACCCGGGATCTTTTGTCAGTTGGCTGCTGTTGATGAGTCGTCTCAGCATTCTCTTATCGTGGTCCTCATCCTCAAAGTGACTAAGCCAGTTCTTGCTCCTCACTAAGCGCCAACTGCTTCTTCCTCTCAACACCTCTTGCCTCGTCTCCCTCCGTGTGAATGCTGAACTTGAATCTTTTACCCACCAGTGATTGGTGGCACCTGGAGGACGACATTGACTATAAGTTTGTCCCATGAGAAGCACCAGAAGGTGTCCTCTTTTTTCTCATTATTATTTTTTTCTGTGTGTGTGAGACCCTCTATCCTCAGACCCTCCATCTGCATGCCGTACAGATTATGAAGCTCTTTAAAGGCAAATCTGTGATTGAATGAATAAACTGACTTTACTTCCGTTCATAAGACGGGTTCTATGATCATCTTAGCGTTGATATGCTTTGAAAATACTAAACACAAGTACTTTGGCTTAAAGGTCCTAATAGTATATAATAATACTATAATATAACGTACACACGTATAGTTAATAACAGCAATATAAGTAATAATATGTGTTATTATTAACATATTAATATATGAATAACTAGAATATAATAATAATAGGACATCGTTATAATGTTTAACATTTTATTTATGGAGTGCTTTTCAGGATACTCAAGGCAAGGCAAGTTTATTTGTATAGCACATTTCAACAACAAGGTAATTCAAAGTGCTTCACATAAAACCATTAAAACATAAGGCAAAAGAAAAGGAGATTTAAGAACATTCATTAAAACATTAAAAAACTAAGAAATAAAATGCAGTAGTAAAATGCAGAAATGCAGGAAATTGATTAATATATTAATTGAATGTGGTTCAATTAAAGGCAGCAGCAAACAGAAAAGTCTTCAATTTTGATTTAAATGAGCTGAGGGTCTCAGCAGACCTGCAGCTTTCTGGGACTTTGTTCCAGATATGTGTGCCAGAAAAACTGAACGCTGCTTCTCCATGTTTAGTTCTGACTCTGGGAACAGAAAGTAGACCGGTCCCAGACGACCTGAGGGGTCGGGATGGTTCATAAGGTAGCAGCAGATCAGAGATGTATTTTGGCCCTAAACCATTCAGTGCTTTGTAAACCAACAGCAGGATTTTAAAGTCAATTCTTTGTTGGACAGGAAGCCAGTGCAAAGACATCAGAACTGGGGTGATGTGATCCACCCTCCTGGTCTTAGTGAGGACTCGAGCTGCAGCGTTCTGAATCAGCTGCAGCTTTCTGACGGACTTTTTACAGAGACCTGTAAACACACCGTTACAGTAGTCCAGTCTGCTGAAGATAAATGCGTGGACAAGTTTTTCCAAATCCTGTTGAGACATAAGTCCTCTAATCCTTGATATATTCTTCAGGTGATAGTAGGCTGATTTTGTAATTGTCTTGATGTGGCTGTTCAGGTTGAGGTCTGAATCCATAACTACACCTAGATTTCTGGCTTGGTTTGTGGGTTTTAACATCAGTGATTGAAGCTGATTTTCAATTGTTCGTCCTTGGTACCAAAAACAATTACTTCAGTTTTATCTTTGTTTAATTGAGGAAAATTCTGGCACATCCAGTTGTTGATTTGTTCAATGCAGTTACCCAGCCCTTGTATGGGATTATAGTCCCCTGGTGACATAGTTATGTAGATTTGTGTGTCGTCTGCATAATTATGATAACACACTTTGTTGTTTTCCATAATCTGAGCTAATGGAAGCATGTAGATGTTGAACAGAAGAGGCCCCAGTATTGAACCTTGGGGAACACCACATGTAATTTTAGTCTGCTCTGATGTGTAATCAGCTACAGACACAAAGTATTCTCGGTCCTTCAAGTAGGATTCAAACCAGTTAAGTGCTGTGCCAGAGAGTCCCACCCAGATTTTTAGTCTTTCTAGGAGTATGGCATGGTCGACCGTGTCGAATGCAGCACTGAGATCCAGTAACACTAAGACTGAACTTCTGCCATTGTCTATGTTTAAGTGGATGTCGTTGAAAACCTTAACAAGAGCAGTTTCAGTGCTGTGGTGCTGTCGAAAGCCTGACTGGAAAACATCAAAGCAGTTATTTACGGCCAAGAAGTTGGTCAGCTGTTGGAAAACCGCTTTTTCAATTATTTTACTTAAAAATGGGAGGTTTGATATTGGCCTATAATTTTTCATTGTTGCGGAGTCTAAACTAGCCTTCTTTAGGAGTGGTTTAATAACTGCAGTTTTTAGGGCTTGTGGGAAGACACCTGAGAGAAGGGATGTGTTTACAATTTGTAAAAGATCAGTGGTCATGCAGTTTGAAATATTTTTGAAAAAGTGTGTTGGTAGAATATCCAAGCAGCAGGAGGATGACTTCAGATGTTGGATAATGTCTTCTAGGCTTCTACGGTCGATTGAACGAAATTGTGTCATGATATTTGAATGGATGTTATTCAGAGATCGGGACAACACATATCCTGTGGTTGGTGTGGAGGCACTGACTGCTTGTCTAATTTTCTGAATTTTTCAGAAAGGGAGGCAAATTGATTGCATGCCCAAGTGGATTGGAGCTCAGCAGCTACCGACACTGGAGGGTTTGTTAGCCTGTCGACGGTGCGCTGTAAAAAGATGTCTGCGCTCCCAGAAAAGGTAGAAATTGTTGATAAAATGTACTGAATGGTCAGTACATGCAGTTGACAGCCATTCTTTCAGTGCAAACAGCCTGCTGAATCCTTCATCTCCTCCTCTGACTGGTGGAAGAGGGCCACTGATGAACACCTCAGCCTTGACAGAGCTGACTGTGTTTAACAGATCAATAAAGTCAAGACAAAATGGTCATAGAAAACACACTGAAAGATTATAACACACAACATTAATAGCACATTGAAAGCAGTTTTTATTTGTGATTCTCACACACACACACACACACACACACACACACACACACACACACACACACAGGTTGGTGCAGTCTTGGATGCGTTTGGGGGAGAGAGTTCCAGAGAGAGGGCGCAGCTATGGAGAAGGCTCTGTCGCCCCAAGCCTGGTGCTTGGTCCTGAGTGTTGGAGACAGGAGGTTGGCACCCGAGGGAAGGAGTGTGGTGGAGGAGCAGGTCGGTGAGGAAGGAGGGGGGCCTGATTATGGAGGGCTCTGTGAGTGAGCAGAAGGACTTTGTTTTGGATCCGTTGCGGGCCATGGAGCCAGTAGAGGTTCTGGAGTACAAAGGGGGGGGTTGTGATCACGGGAGTGGGAATGTGGGTGAGCAGACGAGCAGCATAGTGCTGGATGTACTGGAGTTTATTCAGGACTTTGGTTGATGTGCCGGTAGAGTGATGAGCAGAGAAGAACTTCTGGTGATTTGATTGACGTGGTGTTTAAAGGAGAGATTGTTGTTGAAAATAACTCCATATTTTGCACTTGGGACGAAGCAGTCATTGCATAGTATCTACGTAGTATCTAAAGTTATTATATAAGGAGGTAGCAGTTAATGTTGTAACATGGAGTTAGATTGTGAAATGTAGCTCAAGCGCAAGTTCAGTCAGGAAGACACTCACTAGTAATCTGTCTTTCCTCTCCTTGTGATTACTCTATCAGCTGATTGGGGCGGGCACTTTTAAGTAACCAACCAGATTCGGCACACCGGTTCCGCAAGCCAATCATATCGTTGCTGGCAAACTTTAAATAGTGTTCTCCTCTCTGCTGCTGTCAGTTGTCATTTCAGCTAAGCAGATGCGAAGCGAGGCTATTTCCCTTACCTTTTAAACAACAACTAGTTGTGCGTAACTGAGACAAGGACGGATTCCGACTTTGATTGTTTCAGGAAGAGTCGGGTCTCAACAGCGATGGTTTACCGGAGCCGGCAGTCAGCCCGCCAGGTGGCCGGCGCAGGAGCACTCGCCCAGCACGGTGCAGCGGCTCCCCGCAGACGAGCAAGAAGCCCTCTTGGCTCGGCTAGTAGTTCGCGGTGCTATCCTAGTAAGGCTAACAGTTACTCGCGGTCAGTCGATCCATCGCCGGGCTCATCCGAGCTCCGCAGGCGGCGTCCCGTACTCTTTCTCCACCAGCACTCCTGGCCTCCAATGCAGACAACGCCGTCAGTTCCACCGGATAGCTCCATCCGCTCCATCGATACTGGTCGTCAATCTCTGGTAAACGATGCAGCTTCTATTGTGTTAACAGCGGCGCCGCCAGCCGCCAGCCGCCATTGGTAAATCAGCTCCACGGGACAGTTCAGGCTCCTCGCTGCTGAAACGGAGACTGTGTTTCCGCTCCTCGTCATTCCCCGACAAAATTAGGAAATCATGGGTCTGGCACACGTCTGGAGCTCCGCAGCATCACTCATGGATTAGCATGAAAGCGCCTGTGCCAGTAGCGGGAGTTGAGCGCATTCATGAGACTACGATTCATTATGAGGGGAAATAAAGATAACTAAGCAGCAGTTAAACTTAGTGTATCCTCTTCGTAGTGTTGGGCGCGATAGGTACTCGCAGCAAGTAATCACGGAAGGCGCGTGATGCGGGTAGGCCCGCAAGTGAGCATGATTTGTCATGCACCTCCGAATTCAATATTGCACGGGCTGTGCTCAAGTGCATATCACCAATAGTGCACTGATAAAACACTATTGACATGTCTGGGGATTATAGAAGATGGGCCAATTTGTTTGAGATGCTTCAGAACAGCATAGTTTTCATTTGGAGTAAATGTTTGGCAGGCAGATCCAATAGGTTACAGGATCTTTAACCTTGGTTTCTTTATGTTACATTTAAGACTTTACTTCTTTCCTAACAGGGCTTGGCTAAGGTGATAAAGTAGTTTATGAATATGAGGGAACAGATGACTACAATCCCTCCTCGGCTTTGTGGCGGTAGGTTCATGGCTTGTGTCAGCTATACCAACATGCTATGGGTGTATCCATGAGTAACACCAGTGTTTTATGCTTCACAGCCCATGTTGTTGGTACGCCTCTGGTGTTTCAATGAAATTTAACAAAGTCCAGTTGAGAGAGTGTCCTCATGCAAAGGTCTGGAACATCAGTCTGTCTAAGGTGTGCGATGATTTAGTCCTATACATTGAAGTAGCTTAAACAGTTGTATCAACGTTCGTTTTAATCAACAGCTGATTATTAAATCAAGAAGTCGAAGGAATAAGTCATGTAAAGTAAGGGAGGCATGTATAGATTAAATTGCATAACAGAAGCTTTTAAGTACTGGCATCTTATAAAGATAAAGTACCTAATCTTAGTAAATTAATGGAACTGGATCGTCATGCAGCGGTAAAAATTCAGTGCAATCAGGGTGAAGCGGGGTAAATGGAAGTACGACATTACATTGTATGGTCATACACATAGCATTGTGTGCAGCAACATTTATTTATGGTTATTAAACCATTTGCTTCAGGTCTATTCCTCTCTTTTACATCATAGTTGGGCAGTGAAGTCATGTGATAGGATTCAGATTATTGGGCTCGTAGCTCATATCTGTGCCTCTATTATGCTTGGCGTGGGTGCGTTTGCTCAAAATATTTTGCTTAGTGGCGCTTCACCTGGCTGCTGTGAACAATTGTCTCTGGACATAGGAAACACACTGGGTTAAACTGCAGGGGAGGAATGAACATTTAAGAGGGTGGCCATATAAGGCTGATTAAAGTGTCCACAGTCTATGTTTTGGAGACTGCCATGTGTAATGTCGTAACCCGGCTTAACCCGGTGACAAAGACAGAGGGACACAAGGCAGGATGGGAGTTAAAGGTATTTATGATAACAAAGCTAAGAATGGCTACCGATGGTGAAGTGTGACAGTCAGTAACGTAACGAGAAGGCATCCGTGATGAAGTGTGGGGCCTGGTCGGCGGAAGTAAAAGACCAAATCTTTAAACAGGCAGCACTGGCAGAGATGAGTTCATGTGCGCAGAAGAGCAATGGAGTAGGGCTGTTATTCCTCAGAGCTCCAGGACCAGGTGCTCTGCATCCAGTAATCTGCCACAACTGCGCTATTGTGACGGGGACGGATAAGTGGCAAAACCATACTTGGACATTTACACATAAAGTATAATTAGCTCCAGTCAGGCTCATCCTCCAGGGACGCGCTTTTCCCGTTGGACAGGGCATCTTCCTTGTCCTAAGATGCACAGTCTACCTTGATGACAGGTGCCGCGCTGACCTGCGTGTCAGGTCACGGGGCGATGACTTGAATGGTGTAACATTCTGCCAACAAGCTGGTGAGGTTCGCCGATTCATTAAAACGTCAACACGGATGCAGGCTATCCGTGGGTTTTGGGGATTCTGTCAAGGCCTGTGGTTTACTAGACACATATGGTAACGCATGCTCATTAAAGCCTTAAAAATGTCTACGGCAAGCCATGCACAAGTCATGCATCATGTTTACGTTGTTTCTGGCAGTTTGGCACGTCATTGCATTTGGCGAATAGCCTTAGCTCATTCATGCAAAATGTTCTTTATATTCTCTAAAGCGACCTCTCGCATGCTATGGTTCATGTGGTTCTTCACGCAGCACGGTATAAGGCCAGTACACGCAAGTCTGTTGGACTCACTATCCTGGTCTAATGGGTACGTGACTTGGCTGGCAACTCATGGCTTAAGCACTCCAAATGCGGAGGGGCTGGCACAGTGGCTGTAGCTTGGATAGTTTCTGGGTTTTGGCTTGTCAAATCCATGCTTAAATTCCTATTATGAAGACATATTAGTTGCTCTACTATTCTTACCCCAGGTAACGTTCCTTTAGCTGAACGTGGTTAACTAGCATTGGGAGGTTATCCTCACTAGAATCAACTAATCTCCTCAGCTATACTCAGGGCACGCTGTTAGAATAGGGGCTGCTACTTCAGCAGCTAACTAAGGCATCTCGGCTACTCCCCTACAAAAATTGGGACGTTGATCATCCTCTACCTTTACATCTTACATTCGCCCCGATCTCAACACCGTCCTCGATAATCAGAGATCATTGAAGCCTTATAATCCGGTAAGGAATGCATATAACTGGTAGTGGTGACATGTTCACATCGATTGGTGTATCGTTGGTAGGTCTCATTAGTGGTATTGGTTCATAGCAGGGGATAGCATTATACCCTTCTTGAAATGTTCCTTATAGTACCACTAAGGTATGGATCACATTATATTGTGCAAATGGATATCCTATCAGCACTGTATATTACTGTGCTCTGCGTTTGTCTTGCTCTATTCCTCTGGTGTGACTTGACCGTTTTCTCCACCTGATTGGTCTAACACTGCTTCCCCCAATCTCCTGGTCTCACGTGACCTGGCTTATCGTGACTGTTTTCCTAGGTGTCCGTGACCTGGCTTAACGTGTCGGTTTCCTGGTCCGACGGGACTGTAGCCCAGAAGTAGCCCAGAATGGACACAGTGTTTGGTTTGTGTTGTTACGTTACCTGAAGGCCACTGTAGTTCTCGGCCATGCTTGGAAAGGGACGAGTGAGTGGAGGGTTATTCAGTTCATTCCTCGTCAGTAGATACCACAAAATCCTACAACTTGGACACATTTGTTTACGGTTGGTCTTGGAGATTTGTATGTTAATGTTTAAATATACAGTGACTTTAAGGTTATTCTCTGCTGAGGTGGAACTTTGTGAATATTCTGTTTAACTACAGTGTGGAAGTTGTTGGCGATCTGCATGTTTTAATGTAAAAACAATTTTAATGCAAGAAAATAAATTAGGTTTTTGCCTCAAGACATGGTGTAGTCATTTGAAACGACTCTGACCGCAACCTCCGGGAACAGAATAAAATCTATGGAAACCAAAGAAATGCAACAGAGTCGTGTTATTTGGAGGTTCCATTTGCGCCCTCGAGTAATGACACGAGAGCACAGGTAAAGAGCTCCGACAGCCTGGACCAGAGCTCTCTGGAAGACTCTTTGAACAACACAAGGAAACTGTCAGCGCCTGGTGAGTCGAGCACACCGCTTGTTCGCAGTTCAGAGCGCTTGGCAGCCAAACGTCGAGGTCTACAGGCAGAGTCTCTGGAAACCCTGTGTTTCACGTTCATTTCAATGCAGGCAGACAGACGAGGAAACGGTCTACAGCGCTGCAGCAATTTTCAACGGATTAACTTTTTTTTCCCGGGACGAAAATCACAAAAAGGGGATTGCCTCAATGAAGGCGTGCGAGAGCCCACTGGTCGGGTTTATGCTTGTAGTTCCGTTACTCGTCTTCTTACATTTTGCTTTGACTGCAAACATTGAAGATTAAATATCTAATCTTATCTCAAAAACGGAAATATGACCAAATCAACAGCGGACAGGTAAAGTAACCTTTTATGCGTGAGTTTGTTCTCTTTATAAATCAGTGGTTGTTACACAGATTATCGCGGGATCACGCTTCTGAAACAGGTTGGTGGGGCAGGTCGCGGCACACACGCTCCTGGTGCATTCAAATATGTACCTTACCTATGTGTGTGTAAAGAATGCTGATATGAAAAACTTGACACAGTAGTCAATGTGCAAGCTCCCAATTGAATGGTGATTTAAGATACTCTATATTGGGTTCATACATTTGTAAATCTGACTCTGAAAGATCGAGTCAGCGCCTCACCAGCCACGAACCTCACTGCCCACAGGCAGTTAAATCCTCTACCCCTGTCAAGCGCTTTTCCCTGCAGGAAAACGATGCTGGCTTACCGCTATGCTTCCAGAAGCACACGCGTGACACGAAAAGTGTCACGCTGGAGATGAGCGACAAAGAGCGATTTCTCAGCTGCTGCAGAAAACTCTCCTCTTCAAATGAGTTTGATATTGTTATATCAGGTAAAATTGCAAAACAATGTCAAGAATTGTCTTTATTCTTCTATATTTTTATAAATACAACAAACACTATATACACACACACACACGTGTGTATGTGTGTGTGTGTGTGTATATATATATATATATACACACACACACACACGCACGTATACACACGTACGTACGCGTACGTACGTACGCGTACGTACGTACGCGTACGTACGTACGTACGTACGTACGCACGCGTACGTACGCGTACGTACGTACGCGTACGTACGTACGCACGCGTACGTACGCGTACGTACGTACGCGTACGTACGTACGTACGCACGCGTACGTACGCGTACGTACGTACGCGTACGCGTACGTACGCGTACGTACGTACGCACGTGTACGTACGTACGTGTACGTACGTGTGTATACGTGCGTGTGTGTGTGTGTGTATATATATATATATATACACACACACACACACACACACACATACACACGTGTGTGTGTGTGTATATAGTGTTTGTTGTATTTATAAAAATATAGAAGAATAAAGACAATTCTTGACATTGTTTTGCAATTTTACCTGATATAACAATATCAACTTATTTATATCCTATAATTTGCTTATGTTTCGAGCATTTTTAGCCGGTCAAAATGACCTTCGTTGTTAACGGCGAAGAATGCATCGCCACGGCAACAGCTTTTCACGAAACAACAAGCTTTGAGTAACTTTTCATCACAAAGGTCTTTAGACTGTACCGACCAAATTTGAAGTTGATCTGATTAATTCCCTAGGAGGAGTTCGTTAAAGTGCAGCGCCTGGAAATGACAGAAACGACACTAGAAATTCATAAAAAATTAAAAATGGCTGACTTCCGGTGGGGTTTAGAGCATGGCCCCAAGAGACTTTTATTGAAGTCCATATGTGATACATGTTGCTACCAAATTTCATACATCTAGGTCAAACGTACTGTGAGGGCAGCTTCGTCGAAAGTTTGTAGGGGGCGCTATTGAGCCGATTTGCCACTCTGAACCAATACAATCATATTCTACAACTACATTTCGGGCTTGTAATCTGCTTGCCAAGTTTGCTTATGTTTCGAGCATTTTTAGCCTCTCAAAACGACCTTCGTTGTTAACGGCGAAGACTGCATCGCCACGGCAACGGCGTTCGACAAAACATCAAAAGCTTCATGATCTGGCATTATGAACTTCTTGTATTTGTGTGGAACAAATTTGATATTGATTTGATTTACCTACTAAGAGAAACAAGCCAAAGTATAAAGACTTTAACTTCCTGTTACCAGTAGGTGGCGCTATGACTATGATTCAAAATTGGCCTGCGGATGTCTTCAGGCCTGGAGTCTAATCAAGCATGTGAAATCTGGTAAAGATCTGATGATGTGGAGTCGAGATACATCAGTTTATTCGTTCATGGCGAAGGATCGAAATTCGCCGAGCTGCCACGTCGCCGCCCTTCAGTAACTTCTTACAATTTTCACAATGAAGCATTATCAAGGTCTTAAGGCTGTTCTGCCAACATTTGAGAGGGATCTGATTAATCTGTGAGGAGCAGGATGTCAAAGTACACAACGTACAACTTCCGGTTGCCACTAGGTGGCGCTATCACAAGGATTCTAAATTATCATATAGATGTGTTCCGGGTCAGGATGTTATGACATATTAGGAATTTGGAGCAGATTCGACAATGTACGGCCGAGTTACAACAACTTCCTGTTTCGCGGCGAATGGTGTTTCTTTGATGCCACGCCACGGCCACATAGTTCGATAACTTTTTTATCTTTGAGTAACTTTTCACTGCCAAGGTCTCAAGAGCAGACTAGCCGAATCTGAAGTCAATCGGGTCAAATCTCTGGGAGGAGTTCGTCAAAGTATGACGCCTTGAAACGGTCAAAAAACGTCATAAAAGTAAAAATGGCTGACTTCCTGTTTGGTTTAGAGAAACATTCCAAGAGGATTTTTTGTGCGTCTCATCACAATCCACATTCCCACCAAATTTCATACAGCTAGGTGAAACCCGATGTTGGGGCTACTCAATAGGGGGCGCTAGCGAGCCAATATTTCATACCGCAGCTGGACACCCCAATCAGACTGCAATTTTCGCAAATTCTGGCTTACGTGCCAAATTTCACAAAATTCCCAATATCCCAAGCACCTCCTTTTTGCGACGAAACACTTAAAATAATCGGAATAATAATAAACATTAGAAATACAATAGGTCCTCCGCTCCGACTACGTCGGTGCTCGGGCCCTAATAAACATTAGAAATACAATAGGTCCTCCGCTCCGACTACGTCGGTGCTCGGGCCCTAATTAAAGCTGCGAGCAGCGATGACCGGGCCCTCGCCATATGCACGTCGGGGTGCTGGCGGGACTCCGGCCTGCGCGGCCGAGATCGTCCGCGACCGTCGGACGGCGCGAGGACTCTGGTTGATGCTACCATTCAGTTCTGTGACCATCAGACACTGCATGCAGGTTCAGAGCATGGCCCCAATACACTTTTATGTAAGTCCATATGTGATACATGTTCCGACCAAATTTTATACATCTAGGTGAAACGTACTGCGAGGGCTGCTTCGTTGAAATTTTGTAGGGGGCGCTATTGAGCCGATTTGCCACTCTGAACCAATAAAATCATATTCTATAACTACATTTCGGGCTTGTAATCTGCTTGCCAAGTTTGCTTATGTTTCGAGCATTTTTAGCCTCTCAAAATGACCTCCGTTGTTAACGGCGAAGACTGCATCGCCACGGCAACGGCTTTTCACGAAACAACAAGCTTTGAGTAACTTTTCATCACAAAGGTCTTTAGACTGTACCGACCAAATTTGAAGTTGATCTGATTAATTCCCTAGGAGGAGTTCATGAAAGTGCAGCGCCTGGAAATGACAAAAACGACACAAGAAATTCATACAAAATTAAAAATGGCTGACTTCCGGTGGGGTTTAGAGCATAGCCCCAAGAGACTTTTATTTAAGTCCATATGTGATACATGTTCCTACCACATTTCATACATCTAGGTGAAACGTACTGCGAGGGCTGCTTCGTCGAACGTTTGTAGGGGGCGCTATTGAGCCGATTTGCCACTCTGAACCAATAAAATCATATTCTATAACTACATTTCGGGCTTGTAATCTGCTTGCCAAGTTTGCTTATGTTTCGAGCATTTTTAGCCTCTCAAAATGACCTTCGTTGTTAACGGCGAAGACTGCATCGCCACGGCAACGGCTTTTCACGAAACAACAAGCTTTGAGTAACTTTTCATCACAAAGGTCTTTAGACTGTACCGACCAAATTTGAAGTTGATCTGATTAATTCCCTAGGAGGAGTTCGTTAAAGTGCAGCGCCTGGAAATGACAAAAACGACACTAGAAATTCATAAAAAATTCAAAATGGCTGACTTCCGGTGGGGTTTAGAGCATGGCCCCAAGAGACTTTTATTTAAGTCCATATGTGATACATGTTCCTACCAAATTTCATACATCTAGGTCAACCATACTGCGAGGGCTGCTTCGTCAAAATTTTGTAGGGGGCGCTATTGAGCCGATTTGCCACTCTGAACCAATAAAATCATATTCTATAACTACATTTCGGGCTTGTAATCGGCTTGCCAAGTTTGCTTATGTTTCAAGCATTTTTAGCCTCTCAAAACGACCTTCGTTGTTAACGGCGAAGACTGCATCGCCACGGCAACGGCGTTCGACGAAACATCAAAAGCTTCATGATCTGGCATTATGAACTTCTTGTATTTGTGTGGAACAAATTTGATATTGATTTGATTTACCTACTAAGAGAAACAAGCGAAAGTATAAAGACTTTAACTTCCTGTTACCAGTAGGTGGCGCTATGACTATGATTCAAAATTGGCCTGCACATGTCTTCAAGCCTAGAGTCTAATCAAACATGTGAAATCTGGTAAAGATCTGATGATGTGGAGTCGAGATACATCAGTTTATTCGTTCATGGCGAAGGATCGAAATTCGCCGAGCCGCCACGGCGCCGCCCTTCAGTAACTTCTTACAATCTTCACAATGAAGCATTATCAAGGTCTTAAGACTGTTCTGACAACATTTGAGAGGGATCTGATTAATCTGTGAGGAGCAGGATGTCAAAGTACACAACGTACAACTTCCGGTTGCCACTAGGTGGCGCTATCACTATGATTCTAAATGATCACATAGATGTGTTCCGGGTCAGGATGTTATGACATATGAGAGATTTGGAGCAGATTTGACAATGTACGGCAGAGTTACAACAACTTCCTCTTTTGTGGCGAATGGTGTTTTTTTGACGCCACGCCACGGCCACATAGTTCGATAACTTTTTGATCTTTGAGTAACTTTTCACTGCCAAGGTCTCAAGAGCAGACTAGCCGAATCTGAAGTCAATCGGGTCAAATCTCTGGGAGGAGTTCGTCAAAGTATGACGCCTTGAAACGGTCAAAAAACGTCATAAAAGTAAAAATGGCTGACTTCCTGTTTGGTTTAGAGAAACATTCCAAGAGGATTTTTTGTGCGTCTCATCACAATCCACATTCCCACCAAATTTCATACAGCTAGGTGAAACCCGATGTTGGGGCTACTCAATAGGGGGCGCTAGCGAGCCAATATTTCATACCGCAGCTGGACACCCCAATCAGACTGCAATTTTCGCAAATTCTGGCTTACGTGCCAAATTTCACAAAATTCCCAATATCCCAAGCACCTCCTTTTTGCGACGAAACACTTAAAATAATCGGAATAATAATAAACATTAGAAATACAATAGGTCCTCCGCTCCGACTACGTCGGTGCTCGGGCCCTAATAAACATTAGAAATACAATAGGTCCTCCGCTCCGACTACGTCGGTGCTCGGGCCCTAATTAAAGCTGCGAGCAGCGATGACCGGGCCCTCGCCATATGCACGTCGGGGTGCTGGCGGGACTCCGGCCTGCGCGGCCGAGATCGTCCGCGACCGTCGGACGGCGCGAGGACTCTGGTTGATGCTACCATTCAGTTCTGTGACCATCAGACACTGCATGCAGGTTCAGAGCATGGCCCCAATACACTTTTATGTAAGTCCATATGTGATACATGTTCCGACCAAATTTTATACATCTAGGTGAAACGTACTGCGAGGGCTGCTTCGTTGAAATTTTGTAGGGGGCGCTATTGAGCCGATTTGCCACTCTGAACCAATAAAATCATATTCTATAACTACATTTCGGGCTTGTAATCTGCTTGCCAAGTTTGCTTATGTTTCGAGCATTTTTAGCCTCTCAAAATGACCTCCGTTGTTAACGGCGAAGACTGCATCGCCACGGCAACGGCTTTTCACGAAACAACAAGCTTTGAGTAACTTTTCATCACAAAGGTCTTGAGACTGTACCGACCAAATTTGAAGTTGATCTGATTAATTCCCTAGGAGGAGTTCATGAAAGTGCAGCGCCTGGAAATGACAAAAACGACACAAGAAATTCATACAAAATTAAAAATGGCTGACTTCCGGTGGGGTTTAGAGCATAGCCCCAAGAGACTTTTATTTAAGTCCATATGTGATACATGTTCCTACCACATTTCATACATCTAGGTGAAACGTACTGCGAGGGCTGCTTCGTCGAACGTTTGTAGGGGGCGCTATTGAGCCGATTTGCCACTCTGAACCAATAAAATCATATTCTATAACTACATTTCGGGCTTGTAATCTGCTTGCCAAGTTTGCTTATGTTTCGAGCATTTTTAGCCTCTCAAAACGACCTTCGTTGTTAACGGCGAAGACTGCATCGCCACGGCAACGGCGTTCGACGAAACATCAAAAGCTTCATGATCTGGCATTATGAACTTCTTGTATTTGTGTGGAACAAATTTGATATTGATTTGATTTACCTACTAAGACAAACAAGCGAAAGTATAAAGACTTTAACTTCCTGTTACCAGTAGGTGGCGCTATGACTATGATTCAAAATTGGCCTGCAGATGTCTTCAGGCTTGGAGTCTAATCAAGCATGTGAAATCTGGTAAAGATCTGATGATGTGGAGTCGAGATACATCAGTTTATTCGTTCATGGCGAAGGATCGAAATTCGCCGAGCCGCCACGGCGCCGCCCTTCAGTAACTTCTTACAATCTTCACAATGAAGCATTATCAAGGTCTTAAGGCTTGTTTGACAACATTTGAGAGGGATCTGATTAATCTGTGAGGAGCAGGATGTCAAAGTACACAACGTACAACTTCCGGTTGCCACTAGGTGGCGCTATCACTATGATTCAAAATTATCATATAGATGTGTTCCGAGTCAGCATGTTATGACATATGAGAGCTTTGGAGCAGATTCGACAATGTACGGCCGAGTTACAACAACTTCCTGTTTCGCGGCGAATGGTGTTTTTTTGATGCCACGCCACGGCCACATAGTTCGATAACTTTTTGATCTTTGAGTAACTTTTCACTGCCAAGGTCTCAAGAGCAGACTCGCCGAATCTGAAGTCAATCGGGTCAAATCTCTGGGAGGAGTTCGTTAAAGTATGACTCCTTGAAACGGTCAAAAAACGTCATAAAAGTAAAAATGGCTGACTTCCTGTTTGGTTTAGAGAAACATTCCAAGAGGATTTTTTGTGTGTCTCATCACAATCCACATTCCCACCAAATTTCATACAGCTAGGTGAAACCTGATGTTGGGGCTACTCAATAGGGGGCGCTAGCGAGCCAATATTTCATACCGCAGCTGGACACCCCAAACAGACTGCAATTTTCGCAAATTCTGGCTTACGTGCCAAATTTCACAAAATTCCCAATATCCCAAGCACCTCCTTTTTGTCATGAAACAACAAAAATAATCGGAATAATAAGAATAATTAAAGCTGCGAGCAGCGATGACCGGGCCCTCGACATATGCACGTCGGGGTGCCGGCGGGACTCCGGCCTGCGCGGCCGAGAACGTCTGCGACCGTCGGACGGCGCGAGGACTCTGGTTGATGCTGCCATTCAGTTCTGTGACCTTCAGACACTGCATGCAGGTTTAGAGCATGGCCCCAAGATACCTTTATTTCAGTCCATATGTGATACATGTTCCTACCAAATTTCATACATCTAGGTGAAACTTACTGCGAGGGCTGCTTCGTTGAAATTTTGTAGGGGGCGCTATTGAGCCGATTTGCCACTCTGAACCAATACAATCACATTCTATAACTACATTTCGGGCTTGTAATCAGCTTCCCAAGTTTGCTTATGTTTCGAGCATTTTTAGCCTCTCAAAATGACCTTCGTTGTTAACGGCGAAGACTGCATCGCCACGGCAACGGCTTTTCACGAAACAACAAGCTTTGAGTAACTTTTCATCACAAAGGTCTTTAGACTGTACCGACCAAATTTGAAGTTGATCTGATTAATTCCCTAGGAGGAGTTCGTTAAAGTGCAGCGCCTGGAAATGACAAAAACGACACTAGAAATTCATAATAAATTAAAAATGGCTGACTTCCGGTTGGGTTTAGAGCATGGCCCCAAGAGACTTTTATTTAAGTCCATATGTGATGCATGTTCCTACCAAATGTCATACATCTAGGTCAAACATACTGCGAGGGCTGCTTCGTCGAAAGTTTGTAGGGGGCGCTATTGAGCCGATTTGCCACTCTGAACCAATAAAATCATATTCTATAACTACATTTCGGGCTTGTAATCTGCTTGCCAAGTTTGCTTATGTTTCGAGCATTTTTAGCCTCTCAAAATGACCTTCGTTGTTCACGGCGAAGACTGCATCGCCACGGCAACGGCGTTTGACGAAACATTAAAAGCTTCATCATCTGGCATTATGAACTTCTTGTATTTGTGTGGAACAAATTTGATATTGATTTGATTTACCTACTAAGAGAAACAAGCCAAAGTATAAAGACTTTAACTTCCTGTTGCCAGTAGGTGGCGCTATGACTATGATTCAAAATTGGCCTGCACATGTCTTCAAGCCTAGAGTCTAATCAAACATGTGAAATCTGGTAAAGATCTGATGATGTGGAGTCGAGATACATCAGTTTATTCGTTCATGGCGAAGGATCGAAATTCGCCGAGCCGCCACGGCGCCGCCCTTCAGTAACTTCTTACAATCTTCACAATGAAGCATTATCAAGGTCTTAAGGCTGTTCTGCCAACATTTGAGAGGGATCTGATTAATCTGTGAGGAGCAGGATGTCAAAGTACACAACGTACAACTTCCGGTTGCCACTCGGTGGCGCTATCACTATGATTCTAAATTTTCATATAGATGTGTTCCGGGTCAGGATGTTATGACATATGAGAGATTTGGAGCAGATTCGACAATGTACGGCCGAGTTACAACAACTTCCTGTTTCGTGGCGAATGGTGTTTTTTTGACGCCACGCCACGGCCACATAGTTCGATAACTTTTTGATCTTTGAGTAACTTTTGACTGCCAAGGTCTCAAGAGCAGACTAGCCGAATCTGAAGTCAATCGGGTCAAATCTCTGGGAGGAGTTCGTTAAAGTATGACGCCTTGAAACGGTCAAAAAACGTCATAAAAGTAAAAATGGCTGACTTCCTGTTTGGTTTAGAGAAACATTCCAAGAGGATTTTGTGTGTGTCTCATCACAATCCACATTCCCACCAAATTTCATACAGCTAGGTGAAACCTGATGTTGGGGCTACTCAATAGGGGGCGCTAGCGAGCCAATATTTCATACCGCAGCTGGACACCCCAAACAGACTGCAATTTTCGCAAATTCTGGCTTACGTGCCAAATTTCACAAAATTCCCAATATCCCAAGCACCTCCTTTTTGCCATGAAACAACAAAAATAATCGGAATTAAAGCTGCGAGCAGCGATGACCGGGCCCTCGCCATATGCACGTCGGGGTGCCGGCGGGACTCCGGCCTGCGCGGCCGAGATCGTCCGCGACCGTCGGACGGCGCGAGGACTCTGGTTGATGCTGCCATTCAGTTCTGTGACCGTCAGACACTGCATGCAGGTTCAGAGCATGGCCCCAACATACTTTTATGTAAGTCCATATGTGATACATGTTCTTACCACATTTCATACATCTAGGTGAAACTTACTGCGAGGGCTGCTTCGTTGAAATTTTGTAGGGGGCGCTATTGAGCCGATTTGCCACTCTGAACCAATAAAATCATATTATATAACTACATTTTGGGCTTTAAATGTGTATGCCAAGTTTGCTTATGTTTCGAGCATTTTTAGCCGGTCAAAATGACCTTCGTTGTTAACGGCGAAGAATGCGTCGCCACGGCAACAGCTTTTCACGAAACAACAAGCTTTGAGTAACTTTTCATCACAAAGGTCTTTAGACTGTACCGACCAAATTTGAAGTTGATCTGATTAATTCCCTAGGAGGAGTTCGTTAAAGTGCAGCGCCTGGAAATGACAGAAACGACACTAGAAATTCATAAAAAATTAAAAATGGCTGACTTCCGGTGGGGTTTAGAGCATGGCCCCAAGAGACTTTTATTGAAGTCCATATGTGATACATGTTGCTACCAAATTTCATACATCTAGGTCAAACGTACTGTGAGGGCAGCTTCGTCGAAAGTTTGTAGGGGGCGCTATTGAGCCGATTTGCCACTCTGAACCAATACAATCATATTCTACAACTACATTTCGGGCTTGTAATCTGCTTGCCAAGTTTGCTTATGTTTCGAGCATTTTTAGCCTGTCAAAACGACCTTCGTTGTTAACGGCGAAGACTGCATCGCCACGGCAACGGCGTTCGACAAAACATCAAAAGCTTCATGATCTGGCATTATGAACTTCTTGTATTTGTGTGGAACAAATTTGATATTGATTTGATTTACCTGCTAAGAGAAACAAGCCAAAGTATAAAGACTTTAACTTCCTGTTACCAGTAGGTGGCGCTATGACTATGATTCAAAATTGGCCTGCGGATGTCTTCAGGCCTGGAGTCTAATCAAGCATGTGAAATCTGGTAAAGATCTGATGATGTGGAGTCGAGATACATCAGTTTATTCGTTCATGGCGAAGGATCGAAATTCGCCGAGCTGCCACGTCGCCGCCCTTCAGTAACTTCTTACAATTTTCACAATGAAGCATTATCAAGGTCTTAAGGCTGTTCTGCCAACATTTGAGAGGGATCTGATTAATCTGTGAGGAGCAGGATGTCAAAGTACACAACGTACAACTTCCGGTTGCCACTAGGTGGCGCTATCACGAGGATTCTAAATTATCATATAGATGTGTTCTGGGTCAGGATGTTATGACATATTAGGAATTTGGAGCAGATTCGACAATGT
This sequence comes from Lycodopsis pacificus, assembly GCA_028022725.1. Taxonomy (NCBI): domain Eukaryota; kingdom Metazoa; phylum Chordata; class Actinopteri; order Perciformes; family Zoarcidae; genus Lycodopsis; species Lycodopsis pacificus. The sequence continues at coordinate 32,510,262 of CM051689.1, read as the reverse complement.
ACGGCCGAGTTACAACAACTTCCTGTTTCGCGGCGAATGGTGTTTTTTTGATGCCACGCCACGGCCACATAGTTCGATAACTTTTTGATCTTTGAGTAACTTTTCACTGCCAAGGTCTCAAGAGCAGACTAGCCGAATCTGAAGTCAATCGGGTCAAATCTCTGGGAGGAGTTCGTCAAAGTATGACGCCTTGAAACGGTCAAAAAACGTCATAAAAGTAAAAATGGCTGACTTCCTGTTTGGTTTAGAGAAACATTCCAAGAGGATTTTTTGTGCGTCTCATCACAATCCACATTCCCACCAAATTTCATACAGCTAGGTGAAACCCGATGTTGGGGCTACTCAATAGGGGGCGCTAGCGAGCCAATATTTCATACCGCAGCTGGACACCCCAATCAGACTGCAATTTTCGCAAATTCTGGCTTACGTGCCAAATTTCACAAAATTCCCAATATCCCAAGCACCTCCTTTTTGCGACGAAACACTTAAAATAATCGGAATAAGAATAATAATAATAATTAAAGCTGCGAGCAGCGATGACCGGGCCCTCGCCATATGCACGTCGGGGTGCCGGCGGGACTCCGGCCTGCGCAGCCGAGAACGTCCGCGACCGTCGGACGGCGCGAGGACTCTGGTTGATGCTGCCATTCAGTTCTGTGATCATCAGACACTGCATGCAGGTTTAGAGCATGGCCCCAACATACTTTTATTGAAGTCCACATGTGATACATGTTCCTAGCAAATATCATACATCTAGGTGAAACATACTGCGAGGGCTGCTTCGTCTAAATTTTGTAGGGGGCGCTATTGAGCCGATTTGCCACTCTGAACCAATACAATCATAGTATATAACTACATGATGGGCTTTAAATGTGTATGCCAAGTTTGCTTATGTTTTGAGCATTTTTAGCCCCTCAAAACACCTTAATATTTCATGGTGAAGAATGTGTCGCCATGGCAACAGATTTTCACGAAACAACAAGCTTTGAGTAACTTTTCATCACAAAGGTCTTTAGACTGTACCGACCAAATTTGAAGTTGATCTGATTAATTCCCTAGGAGGAGTTTGTTAAAGTGCAGCGCCTGGAAATGACAAAAACGACACTAGAAATTCATAACAAATTCAAAATGGCTGACTTCCGGTGGGGTTTAGAGCACGGCCCCAAGAGACTTTTATTTAAGTCCATATGTGATACATGTTCTTACCACATTTCATACATCTAGGTGAAACTTACTGCGAGGGCTGCTTCGTTGAAATTTTGTAGGGGGCGCTATTGAGCCGATTTGCCACTCTGAACCAATAAAATCATATTATATAACTACATTTTGGGCTTTAAATGTGTATGCCAAGTTTGCTTATGTTTCGAGCATTTTTAGCCGGTCAAAATGACCTTCGTTGTTAACGGCGAAGAATGCGTCGCCACGGCAACAGCTTTTCACGAAACAACAAGCTTTGAGTAACTTTTCATCACAAAGGTCTTTAGACTGTACCGACCAAATTTGAAGTTGATCTGATTAATTCCCTAGGAGGAGTTCGTTAAAGTGCAGCGCCTGGAAATGACAAAAACGACACTAGAAATTCATAAAAAATTCTAAATGGCTGACTTCCGGTTGGGTTTAGAGCAAGGCCCCAAGAGACTTTTATTGAAGTGCATATGTGATACATGTTCCTACCAAATGTCATACATCTAGGTCAAACGTACTGCGAGGGCTGCTTCGTCGAAATTTTGTAGGGGGCGCTATTGAGCCGATTTGCCACTCTGAACCAATAAAATCATATTATATAACTACATTTCGGGCTTGTAATCTGCTTGCCAAGTTTGCTTATGTTTCGAGCATTTTTAGCCTCTCAAAATGACCGTCGTTGTTAACGGCGAAGACTGCATCGCCACGGCAACGGCTTTTCACGAAACAACAAGCTTTGAGTAACTTTTCATCACAAAGGTCTTTAGACTGTATCGACCAAATTTGAAGTTGATCTGATTAATTCCCGAGGAGGAGTTCGTTAAAGTGCAGCGCCTGGAAATGACAGAAACGACACTAGAAATTCATAGAAAATTCAAAATGGCTGACTTCCGGTGGGGTTTAGAGCATGGCCCCAAGAGACTTTTATTGAAGTCCATATGTGATACATGTTGCTACCAAATTTCATACATCTAGGTCAAACGTACTGTGAGGGCAGCTTCGTCGAAAGTTTGTAGGGGGCGCTATTGAGCCGATTTGCCACTCTGAACCAATACAATCATATTCTACAACTACATTTCGGGCTTGTAATCTGCTTGCCAAGTTTGCTTATGTTTCGAGCATTTTTAGCCTCTCAAAACGACCTTCGTTGTTAACGGCGAAGACTGCATCGCCACGGCAACGGCGTTCGACAAAACATCAAAAGCTTCATGATCTGGCATTATGAACTTCTTGTATTTGTGTGGAACAAATTTGATATTGATTTGATTTACCTGCTAAGAGAAACAAGCCAAAGTATAAAGACTTTAACTTCCTGTTACCAGTAGGTGGCGCTATGACTATGATTCAAAATTGGCCTGCGGATGTCTTCAGGCCTGGAGTCTAATCAAGCATGTGAAATCTGGTAAAGATCTGATGATGTGGAGTCGAGATATATCAGTTTATTCGTTCATGGCGAAGGATCGAAATTCGCCGAGCTGCCACGTCGCCGCCCTTCAGTAACTTCTTACAATTTTCACAATGAAGCATTATCAAGGTCTTAAGGCTGTTCTGCCAACATTTGAGAGGGATCTGATTAATCTGTGAGGAGCAGGATGTCAAAGTACACAACGTACAACTTCCGGTTGCCACTAGGTGGCGCTATCACGAGGATTCTAAATTATCATATAGATGTGTTCCGGGTCAGGATGTTATGACATATTAGGAATTTGGAGCAGATTCGACAATGTACGGCCGAGTTACAACAACTTCCTGTTTCGCGGCGAATGGTGTTTTTTTGATGCCACGCCACGGCCACATAGTTCGATAACTTTTTGATCTTTGAGTAACTTTTCACTGCCAAGGTCTCAAGAGCAGACTAGCCGAATCTGAAGTCAATCGGGTCAAATCTCTGGGAGGAGTTCGTCAAAGTATGACGCCTTGAAACGGTCAAAAAACGTCATAAAAGTAAAAATGGCTGACTTCCTGTTTGGTTTAGAGAAACATTCCAAGAGGATTTTTTGTGCGTCTCATCACAATCCACATTCCCACCAAATTTCATACAGCTAGGTGAAACCCGATGTTGGGGCTACTCAATAGGGGGCGCTAGCGAGCCAATATTTCATACCGCAGCTGGACACCCCAATCAGACTGCAATTTTCGCAAATTCTGGCTTACGTGCCAAATTTCACAAAATTCCCAATATCCCAAGCACCTCCTTTTTGCGACGAAACACTTAAAATAATCGGAATAAGAATAATAATAAGAATTAAAGCTGCGAGCAGCGATGACCGGGCCCTCGCCATATGCACGTCGGGGTGCCGGCGGGACTCCGGCCTGCGCGGCCGAGATCGTCCGCGACCGTCGGACGGCGCGAGGACTCTGGTTGATGCTGCCATTCAGTTCTGTGACCGTCAGACACTGCATGCAGGTTCAGAGCATGGCCCCAACATACTTTTATGTAAGTCCATATGTGATACATGTTCCTCCCAAATTTCATAGATCTAGGTGAAACGTACTGCGAGGGCTGCTTCGTCGAAATTTTGTAGGGGGCGCTATTGAGCCGATTTGCCACTCTGAACCAATAAAATCATATTGTATCACTACATTTTGGGCTTTAAATGTGTATGCCAAGTTTGCTTATGTTTCGAGCATTTTTAGCCGGTCAAAATGACCTTCGTTGTTAACGGCGAAGAATGCGTCGCCACGGCAACAGCTTTTCACGAAACAACAAGCTTTGAGTAACTTTTCATCACAAAGGTCTTTAGACTGTACCGACCAAATTTGAAGTTGATCTGATTAATTCCCTAGGAGGAGTTCGTTAAAGTGCAGCGCCTGGATTTGACAAAAACGACACTAGAAATTCATAAACAATTAAAAATGGCTGACTTCCGGTGGGGTTTAGAGCACGGCCCCAAGAGACTTTTATTTAAGTCCATATGTGATACATGTTCTTACCACATTTCATACATCTAGGTGAAACTTACTGCGAGGGCTGCTTCGTTGAAATTTTGTAGGGGGCGCTATTGAGCCGATTTGCCACTCTGAACCAATAAAATCATATTATATAACTACATTTTGGGCTTTAAATGTGTATGCCAAGTTTGCTTATGTTTCGAGCATTTTTAGCCGGTCAAAATGACCTTCGTTGTTAACGGCGAAGAATGCGTCGCCACGGCAACAGCTTTTCACGAAACAACAAGCTTTGAGTAACTTTTCATCACAAAGGTCTTTAGACTGTACCGACCAAATTTGAAGTTGATCTGATTAATTCCCTAGGAGGAGTTCGTTAAAGTGCAGCGCCTGGAAATGACAGAAACGACACTAGAAATTCATAAAAAATTAAAAATGGCTGACTTCCGGTGGGGTTTAGAGCAAGGCCCCAAGAGACTTTTATTGAAGTGCATATGTGATACATGTTCCTACCAAATGTCATACATCTAGGTCAAACGTACTGCGAGGGCTGCTTCGTCGAAATTTTGTAGGGGGCGCTATTGAGCCGATTTGCCACTCTGAACCAATAAAATCATATTATATAACTACATTTCGGGCTTGTAATCTGCTTGCCAAGTTTGCTTATGTTTCGAGCATTTTTAGCCTCTCAAAACGACCTTCGTTGTTAACGGCGAAGACTGCATCGCCACGGCAACGGCGTTCGACAAAACATCAAAAGCTTCATGATCTGGCATTATGAACTTCTTGTATTTGTGTGGAACAAATTTGATATTGATTTGATTTACCTGCTAAGAGAAACAAGCCAAAGTATAAAGACTTTAACTTCCTGTTACCAGTAGGTGGCGCTATGACTATAATTCAAAATTGGCCTGCGGATGTCTTCAGGCCTGGAGTCTAATCAAGCATGTGAAATCTGGTAAAGATCTGATGATGTGGAGTCGAGATACATCAGTTTATTCGTTCATGGCGAAGGATCGAAATTCGCCGAGCTGCCACGTCGCCGCCCTTCAGTAACTTCTTACAATTTTCACAATGAAGCATTATCAAGGTCTTAAGGCTGTTCTGCCAACATTTGAGAGGGATCTGATTAATCTGTGAGGAGCAGGATGTCAAAGTACACAACGTACAACTTCCGGTTGCCACTAGGTGGCGCTATCACGAGGATTCTAAATTATCATATAGATGTGTTCCGGGTCAGGATGTTATGACATATTAGGAATTTGGAGCAGATTCGACAATGTACGGCCGAGTTACAACAACTTCCTGTTTCGCGGCGAATGGTGTTTTTTTGATGCCACGCCACGGCCACATAGTTCGATAACTTTTTGATCTTTGAGTAACTTTTCACTGCCAAGGTCTCAAGAGCAGACTAGCCGAATCTGAAGTCAATCGGGTCAAATCTCTGGGAGGAGTTCGTCAAAGTATGACGCCTTGAAACGGTCAAAAAACGTCATAAAAGTAAAAATGGCTGACTTCCTGTTTGGTTTAGAGAAACATTCCAAGAGGATTTTTTGTGCGTCTCATCACAATCCACATTCCCACCAAATTTCATACAGCTAGGTGAAACCCGATGTTGGGGCTACTCAATAGGGGGCGCTAGCGAGCCAATATTTCATACCGCAGCTGGACACCCCAATCAGACTGCAATTTTCGCAAATTCTGGCTTACGTGCCAAATTTCACAAAATTCCCAATATCCCAAGCACCTCCTTTTTGCGACGAAACACTTAAAATAATCGGAATAATAATAAGAATAAGAATAAGAATAATAATAAACATTAGAAATACAATAGGTCCTCCGCTCCGACTACGTCGGTGCTCGGGCCCTAATTAAAGCTGCGAGCAGCGATGACCGGGCCCTCGCCATATGCACGTCGGGGTGCCGGCGGGACTCCGGCCTGCGCGGCCGAGATCGTCCGCGACCGTCGGACGGCGCGAGGACTCTGGTTGATGCTGCCATTCAGTTCTGTGACCGTCAGACACTGCATGCAGGTTCAGAGCATGGCCCCAACATACTTTTATGCAAGTCCATATGTGATACATGTTCCTACCAAATTTCATAGATCTAGGTGAAACGTACTGCGAGGGCTGCTTCGTCGAAATTTTGTAGGGGGCGCTATTGAGCCGATTTGCCACTCTGAACCAATAAAATCATATTGTATCACTACATTTTGGGCTTTAAATGTGTATGCCAAGTTTGCTTATGTTTCGAGCATTTTTAGCCGGTCAAAATGACCGTTGTTAACGGCGAAGAATGCGTCGCCACGGCAACAGCTTTTCACGAAACAACAAGCTTTGAGTAACTTTTCATCACAAAGGTCTTTAGACTGTACCGACCAAATTTGAAGTTGATCTGATTAATTCCCTAGGAGGAGTTCGTTAAAGTGCAGCGCCTGGAAATGACAGAAACGACACTAGAAATTCATAGAAAATTCAAAATGGCTGACTTCCGGTGGGGTTTAGAGCATGGCCCCAAGAGACTTTTATTGAAGTCCATATGTGATACATGTTGCTACCAAATTTCATACATCTAGGTCAAACGTACTGTGAGGGCAGCTTCGTCGAAAGTTTGTAGGGGGCGCTATTGAGCCGATTTGCCACTCTGAACCAATACAATCATATTCTACAACTACATTTCGGGCTTGTAATCTGCTTGCCAAGTTTGCTTATGTTTCGAGCATTTTTAGCCTCTCAAAACGACCTTCGTTGTTAACGGCGAAGACTGCATCGCCACGGCAACGGCGTTCGACAAAACATCAAAAGCTTCATGATCTGGCATTATGAACTTCTTGTATTTGTGTGGAACAAATTTGATATTGATTTGATTTACCTGCTAAGAGAAACAAGCCAAAGTATAAAGACTTTAACTTCCTGTTACCAGTAGGTGGCGCTATGACTATGATTCAAAATTGGCCTGCGGATGTCTTCAGGCCTGGAGTCTAATCAAGCATGTGAAATCTGGTAAAGATCTGATGATGTGGAGTCGAGATACATCAGTTTATTCGTTCATGGCGAAGGATCGAAATTCGCCGAGCTGCCACGTCGCCGCCCTTCAGTAACTTCTTACAATTTTCACAATGAAGCATTATCAAGGTCTTAAGGCTGTTCTGCCAACATTTGAGAGGGATCTGATTAATCTGTGAGGAGCAGGATGTCAAAGTACACAACGTACAACTTCCGGTTGCCACTAGGTGGCGCTATCACGAGGATTCTAAATTATCATATAGATGTGTTCCGGGTCAGGATGTTATGACATATTAGGAATTTGGAGCAGATTCGACAATGTACGGCCGAGTTACAACAACTTCCTGTTTCGCGGCGAATGGTGTTTTTTTGATGCCACGCCACGGCCACATAGTTCGATAACTTTTTGATCTTTGAGTAACTTTTCACTGCCAAGGTCTCAAGAGCAGACTAGCCGAATCTGAAGTCAATCGGGTCAAATCTCTGGGAGGAGTTCGTCAAAGTATGACGCCTTGAAACGGTCAAAAAACGTCATAAAAGTAAAAATGGCTGACTTCCTGTTTGGTTTAGAGAAACATTCCAAGAGGATTTTTTGTGCGTCTCATCACAATCCACATTCCCACCAAATTTCATACAGCTAGGTGAAACCCGATGTTGGGGCTACTCAATAGGGGGCGCTAGCGAGCCAATATTTCATACCGCAGCTGGACACCCCAATCAGACTGCAATTTTCGCAAATTCTGGCTTACGTGCCAAATTTCACAAAATTCCCAATATCCCAAGCACCTCCTTTTTGCGACGAAACACTTAAAATAATCGGAATAATAATAAACATTAGAAATACAATAGGTCCTCCGCTCCGACTACGTCGGTGCTCGGGCCCTAATTAAAGCTGCGAGCAGCGATGACCGGGCCCTCGCCATATGCACGTCGGGGTGCCGGCGGGACTCCGGCCTGCGCGGCCGAGATCGTCCGCGACCGTCGGACGGCGCGAGGACTCTGGTTGATGCTGCCATTCAGTTCTGTGACCGTCAGACACTGCATGCAGGTTCAGAGCATGGCCCCAACATACTTTTATGCAAGTCCATATGTGATACATGTTCCTACCAAATTTCATAGATCTAGGTGAAACGTACTGCGAGGGCTGCTTCGTCGAAATTTTGTAGGGGGCGCTATTGAGCCGATTTGCCACTCTGAACCAATAAAATCATATTGTATCACTACATTTTGGGCTTTAAATGTGTATGCCAAGTTTGCTTATGTTTCGAGCATTTTTAGCCGGTCAAAATGACCGTTGTTAACGGCGAAGAATGCGTCGCCACGGCAACAGCTTTTCACGAAACAACAAGCTTTGAGTAACTTTTCATCACAAAGGTCTTTAGACTGTACCGACCAAATTTGAAGTTGATCTGATTAATTCCCTAGGAGGAGTTCGTTAAAGTGCAGCGCCTGGAAATGACAGAAACGACACTAGAAATTCATAGAAAATTCAAAATGGCTGACTTCCGGTGGGGTTTAGAGCATGGCCCCAAGAGACTTTTATTGAAGTCCATATGTGATACATGTTGCTACCAAATTTCATACATCTAGGTCAAACGTACTGTGAGGGCAGCTTCGTCGAAAGTTTGTAGGGGGCGCTATTGAGCCGATTTGCCACTCTGAACCAATACAATCATATTCTACAACTACATTTCGGGCTTGTAATCTGCTTGCCAAGTTTGCTTATGTTTCGAGCATTTTTAGCCTCTCAAAACGACCTTCGTTGTTAACGGCGAAGACTGCATCGCCACGGCAACGGCGTTCGACAAAACATCAAAAGCTTCATGATCTGGCATTATGAACTTCTTGTATTTGTGTGGAACAAATTTGATATTGATTTGATTTACCTGCTAAGAGAAACAAGCCAAAGTATAAAGACTTTAACTTCCTGTTACCAGTAGGTGGCGCTATGACTATGATTCAAAATTGGCCTGCGGATGTCTTCAGGCCTGGAGTCTAATCAAGCATGTGAAATCTGGTAAAGATCTGATGATGTGGAGTCGAGATACATCAGTTTATTCGTTCATGGCGAAGGATCGAAATTCGCCGAGCTGCCACGTCGCCGCCCTTCAGTAACTTCTTACAATTTTCACAATGAAGCATTATCAAGGTCTTAAGGCTGTTCTGCCAACATTTGAGAGGGATCTGATTAATCTGTGAGGAGCAGGATGTCAAAGTACACAACGTACAACTTCCGGTTGCCACTAGGTGGCGCTATCACGAGGATTCTAAATTATCATATAGATGTGTTCCGGGTCAGGATGTTATGACATATTAGGAATTTGGAGCAGATTCGACAATGTACGGCCGAGTTACAACAACTTCCTGTTTCGCGGCGAATGGTGTTTTTTTGATGCCACGCCACGGCCACATAGTTCGATAACTTTTTGATCTTTGAGTAACTTTTCACTGCCAAGGTCTCAAGAGCAGACTAGCCGAATCCGAAGTCAATCGGGTCAAATCTCTGGGAGGAGTTCGTCAAAGTATGACGCCTTGAAACGGTCAAAAAACGTCATAAAAGTAAAAATGGCTGACTTCCTGTTTGGTTTAGAGAAACATTCCAAGAGGATTTTTTGTGCGTCTCATCACAATCCACATTCCCACCAAATTTCATACAGCTAGGTGAAACCCGATGTTGGGGCTACTCAATAGGGGGCGCTAGCGAGCCAATATTTCATACCGCAGCTGGACACCCCAATCAGACTGCAATTTTCGCAAATTCTGGCTTACGTGCCAAATTTCACAAAATTCCCAATATCCCAAGCACCTCCTTTTTGCGACGAAACACTTAAAATAATCGGAATAATAATAAACATTAGAAATACAATAGGTCCTCCGCTCCGACTACGTCGGTGCTCGGGCCCTAATTAAAGCTGCGAGCAGCGATGACCGGGCCCTCGCCATATGCACGTCGGGGTGCCGGCGGGACTCCGGCCTGCGCGGCCGAGATCGTCCGCGACCGTCGGACGGCGCGAGGACTCTGGTTGATGCTGCCATTCAGTTCTGTGACCGTCAGACACTGCATGCAGGTTCAGAGCATGGCCCCAACATACTTTTATGTAAGTCCATATGTGATACATGTTCCTACCAAATTTCATAGATCTAGGTGAAACGTACTGCGAGGGCTGCTTCGTCGAAATTTTGTAGGGGGCGCTATTGAGCCGATTTGCCACTCTGAACCAATAAAATCATATTATATAACTACATTTTGGGCTTTAAATGTGTATGCCAAGTTTGCTTATGTTTCGAGCATTTTTAGCCGGTCAAAATGACCTTCGTTGTTAACGGCGAAGACTGCATCGCCACGGCAACGGCTTTTCACGAAACAACAAGCTTTGAGTAACTTTTCATCACAAAGGTCTTTAGACTGTACCGACCAAATTTGAAGTTGATCTGATTAATTCCCTAGGAGGAGTTCGTTAAAGTGCAGCGCCTGGAAATGACAGAAACGACACTAGAAATTCATAGAAAATTCAAAATGGCTGACTTCCGGTGGGGTTTAGAGCATGGCCCCAAGAGACTTTTATTGAAGTCCATATGTGATACATGTTGCTACCAAATTTCATACATCTAGGTCAAACGTACTGTGAGGGCAGCTTCGTCGAAAGTTTGTAGGGGGCGCTATTGAGCCGATTTGCCACTCTGAACCAATACAATCATATTCTACAACTACATTTCGGGCTTGTAATCTGCTTGCCAAGTTTGCTTATGTTTCGAGCATTTTTAGCCTCTCAAAACGACCTTCGTTGTTAACGGCGAAGACTGCATCGCCACGGCAACGGCGTTCGACAAAACATCAAAAGCTTCATGATCTGGCATTATGAACTTCTTGTATTTGTGTGGAACAAATTTGATATTGATTTGATTTACCTACTAAGAGAAACAAGCCAAAGTATAAAGACTTTAACTTCCTGTTACCAGTAGGTGGCGCTATGACTATGATTCAAAATTGGCCTGCGGATGTCTTCAGGCCTGGAGTCTAATCAAGCATGTGAAATCTGGTAAAGATCTGATGATGTGGAGTCGAGATACATCAGTTTATTCGTTCATGGCGAAGGATCGAAATTCGCCGAGCTGCCACGTCGCCGCCCTTCAGTAACTTCTTACAATTTTCACAATGAAGCATTATCAAGGTCTTAAGGCTGTTCTGCCAACATTTGAGAGGGATCTGATTAATCTGTGAGGAGCAGGATGTCAAAGTACACAACGTACAACTTCCGGTTGCCACTAGGTGGCGCTATCACGAGGATTCTAAATTATCATATAGATGTGTTCCGGGTCAGGATGTTATGACATATTAGGAATTTGGAGCAGATTCGACAATGTACGGCCGAGTTACAACAACTTCCTGTTTCGCGGCGAATGGTGTTTCTTTGATGCCACGCCACGGCCACATAGTTCGATAACTTTTTTATCTTTGAGTAACTTTTCACTGCCAAGGTCTCAAGAGCAGACTAGCCGAATCTGAAGTCAATCGGGTCAAATCTCTGGGAGGAGTTCGTCAAAGTATGACGCCTTGAAACGGTCAAAAAACGTCATAAAAGTAAAAATGGCCCACTTCCTGTTTGGTTTAGAGAAAACTTCCAAGAGGGTTTTTTGTGCGTCTCATCACAATCCACATTCCTACCAAATTTCATAAAGCTAGGTGAAACCCGATGTTGGGGCTACTCAATAGGGGGCGCTATCGAGCCAATATTTCGTACTGCAGCTGGACACCCCAATCAGACTGCAATTTTCGCAAATTCTGGCTTACGTGCCAAATTTCACAAAATTCCCAATATCCCAAGCACCTCCTTTTTGCCATGAAACAACAAAAATAATCGGAATAAGAATAATAATAATAATTAAAGCTGCGAGCAGCGATGACCGGGCCCTCGCCATATGCACGTCGGGGTGCCGGCGGGACGCCGGCCTGCGCGGCAGAGAACGTCCGCGACCGTCGGACGGCGCGAGGACTCTGGTTGATGCTGCCATTCAGTTCTGTGACCATCAGACACTGCATGCAGGTTTAGAGCATGGCCACAACAGACTTTTATTTAAATCCATATGTGATACATGTTCCTACCAAATTTCATACATCTAGGTGAAACGTACTGCGAGGGCTGCTTCGTTGAAATTTTGTAGGGGGCGCCATTGAGCCAATTTGCCACTGTGAACCAATAAAATCATATGATATAACTACATTTTGGGCTTTAAATGTGTATGCCAAGTTTGCTTATGTTTCGAGCATTTTTAGCCGGTCAAAATGACCTTCGTTGTTAACGGCGAAGAATGCGTCGCCACGGCAACAGCTTTTCACGAAACAACAAGCTTTGAGTAACTTTTCATCACAAAGGTCTTTAGACTGTACCGACCAAATTTGAAGTTGATCTGATTAATTCCCTAGGAGGAGTTCGTTAAAGTGCAGCGCCTGGATTTGACATAAATGACACTAGAAATTCATAAAAAATTAAAAATGGCTGACTTCCGGTGGGGTTTAGAGCATGGCCCCAAGAGACTTTTATTTAAGTCCATATGTGATACATGTTCCCACCACATTTCATACATCTAGGTGAAACGTACTGCGAGGGCTGCTTCATTGAAATTTTGTAGGGGGCGCTATTGAGCCGATTTGCCACTCTGAACCAATAAAGTCATATTCTATAACTACATTTCGGGCTTGTAATCTGCTTGCCAAGTTTGCTTATGTTTCGAGCATTTTTAGCCTCTCAAAATGACCTTCGTTGTTAACGGCGAAGACTGCATCGCCACGGCAACGGCGTTCAACGCAACATTAAAAGCTTCATGATCTGGCATTATGAACTTCTTATATTTGTGTGGAACAAATTTGATATTGATCTGATTTACCTACTAAGAGAAACAAGCCAAAGTATAAAGACTTTAACTTCCTGTTACCAGTAGGTGGCGCTATGACTATGATTCAAAATTGGCCTGCAGATGTCTTCAGGCCTGGAGTCTAATCAAACATGTGAAATCTGGTAAAGATCTGATGATGTGGAGTCGAGTTACATCAGTTTATTCGTTCATGGCGAAGGATTGAAATTCGCCGAGCCGCCACGTCGCCGCCCTTCAGTAACTTCTTACAATCTTCACAATGAAGCATTATCAAGGTCTTAAGGCTGTTCTGACAACATTTGAGAGGGATCTGATTGATCTGTGAGGAGCAGGATGTCAAAGTACACAACGTACAACTTCCGGTTGCCACTAGGTGGCGCTATCACTATGATTCTAAATTATCATATAGATGTGTTCCGAGTCAGGATGTTATGACATACGAGAAATGTGGAGCAGATTAGACAATGTACGGCCGAGTTACAACAACTTCCTCTTTCGCGGCGAATGGTGTTTTTTTGACACCACGCCACGGCCACATAGTTCGATAACTTTTTGATCTTTGAGTAACTTTTCACTGCCAAGATCTCAAGAGCAGACTAGCCGAATCTGAAGTCAATCGGGTCAAATCTCTGGGAGGAGTTCGTCAAAGTATGACGCCTTGAAACGGTCAAAAAACGTCATAAAAGTAAAAATGGCCGACTTCCTGTTTGGTTTAGAGAAACATTCCAAGAGGATTTTTTGTGCGTCTCATCACAATCCACATTCCCACCAAATTTCATAAAGCTAGGTGAAACCCGATGTTGGGGCTACTCAATAGGGGGCGCTAGCGAGCCAATATTTCATACCGCAGCTGGACACCCCAATCAGACTGCAATTTTCGCAAATTCTGGCTTACGTGCCAAATTTCACAAAATTCCCAATATCCCAAGCACCTCCTTTTTGCGACGAAACACTTAAAATAATCGGAATAATAATAAACATTAGAAATACAATAGGTCCTCCGCTCCGACTACGTCGGTGCTCGGGCCCTAATAATAATAAACATTAGAAATACAATAGGTCCTCCGCTCCGACTAAGTCGGTGCTCGGGCCCTAATTAGAAATACAATAGGTCCTCCGCTCCGACTAAGTCGGTGCTCGGGCCCTAATAATAATAATAATAATAATAATAATTAAAGCTGCGAGCAGCGATGACCGGGCCCTCGCCATATGCACGTCGGGGTGCCGGCGGGACGCCGGCCTGCGCGGACGAGAACGTCCGCGACCGTCGGACGGCGCGAGGACTCTGGTTGATGCTGCCATTCAGTTCTGTGACCGTCAGACACTGCATGCAGGTTTAGAGCATGGCCCCAATATACTTTTATTTAAGTCCATATGTGATACATGTTCCTACCAAATTTCATACATCTACAGCAAACAACATATGCCATATGCATGCCATATGCACGCCATATGCACGTCGGGGTGCCGGCGGGACTCCGGCCTGCGCGGCCGAGAACGTCCGCGACCGTCGGACGTCCGCTGAAAGTACTTTGGAGGAGGAAGATCAGAGATGCTGTCGATTCATTCTGGCTAGGGAGGGAGACGCCACAATGACAGGAAAGGAGCCTGGCCAGAGACCCGTGGATTCCAGCTCTGTCTTCATCCAGATCCTCTGCTGCTGTGTACAGGTCCACTGGCTGACTTCAAGAATAAACGGAGCAAATTAGTAGGATTTTGGTTGCGTCTTGATTTAATCTTTTGACATGAAAAACCTTCTAATACTAACTTTGATCTCTCTGTGCAGGTGACAGTTGAGCAGGCTCTGCAGACGTCTCAGGAGAAATCAGGGGGGCCTCTGACACTATGGAGAATATTAAACATGGAATCATTATTATTGACAGTAAGATGAAGCAAGGATGTGACATGACATCTACACTGTAGTCTGTGAAACTCAGCAAGCTGGACACTGGAGTGCTGCCTACCTATTGTCTGAATACAGTGCAGCAGTAACTGTATAGAATTAACAACAGTTTTGATGAGACACTACATATAGTATATTTTTAAGATGCAAATACAGGTCAAATAACACACACCAGGGACTGTGACAGTCGCCTCTGTTGCTGGACGACCCGCTCCTTCTGGCAGCAGACACATGAGCTCCTGAGGAACAGGCACTGGTCTCCTTACAGTTAGAGCAGCGGCTGCAAGGAGAGAAGGATCACAAAACATAATCAACGGTTTATAACAGATATGAGCACAGTGAATATGACAGACGTGTTTAAATGTTGGATGTATTTACCATCTACTTGTGAACCCTCCAGATGAGTTGGTGCAGCCAGTGTAGCAGATGGTTCTACAATGGAAAACACCTTGTAAGTCATTTATATTTTGACAATATACAAACAACTGTTAGTGTCGTCACCTTTCTCAGCCGTATCCAATGACAGACTGTTTCTCACATTAATATATAAAGAATATACTTCATTCATACACGTGTGTTTGTCTTTCAATGGGTTAATATTCAGTCGCCAGTCATTGTGATGTAACCTAGGCAGGTGAAGCAACATGGCACACTTCAAACACATGCATTCAGGTGTTAGTAACGCAGCAGTTTCATACATACATATTGTTTCTTTTTATCCATATAAGAAAACAAAGAGTGATACGTACCCTCATCATGACTGGTATCAATTCATAGTCACGAGGACAACAAGCAGAACACCAAAACATGAGACAGAACGGTTCAAGTCATGCTTCATGTGGGATAAGAAGTCATGGTTGGCGGCCAGGTCTGGCTGTTTGATGATGCAGAAACAGCTGTTAAACATAAACAAAAAACATATCATATATACTGAATAGAATACACGATTAACCGTTCAGCAAACCGGCTGAACTGTTACTGATTTTAAATCTTCAAGTGGTAGAAATGAAAGACATCAAATGTTTACTCACAGCTCTGCACATGTTGCTTGGAAGGAGAGATGCTCAGCATCCCTCTCTCCAGCTCTTCATCTTCATCCATCACTGAGATGCAAACAGACGAGAATTAGAACGTCATTAAATTAATATCTTCTTGCACTTCTTGTATAATGTAATAAACATTATTTTAACAGTGATGGAGAAAGTCTACACATCTTGTACTTCAGTAAAAAAAATATGTTTTAATACCACCAAATACTCTCAGTAAAAGTCCTGCATTCAAATCTTACTTACTCAAAGTCTGACTTACGTAAAAGTACAAAAAAGCATGTGTTCATCACTTTAATGACATTATATACTGCTGGTAGTTTAATCTGTAATAACACATCATTTATTAGTTGAGTATATTTTGTCTGATATCCTTATATGCCAAGTAACTAGTAACTAATGCTGTCAAACACACGTGGAGCAGTTAATGTACATAACTATGAACTGCATGCATTAATGACTATACGTGACGTGATACAACGGACACGTACGTGTTTATTTAACGTTAACGTGATTCACATGAAGCACTGTGTCCGGTCACAGCTGCTTGTTCTTTAGTTACGTGTCCGTAAAGTAACGTCCAGAGTAACGTTATATCTCACGTTAACGGGCCGCTGGTCAGCCTCTGTTATATTCAGCAACGTACAGCAGTAAACGTTAAATCATATTTAAATGCACGTTCGTGTTAACATGATACTTTCGGCCACAGAAACACAACAAAGTCGGACATGAATGAACCCGTATGAACAATAAAACTGAAGAAACACGAAGAACTTTATCTTCATAGCTTTCACGTGAATGTCAGACAGCGCCCAGACTAATTATCATGACATTTTAATTCATTGTTAATCATCTTAAATCGGACTACTTAACGTCACCTACCGTTGCGTGCACACAGCTAATAGTTCCAAGACATCCGGTCTTCTTCTTCTTCTTTAAATTTGATTGGCGGGTCGCAACCAACTTGTATGGGTGCATACCGCCACCTACTGTACCGGAGTGTGCAGTTTCAGGGTAAACTAAATCCTACGGTCTAATCCAGTTTCTTTAAGAAATCGCAACAGTGCTCTGCAGCACTCTCGCTATTCTCCGTCCACTGCCAGAACTCCCTCCAAACTCCACTTCCGTCCCAACTGACATATTTTTTGCTTCAAGATGTTCTTGTCTGCATTGTATCTTTGACATTTCAGGATAACATGCTCCACGTCTTCAGTAACATTACAAGTAGTGCACTTATCTGAGTCCATTTTTGCCATTAAATACAGAGTTGAGTTAAGTCCTGTATGTCCAAACCTTAACCTTGATATTATGACCTCCTCTCTTCTATACTTCCCTTTTTATGTCTTCACATTTATGGATTTCTGAATGTTATAATAATGTCTTCCTTTGTTATGGTTAACGTCAGTGTCTGCTAATGTGTGTTGTGTATAAATGCGGCTTTGTGCGTCTTTCAATGCTGTTAATATAACGTTAGTTGCTATGACTGGCACGTAGATAATGCTAACGTTTGCTAACCGTAGCTAATGCAGCTAATAGCTCACGGCATATAGGATATATATAATAATAATACTGTTGTGAATTATTCACGGACGAAAGACGATAAAGTTACGGCGCTCTTATTCTGAAGTTGTATCTGACGGTGCGGACTGTTTCCACTTCCGGTTGCGTTTACGCAATCTGTCATTCTTCGGTCATTCATCGGTGATCTATTGTTCAACTCAAGCATGATCTGTAAATCTGTCAACAAACCATAATACTGAATACAGAAACGTATGGATCAAACAGATGTCTGCGTGTTCTCTGACCGGAACCCTGTAGTGGTCAATAATCATCTGTAAATCCACAACTCAGGGTTCGAATCCCCAACAAATACAGTTTATTTATTTTCTCCTGTGCTGTTATTGGTATTCACTGCCTGTAATCTGTGTCGATAAAGTAGAATCATTGATGTTGTGTTGTTTATTTGTTGTGTATTTGTTAGAAAATGCAAAGTTCAGGCAAGTTTCCCACCATGCTTTTTTTCACAAAGCGCCATCATGTGGCGCCAAAGCTACACTACACTGTAAAATGATTTCACACCACGTCATTCACTAAAACGTCAAGCTTTTTAGAATTTGTAATCACTCAAATGCTCTATTATGCATACATATTGTGGCAGTAGTTGGCTGTTGTGTGAAGTACACAGATACAGAAAGTTTGCCCCTTGACGATTTTTTTCCTAATTGTACAAGACAAGAGCAAATACAATATGAAAGTGGCACATCAGCAAGTGAGTCAAGGTTGGAAAGGTCTTTATTGTTTGTGTCAAAAAAAGCTATATTAAAAAGGAAAAATGTTTAAAAAAGTATAAAAGTGTGTGTGTGTGCGCATTTTTGCAGATAGTTAGACAGCTTCAGGTGCCATTTCTGCTTCAGCTGTAGGGGGAGTCTGTGGTTCAGGTGTAGGCGGAGTCTCGGGTGTAGGTGGAATCTGTGGTTCAGGTGTGGGTGGAGTCTCTGCTTCTGGTGTAGGTGTGGCTTGTGCTGCAGCAGCTTCTGCTGCTTCAACAGCAGCTATCATGAGAATCTCTTCATCAAAGTCTGACAAGCACAAGTAAACAGAGTGTCAAATATGTTCACTGCATGTAGGATTAGTATCAAGTGTATATAAGAGAAGTTTGTAATTGTGGAATGACAATCGTGAACAGCAGATACGATAATTACCATCTTCAAATTCCACTAACTCATCGGCTCTTGAAATCTGTAAACTGGCTTCCTTTGTGCGCTGCTCATCCAGTTGAGATTTCAGTTTATTGCATTCCTGGTTTGACTTTTCCAGCTCTCTTCGTAGGTATTGCACTTGTCTGTCATGTGAGTGTTGTTGTTTTCCCTCATTGACCATGTGCGTGGTGACATCACTACATGTCTGCAGGCATATAGTGTACAGTTTTTTTCTGGGGACTGAAACATCTCCACAGCTATACTGTAAGGAAATAGAGCAAACACGGCAGAATGTAAGTAAATAACAACAATGTGCGAGAAGGTATCTTTAATAATTATGTTCTAAGTAAGAGCAGTTGAACTTACGGTAAGAAGTTGACAGGCCTGTATGAGTGATCTGATTTTTGGGTCATTTGTTGTGTCGAATTTGGACGGGGATGAAAATGCCATCGCTGTGAAACACACAAGAAAAGGTTTATTCAATATCAGAATCAGAATCACAACCGTTTATTGCCAAGCAAGTTTTCACCTGCAAGGAATTTCTCATGCCTGAATTATAAACTCATCCAGACTGTTGGTAGCAGTCGTATATGAGAATGTACATGTAAAAGCACACTTTTTTGTATGCTAATAATAAAAAGGAGTTTTGTTTGTTGTTTGACACAAAGGTGTGTTTATGATAAAGCTTCTAGTTGAATTTAAAAGTAAAATAAAGTGGAATATAAGATAAAGTAAAGTAAAGTGCACAAACGAACAGATAACAGGACTACAAACCAGTGAGCGTAATGCAGCCTGAGTGAAATGAGAGTTCACTCAAATAAAAAAAACATGAAATTATTTGTAATCCATCCAGTTAAATGTCAAAACGGAGAATAATAATTGATGTATACAGTCTTTATTTTAACTGTAAGTGAGGCGAATTCTCCTGCTGTAAGCTGGTATTGATATTATCAAGAGAAGAAGCTTACCAAGTAGAGTTGATTTGGTGGAGATGGTGGTCGAAGGGCTTTCAGGAACGTCTGTCCTCTGCTTGCAATGTGAGAAGTAGTTTATAGCTGAAATACATGCATTCTGCAAAGGTAACCACGCCCCCTTTACGTCACGTATCAGCAGGTCAGTAGTATCAGTAGATTGGAAACCCATTGGTAAAGCTATTGATCAGTGAACGAGGACAATGTGTTGCTGAAGCTATGCGTAATTGCAATCATGGTACATTCAGGCCTGGACAATACGAATTCAAATGAAGCTGTTGCTATGCAGACGACAGTAATTGTCTTGGAATCAGACGGGTGGTTTGGGAACACAGATACCGGTCCCCAGATCAGCAGATGATGTCAAACCGGTTTGGTCAAGCTATTGATCTGTAAATGAGGATCATTTGTTGCTGCACCTGGACAGAGCTTCAATGAAATGACAAAGGAGTGGATCATTCCAAGCGATACGAATTCTAATGAATCAAATTCGTCTGCGAATGTAGAGATGCATGTGCAATCAGGTAACTTTGAACACGACAACAAGTATGAGATTGAATCGTGGGTATTTATTGTATATGTAGCTACTCTCTGATTTGAATGTCTTCCATGCTCTTTACTTTAGTGGTATCATCTTTTATTATTTTTTGTCTAAAAATCTTCAATGAAAAAAATCTATGAAGTGATGAATAAATAAATAAAAGTCTTCGGATTTCATGTTTTTTTTTTGTTCCATATTGAACCCTTATTGTTGCTGTGTAAAGTTAATACTTGCAGGGAACTGCGCTTGACAGCTATTGACAAGTTGACAAACTATTAAAACATGTTTTATTTTGATTGCGTGTCCAGCGTTGTCAATACAGGCGGCCGTCTGGTCACGGGTAGGAGGACAGACATAAAACCGAGGTCTTTCTTTTTCTTAGTATTGTTTCTTAACTATTGTGTCTGTTTGAATTCATATAGGAATATCTTGCAGAATATCTTAAGTATCAAACACGATCTTTCATTATTAAAGACAGCCATTGTACTTCCTGTTTATGTCTGCATCCATCCACATGGCCAGTGAAGAGTCACGTGATATTTGTTTTCAGGCGTTGTATTCTGGACTGAGATCATTTCTCAAACAATGCTGAAACACCCTGAGATCGTGTTTGTGTTACAACTCCGTTTTGAAACGAAAACTTATTTCTGTGTATGTCGACTCCGGGAACCACAACAGAGGGGCTGCTCTTAATCTGCGTGGGACAAATTGTTTGGTCAGACCTGTGACAGAACCCAGTGACCACTAACCCGGATTTCAACGTTGATATCTGGTTGATAAAGCGTTGATATGGGGTCTGAACGTCTTAGACGCGTTTTAACCGTGTTTTGAACCGGCTAAATTACGGTTACAATATCAACCTGTCACAAAACACCAATTTCTTTTAAAATATTGATGGTTTGTTCAGTTGTAGGTTGAAAGAGACGCGATTTTGGTTACTTTAAATGCATTTGTCCAAAATCATATTACGCTGTCCGTTCATATGTGGTCTACACGAAGACGTTATTTCAACCCATTCAATGTCTCATATAAAACGTGGTAAATATGGAACTATAGACTGTGTGCTGTCAACAAGAAGCTCCCAGGACATCATAATGACAGCAGAGCACATTATGTCTGTATATGTTCACTAAAATACAACTCAGTGTTTACTGCTGGAATACGCATGCGCACGGACTCAGTGTTTACTGCTGGAATACGCATGCGCACGGACTCAGTGTTTACTGCTGGAATACGCATGCGCACGGACTCAGTGTTTACTGCTGGAATACGCATGCGCACGGACTCAGTGTTTACTGCTGGAATACGCATGCGCACGGACTCAGTGTTTACTGCTGGAATACGCATGCGCACGGACTCAGTGTTTACTGCTGGAATACGCATGCGCACGGACTCAGTGTTTACTGCTGGAATACGCATGCGCACGGACTCAGTGTTTACTGCTGGAATACGCATGCGCACGGACTCTGTTTTCAGACAGCCGCTATCTCAGCAGAACATTGCACAAACACGGCACTATTTGAGCTAGCTAGCTCGAACTTACTGAGTTCATGAGCGAAGTGAACGAGCTGACGGAATAAACGAGGCTTCACGCTAACGACGTACTCTGTAAGTACTTGAACTACTTCATTCCAGTATTGCAAACCGAAATATCATTACCATACCATTAATATAATGTTGCTCATCATGCGGGCGAGGCTGCTAGCTTGTTAGCATGCTACGAACAGTAAACTTAAACAGTAAACAGTAGACACGTGTGTTAGTTAATGTACTGTACTACCGTTAATACGATCCGATCATGGTCAAAACATTGTTGTTTGGGTTATGGCAATATATAAACATTATTGTGTAATATCCAGGTCAGCATCGTTCTGTTGAAGACACGTCTATGGTCTCCGGTGTAGAGACATTCAAAACTGGTCTAAAAGTCAATATGTTTTTTAATACTTGTTTTATTTACAGATGTCCAGCTTGACAATATGGCAGGTCTCCTGAAACCGGCTCCTGTGTGGCTTTGAAAACGACATTTAAAGAAGGAAAAGGAGATAATGGTTTTTTATAAAGAACATTGTTTATAGTTATATTGTGCTTTAATAAATACAAATGAACTGTTGCTGTGTCACTTGGTCTTTTGTCCTGTAAGTGGAAACTGTTGGTGTGTTATGTGTGTGAAGCACTGTAAGCATTTCGGCGTTGAATCCACGGTTAAAACACGGTGAGGTTGAATTCACTGATAAATGTGGATGTGGTTTCTTAGTAAGCCTTTAAATCATGATATATTAGTATTAGCACAATGTAGAGGACGAAAAATTATAGCATTGCAAATCACGTTTAAATCTGGTCTAAGCTTCACCGTTGAATCAACGTCTACAAATAGTCGGCGAAAAAACTTTCACTTTTGAACCAATTCTGAACGTTGTTTCAACGACGGGCGTAGACGTCTTTTAGACGACTATTCAACCAAAAAATGCTCACTGGGAAGTGTATAACACTATGAAAAACAATGTTAGATGAATGTTAGATGAACGTTAGAGAACGTTGACTGTTTTTTGCGTAGGCTACGGCCCACATTAGCCTATGTACTTAAAAATAAAGTACCACAAGTAAAATAACAACAATGTGCTGCATTGGGCAATTTAACGCGTTATTATTGCGTTAACACAAGAGAACCAGGCAGCAAGCAGTGGACAGCTGTCGCGTCACTTCCTCCCCCCCCCCCCGGTTCTTTTTTTATTTATTTAACTTGTATCAAATCTACAGTTTCCACAAATACATACATGGTTTACGAGTATACAAACATAAGAACACAGTGTGTGTGTGTGTCATCACTCAGTAAGAAACCTTGTCGAGTCCATGCGCATGCGTATTCCAGTTTTTACAGCCATTCTACTTCCTGTTTATGTCTGCATCCATCCACATGGCCAGTATACGTGAAGGGACTGAGATCATTTCTCAAACAATGCTGAAACAATGCTGAGATCGTGTTTGTGTTACAACTCCGTTTTGAAACGAAAACTTATTTCTGTGTATGCCGACTCCGGGAACCACAACAGAGGGGCTGCTCGTAATCTGCGTGGGACAAATGTTTTGGTCAGACCTGTGACAGAAGTGTATAACACTATGAAAAACAATGTTAGATGAGCATTTTTCTGTTGATATGAGTGGAGTTAATGTGAAGGTGTTATATGACAATAAAGCGTATTTGTACAAGACATGTCAAAGCGAGCAGCAAAGCGTTTTAGAAGCAAAACCAAATCTGAATGTTCTTTCCGGAATGCCTGCATTTTCTTGGCAACGCCCCTTGTGGGTATCGCCAAGAAGTCATTGGTAGAATAACACTACGGTCATTGACGTCATTGACACGCCCACTTATTTTCACAGGTTAAAACGATTTGTATTCGAAGCGGGAAGCGCTTTCTAGTTTCGACTAGAAGGTTCACTTTTCTGTTATCAGAAGACCACTGGATCACATCTTCAAGACCCGAAAGGACTCTACGAAGGTTGATCTCCAAACGACTTTCTTTCTCTGCCAAGGTGAGTCTTCTGTGTTTCAGTTCTGTGATATTACGTAACTTTGCATCAAGTCTGTAGCAGCGTTGCGTTCTGGTGTCGGCCGAGGTTGCAGTTTCACGAGGGCTTTGTTATGAAGTAACATTTGTACAACAGTCTGGTTAGCTAAGATGTTTTAATAGTGTAACGGACTGAGTGACATATAATGTTAACCTGTTATGATAGGTGGTATGGTGTTTACAGAAAGTGTTCTACGATGTTATCTAAGATTGGTTCTTGCATTTACGGAGGTCAGTGAAGGCCTCGTGGCGTGGGACGTTGTTGTTGTATTACTGGGAGCAGATGGTTACGGATGTTAGAGAACGTTGACTGTTTTTTGCGTAGGCTACGGCCCACATTAGCCTATGTGTGCTAACGTGTGCTGGGCAATTTTACGCGTTATTATTGCGTTAACACAAGAGAACCAGGCAGCAAGCAGTGGACAGCTGTGGCGTCACTTCCTCCCCCCCCCCCCCGGTTCTTTTTTATTTTATTTAACTTGTATCAAATCTACAGTTTCCACAAATGCATACATGGTTTACGAGTATACAAACACAAGAACACTGTGTGTTGCTGCTGCTGCTGCTGCTGCTGCATCTATTACACACATGAAGATAAAGTTATGAACAACGGCTGAATATCTATGATGTGTAAAGGGAATAATGCTGCTAACAAGAACTGTGCGTTGCTTTGTGTGGCATGGCTGGGCTGTGTCTGTCTCTCTGTCTCTCGCTCTCGCTCTCTGTTTCTCTCTCTCTGTGTTGTTGTTGCTGCTGCTTTAAATTGCATCTATTACACACATGAAGATAAAGTTATGAACAACGGCTGAATATCTATGATGTGTAAAGGGAATAATGCTGCTAACAAGAAGTGTGTGTTGCTTTGTGTGGCTGTGCGTTGCTTTGTGTGGCATGGCTGTTGTCTCTCTCTGTCTCTCTGTCTCTCTGTCTCTCTGTGTCTCTGTCTCTCTGTCTCTCTGTCTCTGTCTCTGTCTCTCTGTCTCTGTTTCTCTCTCTCTGTCTCTGTTTCTCTCTCTCTGTCTCTGTTTCTCTGTCTCTCTCTCTGTTTCTCTCTCTGTTTCTCTGTCTCTCTCTCTCTCTGTTTCTCTGTCTCTCTCTCTCTCTGTTTCTCTCTCTCTCTCTCTCTCTGTTTCTCTCTCTCTCTCTGTTTCTCTGTCTCTCTCTCTCTCTGTTTCTCTCTCTCTCTCTCTCTGTTTCTCTCTCTCTCTCTGTTTCTCTCTCTCTCTCTCTCTCTCTCTCTGTTTCTCTCTCTCTCTGTGTTGTTGCTGCTGCTGCTTTAAATTGCATCTATTACACACATGAAGATAAAGTTATGAACAACGGCTGAATATCTATGATGTGTAAAGGGAATACTGCTGCTAACAAGAAGTGTGTTGCTTTGTGTGGCGTGGCTCTCTGTCTGTCTGTCTGGTGATGTCATGACTAATCAATGAACTAATATACTTTCAGATGCCTCGTGGACGATCTTACCGCCGATCTCAGGCAGCCAAGAAGATTGCAGAGATGCGTCGTCCCTTGGAAATGAACCCTCAAAGACCCTCCGTTTCTTCTGGTATGTTGGCAGCTGCTTTTCTTAATTTCTGTTCTATGTGTAAGCTGTATTTTATTTTTACATGTCTGGAATGTGCACTGTTGTGTTTAAATGGATTATGTAGTATTATGTTTCATAGTGTTTATTTTGTTTTCCTTGTCTATCCAATAGTTGATGGAACAGGATTTCGCAATCCAGCGAAGAAATGGCCAACTTCCACTGTGACCGGGAAGCAACACAAGTTGGTCTTTATAGAGCACTCTCCAGACAATAAGGTATATTTGCGTTGAGAAATGATCAAGAACGTTGTGGATTTCTGTAAGATTATTTGTTTGTCATTCTAAAAATGCCATTTTGTGTTTAGTTTGTCCTTCTTGTAGGCGACTCACATCTGCGAGGCATTGCCGATGGTTTTGTGGAGATGCCAGCAGCATTTTCTTATGGTGTGATGTCGACACCGGGGGCTGCCGCAAAGGACTTGCGGGCTGAGGTGCTGAATGCTGTGTTGGATCGTACACCTGATGTTGTCTGTGTTTTGGCCCCATCCAACAACCTCACTTCCAGTAGAACCGTCGTCGAGGCTGGTGTAGAGTTCGCCCTGCTCCTTAGTAGTGTTTGCGAGAAATGGGATGAGGTAAGATATCTTTTCTACTAGAAATGATGTTTGTGTATAAGTTGTGAGGTTGGGTATAGTGTTTGGATAAAATAATTTATGAACATCTATTGTTTATTTTTAGGTGGTGGTGGTGGATTTTCCTCCAAGGCTCAACGTACCGGTGGATGTGCAGGAGCACCTGCGAAATCAGTACCGTGTTAAGGCTGCATCTGCAGGTGTGTTTCATGAAATGTCACTTATGAAAAGTTACATGTTTACTAGTTGATATATGCCATGCCATTTAGATTTTCTAGAATTTATTTTGTTTATTTGATTTGCATAAATCACGATTCATATATTCCATTACAGTCATATTTTGTTAGTAAATGGAATCAATGTCAAGGCCATGTCTTCCAAAAACTCATAATGGTAGAAATATCAGAAAAGTGATCACATCTGTGCACTGCATAATTGTTTTGTCTACATCTTGTTTTCTGTCAAAAGACAGTTTTGGTAACTCTGGCTGTTTCTTCTCGTGTTAAGGTGTCCGGTACTGGTCTGTTGCTGAGCAGTTTCCTATGAACGACCTTCAGCTGTGGTACAAAGACAGCGTAAGTAAAATAGGTTGACATGTGCAGAAGTGTGATGTATTGTTGTTTATAGATTATAGCAATCAATTCATGGCAGATTTATATTGATTCGTAGGTTATGTGTTAAGTCATTTCTCTATTTTTGCTTTGTAGGTGCATTTGAGTGACTCTGAAGGGATGCCCATCTTGGCAAAGGCGTTCTTTTCGGCTGCACATGACCACCTGCTGAGGAAGGTGCTGGATCCTGTTTCTACCAAGATGCCAGATGTTTCTCCAAAGACTCGCAGGATCTCGCCGAAGGTGGTCGTGAAGGGAGAAGTCCGCCACGTGCCACGCCGACCAGACCCTTCTGAGTGGACATTTTCTGGATGTGGCAAGAAGGTAAATGATTGCAGACTGTAATTGTGTAGCTGATTGTGTAGACACCGTTAACATGGTAGCATGTAATGGTCAAAGGAGACGCGTGTTTAATATGAGGAATGCTTTTGTCATTACAGAGACCTCATTTGGCGAAACCAGAGCAGTCTTGCAGTGCACCCAAGCGGAGGCTTGTTCATCAGCAGGTTTGTCAGTTTTCATTTATTTGCTGAAAAACACGGAAATATTTATGATCATAATTGTATGGATAGCGTTTGTGTAGCAAGGTGTCCATAATATTTCTTCTGCTGTATATTTCAGGTTGTCAAAGAATGTTCTGTACGTCTCTGGAGGTTCAGCAGTGCCATCTTGGATGCCATGGATGCCATGGATGCTGTGCCATCGCATCTTCCAAGCCCAGCCGCATCCCCAGCAGTTGTTTCACAATGCAGAAAGGTAACTTGCAACTACATGTCCTCTGTCTATATCATTTTAAAAGTCAGAAATTATTATATTTCCATACAAAAATGTTGCAAGTTGTGCTTACAAATGTTTGTTGTTTATCTCAATTTAGGAACGACGCATGGGACTTCTCCAGAAGGCAGTTTCAGGCAAGACGGTGACAGAGCAGCAGGTGTGTTTTTGTGTATACCATATCTGTCTGTTGTGAAATTGAATTTTATGCAGTGTATGCAAGTAAACATTTCTGCATTTGTACATTGCACTGTGGAAAAAAATGTGCTGAAAGTTAACTGTGGCATTATTTTGTAGGTGGACATACCTAGTGTTGCAAACATCCCTGTGGAGCCATCAGAGACGGTGGCTGTGAATGCAGAGGTGAGTGTTCTTCATACTTATATTGAAATGATGTCACAGAACATGTTAGTGAAAATGCAGTTTGATAACACTGAAATCAGTTTTTAAGCAAGTACATGTTTTTAAATCTTCTTTGTCCCTGTATGATCCATAAGGTGCCGATCCCCCAGGACCAGGCTGTGGAACTGTCCTCAATGCCAACATCAATGCCAGTGGATGTGAATGCAGAGGTGAGTGTTCTTCATACTTATATTGAAATGATGTCACAGAACATGTTAGTGAAAATGCAGTTTGATTACACTGAAATCAGTTTTTAAGCAAGTACATGTTTTTAAATGTTCTTTTTGTCTTTATGATCCATAAGGTGCCGATCCCCCAGGACCAGGCTGTGGAACTGTCCTCAATGCCAACAACTCTCCCAGTGGATGTGAATGTAGAGGTGGGTGTTCTTCATACTTATATTTAAATGAGCTAATAGAACATGTTAATGAAAATTGGTTAAATTACACTGCAATCAGTTTTTAAGCAAGTACATGCTTTTAAATGTTCTTTTTCTCTTTATGATCCATAAGGTGCCGATCCCCCAGGCTGTGGAACTCTACTCAACGCCAACATCACCTTCCAGGGCTCTGCAAGTGGATGTGAGAGAGAGTGACCACCTTAAGGGCTGCACACAAAGAAACATCAAAGGTCAGACTGGTTCTAATCCTAATGAGTGCATCTGTGCAAACAAACGGCAAGCGGCTGTTGTGGCTGGGACTGTTTTCTGCAAAGCAGATGGACAGTCTAATGTGAACACAGGTCTTGCACGTAGTGTTGTTGGGTTTACAGAGAGTGTAGACAAACATTCTGTCAGTTGTGATCTTGACAACAGTGGTGACATGAATGTTGCAACTGATGTTGAGGCAGGCAGTTCTGTCAGGCTTGGTAACACTGTAATGGGATCATTTCACCAGGGGGATGAGAGGTTTACATTTAGAGGAGTTCAGTGCATGGCAATTGCGTTGGTAAGTTTAGCAAAACATAGTAGAAAGAGTGTCTTCTCATGGCAGACAACAGATCTGGACTCGGTGTTGCTTTCAGGTGACCAGTTGTACACAGGTTTGAGAGAAAGCGAGGCCATCAGCGGAACGTCTGCTTTGTTGTGTGTCAATGACTTGCCTAAGCAGAGACTTATTGATGGACATCATTTTCAATTTAGTTATGCTAACGACTTTGTGTCAGGATATGTAAATGTGGTTGAAGGCGAACTGATTGAAAATCATACCATCGTCACACTTCATAGTGGACTGGTGCAGATCTTGTCCAAATACACCACATGTCTTCTGACGTTGTGTGGCAATACGTGCTCAATCATTAAGGGAAATGGACAGTATGCAGTGGTTGACTCGCATGCACGCAATGCTAGTGGCATGGTTGATGGAGAGGGAAAGAGCGTTGTTCTGTATTTCGCTTCAATGGACGATGTATACGAGCACATTTGCCATCTGTCTGAAGGGTTTGGTAATCCTCGAAAGTCTTTTGAAATAAGTGGTGTTTGTGTCACTGAGAGTCCTGCAAAACCCAGCAGTCTGCCTGTAAGTACATCAGAGATGCAAATAAATTCTGTCATAGGCTTAGCAACTCATGAGCTTGGGTTGGGTTCTTCACATGTACCAGCACTTCCCCATGTGAGTGGTCTTGTTGCAAAACCAACAGTGTTATGTCAAGATTCTAAAACATTTGTAACTCAGGATTTGGAGATACTTGAAGATGAACTGAACATCAACATTAGTAGAAGTAACAAGCGTTTTAAAGTAACACCGAGTGGTACAAAGTCTGATGAGAATATTGCTGCTGAAAAAATCAAAACACATGTTTCCGAAGTTAACTCGGATGTTGAATTTGTTAGTGAAGTTGAAAATAACAATCTGGACTTTACACCAATTTGTGAACGTGTGTCACAAGCTTTGTGCACGCGTTTAAGAATACAACATGAAAAAACACACACAGTGGAACCTACACGTGTTGGTCTATTAGGAGTCCCATGCAAAAATGAAAGCATATTAGCTGATGGCAATTGTTTCTTTCGAGCTATCTCTCAAGCTGTAAGTGGAACACAAAAGAATCATCTCACAGTTCGACGAGCTATTGTTAGACAGTTGGAGATGAATGCTGACCACTATGTGAATAATTTGAGGGGCGTGTATTCTTCAGTGTCGCAGTACTTAACTATTACTCAAATGCGAAAGGTTAAGACCTGGGCTACGGAAGTTGAAATACAAGCAGCAGCAGATAAATTAGGAGTAAACATATTTACATTTCTTGATGGAAGGTGGCTAAAATATAGTTGCACCAGCAACCTTTTCTCCAAACATTGCATATATTTAGAAAATCTTGCTGGTAACCATTATGAAAATGTAGTTTGTGTTCATCGACCTGGACTGCAATCGTGTTATGGCTTATGCAAAAACAATATTTCATTTGACGAAGGGTACAGAACTAGATCACAGAAGACAAAACCGTGTAGTCCATTGGAAACATTGCAGAATGACACCTGCTGTACAACTGTTGTTGATTCTGATCATATTGTTCATCCTGACCGTAATTGCTTGAATGTTTGTCAAGAAAAGATTGTACCAGACACACCGTACATGTGTAGAAGAAAACATGAGGATACATCTGCAGTCTCACATATAAAGGAGAATGTTAAAGAACAGCCATATACTTTATCTCCCTCAAAGTATTTAAAGAAGAAAAACAGTTTCCTTGTGAAAATGCATTATGAGGCTAATGCAATGTATCAACAAAGTACTAAAAGTGTTTCCAAGAAAAAATATATTATGCACATGGAAGAAATTAAACAACAAAGTAAAAGTAAATACAAACTGGATACTCGTCATAAAGAGAAAAGGAAACTATTGAGTAAGACTAAATACAAAGTAGATGATGTGCATAAAGATAAAAAGAAACTATTGAGTAAGACTAAATACAAAGTAGATGACGTTCATAAAGAGAAAATGAAACTATTGAGTAAGACTAAATACAAAGTAGATGATGTGCATAAAGATAAAAAGAAACTATTGAGTAAGACTAAATACAAAGTAGATGATGATCATAAAGAGAAAATGAAACTATTGAGTAAGACTAAATACAAAGTAGATGATGATCATAAAGAGAAAAAGAAACTATTGAGTAAGACTAAATACAAAGTAGATGATGATCATAAAGAGAAAATGAAACTATTGAGTAAGACTAAATACAAAGTAGATGATGTTCATAAAGAGAAAAAGAAACTATTGAGTAAGACTAAATACAAAGTAGATGATGATCATAAAGAGAAAATGAAACTATTGAGTAAGACTAAATACAAAGTAGATGATGTTCATAAAGAGAAAAAGAAACTATTGAGTAAGACTAAATACAAAATAGATGATTTGCATAAACAAAACATCAGAGGTCTGAGTAGGTTAAAATATAAACGCGATGAGATGCACCGTGAGAAGGTTAAAACGAGCAGTAAAGAGAAATACCATGACAATCCTAAATTCAAGGAAAGTGTCATTAAAGGTATTACATTGAAGAGGCGAAAGAAAAAAGAGATGTCGAAGGACTTTGACTTTGTGATGGAGCAGTTTACATCCCATGTTAAAAATGGCCCAGATTTTGTGTGTAGTGTTTGCCATAGATTACTTTTTGAACGTCAGGTTTTGCATTGTAAGAGAGACGCTTATAAAAAGAACAAAAAAATATTGCTTAATGCAGACAAATGCATCAGCTATGATTTTGTTCACAAATGTAATGATCACTGTGCACCACCTTGCCAACTTTTGGAGACCGCTATGGGACACCCGTGGATATGCTTCACTTGCCATTCTAAACTGAAAAAAGGTGAAGTACCAGCTCAATGTCATGTTAACAATTTGACAATAGATCCAATTCCCACAGAATTAGCTTGTCTAAACAATTTAGAACAACATCTTGTAGCACTTCAGATTCCATTCATGAAAGTCTTAGCATTACCCAAAGGTGGACAAAATGGTGTTCATGGACCAGTAACATGTGTTCCAGCCAACGTAGTTCAAACCACTAACTTGCTTCCTCACTCAGATAATGGATCTCTGTTACGTGTGAAATTGAAACGTAAGCTAACATATAAAGGACATTATGAGTATAAATTTGTTGATACCATGCATGTAAGACAAGCCTTGCTTTTTCTCAAAGAAAACAACATTCATTATAAAGATGTAAAATTTAACGAGGAGTGGCTGAATGCATTTTGTAGGGAAGAAAAGAATGACGTAGAAGATAAAGAGAGTGATTCCAATACAGAAACTGGTGACACAACTGCAGATGGTAATGATGATCAGCTCTATGATGGACAACGGCATTGTATGTTTCACGACACTTGTCTTATGCCAGTTGATATTGGTCAAGAAATGCTTGATCAATATTTTGATGATATCTTAAATATTGCTCCAGCTGAAGGCAATAATCCTGTAAGATTGCTTACCGATCCTACAAACGAAGCAAAATGCTTCCCAGTGTTGTTTCCATTAGGAAATAATACGTATCATAAAGGTAGGATATCGAAATTGACATTGGCTAAGTATTTTAACGCAAGAATATTACATGCAGATGGTAGGTTTGCCCGAAGTGTTGAGTACATATTTTATGCTCAGTACATATCAGAAGTCTATCAGGTTTTATCAAGTGTATCCATAGCTTTACGCAAGGGCAAAGGGGGTTGTAATTCACAAAAAGTATCGAATGATGTATTGAAAGATCTGGACTCTTTGAGAAAACTATTGAGGTTTGATGAAGGGTTTCGATTCCTTAAGCCTATTCGTGGTACTCCAGCATTTTGGCAGGGAGCTCAAAGAGATTTGGTGGCATGTGTTCGACAAATAGGTCTCCCAACGTGGTTTGGTTCATTTTCATCTGCAGATATGCGATGGCCAAATCTCATTTGTAGTTTATTGAGACAACTGGGTAGAACGCAAACTGCAGAAGATTTAGAGTGGTCCGACAAGTGTGAGCTCTTGCGTTGTAATCCTGTTACTGCGGCACGTATGTTTGATTATCGCTGGCATATCTTTATGAGGGAAGTACTTAGGTCTCCATTGTTGAGTCCAATAGGAAAGATGACAGACTTCTTTTATCGTGTTGAATTTCAACAACGTGGTTCACCACATGTGCATTGTTTATTCTGGATCGAGAATGCACCTCAAATAGATAAAAACACAGATGATGAGGTGATTCAGTTTATTGACAAGTATATGACATGTGCATTACCATTACATGATGAGTTCTTGTTAGACATTGTAACATCTGTGCAGCAGCATTCCAAAAGACATTCCAAAACGTGTCGAAAAAAGAATACTACTTGTCGATTTGGTTTTCCAAGACCGCCTTCTAATCGCACGTTCATATGTCGCAGTTCACCTGAAGATGATAGCCCAAAAGCATGCAACTGTGATGAAATGAATGGAAATGACTTGACACAGTGTCAGTGTGTCAATCAAAATCAAGAAACGAATGACCAAAAAAGGGCTGCTGCGAAAGAGTTGATGTCAAAATTAAAAACTGCTCTCTCAGATGAGTCAGTGAAACATGATGATGTGAATAAATTCTTTGACAGTCTAGGTTTGAATCAGGATACTTTTGAAGCTGCCTACAAATGTCTGGCGAAAAATACACATATTGTGCTGAAGAGGACAGTTGATGAGGTATGGATCAATCAATATAATAGTTTACTCTTAAAATGTTGGAATGCAAATATGGACTTACAATATGTTTCTGATCCATACGCATGCATAGTGTATATTATTTCATACATTTCGAAATCTGAACGAGAAACTGGACTATTGTTAAGCAATGCACTAAAAGAAGCCACACAAGGGAATCTTGATGTGAAAGAAGCATTGACTAAATTAGGCCGTGTATACTTGCACAATAGAGATATTTGTGCTCAAGAGGCAGCCTATAGAGTTATGAATTTGCATCTTAAAGAATGTTCCAGAAAAGTTGTGTTTGTCCCAACAGGGGATAATGTGGTTAAAATGAGTTTGCCATTAAATGTCTTAAAGGAAAAGGCGAAACACAAAGAGCTGACATCAGAAGATATGTGGA
The DNA here is from genome assembly GCA_028022725.1 of Lycodopsis pacificus. Taxonomy (NCBI): domain Eukaryota; kingdom Metazoa; phylum Chordata; class Actinopteri; order Perciformes; family Zoarcidae; genus Lycodopsis; species Lycodopsis pacificus. The sequence goes on along the minus strand of CM051689.1, from coordinate 32,476,580 downwards.
TGCCTAGTACAGGTGACCGATATAAAAATCGGCCAAAAGATGACACCTTTAATAACATGTGTTTGGCAACATTTGCATCAGAATATAGAATGTTGTCTAAAAACGAAAACTCGAAAACAAAAATTGGTTTGAGCAACAACTTAGGATACATAACCAAAAGAACACGATCACAAGCTGCAGTTATACGTTTTGCGCGTTTTTCTGAAACAAAGTCTCCAGAAGAGTTTTATCAGAGTAGACTTCAGTTATTTCTACCACATCGAGTCGACTCCCAGCTAAAACCCAAACCATTTGAAACATTTGAAGAGTTTTATATGACTGGTGAAATCAAATATACTGATGGCTCCAAACTTTCTGTCAAAACAATTGTTGAGAGGAATAGGAGTGTCTTTGAAATTGATGCTGATGTGTTTGATAGAGTCCAAGCCACTATTGAAAATGAAGGTATCTTAGAGGATGCCTGGTCTCAGATGTGCCCTGAACAAGAGCTTGAGCGCTTAGAATGTGAGGAAGAAATGAGAGAGCGGGAACAGGTAGCCGAAGAAGAACCAGAACATATTCCAGATCTATCAATGAGTCAACAAGCAGGTAAACATCTAGAAAAAAACAACACACTGAGTAGAGAAGAAGGTTTAGCATTGATTCGATCATTGAATGAAATACAAATGGCAATATTCAATGATGTAAGGAACTGGTGTTTAAAGAAAGTCAAGGGAGAGAATCCACCACCGCTTAACGTTTTCATTACAGGGGGCGCAGGAACAGGCAAAAGTCATTTAATCAAGGCTATCCAATACGAAGCAACACGCTTACTGGCACCAACCTGTCAACATCCTGATGACATTTGTGTATTATTAACTGCTCCAACTGGGATTGCTGCATACAATTTACATGCAGCAACCATTCACAGTACATTTAGTATTGGAACTAATATTCAGTTACCATACACACCTTTAGGGGAGGAGAAACTGAACACATTACGAGTAAAATATCGTTCTCTGCAAATAGTAATTATAGATGAGATTTCCATGGTTGACAAGAAACTACTCGCATACATTCATGGTCGACTGCGTCAAATCAAACAAACTGGAGACTTCTCCACATTTGGAAAAGTTAGTGTAATAGCTGTTGGTGATTTCTTCCAACTGCCTCCTGTGAAAGGGAAACCACTTTGTATTGATATTGCATCTGATGACTTATGGTCCAACAATTTCAAAATTGTGGAGTTGAAAACAATTGTGAGGCAAAAAGATCAAGCTTTTGCACAGCTATTAAACCGCTTAAGAACACGATCAAAAGACAGCCCAATGTCACCAGGGGACATTACAATCCTAAAACAATGTGAAACAGGTGAGGAATCCCAAGATTTACATATTTTCCCGACAAATATGCAAGTGAATGAGCACAATGTGAAACAGTTATTCAAATTCTGTCCAGATTATATTGAAATAAATGCCCAGGATTATGAAAATAATAAAAAAACCGGCAAACGACAGTTGAAAAGAAAACATCATGCTAAAGTATATCATACATGTTTAACTGAAAAACTGCTTTTGGGGAAAAATGCTCGAGTAATGCTTACAAAGAATGTTGATGTTATGGATGGTCTTGTTAACGGTGTATGTGGCACCATAACTGATATAATAACTTCAAGTAATAGCACTTTTCCTCAAATGATCTATGTTGAATTTGATGATAAACTAGTTGGCGCACAGTGCAGAAAACAAAGTGCATCATTCTCAACACAATCCACGACTTCCACAGCTATCAAACCTGAAGAAGATAAGGTCAGTAATAATGGAGGATTGCGACGTCAATTTCCACTAAAACTGGCTTGGGCGTGTACAGTACATAAGGTTCAGGGTATTACAGTTGATAAAGCTGTGGTTTCCCTGAAGAAAATCTTTGCCGCTGGACAAGCATATGTGGCACTGAGTCGTGTGAGAAATCTGTCAGGGTTAGTAATTCAAGATTTTGAGGAGAAAGCTATTTATTGTAAGGAAAATATTCAACATGCAATTCAACGCATGGAACCATATTTAACTGACAATATGACACAGCAGAAATTACCTGATCGTGCTTTTAATGTGTTTTTGATGAACGTGCAAAGCTTGCCTCGCCATGTGGCAGATTTAACAGCATTTACACAACGTTTGAACCTTCACTGTATTGCTGTTACAGAAACATGGCTACCTGCTGCTCCCTCTACACAGTCAATCAACATTGATGGTTTTCATTTTGATAGCTGTCCTCGAAGTGCATCATATACTAGTGACAATCCGTCATTGATTGCCTTGCAAAACCAGCATCATGGCGGTGTTGGCATGTATAGTGCAGACGAGTTGACGTACAACATTATTAATCTACCACATGTCAATTTAGAATGTCTGGTATACAACTGTGTTACTTACAACATATTGATAGCAGTCATCTATCGCCCGCCATCATATCCCATGCCATTGTTTAAAGCACATTTAAACAATCTACTTGAGTCCTTGGATCCAATTAGTGATACAATTGCTGTAATGGGAGATTTCAATGACAACATTTTGAAATCCTCAATCATTTATGATTTTATGACAAATAAAGGGTATATTCAAGTTGTCTCTCAGCCCACTACTGGGAAAGGCACATTAATTGACCATGTGTACATTAAAACAACACAGTATGATACACAAACTATAGTACTGCCAGCATATTTCAGTGATCACGATGCAATTGTGTGCTCTTTTTCACATAAAACTGCTCACTAAGGGGGGGGCAGACACACTCACCATATTTAAGAGTAGGCTTAATACTTTCCTTTGTGATAGTGCTTATAGTTAGGGCTGGCTCAGGTTTATAGTTAGGACTGGCTCAGGTTTGCCTTGGACCAGCCCCTAAATAAGCTGCTAATAGGCTTAGACTACTGGGGGACTTCCTAGGATACACTGAGCACCTCTTCTCTCTCGCCTTCTGTATGCACATTACTAATTTTGTTTCTTCCCCAGAGTCTTTGTGCTTTTTCGCCTCACAGGTTCCATGGATCGTGGTTTTATGTGGACCCTGGTCCTTCCTCCCACCATGGCCCTGTTGACTCCCACTGCTGATATCATTTTTATTATTCACTCTATTACCGATACCATGAACACACATTACTGACTTTGCTTCTTCCCCGGAGTCTTTGTGCTTTTTCGCCTCACAGGTTTCAAAGGATCGTGGTTATATCTGGACCCTGGACCTGCCGTGGTTCTGTCATATGCTTTGAATGTGTTATAACTCTGTAATGATGTTCGTTCTGTACACATGACATCTATTGCATTTCTGTCCATCCTGGGAGAGGGATCCTCCTCTGTTGCTCTTCCACAGGCCTCTCCCTCTTTTCTCCCCGTAAAAGGTTTTTTGGGAGAGTTCTTCCTGTTCCGATGTGAGGGTTCCGGGACAAAGGATGTGTGTGTACAGAATGTAAAGCCCTCTGAGGCAAATTTGGGATTTTCAAAACTCACCTGTTTAGGCTGGCGTTTGTGTACAAAGTAAACCCATGTCCTAGACCTGCTCTTAAAATATGTTTTACATTTTTATTTAATGTCTTTTATTATTTTTTTTATTTTATTTCTAATTTTTTACTTTTCTCTGTGTATGTACTTTATTGACATTGTTTTTTATGCTTTTAAATGTCTGCTCTGTTAAGCGCTTTGTGATATTATTGTCTGTGCGCTATATAAATTTCATTCATTCACAAATAATCTCTGGTTTCTTTTCCTGCATTAAAACAGCATTTTGAAACAGATACAGTATGTTCTTGAACATTTAAACCATGACTATAACTGAGTACAGAATTTCAAATTAAACATGTATTCCCTCGCTAATAAAAAACATTGTAGAAACTGTACATTAGAACCAAAACGTGTCACAAATTAAGCTCATTTATAAAACCGAATCTATGCTGCATAGCATTTAAAATATAACACATTAACATGTACTTTGCTCCAAGTGATTCACAAGAATTCTGTAATATTAAATATTGCCACTCATATGCTGTTAATGTAGGTTTTGCTTGACCTTCTGTCTAGACCAAAAAAGCAAAAGGCACTGGTAAGTGGTACTCCCAGTTTACTGGGATGGGGTTCAACTCCCTGCAGTGTCCTGCTGATTGTATTTGGACTTACATGAAAGTTAACAAAACAGTAGTGCCTTTTACTTGAACACTTTAATTTAACACTTTTCATTTTAAGCTCTTCTGTAACTTTAGATTGTAGTGTGACGCATTCATTATAACGTTCAACCTGATTCTCACGAAGAAGCTCTGCACAGATCATTTATACTAATGCCCACTGACAATGGCTTGACAACCACTTTCATCTAATTTCTGCTCTCCAAGCATCTTAGTTTGCACATATTTAGATCAGAGAAGTCTTTTTCTCATGGTGTGCCCACAAACCCTTTCAATAAGGTCAGTGTTTGGGCTGCTGTAATTATAGAATCCTGCTTACGTCCGTGCTTATCAGTAGGTGGCGCTATGACTGAGTTAATATTGGCATGCAGAAGTCCTAAAGCCATGACAGTCAACAAGCATGTCAAGTTTGGGACAGTTTTGACAAAGTACAGTCGAGTTACAACAGCTTGATGGATGATGGCGAGCCATCCACGTCGTTCGATGAAACCTAAAGTTTTTAGTAACTTTAGTAACTTAAAGGTCTTTAGATTGTTCTGACCAAATTCTAAGGTGATCGGATTAATTCCCTAGGAGTTCTTAGTACAGCACCTGGAAATGGGAAAAAAACCCACGAGAAATCCATTCAAAATGTCTGACTTCCGGTTGGGTTTAGAGCATGGCCCCAATATACTTTTATTTAAGTCCATATGTGATACATGTTCCGACCAAATTTCATACATCTAGGTGAAACGTACTGCGAGGGCTGCTTCGTTGAAATTTTGTAGGGGGCGCTATTGAGCCGATTTGCCACTCTGAACCAATAAAATCATATTATATAACTACATTTTGGGCTTTAAATGTGTATGCCAAGTTTGCTTACGTTTTGAGCATGTTTAGCCCCTCAAAAACACCTTAATATTTTATGGTGACGAATGCGTCGCCACGGCAACAGCTTTTCACGAAACAAGCTTTGAGTAACTTTTCATCACAAAGGTCTTTAGACTGTACCGACCAAATTTGAAGTTGATCTGATTAATTCCCTAGGAGGAGTTCGTTAAAGTGCAGCGCCTGGAAATGACAGAAACGACACTAGAAATTCATAAAAAATTAAAAATGGCTGACTTCCGGTGGGGTTTAGAGCATGGCCCCAAGAGACTTTTATTGAAGTCCATATGTGATACATGTTGCTACCAAATTTCATACATCTAGGTCAAACGTACTGTGAGGGCAGCTTCGTCGAAAGTTTGTAGGGGGCGCTATTGAGCCGATTTGCCACTCTGAACCAATACAATCATATTCTACAACTACATTTCGGGCTTGTAATCTGCTTGCCAAGTTTGCTTATGTTTCGAGCATTTTTAGCCGGTCAAAATGACCTTCGTTGTTAACGGCGAAGAATGCGTCGCCACGGCAACAGCTTTTCACGAAACAACAAGCTTTGAGTAACTTTTCATCACAAAGGTCTTTAGACTGTATCGACCAAATTTGAAGTTGATCTGATTAATTCCCGAGGAGGAGTTCGTTAAAGTGCAGCGCCTGGAAATGACAGAAACGACACTAGAAATTCATAGAAAATTCAAAATGGCTGACTTCCGGTGGGGTTTAGAGCATGGCCCCAAGAGACTTTTATTGAAGTCCATATGTGATACATGTTGCTACCAAATTTCATACATCTAGGTCAAACGTACTGTGAGGGCAGCTTCGTCGAAAGTTTGTAGGGGGCGCTATTGAGCCGATTTGCCACTCTGAACCAATACAATCATATTCTACAACTACATTTCGGGCTTGTAATCTGCTTGCCAAGTTTGCTTATGTTTCGAGCATTTTTAGCCTCTCAAAACGACCTTCGTTGTTAACGGCGAAGACTGCATCGCCACGGCAACGGCGTTCGACAAAACATCAAAAGCTTCATGATCTGGCATTATGAACTTCTTGTATTTGTGTGGAACAAATTTGATATTGATTTGATTTACCTGCTAAGAGAAACAAGCCAAAGTATAAAGACTTTAACTTCCTGTTACCAGTAGGTGGCGCTATGACTATGATTCAAAATTGGCCTGCGGATGTCTTCAGGCCTGGAGTCTAATCAAGCATGTGAAATCTGGTAAAGATCTGATGATGTGGAGTCGAGATACATCAGTTTATTCGTTCATGGCGAAGGATCGAAATTCGCCGAGCTGCCACGTCGCCGCCCTTCAGTAACTTCTTACAATTTTCACAATGAAGCATTATCAAGGTCTTAAGGCTGTTCTGCCAACATTTGAGAGGGATCTGATTAATCTGTGAGGAGCAGGATGTCAAAGTACACAACGTACAACTTCCGGTTGCCACTAGGTGGCGCTATCACGAGGATTCTAAATTATCATATAGATGTGTTCCGGGTCAGGATGTTATGACATATTAGGAATTTGGAGCAGATTCGACAATGTACGGCCGAGTTACAACAACTTCCTGTTTCGCGGCGAATGGTGTTTTTTTGATGCCACGCCACGGCCACATAGTTCGATAACTTTTTGATCTTTGAGTAACTTTTCACTGCCAAGGTCTCAAGAGCAGACTAGCCGAATCTGAAGTCAATCGGGTCAAATCTCTGGGAGGAGTTCGTCAAAGTATGACGCCTTGAAACGGTCAAAAAACGTCATAAAAGTAAAAATGGCTGACTTCCTGTTTGGTTTAGAGAAACATTCCAAGAGGATTTTTTGTGCGTCTCATCACAATCCACATTCCCACCAAATTTCATACAGCTAGGTGAAACCCGATGTTGGGGCTACTCAATAGGGGGCGCTAGCGAGCCAATATTTCATACCGCAGCTGGACACCCCAATCAGACTGCAATTTTCGCAAATTCTGGCTTACGTGCCAAATTTCACAAAATTCCCAATATCCCAAGCACCTCCTTTTTGCGACGAAACACTTAAAATAATCGGAATAATAATAAGAATAAGAATAAGAATAATAATAAACATTAGAAATACAATAGGTCCTCCGCTCCGACTACGTCGGTGCTCGGGCCCTAATAATAATAATAAACATTAGAAATACAATAGGTCCTCCGCTCCGACTAAGTCGGTGCTCGGGCCCGAATAATAAACATTAGAAATACAATAGGTCCTCCGCTCCGACTAAGTCGGTGCTCGGGCCCTAATAAGAGGCTAAAGTGATGATGTGATTGCAATGGTTCAATACAGGCACTTCCAAAACCAAACCTATCCTCTCCTCTACAGGCAATGACATGTATTTTGACTTGTTATTCTTCAAGCAAAGGCTCCAAAGGCCTTTTTTGCGCTTATTGTTGACTGATAACAGACTAGCATATTCCCTCAAGGTCCAGTCAGTGCAGTTTCTCCTGGTACATGTGACACATGGCTACATTATTCAGCCTGGTTTGACTTGGACGATCTGAACCATGTCCTCTGGGCACTAAAACGCATCTCAGCCTCTGCGAGGAGGCAGGGACAACCAGCAGAAGCCTTACCAACGCTTCCACCTGACCAAAAGGTCACCTCTGGAACTATGTTTTGAATAATACTAGCAACATCTGGGCTTGTTTGATAAGTGTAATGGTACATAACGTAACTTAAACTTTAACGGAGGGAAAGACTGTGTAGACATCTGAACGATGATTGGCAAAGACTCGACACGTCAAAGAGTTTCTATTGTGAAGATCACGACATCACATTTTCTCCTCATCCCACTCCAATCTGAGAAACGCTGGCTGGCAACTCAGCGTAAATTAACGACATGAAAATATGAATATAACATTTCCATGACTTCCACAACTTCTGGGATTTTATTCTTTTCAAGCACTTTTCCAGGTTTTTCATGACCGTACGAACCCTGTGATGACTACAGTGACAATACATAGCCAGTGAATGTTATTTCCTCAAAATTGCTTGCACCCCCTGCAATTGTCAAGTCATGTTTGTTACCGTCATAGGTTGGTCCTCAAAGTTGGAACAGAGGAAGGGCTAGACACATCATATGTGATCTTAGCTATTTTTTGTCCTGTCATTGATGACACTGTGTAGAGTCCCAGAATGCATCTTCAAAGAGCAAACATAGTGAGTCCAGATATATCCTGGGTGCCATCAATATGAGTGTGAACTGGACCACTGGCTTCGATCTTATTTCCAACACAATTTCATCAACGATTGTATTGCCCATCAGCTTCCAAATTACGATGAGCAATTGAGTACTGCTAAAATCAAATTTACCTTTCATCCAGGTGGTCGGCTCAGAGTCGCTCTCTGCCTTGTTCTTTAGAAGCTGGCTAAAATCCCCCCCTCTCAATGCCTTGAGAAGCCAGACCTACAGTACACCATAATACTAGAACCGGCAGTAATAATGATGGCAATTAGTTAAAACGAGGGCTGAGAGGATACATTGGTCTTTAGGGTTTTGAGGCCTCTTGCATTGTATTTTCTTCCCATTTCATTAACCTTTTTTCATTATTTATTTAGATTTAAAATAGAAAAAATATATAGTTTTTCAACAACATATGGGGGGGGGGGGTATTTTGAGCATATGCCCCCCCCCATATGTATGAATAATCAGCCGTCAACAAATAACCAGCCGTGCCAGCCAAAGAAGAGGAGCAGCCAGCAGCCCGTTCAGGTGCGGAGTCTTTATATCTGGCACTTCCAGCAGGCTCAGGTGTGGCTCATTAGCTGACGACGAACAGCCTGAACAACAGAAACAAAACAGCAACCAGGAGACAGACCCCTTGTAGAAGGGAGGGGTCGTCAGACTGAAGGCAAATGTTGAGTAATTCATGATAAATAAAGTGGATTGCAATAAATCCCCAAAACAACTAAGGAGACGATGGGATGTGATAATCAGTAAGATCAGTGGTGTAGGTGGGCGTCTGCATGAGTGCAGAGTGTGGCATGAGAAAGAGCTGTTGCATGAATAGGAACAAAAGAATGATGCCTGGAAGCAAAGAGCAATATCGCTGCCAGGGAGGTGGAGCTTTATACGTGGAGAGCACCGGGGCCCAGGTGCCTCCAATTAGGGCGATCAACACCTCGAGGCACCTGCTGCAATAAAGAAACACACACATATACACGTAATCAAGCTAGGGGACGGTCACACAAAGCATTGGGTTTTTAATGAAGATCTGGCTATGTTTTAATTTTTTTAAGACTGAATTGAGGCATTCTATGCTCTTCTATTGACTGAGACAATGCTACAGTTCTTGGTTAAACTGATTTGGGAAAATCCACTGGGGAAAGATTTAAATAATTACAATTTCGAGACTATTTCACAAACTGCAGTGAGATTGTGTTGCTTATTGACATTGGCCTCACTTCTATTGTAATTTAAATAGTAAAAATAAAGTATTCCTCATCTTTCTGGAACTCCCTAAGTTCCCCTGATCCCTGGTTGAGAATCACTGCATTAGGCAATGAACAGGTTTCTGTAAAAATGTAATGTGAACTTAAATGCAGAGTTCAACGCACCCTTATCTAAGAAAAAAAAAAAAAAAGTTTAGTGGCAGGCAGAATATATATAATCAACCTCTGATTACATGTCTGCGGTTTGTGCAATCGTCTATTAAATAAATATGCAATGAGAGAGAGACACCTTAGCTGTCTCTCAATTCAGGGGCTGCATCCTTCGGAGGCTGCATTCGTAGACCGGTTGCGTCACAGCGCTGCGACTAGTGCTGTCCCATTTCGCATTTTTGTTGAAGAGTCCTTCAATGCAGCCGACGAATGCAGCCTTCTGGTCCCAGATTTGGAGGACACATCTGATGTATGCTTCGCGGCCCACCATATCCTGAGATGCATTGCGTGCCGGTGAAAATTTTATTAAATCCGTTAAGTTACGTGACGTT